>JAINUG010000033.1:1555774-2188274 GCA_029706075.1 Aldrovandia affinis
AGTGCTGTTATATTCCCAATAGGAATGCACACTGACAATTACACGACATAAAGACACTACTGACACCAAGAAAAAGGACTATCTCTTTGACTCTAACTGCACACCTCACCCAATTTAAAACATAGTTCATTACAGGGCACCTAATTACACTCACATTATCTATAATTGCAGAATTTCCACATCCAGCTTTCCTGATAAAATTCATCCAGTACAGACTGCCCTACATGTACAGTAATTACAATCTGAGTCACTGATAACATATACAGCATAATTGAAATAAAAATAGTTTCCCTCATACCTACTGTGTCTACTGTCGAGGGAAAATGGCTGTAACAATGGTTTAAACAGAAAGGAAATACTTTCATTGTAGAACAATCTGTTTGATCTAATCCTGGTGGATCTAATGCTGGCAAAAGGCAAAAATTAAAATGTTGAATGAGAAAGACATGAACATTAAAATGCAGGGGCAGAGTCACATCTTAGCATCTTTATTTGAATATTGCATACAGCACAACATCAGTTTACTGACATGTTAAATGTCTTGTTACCAAACAAATCTAAAGGTTTGGAGAAGTCCAGCAGTCTAGATCACCTACTGGCAAGGCTGGCACGTAAACAATTGTGAATTACAATATACATTTTTGAGCAGTCATAGGACATCCTTGCTTTCAGCTCTGATAAGCCTGAGCTTTTACTTTGCAAAGTATATTACAAATATTGACATCATTAGTGTAAAGAAATTAGTATATAAGTCTAAGAAATGTAACATCCTTTAAAAAAAAGTCATGAAAAAGCATGGTTTCAGCATTGATTTCATCAGGACAATGGTAGTACATGGCAGTGGCCACTAGATGGCAAGAAGGGTTCACCAGTAAAGGGTGTCTACACATTTGCTGCAAAATGGAATGTAGAGGTTAATTACAATGATTTCTCATGCAGGGGAACATGATTATTAAAGAGAATTTGTTTGGTTATTAATAATCTGAGCACACATTTTCTTTCATTTTTTATTCACTTCCTTATTTAAATTAAATAGATTTTTATATTTCAAACCGAGTGGTGACAAACAAGACTTGACAATCTGACTTTGTATGAAAACTCGATTACTTATTTTCTCTCATCCACAGATCTTCGACTTTTACGCCCTAAGATGAGCAATAACAAAAACAAGTCTCAACAGACATCAAGACTTTTCATTGCCTTCCAGGCAATTAATTTTGGTTGTGAAACCAAAAAGGTTAAGCCTTTAAATCATACAGCATTATTAAGTATCATTCCATTACATATCTTTTCATCATTAAACACACATTTTTCTAAGAGATGACCTAAAATGTATATTCCCTTGGAAATAACTGGATGCATGGATTAAAAGATCTCTGCAAAGGTCCCATTACGTGTTAGGCTGGGGGGGGGCAAATACTTGGTCCCCTGTTACTTATGAGGTTGTCGCCCCTGATGGATTAATCCCAGTGACAGTAAAGGTCAAGCAAACAGCGCTTCTCCATGGATAGGTCATTAACAGGCTTAAAGACTCCCCCACGTCTTACTGTATCCAATGGGAATTGTAAGTATCATCATTGATTATTTCGTGAGAGGCCACACATTTGAGACAATTGCGAAACCCGCCTGGAAGAACCACAGGCCAAGCACATAGCTCTTCTTTTTGAGTCTTGTCTGCAGAGTCTTGTTTTTTTGTTTTTTTTTTATAATAGAGAAATTTCTCTGCTGCAGTCACGCCCTGTGAGACAGGGTTTATTTGCTGCATACTCTACACTGAGAAACAGGAAAGACTTTCATGTGCAGTCATTTCTGCCGCTGATCCTTTTTTACTTAATGCAAGGGAAGCAGAAGAGAATGCGGTAATTAGACAAAGTGATACCTTGTGATCTCTGCAACTAAACCCCAGACGACAGATGGGCTGGGAGAACACGAGCGCAAGCTAAAGCAAGACCGTTTCTCCTCGATCTGGTGGCCGACGTGAACCGAGAGCCCCTTCAGAACAGCGCGTTGGCCATTCAGATACGCCCGCTGTCACAGTCAGCTCATCTGATGCTCTACCAAACTGCAACTGGGAAAAAGTCAGAGATAACATGAAAGGGGCAGGGGCCGGAGGAGCCGAAAGAAAGCAACCGGAACAAGTGCAGTATAGCCTAGATACTTCCTGGACCTGGCAATGGTGATAATAGAGAAGTGTGTTTTGTTTTATGGAGCTTTATCAGTGATCTGCAGGGTTCTCAAGGCACTCCACACATATCTTGGCAGCTCACCTTGACTGTGCAAGACTAGTGCAATAAATCCTGTCTTATCTCACCACTCAAATACAGAGATATATGACTGAGAAATTACGCTGAAATATACCCGTAACGTAGAGTCAAACCCCTCTTTGGATCAATTCACGAAAGGCAACAATGCACAAGATGAGCTGGGTCTTAAATGCCATCCTGTTCGTCCATAAAGCAAGCAAGCATCTGTAAACTCATAACTGTATTTTAATGGAGTATGATGATAACGAATGAGTGATGTCTGCAATTCAACTTTGTTACAGTCCACCACAAAACATTATCCCTCAATGAAAATTTCTAGAGAATTCCCCCAAATCCATGTGTATTCATAGAATGCTGCAGGATATGCTCTGTTTTAAGTAAATGTACAGTGGGTTAATAGGAAGTTTGTGGTTAATACAGCTAAAACCCTTATTGTGGTGGACATCCTATTTAAACATTTTGACAAAACAAAACCCCCTTTTGACGGTTACACAGTCTTTGCCCTTAATTTTGATGCAAAACATACAAAAACATATACAACACACACACACACACATATATATATATATATGTACAAAACATATTCAAACTTATCTTGGAATCACTCAGTGCTATATAAAATACAACAAAGAACTGCAAAATATTAGTCAAATACACAGGGGTACCTGAGACACTGGGGAGTCTGGGGTAGCTCAAACAAATGATCCCATCCTGTTATACTGATGGTTGGTACATATACACAAATAAAATGCAAAAAGAACACATTCAATCATATCCACCTCTGTAACTCTGGAAAAAAAGACAGATGGTCCCTAGCAGGAGCAAGTTAACCTGAACATCGTCAGCATACTCCCTGCAAACCATACCGGCGAATATACACATGCAGGCACACAAACAAACATACACATGAACACACACACACACACACACATGCACACAGACATGCATAGTGCATACACAAACATGCATAATGCATGTAAGCACGTGTATGTGCGCACGCGCACACACACACACACACACACACACACACACACACACACACACACACACACACACACACACACTGGTGATGGTATGTTATCCATCCTTTTAAATCATTCTCAGGAAGTTCAGTCATTGAAGTTGGAGCTCCAGTGCTGGCTGTCTCATTAGGTCAGTCTCAAACACATCCTGTCACAGCATTATCGAAAGAATCCAAGAAAGCATGCTGGCATCACCCCTCCCAACCCTCAGGTGTGAAGACCTGAGAGGTGGGGGGTGTGCCAGCCAAACCCAGGACAATTCAAGCTTGTTGAAAAGGAGAACCAGAACCATTGCCAGTGGCTCGTCTGGTCTGGAAATTATTCAGAAGGTATCAGACCTGACAATGGTAGAAAGAGGCTGGAGTACAACTCCAGAGGTACACCTTGCACCTCGGAGCCTGAGAGAGTAGGCCAGGCAAGCTCCGCAGAGGTGTGTCCACAGGGACGTCTCACCTGCAGAACCAACCCATGGGGCAGTCACACAGCCTCTTCCATAATTAATAGCCCCATCATAAATGACAAATGAACAGTTCCCTACATTAACTACTTTAGACACACAACCCAAACAGCATTGCCCCAGGATAAGTGGGATTGGCCTAATTCCTGCCCTCACCCTGGGGCCATGGTGACCTGCCCATGCCTGGCTTGCCTCGCAGTTCACCTGGAGGAGGGACTCAGGAGAGACTGTAAATGTGATCTGCCATCACCTTGGTCACATTGAGATCTGTTGGCCTCCAAACTCCACCCACCATTCTCCACCTATTTAACCCTCCATAAATTGGATTGAACTATTTATCATAATGATATGCTCTCACATGCAACGGTATGTTGGCTGCGTCTTAATGAGCTGCAACCATGAGCATGTTGGGAGAGTTGGAGAGATCTCCCCACACTGCTGTCATCCACAGCTTACAGTGTCCTGGGTGTTGCTTGTCAAATACAAAATAGCATTACAACCATCATACATTACAATGCAAAGGCAAATATCTCTGGACCATTATTTATACCTGGATGTGTTTCACTTGGACTCCAAAGGCCCCCAAAGAGCATTTAACCAATACTATGGAGCACAAGATAAACCAGTGTGAGGTTGAAGGAGAAGCAGGGATCTGAGCTAACACTCCTCTGTCTTGACAGAAGTTACTCCAGAGCTAATCGTTTGGCATTATCAAACTCTTCTCTTTAGTGACCACATTCATTTAGCTCCTGTGTCAATTAAAAGCAAAAACCTCATTGATATTTCACACACAGCGTAAAACAGCTGCTAAGCCTGGCTTTTAACAAAAGCGTATTCATACTTTTTCAGGTGATTCTCTCAAGTTTTTCAAGTGGAAATATTCATTTTTACATTTATAGTGCTTACTGAAGCAGGTATTTGTGAACGTTTTTATCATTTGGACTCGGTGGGGGTATTGTTCAGTCTTGAACATAAAAAACTGGTTGAAGTAGGGAGTCAAATAAACATTTTAACAATAGGACTCTTTGTTCAAAGCATAAATCTGCATTAATTACAACAGCAGGTTATATATATATCTATATATACATACACATACAGTGCCCCTTTAAGGTCTACCCCCCATCTCAAAAATGCCTTACAGCCTGAAACTAAAACATATTAAATCAGTCTTTTTCCACCTTTATTTCCACATTTTACCCTCCAATTTCTAAGTGAAAGAAAATTCTCAGAATTTCTGAACATTAATTAAAAATTAAAAATTAGAATAAAACTTGGATTGATAAGTCTACACCCCGCTGAGTTAGTACTTGGTAGAAGCACCCTTTGCTTGAATTACAAGCTTGAATTATGTCTACCAGCTTTGCACACTTAGATTGGGCAATGTTTGCTCATCCTTCCTTACAGAACTGTTCAAGATCAGTCAGATTGCGTGGGACCGTCGATGGACTGCGCTCTTGAAATCATTCCACAGGTTTTCAATAGGATTGAGCTCAGGGCTCTGACTAGGCCACTCAAGGACATTCACCTTTTTGTTTTTTTGCCACTCCACTGTTCTTTCATTTTTCTTTCTATCCTGACAAGTGCCCCAGTCCCTGCTGATGAGAAACACCCCATAACAGAATGCTGCTGCCACCATGTTTTACAGTAGGGGTGGTGTTCTTTGGGTGATGTGCTGTATTGGGTTTTCGCCAAATGAAACGTTTTGCATTTACACCAAAAAATTATATCTTGGTTTCACTTTTTGTCACATGGCTTCAGAATCTTCAGAGTGTTTTTTTTGCGTACCTCAAACTGGGACTGAATGTGGACTGTTTTGAGTAGTGGCTTCCTTCTTGCCACCGTACCATACAGACCAGAATTGTGGAGAGCTTTCCGTTTTGTTGACACATGCACACATTGACCACTCTTTGCCATAAAGTCCTGTAGCTCCTTCATAGTTTCCATTGGCCTCTTGGTGGCCTCTCTGATCAGTCTCCTTCTTGCTCGGTCATCCGGCTTGGATGGACGGCCTGATCTAGGCAAGATCCTTGTGGTGCCTTACACTTCTTAATTATGGTCTTGACCGTGCTCCAAGGGATATTTAAGGCCTTTGAAATCTTTCTATACCAATTTCCTGATATGTGCCTTTCTACGACTTTATCACTGAGTTATTTTGAAAGCTTTTTGTTGCTCATGGTGGATTTTTTATGAAATGCACTACCCAGCAGAGGAATCCTCTAGGAACAGCTGATTTTATTCTGAAATAATCATAATCAATACAATTGATTGACAGGCGGAGGCCAATTAGCTTGGTGTGTGATTTGGAAGGTGATTGGTTACCCCAGAGCTAGTTTACAATTGGTATGATAAGCGGGGTGTAGACTTATCAATGTATGTTTTTCAAAAAAACAAAAACACTTCAAAGTTGTAGGGTAATTTGTGTAAATAAAGATGGGAAAAGTCTGATTTAATATGTTTTAATTTCAGGCTGTAAGGCAACAAAAGGTGAGACTTTTTAGATGGGGTGTAGACTTTAAAGGGGCACTGTATATACATACAGACAGGCCAAAATAAAGGATACACTTCAGTAAATGAGGGATACAAAGTATATTGAAAGCAGAAGCTTCCACACAGGTGAGGTTCCTGAGTAAATTAAGCAATTGACATCTCATAATGGGTAGGGTCATGTATACAATTCTGGGCAGGGCCAGGTCCCCAATATTTTGTCTACTATGGCTAGAAGAAGAGATCTCAGTGACTTTGAAAGAGGGATGATTGTTGGGGCACGTTTGGCAGGAGCTTCAGTGAAGAAGACTGTTCAACATTCTGATGTTTCACAAGGACCAGTGGTGATGTCAGCATGGAAGTCTGAGGGAAAGACATCAACTAGGAGCAACTGTAGTCGAAATCGCATACTCCTTGACCGTGATGTCCGTGCATGAGAATCGAGATGCAAGGCAAAACAGATGAGCAATTCTGAAATTCTGAATCAGTTGACTGCAAATATCAATCTAGGGTGTGAGCAGGCAGTTTCATCAAGAACAGTCCTCCGAGAACTTCACAGAGAGGGATGCTATGGTCAGGTTGCAGTACATAAACCCCTTATTACACCTAATAATGCACATTTGCAAGTAAAGTGGTGCAAAGTACACAGGCAGTGTTCCACTGAGCAGTGGAAAAAGTCATATGGAGATATCCTTCACCCTATTCCTCACAAACAAGCGGCAAATGCATGTGTAGAGCACGCCAAAAATAAACCTTCAGACCCTTAGAGGGCAAGGTAAATGCCAATAAATACAAAGCCATTCTTAAAAAAAAAAAAAAATATTTTATCCCATTTTCGTAGCCAATTACACCTGCTATTTTATGTCAATCCCCCCTAGTAATGTGAGTTCGCTGCCGTAGTCCTGTGACCGGTAGTGGCGAAGGCGAAGCATCGTCTCCTCCGAGACGGCACTTGCCAGGCCATCGACCGCAACCCGGTACTACTGGGCCACTCCTGTGTACAGCGAACATCCTGTTGGCTTCCCTCCCCCCTCCCTGGGGCGGACAGCCAGTCGCCACCCCCGGTGGAACTCCCGGCCAGAGCCGACTCCGGCACGACGGGGAATCGAACCCCGGTCGCCGTGGCCAGTGTTGAACGTTGTAACCACTGGACCATGTGGGAGGCCCAAATACAAAGCCATTCTGAGTGGTCACCTTCATCCATGTTGAAGCATTTCTATCTATAATATAATTCCTATGAAATAGATACACACACTTACATACAAAACACTTTCTGTGCGGAGTTTGCACAGACACACATGGGCATGTAATTCCATATAAAATTATATACACCTACTTAGACAATGGATGGATGGATGGATGGGTCAAAGTTTTAGAACACCCCCATTTTCCAGTTTTTACTGAAATTTAAGCAGTTCAAGTCCAGTGAATAACCTGAAATTGTACAAAAGTAAGCAGTAAACTGCCAGAGGTTAAAAAAATAAGTTTAGGTTACCAAAAACTGTAAAATGTAATTTTTCTGGCAGTGAGTAGTTTCCTACACCATCAAAAAGCACTCGGACAGGAAGAGGTCTGGCAGACCCAAAGCCACAACAAAATCAGAAGACAAGTTTCTGAGAGCTGCTCACAGGACAACAGCTTCAAGCACAGCTTGACACTGGTCGAAGTAAGGAAGTCTCAGTTTCAACTGTGAAGAGAAGACTTCGAGCTGGTTTGACAGGTTGAGTGGCAGTAAGAAAGCCATTGCTAAAATGGCAAAATAAGAAAAAGAGGCTTGCCTGGGCCATAAAGCACCGCCAGTGGACTACTGAAGACTGGAAGAAGGTGTTATGGACCGATTAATCAAAATTTGAAATCTTCGGTTCATCACGCAGGGTTTTTGTAGGCTGTTGAGTAGGCGAAAGGATGGTTCCTCAGTGTGTGACACCAACTATCAAACATGGAGGAGGAAGCTGATGGTCTGGGGCTCTTTTGCAGGATCCAGAGTCGGTGACTTGCACAGAGTGACTGTTAACCCACGTTAACCCATTACTTGTTCCCTGGAAAGGGCCTTTTTTAATAACTCTTTTTTTATCAACTTAAAAAAAAAATCTCTAGCAGTTTATTGCTTACCTTTGTATCATTTCAGGTTATTTACTGGACTTGAACTGCTTAAATCTCTGTAAAAACTGGAAAATGGGGGTGTTCTAAAACTTTTGACTGGTAGTGTATATACAAATTGTGTTAATAATTCACCTGTCCACTAAATGTCAAAACACAAGTGTACAATACAAAATGCATCATTCAACATTTTTATTGAAATAGTTTTCCATGTGCAATCATGGCCATGAAAAAAATAATAATAATAAAAAAGAGGAAAATAAATGAAACATTTCATTCTCCTGGGACAGAATGCAGAGCAAGGGGGTTCTTCAGTGACCACCTGTCTACCTTCAGCCAATGTACATCTATAACCATGGCTGCGGTATGCTGGCTGCTGGACCTTTTCGGCAGGCAGCATTGTGCCTCCTTTCCACATGAACACACACTCCTCCAGTTTCCCACTTATCAAGAAACCTCCACTCCAAATCCTGTGTTCCGCAAACCTGTCAGTCAGATGGCAAGCCCCTAGAGGGTCCCACCCCACCTCACACTGACACGGTCCAGGTGGATTCCTGAGCAACTGGACCGTGCCGGGGCACGTGATGGTCACCCTTGGCTGTTCTGCCAGATAAGGGCAGAGGAGGAAGGCGTCGTATTGTTAAAAAAAAGGGTTTCGAAATAAATCGTAAAACCGTAATGTGGAAAATAGCTGAAATAGCCAACTTGGAAAATCAGTACTACTGGGCTAACAAATGAACGATTTTTGTCATTGTCAGCCAGACTGGATACTCTTGTTCGTAATTCCCCCCCCAAACAGACACACACACACATCACATCCTAACTCTCTCCACTCATATTGGGCTAAATCTGCAATATCTGGCCCCACTGTCTCTCTGTCTGGTCTGTCCCCTGGGTGTCCCCTGGTGAAAGGATTAACCTGAGTGGGTTTTCAGGTGCTGCTAAACACAGAGGAGGCATGTGACAGAATGTCCACATCACCATATCGCGTCTTTCCGTCCCCTCATTTGGGCGCGCCGTGTTGAATAAATCTGAACAGCGTGTCACGGAAGGAAAAAGGGTAGAGGGAGGCTCCTCGGTGTGACCTCGCAGATGAGGGGCCGAAACATGATAACTCTATTTGCACGTCCTGGTCAGCACCATGTGACGGACACAAAGTGAGTGGGAGTAGGTCCTGACCTCAGTCTGCTAAAGTGACTTTCAGCATTCTCTGGACAGACACCACCAAGAGGATTCTATAAGGAGAGAGAGAGAGACCACCAAGAGGAATCAATACAGCTAGAGAGAGAGACAGAGGGACCACAAATAGGATTCTATAAAGAGAGAGAGAGAGACAGAGACAGACATTGCCAAGCGTTATAACAAGGATCAAGGAAGAGTTATGCCAGGATTCGCTCCTGGACCGAGGGGAACGGCCACCTCCTCCCCAGGAATCCCCCTTCCCCCAGATGGTTTCTTCTGTTGTCATCACTGTGGATATTATCTCAAATTGGCACATGAGTATGCATCCCCTCATCCTCTTAAGGACATCCAAGAGTAAGAATGTAAATGTTTTTGAGATGCCATGTTTCCTCCAGACTGAATAGCCGTCTCTGTGTATTGTTGTATGTACCGTTGACTGTTGTATTGTCTGTAACTATTGTGTAGGCCTACTGCTGCTACCTTGGCCAGGTCTCTCTTGAAAAAGAGATTTTAATCTCAATGAGACCTGGTTAAATAAAGGTTTAAAAAAAACCTCCCATGTCCTCACTTCACAATGTGAGATATTGCTGAAAAGGATCATGAAATGTATCCATTCATGCCTCCATTTCACTTCCTGAAAACATTGGGGCAAAAGTAGTGCTGGAAAAATACTAAGGACTCAATAACCACACAACCCAGTAAATCAACTCAGTAGTAATCAACAGTAATGAACAGTAAATCTCTAATGATCAACTGATCCAATTTCTCATCCAGCCATTCTAGTGCAGCCTTACTGAATCTGGAATGCTATGCCTAATCTGGAATTCAGCATTCATTGGGGATGAAAGCACCAGATCATTTTTTCTTCTTCTGGAAAATTCACTGAGCCTCATTGGCTCTTTTAAAATAACCCCCTGTCACCTATCAGATTATTTTCACCACTTATCTCTTTGCAGCCTATTTCAGTTTTGCAGCAAGACAGACATGTAAAGGAGCTCTGCAGCACTGGCCCAGCACGCTTCCCTTATGACAGCTGGTCATCGCAGCCTTTGATCAAATTGGACGCATATTAAACCCAAAGCTGTGGAAGACGGACAGATATATGTTTAAACCAGACTGCCACCCCCCCTTCCTCTTCCTCTTCCTCCACTCTGCTTATCCACGCAGCTTCCCTCGTCACAGAGGAGGTAGCCGTCTAAGTAGGACAAATCTATTTCATCCTTGGACACAGCCATGCTTTTGGGAAAGCGGTGTTTATCGACTATTTCAAAGACCATTAACTTTTAAACTGGTTATTGTTTTGTCTCTGGCTGGTGTTCAATGCGCTCCAGGAAGCAACACCATTAAAGAGAGGGAGAGGGAGAGAGAGTGAGGGAAAGAAATGGAGAGATACCCCGATTGCTGATCTCATATCGCTGAAGTACATAAATCACCACCATCCCAAGTGTTTTTCTTGTACTGTTGACTGAGGCAGCCTGGCTCCCCAGAGGGACGTTTTACACAATTTTCTGTGCATTTCTCTGGCGCAGATGAAGAGCGCGTTGAGCCACTGGGAGTCCGTTACTGTCCGACATGGCCAAGCAACATGTGCAAACATGGTAGAGGTACAAGTGACCAAGAGGTACCTGTCACATGGGATTCGCAAACACAACAGGCCCAAGGCAACAGCCACTGAACACTGACTTAAGGTTGAGTCAGGGCAACAGCTTAGGGACCCCTAAGCTCAGCTACCCCCTTACGGCTCAAGAGTATGACTTTCTAATAATGCAGGATCCTTGTTATGAGTAAAGGTGTAGCATAATTTTCCTGAAATGTGAACATTTTTGGCTAGGAGATGTTTTATTGGAGACAAAATTATTACATTACATTACATTACAGGCATTTAGCAGACACTCTTATCCAGAGCGACTTACAGTTTACATTTCTTTACAATCCATTCATACAGCTGGATACTAACTGAAGCAATTCAGGTTAAGTACCTTGCTCAAGGGTACAACGGCAGTGTCCCACCTGGGGATTTAACCAGCAACCTTAACGTTACAAGCCCAGCTTCCTAACCATTATACTACACTGCCTGCCTGCCTATTAGCCATTACAGGGATATTTAGGTATATGGCTATTGTTTAGAAAATAATTTAAATAGATAGTGTACTATTTCTCATTATATTTAGTTTTTTTGTTTTGTTTTTATCCCCACTGCTGTGCAGGTAGATTCAGTGTTACAGTGCTGCATATATAACCAGCAATTCACTGTCTGCATCACTTATTGCAATCCAGCACTAATGGTACATTATTGAACCTCTAGTGTAGGAAGAATAACTTTTTCTGTGTGTAGTTTGTAGATAAATTCTTAAATTGATTATTGAGTATTGGTTAAGAAACTGGAATTGGATAGTTGAGGACTCAAATCTCTAGTATCTAACTACACCTGAAGTTGAGCTCTGTTTCAGGGAACAACCCACTGCGTAAATGGATATGTACAATGCAATGTCTACCAAGCAAACAATGTAACAAATAATGCAGTGGCATTAAAATATATACAAAGTTATTCTTATCATACTCAGCTAATGACTTCTGCATTGAAAGCTGCAATGTTTAGTTTATAGTGGTTATAGAGGTTATAGAGGCTACTCAGGATCCCTGCAAGTGAGTGTGAGTTGATTTGTAAGCTCACTGGATAGCTTGATGGTTGAAGCCAGGAAAGCTGAAGGAAAATTGACTCATTCTAATAGAAGTAATTGCTTTCTAGCTCCATTAATATAAATAGTGGATCAAAATGAGCACAATACATGGTTTGGGAAATGTTCTATGTAGTATATAAATGAAAATAATGTACATTTTCAGTGTACTGTTCCTCAGACAGCACAGCAACCTTTGTGAAGATTATTTAATAATTTATTTGATAAATATTTGATTTGAATTGAAACACAATACTTGTGTACAGTCCATATTTTCAAAAGTAAACATGAAAATCTCAAACCTCCAAAAACAATCTTTACATTATCTTCCTTAGGGCCTGATGCACAGATGGGTGAAATATTCAGCACTTCTCATATGCAACTGAGCTGTTAAGTACTGAAAAGTACTCATCAAATAACTTCACAACAAGGGGAAATTCCTGCTTGTATGGAGGTGATTGGTGTAATTTTATGGATATGCTAATTATATGGATAGCATTTATCAGTGTTCTATGGGAATGGACAGAGTAATATAAGTTTGTGTCTCACTGTTCTTCCCATAACACAGAGGTGATTGCATCTTTGTTGGCAAAATATATGTTATTCATATAAATTTAAATATATTTTATATAAGAGCACCATTATAATAGAGCAAGCAGAAGTGTAATAAGGTAGGCCTTACTAAAAGAGTAAAACAGAAGTAGATCAATTGAATTTATCTTTTTATTTTACATTTTACATTGACATTTGCATTTAAAGTCTTATACTAGATGTAGAACAATCCGTACAAGATCTATTGAATCATTGCATTCTTTTATTTACTGGCTCAGTTTTGTCACAGCAACTTTATTAATGTAGCCTTGGAAGCAATTTATACCAATGGCAATGAACAATGATAACATTCACAGTCAAATGATGGCATTGGAAGTGAAATGTGATGGAAATTGTTGTGGTGCTCCCTGGTAGTTGAGGAAGAGGTTCATTTACATTCACCTTACCAGAGGAAGGGTGGCACCCTTATAATCAAACAGACCATGATACTACCTGAAGGCCAAAAGTGTATCTGTCCTTTTGAAATATTCATTTTTACCTTTTATATTATTGTAATTATTATCTGTAATGCCTCCTAACTTAATGGGGTTTTGCCATTTCAAAAGTTTAAAAAAGCTCTGAAAAACTGCCTCTGTCTGATTGACAGTTCAAAAGCAGTCAAATCTCAAGTTTTCATGGATGGAAGGGTAGTGGGGAACACGTGTACACGTCTGCTGAAGCCCTTTGTGATGGAAATGTCAAAGAAAACCACAAAAAAGTTTATGGGTTGAGGGAATCAACTAGCAAGGCAATGCTGATCACCTACTGTAGACAGAAATGGGGAAGAGAAAACCAAATAAATGTTTTGGTTTAAGTTTGTCATAGTTTGATTCACTTTCACAGAGATGGACATTGAATAAAATAGAAATAATCTGCCACAATTCAGTTTTCAGCCAAAGATGTATTCTCCTGACATTGGAACATTACAACTTTTTGAAAACTTTTTAGTCCTGACTTGGACTCAATATAACAGCCTCCAGCAACAAGCCCTGAAATAAGCAATGGGAGATCAAAAGATGTTTTTGATCCTGGCTCAGAATGTACAGACAGGGAGACTGCAAGAGCAGTTTGATGGTTTTTAATGGGCATTTTTCACATTTTATTATCTTACTTCATGGAATCAAAATTGATTTAATTGGGACACAAATAATCTATAACGTCAACTAAAAAACAACTCTAAAGCTTTTTCTTAATTTTTTCCTTTTCTTAATTCCATAAGTATTTGCCCCACTTAATCCTTGGTAGAAGCACCTTTAGCTTCAATTACATCTGTGAGTTTATTTTGGTAAGTCTACCAGCTTTGCACATCTGGCATACTACAATGAAGTGCGCTTAGATGTGGAAAAGGCTTGAAAACCAGCTCCTTCCCCGAGTCACATACAGCCAACAATCTGTCTGACACTCTGCAGGCCTCATAGAGGGGTGGAAGTTGGAGGAGCAAAAACTAGTGTGTATCACCACTGATAGTGCTGCTCATATAGTGGCAAACTGGATTGGACCTGGCTCAGCTGTTTCGGTCATAATCTCAACCTGGGGGTGGCGGCTGCCTTGACAAATGAAAGCTGTCGGGTTGATAGGACACTGGGTGTGTGCTGGGCCATCACTGGAGCTTTCCAGGCCACCAAATTGGACCTCAACCTCCCGCAGCAAGTCACGGTAAGGCAGTGTCATGACAATACAATTTGAAACAACCTATTCATCGTTATTAAATGGTTTACGTCACTTTGGCCTAGCAAGGCTTAGGCATAATAGGTATATAACTTATTAATCATAAATATGGTACCTTATTATTCCATTATCCCACACACAGTTTGCAATGGACTACAATATAGAATAGACCTGCTGTCATTTTACAGGCTAAATGTTTATGTTAATCTAAATGAAAGCAACCAAAAATTATATACTATAGGCCTACTACTAAAATGATGCTATACCTTTATTATTAGGCTAGGTTCGCCTATAACGGAATAAGCCCGAATTGTTGCAATAACCTTATTTATAACGTGGTTATATATATTTTGTTTGATTGTATTCTGTAAGCATAGAAAATATTCCAATGATGGAATATTGACATACTTTGCTAGAACAAATTCCACAAAGGATTTCCAAATGAAGATATTAGCCTAAATAAAGTTATTGCCCCAGACACAAAT
Source organism: Aldrovandia affinis (assembly GCA_029706075.1). NCBI lineage: Eukaryota > Metazoa > Chordata > Actinopteri > Notacanthiformes > Halosauridae > Aldrovandia > Aldrovandia affinis. The sequence goes on from JAINUG010000033.1 coordinate 1,570,706, forward strand.
TCGGCACTGTAGGCCATTTTGCTAAATTAATAAGTAGCATATTATTTTGGGACATTTCATTAGGAAATTTAAGAGAGGGCTAAGCTAATAATAGGCTCTAATAATAGCCTATTCATAATAATTAATATAATTGAAGGAACTAAATATTTTTTTCATAACTGTAGGACTGCCCAATTTGATGGGGATCGAAACAGAGGATGATGGACAGAATATTGGTACATGCCAAAGCAATCAAGTGTGCCTTGGTCAAAGAAAGATGGCCATCCAGGAATCTTACCTGGCAGGACAAGAGCGTTCTTGAAAGTCTGAATGCTGCTCTGAAGCCACTGGAAGAATTTACTGACATTTTTTCCACTGATGAGTATGTGACTGTGTCATCACTGCTGCCTATGATGCACCTGCTGGAGAATAAGGTCCTGTCACTTATGCAGAGGGTGATGAGTGGACCAGTGAGATCAAAAAGAACATCCTGGCCAAACTGCTGTCCAAATATAAGTCCGACCCCATCTAAAACTTATGTGCATCATCCCCGCGCTACTGTGGAGACCACAATGAGGATGTTGATGAGATGCAAGCCATGGTCAAAGAAGAGATGACAAGTCTCTGGAAAGGGTTCATTTATGTCCCAGTCGAGCCCGAGGAAGAAGAGGGACCTAGTTCCTCCTCCAAAAAGGGTGGGCAGTCTGCTTAGAAGAGCGAAATAACCTGCACCATCTTCCTCCCTTACTGCTGAAGAAAGGGCCATAGCCAAAGTCGTTAAATACCTGAGGGAAGGTGTCATTGACGGAGAAGCGGATTCACTCATGTGGTGGAAGATAAACAAGGTATCATTCTCCATGACGGCTAAACTTGCCCGAAAATCACAGCACGTTTTCAGCACGGCTGGAAATATTGTGACTCGGTCGCGTTCTCTGCTGAAGCCAGAAAAACATGTCCCATGGACATGCTCGTGCTAAAACACATAGGGAAATGTCAGGATCTGTTATTATTTGGGCCTTTATTATTATACTGTATATAAATAATAAATCATTTAGAAAAAGCTTTAAAGTACTTTTTTCATTTAGATTATTTAGTATTTGTTTTGACCAGTTGTTTTGTACCAGAAATCCCAATTAAATCAATTTTGATTCCATGCTGTAATAATATAAAATGTGGAAAAATCCAGTGAGCATGCAGGCTGAAATGCTGTGGGTCACGGTTCTGGTGTGGTCGGGGTGGTTGGATCCAGTGGCTTCAGCCCCAATGGCATCTGCCCTTGTGTCACTGCGCCCGTTGATTGTGCTGTGTTGAAGACCTGCCTCTCCAGCTGCTGCCTCAAAAAACAGGCCAAATAAACATGACATACACAGACACTGCGTCACAACAGAGGATTGGCGGGATTGAAGGGCTCTGGGGGGATCGTCCTGTTTTAACCCGTTGGTTAAGAATCTACTGCATGGTTTCAGTGTAGAAGGTGGCAGTGGCAAAACTGCAAAAAAATTTAAACTAAAGAGAACTGTTTATAAAAAGTGCTAAGAGTGTAGGGAGAAATGAGTAGACCTCCGCTTACCTCTGGAGCGATTTGGGGAAGATTTATATAATTAACATTAAGCACATTTATACAATATTATATAACGCGGACATTTGTTTGCCCCTGTCCCTGCATCAGCCATATAGGAGGCTTAATCTCTAGGACCCACATCATAGAAACCATCCCATGGTGAGCCTGGTACCCCGAGATTCCAAACTTAAAGCATTCGCTGTCTGTATACAGTCCAGCTACTAAAGACATTCTAAGTCTGATTGTAGTTCAGTGGCTTCAGGATGTAGAGCATTCGCTGCCGGCATATGATACAGCTACTAGTCATTCTATAAAAATAGTTCAGTAAAATAATGTTATCAGAACTTGCCTACATACAGTGCAACTATTAAAGGCATTCTAAGTCTACTACTCTAGGGAGTATGCAGGACTAACTACGCAGTGCAGCGGGACTGATGCCATACCCAATACCGATGGTGGCATGGGAACAGTCCATTTGGCTTCCCCCCCGGCTTGTTACATCTTTCCCTTTCACTAAAGAGAAAAAAGACATAGGCTGAAACGATGATTTGCACATTTATTTCATCCTTAGAAAATATCACAAAACAGACATTACACAATACATATGAAAGAACCTACAAGACAAGACAGTATCACACATTCCGCAAACATGCAAAACTAGAGCGCCCGGAGCGTTCGTTAAGCGATTTAACTCCCCAGGTTGGGGTTTTATTACTTCCTTGATACACATCTGACCAGCCTTAGATAGTACTCCACCTGTTGGTTGTTCTATAAATGGTTGTTGAAATGACGGGACCAGCTGCACACCTTCAAAATAACACCAGTTCTTTCCCATATTCCATATTTGATCTGTTTACTGGGTTTTGCGGGACCCTGGGAGGAGCGGGGGGGGTGTGTGGCTGCCCCCCACTGTGAGTGTGTATGTGGGTTTTACTTCACAGGACAGTCTAAAAATCATTTTTATGGCTGCTAGTTACCGGGCCAGCCATTTTTCCAATAATAAGTTATCCCCAGATCACAGAACTGCAGTCATGGAGGGAAAGAAGCTGGCTGTTAAAATCATACAGCCTTTCCAACCTTACAAGAGAGTGGATGACAAAAGCCTTTTTAAAAAAATCAATTATTTTCCAGTTCATCTGTGACCCTCACAGGAGCGCATTCATCAAAGTTACAATGCAGTATATTTCGTGATGCATGTCGATCGTTTCCTCTCAGTTTTTGGCCCATGCTCAGGCTCTAGACAGGAATGATGAAATGGCTCTGCTGTGGGCACTTTCCTGGTACAGTGTTGAGTGCTGCCTTGAACATTGCCATGTAACAGCGTTACCCCCTCCACACCCACCCCCTAACATTCCTCCAGTCAGATCAAGCTGAGACTTTAACATCTGGTTCTTAATTGCTTACCAACTGCTGAGTAATTATGTACCCATTACAAAGAACTAAGTGTGCATGGAAGTCAGAAGCGATAAGTGGGACAATAAAACTCAATAAATACAATTAAACTGCAATCACTCCATGTTAGTTTGTGCTTGTTTATCACTGCACACTAATAAATCCATTGCCCTCAACTTACAGAAAATAGCAGAAAACATCTCTCGGCTCCAGACAAAACAACCCATTTAAGCATTGGCAACACGAGCAAAAACAAACCAAAGTGTATCATTTGAATGAATCCTTTTTTGTGATCTGCCATTATTTAACCCATTAAGACCTGGAGTGACGTTTAGGTCGCTTCGATTTTGCGATTAATGAAATGCGCTGTGATTCGCTGAAATAGACGTGGGGGAAATGAAGTGCACGTTGGTGTCGGCTTTTTTAGAAATTTTTTCCAGAAAACCCTCAGGTTTTAAGAGGTTGTGTAGAATAATTGCTTAGGTTTTAATAGGCGTTTTTAGCATGCATTTTAGGTCTGAATGGGTTAAATGCGGGACAGAAAGAGCTCACAAAGTGTGAACCTGATGGGTGCTTTGGTGAGGTAGACGGCATGCTGGCAGACACGCCAGGGTGAAGTGCTCTAACATCGAGGTGAGGATAATTTATCACGTGGAACATCTGAACAGATGTGCTGGCAGAGCCGAGGACTAAGATATCAGGGGTTCTCGGGGCGAGCGGCTCTCTGAGTGTGAGGGGTCTGGTCTCTGAGATACCACACAGTGAGAAACACGGTGCGGGACACCCTCATTAGATCACACAGCGCCCATCTGTCACCGACTCCAATAGAGTGAGCGTGCCTCACCACTCACCAGGCACCAGGAGAGACTCACCAGTCACCGGGAGAGCAGTCCTCCATTGGGGAAGACCCACTCCAGCACCACAGCTCATGGATTCTCCGCACTCCCACTCCCCCCTGAGAGCTGAGAGATGGAGGTACAGCACTTTCTTCTGACTGTCACCTTCTTTGTCCTTTCAAAGTTCTAAACACAAGAACAACAACAAAAAACCCAGAAAGCAGGGCAGCAGGATTAAAACAGTAATATTTTGTAGTCTAAAGGAAACAAACATGCTGTTTCTGCACCACACCAACACCAGCTCTCACGAAATCTGATTATGTTCTTTAGATGAGAGGTGGCTGTGCACCCTGTGCCGGCAGAGGTTTCTTTGTGTCTGTCCCATTAGTGTCAGTGGAGATGAGGAAGTGCTGAGGGCACACTGCAGGCCCTGTCCTAAATGTTGTAGTTGGGGGGCAAGGGGAGTTCAATTTCTTGCCTTCAGGTGAGAGAACTGACACAGGTTGATAATTCAAACAGCAACAAATTCTTTCCCTTCTCAACACAACAATAACAACAAGTAAACCAAGTGTGAATCAAGGCTAAGCTCAAAGGCTTTGAAATGCATTGAAATACAATATATTCAGGATCAGGATAGATATTGCAACGCTTCACAATATATTGGCAAATATCCAAATAACTACAGTTTTATTCAGATACTGAAATATATTTCTGAAAAAAAACATTGTTGTGAAAAGTATTTATTATTGCCTACTGCCAAAACCCTATTAAAGGTTTTGAGAATGGCTCATTCAAAACCACCAAAATCTACTATCATTATTTTAGCTGTTTCATCACCTGTCTGGATGAAATTTGGCACATGTCCTCAGATAATATATTTCTTGACTCTCAAACCGATCTGTTCAGCTGTTTTCTTCAACCAAATCCCTGGTAAAATTAGGAAAACGTAAGACAATTATTTTGTTATTAAAATATATTCTTCATACAAATGTTGTTATGGATATCCAACATCATCAACTCAACTTTGCAGGTGTTTTTTTGTATTTTTTAAATAAATCTATTTCAAATTTTTCCAGTTTTTCTCCCAATTTGGTTGCCAATTATACCATCTATTTATTTCAATTCCCCACCCCAACGAGTCCGCTGCCCGTCCTCCAGGAGCGAGACACATTCCTGGCCGATTGTTCCGGCCTCTTCCGAGATGGAAATTCTTCCACGGACGCCTTTAACCTTCTCCTCAACAGACTCGTGCCGGCTCACCCTCCCCCCTCCCCCGGAGGTGGACAGCCAAATGCCGCCTCCGATCGGGGCTGACAACCAGGGCCAGTCTGGTAGAGACGCGGGCTTCGAACCGCGTCCCTGACAGGCAGCGCACGCCACACTGAAGTGTGGTGCATTAGACCGCTACGTCATCCGCCGCCCCCACTTTGCAGGTGTTTTACTTTTTATTAAAATCATAATTTACCGGATGCATGTGCCCATTGATTTTGAATGGTGAGCTACCAAAAGTTTTGACAATGCTAGCAAACTTTGGCAGCCACATCCAACATTCTATGAAAAAAATAAAAACAAAGCCTCAAGACCATCACAAAACCACACCACATTTTTATAACGCTGGACAGGACAAAATATCATCAATGAATGAAAAAAGTAACGACGGCGCTAGCTGACCTGGTTATGCTGCTCTTGAACATATCTGGAATTGATCGAGGCTAATCATTAAAATAATTGGCTATCCACTAGCTATTTCTGTCAGGCATTATCATGCATAGCGTTACCTGCCGAATGCTAGCTAGCTGCTATTGTACTGGCTTAGCTGGCTAGCTACCGCACCAGTGGTTTCCAATAGCTAGCTAATACCAGGCATTTCATTTGTATGTACTTAGCTAGCTAGATACAGTGCCAATAATTGCAGGGGTGCCAATAATTGTGACACGTTTATGAGAAAAATGTTTATTTTTCTTAAATTAAAGGTCAGATTTCTCTCATATTTTTTTGTGTAAGATCAAGCTGATCATACACTGACATTTTTTCATAGCCTGTTTTTCTCATCTTTACCAAGAGTGCCAATAATTCTGGAAGGCACTGTAGGTATACATGAAGATACAGTTTGAATCCTATGCAACCTGCCAATGCCCAGTGGTGAGTAGCCTATATGTTGTTTGAATTACAGTAAAAAATTTATGTGTAGGAAAACCTTGTGTGAAATTAAAGGTTTTGATGCTCATTAGAATTTCTCATCTTTTTCAGCTTTTGATCAAAACTTCTCACTTCAAACATAGTTTGGGGGATTTATTATATATGTACAATATATTGCAGTATATTCAATTTCTGTAAGGGGAAACCCTCACAAACTCTATAGGCCACGTTTTGGCGGATAGCGTATTATGTCCCTTAAACAAACATATACCAAATCTCACCCAAGGAAGTGACGAAGCTGTGGCAAGAGGAAGCATTGGACGCATCTGTGTGTACCCAGTATTGTGCATCTGTTGCCTCTCTCCCCAGGAAAAGGGACTCTAGTTTGTAATTGCATTTTGGCTCACCCTCTTTGTGCTCTGTTTGTCTTGACCCACTGCTGTCTACGTAGTGGAACAACATAACTTATCCCGGGATAGTCGTAGGCTTACTTTAGCAGCAGACAGTCTCTAACATGGCCGAGATGGTGTTACGGTCGGGAAAAGTTCGAGAGAAAACTTCCCTTGATTGGAGCCATGCTATAAGCACGTGATCACTTACTGCAGCTGGAGTTGTTGACAAATTGGCCTGTCTATGAGCCCAACTGGCCACGCCCCCAGCTTGGACTGCTTTTTAAGGGCCTGCACTTCAGAGAGAGAAGAGAGAGATGCCGTCTTTTGGGAAGAAGCCTTCATTTGTGTGCCGCTGTGCTTTTGCGAAGAGCTTTTAATGTATAATGACGTTTTATTAGGAGAGCCAGGTTTAGGAGTGGCCTTTTGTTTCATGGTGTTTACATTTTACAGTTAAAGCATTTAGCAGGCGCTCTTCTCCAGAGCGACTTACAAAATGTGCATTAGTACATGGTAAGATTAATCATAGTCTGTGCCAGAGATCAGTGTCATGATACAGTAATAGACATAATAGTTGGCAGCTACAAACCGTACCTGTAACACAAGGAGGGAAAAATGTGGTCTTTTTTTTCTTTTGGGGACAGACATCAACATAGATACATATTACAAAATGCAGTATTGAACATGAAAGCAGTGGTGATGACAAATAGTGGTAATGGAGTCTGAAGAGATGGGTTTTCAGTCTCTTGCAGAAGATGGCCAGTGAGTCGGCGGTCCCGACCAAGTAAGGAAGATCGTTCCACCACAGGGGTTCAGGACAGAGAAGAGGCGAGACTGCGAGGAGCGGCTGCCGGGCGCCCCCAGGGAAGGGACAGTCAGTTTGCCCGAGGAGGCGGAGCGGAGGGGTCTGGCTGGGGTGTTGGGTGTGATGAGTGACTGGAGGTAGGAGGTAGGATTTCCTCTAGAAGCTTGATAGGCCAGCACTAGTGATTTAAATTTGACGCATGCTGCAATAGGGAGCCAGTGAAGAGAGGTGAGTAGAGGGGTGACATGTGTACTTGGGTTGGTTGAACACCAGACGTGCGGCAGTATTCTGGACCAGCTGCAGTGGCTTGATGGCACAGGCTGGTAGGCCTGCCAGCAAGGAATTGCAGTAGCCCAGGCATGAGATCACCAGGGCCTGGACCAGGAGTTGTGTGGCCTCTTTGGTGAGGAACGGTCGGATCCTCCGGATGTTATGGAGGGAGAATCGGCAGGTCCGGGTGATTCCTGCTATATGGCCTGAGAAGGTGTTTGCCCAAGCTTTGTTTGTTTTGTTTTTGTTATCTTCCTTTCCTTTGAGCACCTTTTGGTTAGAGAGGGAAGATTAGGATAGTCAGCTAGCTTCTCGGAATAATCACTTTTTTTGTTTTTGCCACGGGAGGTAGGGAAGAGTTATTCTTTATGAGATTATCTTAGCTAGCTGTTTTGATTTGTGTTTCGTTTTCCCTGCATTTATGTGAGTATGTGTCTTTGTTTGTTTGTCTTGTAAAATAAACTTGGAGTATTTTTATATATATCCGTCTGACTGGTGGTATTTTGCTGTTGCGTCCCGTTTGGGTTCACCACCCGGCTATTGGAGTGCGGGTGGTTTTTATGGGTTAGTAACAGATGGTAATGGCATTCATGGGAAAATATACAGAAGACGCCCATCATCTAGAGTGCTGCCCTCAGCTGCTCAGTGGACCACTGTTGAAGCGCTCCACCGGGCTGCGGCATGGGAAAAAATGTAGTAGTTTGTTGCTCTGCCGGCCGTCACTCACACCAGCCCGGTGCAGTGAGGGCAACCAATCCAAAATTCAATTTGCTTACCACTTAGGTTATTGAGGTATCTTGAAAAATATAAATGAAATACAGCTTGTGAAGAGAAAATCTGCTGGGGCAGATGACTTAAAATAAGGTTAAGAGCGACGGAGTTGCGCTCAATCTTAAATCCTGGCGAAGGTACTGGATTTGTAACCACAGGTTTTAAGTTTCAAAACCCACTTGGATCACTGCTATCATACCTCAAGCTAGGCACTTAATCTGCATTGCTTCGGCAAATATATCTAGCTGTATAAATGGATTATATATATTATATAAGCATTACAACATGAAAAAACATAAGATGTGAAAGTAGCCTGAATGAGGGTGTGTACTGTGCTTTATATGGCAATTTTACTGCCTTTTCTCTGGTGAAATAAACACTTATTTTTTTAAGATTCATTCATTGGCAACTTTGATGCTGATTAATGTGGTTAAGGACTACACAGTGGAATAAAAACACCAAACAATATTTGACGTCAAAATCTAAGGATGATAAAAGAACAACAGAAAATAGCTACAATTAAACCGAACGATGAGGGTGATATTGTTAATTTGTCACACACATCTGAGCTCTGTCACGTTTATCAAATGAGGCAGAAGGACACATTCTCTGGCGCACTGCATACAAACTCAATTCTCATGCAGCGCCCAAAGCTTCTTGTAACCTCACTAAGAAAGACAGCATTACATGTGCACCAACAATATGTTCTCCCCTTATGACTTAATTCAGAACGGATTAAAGGCATGGAGGGTTTTTTTTGACGTGAAATGATTACTGGGATCCCCACCTCTCTGCGCCGGCCATTGCATTCCTCTCCGCTGAACTTGGATGAAAAAAGGCGCAATCGATCCCGCTGTCTCCACAGAGATTAAGTAGAGATGGGCCACGTCTATACTGGTTACAAAACAAATAAATTAGACCTGATTTGGATCAGACAAGTGTGATTGAACAAAGGCTTGAGCATGCTGGGGGATGCACGCAGCTATTGATCCCTCCGATACATGTTAATGTTATGCATGATTAAGGCTGACAGCCCAGCCAGGCCCCTGACCTGCAAGCGCAATGGACGTGCACTCTAATTAGGGTGTCGAGTGTGACTAGCCCCCTTCCCAGAAAACGCTTCGGGTGTTGATTCAGCTATAAATAGGCCTGGCACTGAAAAGACTTTACGGCTAACGCAAACGACCACATTCGATGGCACAAAGGCTACAATCAATGGGACGATGCAAACAGCCATAATGCATAAACATTGTATATTAGGACTAATGGGCTGCAGCCACACGCATAATGATATTCTGGAAATCAATGTAAATACTGTACACGGAAGGGCTTGGTTTGGATGACCGGCAGGATCTCTTTCTGCAGTAGTCTCAAGAGACATAAGCCGTTAATTACTGGAAACAAATCCCAGTGATGAATCTATTATTTTTTTGTCTGGCAAGAAATCTTCCTTTGTATGAACCTATAATGGGAGTTTTTATTTTTCCTGATGCAACACTGAGAAATTGCATTAGGAGGCTTGTTTCGTCACCTGGACCGTTTAGTGCACAGCCTCTGAGCAGACTGGCTTCTTATCATTTAATAGAAAAAGGTTTTGCAATCTGATTCTTCTCTGTGCTCATTTACTGTGGTTACATAAAGGTGAGAACATCTAATGTAAATTTGCCCAGGTTTAAAAAGCAAACAAACAACTTAAAAATACTCGTGGTGCATAAAGAGGTCACGGAAGGTTTTGACTATGTGACATTCCACCGTATAAGTAAATGCTTCGGAATTTGAAGGTCTTTCTTTCGTAACGAGCCAAAGTTATTGCACAGGTTTGTAATTGAGCCTACCACACTAATGCAAGGTCTGAGCAGGGAAATGTGTGAGGCGCTTCCTCTACGATGTGCAAATGTCTGGCCAGATGAGGGACAGGTGTGGCCTTAACATCAAAGCCACGCCTTATCAATAATGCAAGGTCTTCAGGCAACACTAACACAATTAAGAAGAACGAAATAAAAGAGAAGCTACAGTTCTAAGAGAAGATGAGAGATGCCTGCAACCCCCAGGATGAATAATTCACATGCCATGCTTTCATCAGCATTGAAGAAGGGAAAAAAGAGACTGAAAACAAAAAGCGAAGACAAGAAGAAAAACAAAGCTGAACAGGACACGTTCCATGAACAGTGTTCATACACCGGGAAAAATGGAACTGGGTTAAACTGGTAAACAGGTTTTTTATTACCAAACCATGGCATGTCGATAAGGAGGTTTGCAGACAAAGCTAAATTCTTACTGCTTTTGTTGTCAGTTCAGTCCTGGTTGGCTAAGGTCCCACAGGATTATGAATTACCCTCCAGTTTGTTCTTGATTTGTACCCATCCTGCTGGTGAGGTGAGCTCCAAACCAAATAATGACTACAATTAAACAAACCAGAGCTGAGGGAGAAATAAGATCAGCAGACCCAATAATCTTCCAGGATCAGTATTGCCTATCTTTGTTCTACTGAGGGAATCAATGGCCTTCCTTTTTTATGATTTTTCCATTGTTTTACTAACCTGCTGTTGAGTCTAAAGTCTTGGTACATCTGGATAATAACATTGTTGTCAGGAGGATTTAAGCGTGTTCAGCCAGAACTCAGACAGTGTGCATCTGTACCTCGGCTAGAACGGTCTTGTGGCGTGCTTGTAAAGTGTACTTATCCGGCGCTAGATTTTGTTTGCTTAGCCTCTGCGTTCGTATCCTGTCCCATCGGGTAGAATTGGCACTTAATGCTACTTTGTTATTGTAACTAGCTGGCTATAGTATCGCTGACGTCCAGCAGTTATTAGATTAGATCGCTGCGTTGTAACTGTATTTCAAAGCTGATTGCGACTCGGCTGTTTTCTATCGGTTTTATTGTATCAGCCCGTGTTTGTTGTTGAGTGTTCCTTTAGTAGCCTTAGAAAGCGAACAGTTGTTAATTACTGTGCATTGTTGTCAGGAGGATTTAAGCGTGTTCAGCCAGAACTCAGACAGTGTGCATCTGTACCTCGGCTAGAACGGTCTTGTGGCGTGCTTGTAAAGTGTACTTATCCGGCGCTAGATTTTGTTTGCTTAGCCTCTGCGTCAGTATCCTGTCCCATCGGGTAGAATTGGCACTTAATGCTACTTTGTTATTGTAACTAGCTGGCTATAGTATCGCTGACGTCCAGCAGTTATTAGATTAGATCGCTGCGTTGTAACTGTATTTCAAAGCTGATTGCGACTCAGCTGTTTTCTATCGGTTTTATTGTATCAGCCCGTGTTTGTTGTTGAGTGTTCCTTTAGTAGCCTTAGAAAGCGAACAGTTGTTAATTACTGTGCATTGTTGTCAGGTGGCACTCGCCACTTAGCGCCCAGCATCACTCGGCTATATTAGCAGCCATAGTTGTGGATAGCGGCAGCTTTCGCGGCAGCCTCCCGTCCTAGCCTCCCGGACGAAGACTCGGCGGACAAAGACGGAGGAGTCTACCTGCAGGAGTCCACCGAGGGGGCCAGCTAGGAGTGCTCGCCGCACAGTAAGTATCATAGTTTTGTATCTCCCTGTTCTACTTCCTCTGCATCTAACACTACATGCTTCCTCCCTATCCCAGTCCATGTCTCCTCTTCTAGATTGCCTAGAAGGAGAGATTCTACCCACACCCGTAATCTGTCCAACCTCATCCACCCTCCTAGATCTCCCGGTGTTGACGTGGTGGTAGCAGGCGGACTATGGAACTGCCAGTCCGCTGTCCGGAAGGCCGATTTCATCTCGGCCCAGGCCTCACTACTCTCCCTGCAGTTCCTGGCGCTTACGGAGACCTGGATCACTCCGCAAAACACGGCCACCCCTGCTGCTCTCTCTGCCGCCTACACCTTCTCCCACACTCCACGACCCTCAGGTAGAGGTGGAGGGACAGGTATACTCATTTCCCCCCTGTGGAAATTTGGTATTGTTCCTCTTCCTCACTTCTCACCCTCCTCCTTTGAATTTCATGCTGTCACTGTCACTGTTCCATGCAAACTGCACATCATTGTTCTTTATCGCCTCCAGGTCCACTGGGAGTTTCCTAGACGAGATGGATGCCCTACTCAGTGCCTTCCCTGAGGACGGCACTCCCGTCTTACTCCTCGGGACTTCAACCTGCAGCTAGAGACCTCCCAGGCCTCTGCATTCCTCCCCTCCTTCAGTCCTTTGACTTCACCATGGCTGAATCCCCATCCACCCACAAGGCCGGCAACCAACTGGACCTGGTCTTCACCAGGAACTGTGCCTCACCCAACATTACGGTATCGCCTCTACATGTGTCTGACCATTCCTTTCTGTCTTTCTCCCTCCCCCTCCCTCTGTCCCTAAACCATCCTCACCTGCTCCCACTGTCCTTGTCCGTCGCAACGTCCGCTCTCTCTCACCCGCTGCCCTGTCAGCTACTGTCCTATCTTCCTTCCCCCTGCTGATGCCTTCTCTCAGCTACCTGCTGAAGTAGCATCATCCACCCTACTTTCCTCTCTCTCCTCCTCCTTTGACTTACTCTGTCCTCTATCCGCTAAACCCGCTGTCTCCGCCCCGCCCCTGGCTAACCGATTCCATTCGGGCTAACCGTCTGAAGCTGCGTGCGGCAGAAAGGAAATGGAGAAAATCCAAATCCCCTGCAGCTCTGTCTGACTTCCACATACTCCTGGCTTCCTTCTCCGCTAACCTCTCCTCTGCTAAGTCTGCATTCTTCCTTTCTAAGATTCAATCCTCTGTTTCCAACCCACGTAAACTCTATGCTACATTTTCCTCTCTCCTCACCCCTCCTCCTCCCCACCCCCTCCTCTATAACCGCAGATGACTTCTCATCCTTCTTTCACGAGAAGGTTGAGGTCATTCGCAACTCCTTCCCCCTACCCCTCCCTCTCCCATCCCGCTACCTAAACCTCCCACCTCTCTGTCCTCCTTCTCACCCTCCCTGACTCGGACATCCTTCAACTTGTTCTCTCCCACCACCACCCCCTTCTTGATCCCATTCCTTCCCCCTCTTCCAGTCCATTGCTATGGACATCCTCCCTTTGTCTCTAATGTCATTAACTCCTCTCTTTCCTCTGGCTCTGTCCTCCTCCTCCCTCAAATGCGCCCAGGTTGTCCCCTCCTCAAAAACCCTCTCTGAATCCTGCTGTCATCTCTAACTACCGACCTGTCTCTCTCCTCCCATTCCTCTCCAAAACGTTAGAGCGGGCTGTCTATAATCAACTGTCTGCTCATCTCTCACAGAACGACCTGCTTGATCCTAACCAATCTGGGTTCAGAGCAGGCCACTCCACAGAGACTGCTCTCCTTGCGGTCACAGAGGCTCTTCACGCCGCTAAGTCCCGATCCCTTAGCTCCGTCCTCCTTCTCCTCGACCTGTCGGCGGCATTCGACACCGTGGACCACCGGATCCTGCTCTCATCTCTCTCGTCGAGATGGGAATCTCTGGATCTGTGTTGACATGGTTTGAGTCCTACCTGGCTGACCGGTCCTACCAGGTGGCCTGGAGAGGATCCCTGTCCTCTCCCCGCACCCTCTCTACCGGTGTCCCGCAGGGCTCGGTGCTAGGCCCTGTCCTATTTTCTCTGTACACCAAGTCACTTGGTTCTGTTATTTCTGCTCATGGTTTTTCCTATCACTGTTATGCTGATGACACTCAACTGTTTCTCTCCTTCCTCCATCTGATACCCAGGTCCCGGCACGGATCTCTGCATGCCTGGCTGACATCTCCGCATGGATGTCCACCCACCACCTGAAGCTGAACCTGGGGAAGACAGAGCTGCTCTTCCTCCCAGCGAAGGGCTCCCCGATGATTGATGCGTCAATCACCGTGGAAGGCTCCATAGTGTCTCCGTCCCAGTCTGCCAGGAGTCTTGGGGTAACCCTGGACAACCAGCTGTGCTTCTCGAGCCATATTGCAGCGATCACCGGACCTACCGTTTCTCCCTCCACAACATCCGGAGGATCCGACCGTTCCTCACCCAAGAGGCCACTCAACTCCTGGTCCAGGCCCTGGTGATCTCACGTCTGGACTACTGCAACTCCTTGCTGGCAGGCCTTCCGGCCTGTGCCATCAAGCCACTGCAACTAGTCCAGAACGCTGCTGCTCGCCTGGTGTTCAACCAGCCGAAGTTCACCCACGCCACCCTCTACTCTCCTCTCTGCACTGGCTCCCCATCGCAGCACGCATCAGATTCAAGTCACTGGTGCTTGCTTTTCAAGCGGCCAGAGGTACTGCTCCCCATACCTCCAGTCACTCATCACGCCTACACCCCGTCCAGACCTCTCCGCTCCGCCTCCGCTGGCAGACTGACTGCCCCATCCCTCCGGGCACCTGGCAGCCGCTCCTCGCGGTCTCGCCTCTTCTCTGTCCTGGTCCTCGTTGGTGGAACGACCTCCCGCAATTGGTCAGGACTGCGGAATCACTTCCGATCTTCCGCAAGAGACTCAAAACCCACCTCTTCAGACTCCACTACCCCTGATCTCTGTCCATCTAGCTAAATTGTCTTCACCACTGTTTACTTGTTCAAAAAAAAAAAAAAAAAAAAAAAAACCCACTAACCTTTTCTTTCCCAATGTTACAGGTATGATACGCAGATGCCTGCAATGATGTCTTTTGCCGTTTTACTGCACTGATCTTGTACGCTAACTTTGATTGTTCTCACCTTGTATTAATGCACATCTTGTAAGTCGCTCTGGATAAGAGCGTCTGCTAAATGCTTAAAATGTAAATGTAAATGTAAATGTAACAGGGGAGTCAGTATCACCCATTCAACACTGTTCTATTTACATTCTTACTCAAGAATGTAAATATAATCAAATCAAGGAAGAAGCGAGAATGAAATCAGATTCACCAAACCCAGCAGGCATATTGAAGTCCCTTACCTGAAAACATTTTATTATAAATAGATATAAATAGTTTTTTCCCATTATTTTGTTTAGCTTATGAGGGCATATGAAAAGTGAATTCATGTTTTTCGCCGAAGTGAGTCAAAATTATGTGAAGCAATTTCCCTGCTGCTCCATGGAATATGATGTTCATCTTTTTATTCACGGGGGAATGACGCACAACCAAACAGAACCACCCCAGACAGCGCTTCTAAAGAGAATTAGAATGAAAGAACTAAAACAATACAAAATGATTATTTGTTTTTGCCACATTGAAATGTCAAACCTGTAATAATAACCTGGGGGTACTTTGACCCAAGAGTGAATCTCAGAACGGCCACAGGACGAACCCAGTGCTGCTACCTTGATCCAGGTGGGTCTAAATACATTGCTGTGACATGGTGTTTACCAACCTCATATTGTGTGGAGGTCTTTTACACAATTCTGGGTGCATGTTGCTGTTCCCTGACATCTCATTTTAACCCACAGCCATTGGTCATGGTCATTGATCAGAATCATCTCTAAAAGCCATGGTAAAACTTCTGCTGCATAATACATTAACACAGTAAGCAGGTGTGCTGTAGATCTACAAGCTAACACAAGCTGTATGCAGTAAAACCTAAAATTCTTGCTGCTGTCATTCAGTTTCAGAAGGCCCAACACCATCTCACTGCATGATCCACCAGCTGCCACAGAATTAGAGGAATGCAAACATCCACCATCTGTCAATCAGTATTGCCCCTAAAAAGCTATGGTATGACCTACACTGCATATGTAGTTACCATTGAAAACTTTTCCAGACAAGAATACATTAAGTAGCCTTTCAACAAGAGTAATTAATGACAGGTGACATTGTATTATACATCATTCTTTAATCTTGTTCACAGATAGTTGGAGTGGACAGCTACCTCAAGGCAGTGACATGGCAAGGGCAGACAATGCTTTGCAAAGTCTGGGTCATGTGATTTTCTTGGGCCATGTTTAGTACTACTATGCTATATAACACAAAATGTGGTGAGAGTTATTCTTCCTTACCGCTTTAAATAATTTATATTCTGAATGATGCTCTTGCTTTTGATTTATATGGAAATGGGTGCTCTTGAGACAAGATAAACTCATTTTAGAAGGAGAAACAATTTGCAAAGTAAACTGACCATGTAAATAAAAGCCTATATTCATGGGGGTGAAGTTGTCATATGAAATAATATAAACCGAGCTGGGAAGAGATCATGTGAGAAGGTTTAGGGTAATGGAAATGCATTTGGATTTAATTAGTCCCCCAGACCAAGGACATCAGAAGATTCCCTTGTCTTATCTCCTCTAACATTCTGAATCAACTGTAATGGAAATTTTAGGAGACTCAAAAACCCACCATGTTGTCAGTAAGTGTCCTTTTTTATCTGTGTGAATAAAGGCAGTGCAGCAATGGAATTAAATACAAATCTGCCTCCTTTCCTATCCACATATCCCAGTATTGCTTTTTGCTGCTTAGGCCATATTCTTATCATATTCACCTGATAGCACAGGCACAACATAAAAATATAAATATTTGCAAATGTGTAATCAATCTTTTGGGAATTCAGCAACAATGCAGATGTGTACTGGAAAGACACCATTTGATATTCACACTTGTACCCATCGCAGGATGGCTGAAACACTACTTCATGAGATATAGAGGCAGACTTGTGACTAGTGCATTTAAACATGTATTATGTAGTGCTGCTACAATAGAATGGAGGCAAAAATAACTCAATTGGAGGCAAAAATAACTGTGTAAATGAAAAGTCCTCTGGAGTTCTGGTGCTTCTGAAATTGTAAGAATCTGAGTATGGTTGTGATTCAGGTGGGAGGTGCTGGTTACTTGAATGTGTGTGTGTGGGGGTATTGTGGGAACAACTGGCCTGGAACTTGGCTAATGACCCAGTACTTTCTGGACTTGGCTAATAACCCAGTACTCTTCCATTCTACCTATATGCCTACCAAGAGTGTAGGACCGGGTGGAGAATGGATGGAGGACTAAGAAAGCATTATGAACAGAAAGGTGGCATGCTAATGGGTATTGTACAACTGCACATGAAGAAATAGATTAGGTGGTAGATTAAGTTAAGGTGCAGGATTCCCTCTCTATGCTCAGTTACAACAGTTCCATAAGTGAACTGGTGCTTTTCTGTGAGTACACTGAGAAACACTAAAACCAATGCCTCGGCAAACACCGATCTATTACCCTTTGACTCCCACAGAGAGCTTTTAAACAAATTAGCTCTGCAAACCCCAAACCATGAATACACATCATTAGACTAAAGTCCTTGAGTGACCCCTGATGAGTTGTGTTACGAGTGCATTGGATGTATGCCAGGCGCCCAGCTGAGCTGAGCAGTGATTAGTCCCTGCTTACTGTACAGGGAGGGCCATGCCCACCATATTGTCACACACCAGTTTGACTACTGTGCTCTTCTTCAGGGACACTGCTCATCAGCACAGCACTGAACCCACGAACGTCAGCTGCAGGCTTCCTGCCAACATTTGGCCCGGTGGGCATCCGGCGGTCACAGTGCCGAATGTGAGGCAGGGATCTCCTGTGGGCACAGCTCTGCCCTGTACCCATACCAAATACCTAGGACTGCAGGACCCCAACATTCTTCCTGACCTCACCAAGGGTACAAACCCAACCCTGTAACACAGCATCTTGTGTCAGTAGCCATGGCCTGTAACCCAAAGGGTGCAGGATTTTATTCCCAGAAGGGAACAGCCATTGCTGTATTGTAGTTCTTAACCTGACTTATTGAGCATCTAGAGTACTAAACAAATAAAACACACAAAGTATCACACAACATAAAGTAACAAAAAATGACATAACAGAGTAACACTACACAGAAGATCGTAACTAAGTAACACAATACTAAGCTAGCACTTAAAAACAACAGAACGGCACAAAAAAGTTTGTGAAGTATGAAGCAACAGAACACCAAATGTAACAACAATGTGAAAACAGCATATGATTGTAACGCTTTTGTTAGGAAATTATGAGACATAAGGCATGGCTTGAAAGCATACATTTCTTACACACAGGACTTCCTGTTTGAGCAAGAAATGTTTTGACTACCTGAGAGCTGTTCTGAAGTGTTTGATTCTACCATTTTATTTATTGTTTTATTTTCTTGTTTTAAAAATCATTCCAGTTTTAATTGCACTTTTAAGTTTTATTTTTTTTATTTTATTTTTGATCGTTTCATTTTTAAAAAATAAAGTATTATTTTTTAATCGTGTGGTCCACATGGATCTGATTAACTAGCTTCAGCTTACTGGCTAGTTCACTATATCATTTTTAGCTGGATTTTACTCATTTTCACCGAATCCGTTTAGCAGCCTTTCTTTTATACTATCATTTTTAACTTCTCGGGGCTGACATATGCCTTTGCCGATATCATCACCGTGCCTCCACTCTCAAAGGCTCGGAGCTTGAGGGCCGGATCACTTAGCTGTTTGCGGCCTCCCAGATCAGGGTGGAATCGTGCCTGGAGCCTACATGGCTTCCTCCCGCCGCTGACACCGGAGAGAAGACTGTCTACTGACTCCGCCGGTGGCTGCCCGTGAGGAAGATCAATGGAGCAAAAACTTGAGGAGGACTTCAAAACCCTCATCAACTCAGTACTGGATACAGGGAAGCAACTTATGGTATCTGGCAAAATTCCTTTGCCTTGCTCTGTACTTCAGCAGGATCCGACAGTTTCATATTTGGCTTAAGGGTTACTGTAGCACATTAAATGTCCCCTTCACGGATAACTTCACTGTCGCTCTCTATTTGCAAGAGATGGACGACACCTAAACAGAACCGGAACTAAACTATTAGCCTGTAATATCAACCTCACAATCAACTCAGTGAGGTCGTCGAACAATTAACATTTGATGAGTACACACACCCAACTATCACTGCCTGTGGTTTTTAATATCCCTGTTTGCTACTTCAAACTGTCCACGCAACAGCCCGACGAACTGACTTCAAAACAGTGTGCTGCTGTGAATAAACAAAAACAGATCTTATTTTTTCAAACAGTCAATCATGCAAAAGTAATTTGGGATCCCACGGTAAAACTTAAAGGGGTATTTGGAGGCCATTTAAATATCAGAAGTATAGTTCCAAAGATTAACAAAATTAAAACACTAATAATCTTGACTTTTTATACCGAACGTAAACCTGGCTACATAGAAATGTCTTGACCAGTTTTATTGGTGTGCCTGGGTACATGTGGTTCTGGAAGGATAGAACCATAGGGAGGTGGGGTATTAATTTACATTAAGGACTCCTTCAAGTGTATAGAATTTGATTTGGGAAATTATGTTCCGATTGAATGTATAGGTTTGAATGTTTACCTATCACCACATATGTTTTTTCATATTCTTGTTGTGTACAACCCCCCTGTGTGTAATGCTGAATTTACGAAAGATTACAGGAAGTGCTCAAAACAATTACACATAGGTCAAAAGTGATGGTTTTTGGCGATTTTAATGTCAATTGGTCTGACAAAAAAGGTAGAAAAAAACATAATGTAATATAAAAACTTGAAGTCAGTCAGTCAGTTCTAGGACAAACCAGAATAACAGCCAAACACAAATTGATCTGATCTTTAGTAATAGAGAGTGTATCATAAAGACCTACAATCTTGTAACTTTGCTGTCAGACCATAATATGATTCTTGCCTTAAGAAACCTCTCAAAGAAATGCCTCAGGGGTTATCAGGGGTGCATTACTCAAAAAACGGAGAAATTTGCAACGTGACTTGACGCAACCATACAAATTGACAAAGACAACTTCCATGGGTTAATGCACCGGTATGACAGCTGATGAAACAGCGGGACTTGGCACTAAAACGTTCCTAAAGAGCCGCACAAACACTGACATGACATTGTACAAAGGGCTCCGAAAACTGTAAAGCGTAATGCAAAAGCAGCACAATACATGAAAGCATTTACCGAAGCCAAAGGAAATAGCACACTAATCTAAAAAACAAATACACAGTTTGATGAAACCACACGCTTTAACGACGAAGCAGACTGTAGAAGAAATTAAAGTGGGAGACCACATGATAATGGACAGTGGTCAAATTGCCACTGCAGTCAATGATTTGTTTATCAGGTCTGTTGAAGAACTTGCCAATAATTTTAACAGATCTAGTATTGACACATCTATTAAGGTCACGAATGTAACCAACTCTTTTAAACTACATTGATCAAGCTGAAGTGCAGGAAATAATTGGCAAATTTACCACCACATATTCCAAAGACATGTTCAAACTAGATGTAGCATTTTTAAAGACACAGCGATGCACTTGTTAAGCCTCTTACACATTTGATAAATATATCCATCAACACTGGAAAATTCCCTGAGTGCTGGAAACATTTTTAAATCTGGAAAAACTGATCAGGCCAACAACTACACACTAATCAGTATACTCTCAATTTGATCTAAGGGGCTGGAGAAGGTTGTTGCAAAGCAGCTAATGAAATACCTGGACAATAACCATTATCTTCATCCTCAACAATTTGGCTTTCGTTCCAAATTCTCTACTGAGTGCAAACTGCTTCCAACTGGAAAACATTAAACTCTCCCTTGATAAAGGCAAACTAGTACGGGCAGTATTTATTGATCTCAAGAAAGCATTGTACAGAAAGGTCAAACAGGAATTCAGGGATCAGTACTAGGACCACTTCTGGAAAGATAACTGAAAGATAACTGAAATGACTTACAGCCAAACTAACAGACCCTTTAAAAACATGCTATTGTTTGGCTACATGGCTTGACAACTCTGATCTTAAATGTAAAAAAAACATTTTCTCCATTTTCATTTCCATAAGAAAATGGCGCATCACAGATTAAAGGAGGACTAGTTGAACAGGTATCTGAGGTCAAATATTTAAGACTCATCCTTGACTCTCAGATGAAATTTGACAAGTATGTGAAAAAACAGAGAAAAGCCAACCCACATTCATTTAGACCAGGGGTGCCCAAGTTCGGTCCTGGAGATCTACTGGGTGTGCAGGCTTTTGTTCCAGCCCTTCACTAACACACCTGATTTGAACATTAATTGCCTTGACGAGCAGTTGATTGGTGGAATCAGGTGTGTTAGTGAAGTGATAAATGGAATCAGGTGTGTTAGTGAAGGGCTGGAACAAAAGCCTGCACACCCAGTAGATCTCCAGGACCGAACTTGGGCACCCCTGATTTAGACTTATCAGAGATTGCTTGCATTTTGACTTGATTATTCATGCATTCAATGATCTTTTCACACTTGAATTAGTGCTTAACTACTTGGTCTCAGGCAAACCTTACAGTAACAAAATCAATGGAAAGGGTCTACAACCATGCTCTAAAAATACTGGACAGAAAACAATTAAGATTTCACCACTGCCATATTTTAAAGAAACATAACATTCTAAGCTTTGATAACTTTGTTAAGGTTGCCAATGCTAAGCTTTTTCTCAAATGCATACATGGACTGGCTCCCTCCTCACACATTCCGGCAAGGTATTGACCTGTTCACTACGAAGGCAGTAACTGCAGAATTGCAATTGGCCAGACTGCTTGTAGCATTAAAGGGACTGATGTGTGGAATTCTCTACCTAGAGAGACTAAGCAAGAGCATGACTTTGCTCATTTTAAAATAAAAATCAAACAGTTGCTAAAAGACATGCAGACATGTACTCATACATAGGCCAAGTATACTTTTAATACTGTTATCTTTTTTATGCTGTCCTGTCCTAAAATGATTTTATTTCTTGGTACTTGTATTATCTTGCCCAACATCTATGTGTTGGCTTATTCACTTTTAAAACTAAGGACGAACATTGAAAATTAGCATGTTGTTAATGCAATGTGTCTGTATCTGTCCCTACTCAAATAAACATTAAATAAATAAATTTGCTATAGCTTTTTCTGAAACATCATTAGGATATCAGATGGCTTGACTCTGCATGGATCTTTATTCTCTCTATCTGCAGATCAGAGAATGTTGTTCGCTTAGGGTTATTGCAGGGGAATGTAACACAGAAACACAAGATGCATTGTTTTCACAGGGACAATTTCCTGTTCAGTCAACAATGGCCACTGACATTGTTCTTTAGCAGCATTTCCTCATTCAATAGAAAGATATCTAATATTTCTCAGGACCTCCTGTACCCCTCTATTTTTCCCTGTGTTCACAATGAACCCAAATATGTGGACAATAAATACTGTCATGGGGAAAAAGTTTAAGAAAAAGAGCAACAAAAAGATAAATTAACAGAGAAGTTGTAAAGGTCACAAGTAAACATTGCAAATCTATGAGGGGATGGTGGTGCAGCAGAATGTTCCTCGTGTACCTTGTTATATGGGTCCATATGAATCTTTTGGCTTTGCTTAAAGGGCAAAACTCTGCCTGGAATTTTGTATATATTCCCCTTATCAGTGCTGGAGGATAGATTGCACTTTTCTTAAAGACACTGCTGTGAGCTCATTCGTTTAAAGAAAACTTAATAGACAATCCCTTTGGCTGTTGTCTGGGACCACAAAAGCTTGTGTTTAATGCTTATCATACAAACAGCCCTCTAAAAGAAACCCTACATTGTCTGTTAAAAGCAAGTTTAAAAAAAAGTAATAATCTGAGAAAGTTTAGAGTAGAGCTACAGATAGAGCCGGTGGCTTTGGCCCTTGTCTGTGATTTACTGAGGGAAGACAGAGCTGTGGGATATTGCCATGCTGGCTCAATATGTTCACTAACCTTGTAATTAACTTGCCCTTGATCCTGCCACCCCCCCATCCCCCTCCCCTCCACCCTCGCTCCCCCCAATAAAGGTCACTTTATGAAGTGGGGTTAGCTTTGAGTTTCAAAAATGGATGCATGTAATGGTGTTTTGCTCACACATTTATATACATGAATCTCTCATTTTTCAACTTGAATGCCTCTGAAAATGGATCGTCTCTTCAGGAGATAAAGAATGGGGGAGTCAACTCAACTGCAGACGGGAATCAAAGCGTCACAGTAGTGCAGCTGTACTGGCCAAGAGTTCCAGAAGGATCTCGGATGAATATACCTGATAAAAGAAATACAGAATAAAGGAAAATGGAAAATTAGGATGGATAAGAGCATCTGCTCAGCAGGTAAATCACCAGATGACAGTGAAATGGCCTCTAATACCATCATTAAGTGCTAACTGCAAATGACTGACCGGTGCACAGATCTCTCATAGGGTCACATCCAAACACATATAATGAGCAATTAACAGGCACGAACCCAATCATTTTGATGATTGTCGATTGTAAATGACAGATGCCTTGGACTCTAACCCAAAGTGACATGAGAATTTTCCTATTCGAGAATTGTCCTTGAGTTTACAGTGAGAACAACTTTGAAAGAATGCATGAAAAATGCATTGCCGGGACAAAGGAATACATACAATGTTTTGGTTGACCTTTTGTAAAATGTAGATTTTGTAAATGTTAATGACTTAGCTTTTGGCCACTTGTCAAATTTCAATTAAAATGAGACTAGCTGCAGGCATACTGTTGCTACGCTGGTGTGCTTTGAATCGGAAATGGCAGCATGCAGGGTAAATTAAATGCTTACCAACAAACAGTGTAGATCACAAATAACTATCCCAAATAAAGCAGAAGAGAACATACACAAATTAAAATCAGAGATTTCTTCTGTAAACATGACATTAAGGTTATCAAGAAGAAAGCAGAAACATGTCTGCAAGGTGGTCGTATTGTAATGTTTTTTAGTTTCATGACACAGCTTTAAGCTATGTACAGACACCAGCAAATATGCATGGGTGAGCGCACACACACAAACACACAACACACACACACACACACTAAACGTAATGTGATCTGGAGCTTGTAAAACAATAATGTTTCTTCAATCAAAAAGATGGCTTGGCTTAATGCCTCCCCACCCCTTCCCCCCAAAAAGCCCTTAAATTTCAAATCACATCAGTCCAGGATGAAGGGGTAAGCTAAATGGACCAATACATCTCCTTGCTTCAGGCGTATCAAGATGTGAATAGAGTATTGACTGTAATTCTTAAAACCCTTTATTTATATGCATTAAATTGAATTAATGAGACAGCCCTGAAACCTAATTAACCTTGGACTCATGTGGAACCCACGGCTCCACTCCCTCTAGTAACACCTGCACTGCGGTTCTCTTCATGTTGGCCGGCAGCCTGTTGTGCCTGACTGGAAGTTGTGAAAAAGCCTAGCCGTGGAATGCAAAGGCCTGTGGTTTCCAGCCCCTTGAACCGCGAGGAAGTCCGTATGTTTTCATAGAGGTGTGGAGGCATGTTTCAGGAGGTGGGGAGACAGTATGGGAGCACTAGGGAGCTCTCCATGGGAAACTACCAAAGGGCCAATGCCATTGTAATGCTAATGCAGCCAGTATTACAGTTCCCCCCTCTGGTAAAAAAAATGCACATATGTCAAAGGGCCCACCATAGCTTGCATAAAGCCTTAGCTCAAAAAAAGGAGTTATTCATTATTAAAGATAATTATTAATACTTGATTGTAGCGCTGGGAAGGGTGGAGGGAGGAGTGGAGAGGACTGCTCCTCCCTTTTAGCTGCAGTCAGGATTTCCTGTTCCCTCCCACAGCCTGGAGAGTACTTCAGGCAAGCCTCACCTACAGGCAGGCTCACCTGAAGCTGATCAGCAATCAACTCCGGTGTTAGCCATTGCTTTCATCAGGCCTTTATAAAACCACAGTCTGCCATCCCTGAGGGAAAATTTTATTTGGGACATAGATGAAGAGGTGCTGTTTTTTTCATTGTTATGAATATAGCTTTTGGTTTAATTTTATTTTTGTGTTTTTAATTTCCATCCATCCATCCATCCATTATCTAAGCTGCTTATTCCTGGTCAGGGTCGCGGGGGGGGCTGGAGCCTATCCCAGCATGCGTTCCGGGCGAGAGGCAGGAATACACCCTGGACAGGTCGCCAATCCATCGCAGGGCACACACACCATTCACTCACACACTCATACCTACGGGCAATTTAGACTCTCCAATTAGCCTAACATGCATGTATTTGGACTGTGGGAGGAAACCGGAGTACCCAGAGGAAACCCACGCGGACACGGGGAGAACATGCAAACTCCGCACAGAAAGGCCCCCGGCCTGGATTCGAACCCGAGACCTTCTTGCTGTGAGGTGACAGTGCTATCCACTGCACCACCGTGCCGCCGCTGTTTTTAATTTGTTTTTGTAACAATATAAAAGTAACAAATCGGCCACTGGCCAACTGGAACACTGCCTTTGTTTCGTTTTTTTTCAATCCACTCCCCACCTGGCATGGAGGCCACCCCTGCCACCGCGCTACATTGACAATTCATAATTTATGAACTCATCATTTTTACTGATTCTTTTATGTTTTTTTCTTTTGCAGTCAGAGCAAACCGCACTGAGTTTTTTGGCAGCCCTATTAACAAAACCCTACAATATTACTTAATAACCAAAGATACACACACACAAGAATAGGGGAGTGGCATATATTGTGGATAATGGACCATGTGTGCTTTTACAATAAAAATATAAATGGCTGTGTACACACATGGGGTTGTTCAGAAGTCCATCAGAGCCAGTCCCAGCTTGATGCGGTGTGTTGAGAGAGATTCTCCTGGCCATCTGTTGATTATTGAGCACTTGGATCCACAACTGAACCACAGCCTCTCACATGCTTCTCACAAGTATATGGTAGTGTCTGGTGCTTATTCTTTGTGTATCCCAGAAACCCTTGGGAGAATTAACATGTTATGATCAAGTGAATGTGAGAAGAGCTTGTAAATCACTGGCTGGTATCAGACAGGAAACATCTGCTGCAGAACACTTCAAGGGCCGTGGAATCAGATTTTTTAAATTGTGTCAAATCTTAATGAATCCAACACCTATAGGCCTATATCTATAGCTTTTGAGTGAAAAGCATTCTTTACCCCCACAGCCTGAAGGTGGTCTCTACAACCTCAAGCAGATAATGTCAAAAACAGAAGAGGTCAAACTGGAGATACTGTGCTAATGGCTGGCTTTGCCTTCAGCTGATTGTTTCTCATATACCTGCTCACTTCTTCCAGGTAAGATAAATGATTCAATAAAGGAAACCAAAGTTGGCAAAGTTACTTCCAAGTATAGATTTGTAATAACAAGATTCAAATACTCAAGGATATTCATGACACTTATTTTTCTCCATCTCAGCCTCCTGGGTGGCATTCAGTTGAACAGCTATGGCACTTGTTATTAACTTAAATTCTTAATAAGGAATCTGGGGAAGACTTATCAATTCTCACACATTTTGCTGTCACTAAAGTGAACAACATAACATATAAAGATGGAGAAAACAAAAGTAATTCTTGATTTCATTGGTTACTCAAAGTAAACGGCAAAGGACAAAAGTGGTTAAATTGAATGCCTTTATCTCAGGCTATTTTCCCCTCCTCTAGCTGCATTTCTGTGAAGAGAATAAAATGCTGGTGTTTACATAGTCTACCAAATCATTTACAAAGAGTAAATGCTAATTATATCAGATGGATTCTATTTGAATGTGTTCCCAATGATTTACCTTCCATTACGCATTCATTTGGACATTAAACACCACCGACTGAAGGCCATCTTCAAGAATCAATATACTATTACCACTGCATCACTAAGACACATATTACATATTAAAAGCAAAACCAATTTTATGATCAGCAACATAGCAGCTTCTGTTCACGGTGAGTTTTTTTAGTCCTTTTTTCCAGTTGAAATGCTTTTGATGGGGACGCAATGATAAAAAACTGTTGGTAATTTTCGCTGTCTTCTAAAGATTGAGTAGGAGAGAGGCGAGAAAAAGAAAGAGGCATATTCTTGCTATAGACTGTTGTTTTATAGACTGTTAAAACAAATGTATTTCTTGGGTGAAACTTCAGTGAATTTTGAGGCGGGATGAATCACACAACTTGGAATTCTCAGAGTGATGACCACTGACGAACACTGAAACATTCTGCTGTTTAGGGCTTGTGTCTCTTCTATTAAAGAACAACTAATCAAGACAAAGACTCGGCTGGACAAAACGGTCCTTCTCATTTGGAACATCCAGTGTTTTCTTATCCAATGAATTACATCCATGTATTTATAACAGTGGCACATACGCCTAATAAACTGAAGAAGCAAAAGCAAAAATAACAGAAGAAAAATTCTACCAGTTTCCATGGTGATGTCTTATTTTAAAGTATGTTACACATGCTTTTTTGCTCTATGATAATGTGGCAACCTGTGAAGATGTAGGTTACTGTTTTTGGTGTAATCTGCATATTGCCTAATCCTGAATTTTGTATGAATTCTATATTTTCATTCTTATGACTGTATCCCCATGGATGCTTAATTCTCTGTACAGATAGTCATATTCAGCCAGTCCCTGTCACTCAACCCTCCGAGGCCAGCAGAAATCTGGAAGTAATGTATTAGCCAGCCACCCACATTGGCAATAATAAGTCACAGATTAATTCACTGAAACCTTTGTACAAGATATGCCTTGTTAAAGGTGACATAACTGTGCAGTCTTCTGCCCATTAGTCTTCTGCCCATTAGACTAGCTAGGCTGAGGTGGGCTTGTTGGAAAGGGGAGTACCAGCACTGGTACCAGCCATGGAACCCCCCCAGTGTACACTCGCAGTTCAGCACCTGTTTAAGGATCCCTCATTTACTCAAGTGTTGCTTTTATTTGGGCAGTTTACCTGTACCTTATAAAACGCTGTCAAC
Organism: Aldrovandia affinis; assembly: GCA_029706075.1. NCBI lineage: Eukaryota > Metazoa > Chordata > Actinopteri > Notacanthiformes > Halosauridae > Aldrovandia > Aldrovandia affinis. The sequence goes on from JAINUG010000033.1 coordinate 1,598,489, forward strand.
TCCACTTCTGTTTTTTGATTCTGTGCTGAACATTCATATACTGAGAGGAAACAGAGGAAATGATAAGTGTTCTGTGATGATTGGTTGTGACTCAGACAGGGCTCTCATAACAGGAGCTTCATAACATTCAGATTCAACACCTTGGTTCAACACAATTTAATCACAGTGGTTCCCAAATGTTTGTTAGATTCCACCACCATTGCACTTGATTCGTCTAGTTAACTACTTAATGGGCGTTTATTAGTTGAATCGGGTGTGCTTGCGATGGAATTTAACAAACACATGGACCAACTGGTGGGTTTGCAATGAGAGGGTTGGGAACCAGTGGTGTAGATGATTATCTATTATGGATGATATAAATCCCTCATTATGATTATAACCAGACAAGCAGCACACAGGCTCACTCCCTCTCCTTAATGCTAATTCAAAGCTTTAAGCCACCCCAAGGGAAAAGGAACGCCCTACCCAACCAACTGACCAAAGCATAAACAGTGGTAAACCCTAGTGGTAAGTCAAGGTACAAAATTGACCTTAGCCAAAAGGCCGAGAAGGGATTGGCACTGGAATGCTCTTGTTCCTTGTTTCATAGATCACAAATGTGGTCTAATTAAGGATTTTTCAAGGTCTGGGTCAAAACCCAGACCCAGATCATGCTAAGATGGAAAATCTTAGCAAGCTTTTCTTGGGTGTTGACCCAGGTTTGAGACAACATCCAGACCTGGGTCACAAGATGCAAAACAGGCCTCCCACGTGGTCTAGCGGTTACAACATTCAATGCTGGCCACTGCGATCGGGGTTCAATTCCACCGGCCGCACCAGAGTCGACTCTGGCCGGGAGTGCCACTAGGGGGCGGCAACTGGCTCTCCGCCCCAGGGAGGGGGGAGGGAAGCCGGCATGAGTCCGCTGCGTATAGGAGTGGGTTTGGAGTACCGGAGCTACAGTCAACAGGCTTCCCTGTGACCACTGCCGGTCACAGGGCTATGCCAGCAAACTTGCAATACGAGGGGGGGATTGGCATGAAAAATAGAAGGGTGTAATTGGCTACTAAATTGGGAGAAAATGGGATAAATGGGTGTAAAAGGAGCATCGCTGGTACTGAGGCTGTTGAAGTTGTTATTGATACTCGAGTTGTGCAAACAGTCATCAATACTGTTGTATTCTGTTGGACCAGTTCTTGGTTCTGGAATTGTTCAGACAATCTTTGGGCTTGGAGTTGTTGGAGCGGTCCTTGTTTCTGGAGGTTTTGGATGGCCCTTAGTTCTGGAGTTGTTGGAACAGTCTTTGGAGCTACTGTCCATCATAATTGGTCCTTAGAGTATTGTCTGACCCATTAGCCACAGAAAATGACCCTTATAGAACTTTGAAGATGGACAATGATCTTATAAAGCAAATTATTGATAGGCACAGGGACTTGAGTTGGTCCCATTCACTTATTCATTACCCAACATTTATTAATCTAAATATATTCAAGTTAATATTTCAATTTTTTTTACAATAGTAGTTTCCTGTATACATTATGCCAAGTTATAGATCGCTGCAGTTCTCTTGATTTGGCTCTTAAATCCAGTCATACAGCAAGGAGAAACAAATCACATTTATAACTGATTAATAGGTTTTAGATCACTGTATTATTTAAATTGGCTTGATACATAAACAATGAGAGTAGAACTTTACTCTTTTTTAATAAAAAAATAAATAGTAATTTTCCATCTTTGCATGATCTAATGTAATTAACTTCAGCTTGGCAGCTCTCTTTTCTGAATTCAAATAATAAAGATATTATCCATAAATATTCAGTGTGCTCACATTCACTTATCGGCAAGAAATCCTTTAAAATCATGTAATTTATGAAATACTACAGCATGAAGGCAGGAAAGAGTGATAAGGCTGTCAGATATTGAGTATTACCCTTCATTAAGATGAATATGAATACCAAATAAAAGATATATGAAATTAATACAGGCCTGCTCTCTTTTCTTCAATTGCTCTAACTAATACACAAGCACCCTGCCTCGCACCTCATTAGCATTTCAAACATGACCTGAATTCTCTTTGCTGTTGGCACATGTTCTGAACTTCAAAGCAGATCCCAAGATGAGCTTATTATACATTTTCCAATTTCCCTGAAAGCACACCGGACAGATAGGAGGTGAGAAACTCGCACAGGTTTCAGTGCAGGCTGGACGTGACTCTCCTGTGCTCGAGGACTCCAGACTCCATAGAGTACTGCACATTTGAGAGGAGGAATAATTCATTATTGAAAAGTTTGTTTTATCTTTAGCTCAGCCAAGTTTTTTCTGCAAGCTAAATGCGATTGACCACATTTCCCATTTAGATGAACCCAACGCAACACAATCACAAATGCGTTTGTTTTAATCAAAGTAATAAGGTCGTCCCTAATTATATCCCAAAATTTGGAAGCTGCCAGCACTAAGTGGTTTGACCACTATTGCACTTGGCACAAATAGATTGTGAGGGGCCTCGCTAAATGTGCTCTGTGGAAACCAGTGAGGTCCACTGACCGGCAATGTTGCACTGTAGACCCTCTTTCCAAAAGGATGAGGTCTGTTAAAAATTAAGTGCGCCAATGCCAATTGTGAGGGTGCTGATGTCACAGCCTGACCAGTCACAGCCCAGTTACTGCCAGCACACTGTTATTGAACAGTACATTGCGTTAACTGAGCAAAGTGAGTTTTTAAACAATTTCATTCCTTCACCAATATTTCTTGATTATCTACTGTAATTATTGGCTCTGCTCAAAGGAAGCATGGCCACAGCACACCTCATAAATAGTTTATAGAGCATTAGTGAGGATGTGTTTATATGTTTGTGATGTCAAATAAATATTCTCCATGTGTGATAGGAATAATTTCCCTCGTTCATTCATTGCAAAATAATTTCTCATACACACATCTTGAAAATATGTTTAGAACAGTGGGATTATCAACTATGTAAACGAAATACATATCTGAAGACTTTTCAAGCCATGTGAGAACTAGGGTCACATGGAAACTACCTGATCTGTCCTTGCATACTGTTAGCTATCAGTTGCTCAATTGCAAATATTGCATTGTGTACAGATGGAAACAATTTTATGCTAAATTATGACGCCGAAACAGTTGTAAAAAAAGAGATGGCTAATTATATATACAATTATTTATTTTTCTCAATTCTCGGACAGGAAGAATTCAATCGGGCCCGACTGAGGGATAATTTGCTCCATTAATCTGTTCAGTCCAGATGTTGGTCATTTATTTTACTCGAGCAACCGCCTGCTGTGGCAGCTGCTGTGTGGCCTGTGCCAGCATGGGGTAAGAAAACAGGTGGAGCACAGTGCGGGACAAGCACATAGAGCACTGGAGCATACCTCTTTGAACCTTCTCTGAGGGATGTGGCAAGAGAGTGCCAAAGTGTGCAGGCAGTAAGGGGGTAGAGGGGCGGAGGGTGGTGGAGAAAGTTATCAGGCATCCCTTTGTGATATTTACTGATTGCATTTTAAATTAAGTGCTGTTCACAAATACTCAGTTTTCAAGGGAAATATCTGGCTGCGAAAACAGGTTGACTGCAAATAAGTTATTTCAAACTTTGACTTTCCTTTCGCTCTTTTCACATGAATACATGTATATCGTGTATAGTGCATGTCCCAATAAATTATTATGCACACAATCCGCATGCTCGGTGACACAGCACCTCATTTTATCTCGATAAACTTGAGTCTGGAAACAAAAAGGCCTCTTGCTTGAATAACATTCACCCATACCCTCCTGTCTGAAATGTATTTTAAAAAGTATGTTGGTATTGATATATCAATGACTTTAATTCAAATATGAAACCATGTGCCACGTTGACTTCCACTCAATCATGGTATTGGTGACCTGTGTTGGTATTGATTACATCGGGAGGTTAATTAGGCATTGCTCTCCAGGATAAGGATTCATTGCTAGAATCTTATTGTCTGAGTGGGAACAGTGTAATAGGCACTGAATACCTAATCGCCCCTTATGAAGTTCCTCATTATCTGCTGCCATTTACCAGGGTGCCAGAATCACTGGTATCCAGGAGATTTCAAGTAGGTCACACGTGTTAATCAATAGGATAATCCCAACATACTGGTTGGGGTGTAATTAAAGACGTCAGCACTATTTTCAAGTTCACACCAACAGGAGTTTCAGGGAGCAACTGCCTTTTCTTTGAGCCAGTTTGCCTTTGTAAAAGGCAAGGGTTTGGAGTTATCATACAAGGAGTGCTGATTGACTGTGGCTGCTCGATGGATTGTGAGTGAAGCTATTGATCTTGCAGTCAACCCCCAGTCCACCTAATGGGCTGGTTAATGAGGGGAGAGGTGGGTGGCCCTGAGACTCGGCCTTCCCTGCTTTCCCTGCCCTATGTAGGTTTTATCCGAGTTCGATTGCGTCAATCTGCGACCAGCCCCAGAGAGGGCAAATTTATTCTGATGGAGAGGAAATGTGGTACAAATGTACTGTCTCCGGTAGGATAGCGTTCCTCCGAGAGCACTCACTCATGGTCATTGCCTCCTGTAGGTGATGTAGCCAGGTGTTCAGTCGAAATGCAATAAGGGGAAAAAAAGCCACAAAAACACGCACAAACCACAACAAACAAAATGGGAGGGGGTCCTCAGTCGTCACAAGTCCTCAATTCTGAGGAAAGCAAAGTGTCTGTCCGCTGCCACGCTGCTTTGTGAAAAACACCAGAGATCCATGACACACTTCCCTCAGCAGGGCCATATGTCCACATGGAGGAAAACAGCCCTGCAAAACCGTAATGGCCATGTCCATCGGTGACACCAAACTGCTTGGCCATATGGAGTCCGGGCTGGGAGTGTGGGTACCTGGCCTGTGTCAAGAAGCCGGGCCTTGTGTGGGCACTGCCAGGTCTCTGGCCGTGCAGAACAGACGGTGCCCCAGTGCGGCAGGGGTGTGCAGGACTCTAAATGATCACAGCTCTTCCGCAAGCACCCACTTCACAGCACCCCCACCCCCCGGTAGACGGCAGCAGCATCGTCGTATCAACTTTACGCTGGCCTCTGTATTCTGGGCTGTCTAAAAGAGTGGTCACCCTCCCGCTCCACAACAGACGCCTGCCGCCACCTCAGAGGCTATGCTGTCATTGCAATTAGATGCATGCACTTGCACTAACACAGATCTCTGTCAAAACAAATAATCTGTTAGTTAAACCTGGCGGTATTCATCTGATGCACTGATAATTACAGTAAAAATGCATGCTGGTTTTCACCGAGGCATCCAGATAAAATGATAGAGAGCTTTTAACACTATGCTGGTGTTAAAAGGACCATCACAATCCATTTGCAAAATTAAACCGCTCTTGTCGGTAAAAGACGCTTCATTAAAACCCAAATCTCCATCCCCTATTATGTGGAGATAATTCACGCAATGACTTACCCCCTCTTTCCTTAGATGAAATTATGGAACACCCTACTGATTTGCTTTGCTTTGCTTTAAACCCTGCATACAAACCAGGCCCCACTAATTTATCAAAATGACAAGGGAGTCATTCTCATATGAATCTGGCACGCCAAAGGCAGCCCATATTTCTTTGAACCTAACATAAATGACACCATTATGTCTAGCTATGAATAGCTATATCCATTCTTCACTGTGGTTTGGAGTCACACTGAAGATGGAGCAGGATTAACTTAACTAATGGGTAACGTTACTGAAGAAAACAAAATTATGGTTAAAAAACACAAGGGAGCTAAGTCACAACATTGGTTTGAATCTCAGTGACGTGGAGATAAATAATCATGCTTTAATTGTTATTGCAAGCCAACATTCTTTCGGAATCAGCACACTACTCTTGTTTATGCATTGCTCAGGTGCTCCTTACAGTGTGGCAGTGGAACATCATCACGCCTCTTTGCAAAGTTTCCAGTTTCGTCAGAGTAGGTGTTCTGGATCTGGCCCAAGTCCTTTGAGATGTTCAAATCATTGAAATTTGGTTCCCAGATGGGACACTGCTGTTGTTCATTTTAGCATGGTTCCAGACCAAGGACTTGAATATCAGACTTGGGTCTGCTTCATGAAACATACAGCTACGGAAATGGATGATCTGTAAAAAAGGATAGGATAGGTGCCTGTGCAAAGGAAATATGTACAATAATAAGGAATGCACCCCCTTGCAGATGCAGATCTCTCAATTTTTAGCAGTATATTACAGAATGTCTTTGATTTTGTAAATGCGCCCGCATTTAATTAGCATTAACATGTACATAACATAAATATTCTACAGAAAATATGAGAAAGTCAAAGTAATCGCCCGCTCAACATTTCCAGAGCTTATGGTTGAGGTTATTGTTCATTGGTATATGTTTTGCTTCAGTTATTGTTACAAAGTAGTGCTGAAACATTATGGTGAAAATATGAAAAACAGGGACTTTAAATAGGGACAGTTATTCTTTGTTTAACATGTTTTTAAACAGGAAAATAAAAAGTTGCGTTTTTGGAAAATATTGTATTTGAGATTCGGTTCCAGATTCTACCAAATGTTTAGTCCTGGTTTCTGTATTCGGCTGGACCAAAAAAATGACGATTCGCTACATTCCTAATAATAATGAATAAGGAGGGGAACTAAGGATAAGATCTTGCCAGAGTTCAAGTTCCTCTCTGGTTTGCTGCATCTCTGGTCCCATTTCATTTCAGCAGAAGCAAACTCTTATGTCCTTTGATTTATACCACTATTAACAAAGAACATTCCATTCCATGTATCACATATCTGTTCATAGCCCTCACTCTCTTTGTTTGACTGCGGATCTTTGCTACTGCTTTGCCTGACGGTATTGCTCTTGCCTAATGAGGTTGTTCCTACAGAGAATTTGAGCAGTTTGTTTGCTACTATTAGGATTGTATTAGGATTACATTTTTGTTTCTGATTTTATCCCATTTTATCCCAATTTAGTAGCCAATTACACCCTCTATTTTTCATGTCAATCCCCCCCTCATATAGTGTGTTCACTGCCGTAGCCCAGTGACCGGTAGTGTCAAAGGCAAAATATCGTCTCCTCCGAGAAGGCACTCGCCAGGCTGTCGACCGTACCTTCAGTACTACAGAGCCACTCCTGTGTGCAGCAAACTTTCAGCCAATTGCCGACCCCGGTGGCACTCCCGACCAGAGCCGACTCTAGCGTGGCCGGTAGAATGGAACCCCGGTCGCAGTGGCCAGTGTTGAACGTTCTAACCACTAGATCACCCAGGAGGCCCCATTAGGATTGTATTTTGTATTATATTTTGGCATTTATCATCAAAAAGGGTAAGCGGATTTGCTCTCAAGGTTATCTTTTGTTGCCGTTAGGGGACAGAGAGTTAATTTTCCATTTTTCCCCGTCTAGCTTCAGCAAACTTGTTAAAAAGGTAACTGATTACCAAATTTAGCATTACACCTAGCTAACGTGAGGTTTTTTTTGCCCTCTCAGGAGCAAATCCAAGAGCAGGGGAATATTCGATAGCTAACTAGTAGGGATGTTAATGATTAATTGATGACCGTTAAGAATTTGATCGATCAAACATATCAAATTAACGATTATGTATCACAGACTTATCCAATAGCACAAACTCTAGTGAGTGTAATAATATTGCTTTGAAACAACAGTTAAAACCTTGTTGATTTTATAAAATATATCTAGCAATGTTTCACAAAAGAGCCTCCCGCGTTGTCTAGTGGTTTCAACGTCTGACGCTGGCCATGGCGACCGGGGTTCGATTCCCCGTCGCGCCAGAGTCGGCTCTGCCACCGGGGTGGCAATTGGCTGTCCGCCCCAGGGAGGGTGGAGGGAAGCCAAAATAGTTCGCTGTGCACAGGAGTGGTTCTGGGGTGCCGGAATTACAGTTTACAGCATGATGAGTGCTGTCGCGGAAGGAGGCAGTGCTTCGCCATTGTCACTGCCGGTCACAGGGCTATGGCAGCGAACTACGAGGGAGGGGATTGAACTAAGAATAGCGGGATTAATTGGCTACCAAATTGGGAGAAAAATGGGATAAATAAATAAAAGAAAAGAAAAAAATATATATATATTTATATTTCACAAAAGAAACAATTTACAACGACAAAACATTTTTGTTATATTTTGTATAGCCTAATGTTAGACAATAGCATGGTCTCTTGAATTTGGTAAGCACGCCTAACGGTACATCCACATTTCTCTTGAGTTTTTGGTGAAATAATTGTTTTTGGCACGACAGCATTTATGCATCCCCGGGACATCACATTTCCTGGTGTAGGAAAGAGTGGTACAGGTTTATGGGGCACAGGGACTCCTTTTGGAACAGGTGACCTGTACAAGCAGAATGGACTACACCTGAACCAGAGGGGTAGAGCTGCATTGGGCCAGCGTATGCTTAGGGTAGCGGAGGAATATTTAAACTAGGGACTGGGGGTCAGGGAGGGAAATTAGTAGTAGTATTAAGGATAGGGAGGTACAGACTGCCCAGATGTAAGATACCAGGGCGGAGTATAATAACTGTGAGGATATAATTAATAAATAAATATTTGTTTTAGAGCATAATGTGAATAGAGGTGGTTCGGCACACTTATGTGTGGAGGGGAATGACAACATAAGTGAGTAAGGCTCTGAAGTTTAAATGCTAGGAGCATAAATAATAAATTTTTGGAACTGGAGGCTGTCATAATGGCCTTAATATAGGAGTATGCTATAGACCTCTAGCTTCAGACAGTAACATAAATACTATGCTCTATGGCAACATAAAACAAGCCTGTGCAGAAGGAGAGACATTAATAATGGCCGACTTCAATTACCCCTCTATCAATTGGGAAGTAGTGTCAGGTCAGTGTAAATGTGAAGAGGAGTTTTTAGCTATGGTTAATGACTGCTTTTTGGTACAGTCTGTTACTCAGCCTACGAGAGGGAAATCAATACTGGATCTGGTTTTGTGTAATAATCCTGAAAGAATTTACAGGTAGTAGAACCAGTAGAGACAAATGATAACAGTGCAGTTACTTTGTATATTTTATTGCAAGTTAAGATGGCCTCCTCTAACTCTAGAATTGTAACTTCAGACAAACTGAGCTGACTTTAATAAAATGAGAGAACATTTTCAGAGAGAAACAAGGTAGATTATTGTAATATGTGGGCTAAGGCTAAAAAGGAAATAAGAGCAGGTAAAAGGCAGTTTGAAGTGAAAATGTCCTAAGTAATCCTAAAACGTTGTTTCAATATTGTAGTAGAAAAAGGAAAGCTGATGGTGAGATTAAGAATAAGGTATTATTTATTATAGTATGGATTATTAATAAGGTATTGACAGATATTTTTATGCAATCCATAACCACTGGAGAAATACCAGATGACTGGAAGCAGGGTAGTATAATTCAAATATATAAGAAGGGGGACTGTACTGACCCAGGGAACTATAGGCCTGTCAGTTTAACTTGCGTCTCATGTACAATACTTATTAGGGACAAGTTGGAATCATTCTTATATAATAGTATTTTAAGGGATGAGCCAACATGGTTTTCTCAAGGGGAGGTCATGCCTAACAAACCTCCTTCTGAAGAGGCTACAAAGTGTGTTGACCTGAACTAGGCTTATGATATTTGATATTATATATTTTACATATTTGACAAGGTGCCACATGAGAGGGTCATTATTAAAATGAATTCAGTAGGAATTTCAGGAGTTGTTTCACAGTGGGTTCATAATTGGCTGCAAGGGCGAATACAAAGTAACATGTAGGTGGGGTCATATCTGACTGACCTAGGTGCTGTGGGCAGTGGAGTCCCACAGGGATTGGTGCTGGGACCTCTGCTCTTCCTTATTTACATAAATGATAGGGACGTTAGTAGAAAAATAGTTATATTTGCAGATGATACTAGGGTTTGGCAAACAGTTTGGAATCGACTAAAGTAATCCAAGATGATTTAAACAAAATCCAGGAATGGGCAGAAACGTAGCAGATGACATTCAATATTGCTAAATGTAAAGCTATGCATGTGGGAAATAAAAACATAAGACAGGAGTATTTTATGGGAGGAAAAAAATTAGTAGGTGTTCAATTTGAAAAAGACTTGTAGTTGATCAAAGTCTATCTGCATCTAAGCAGTGTGCTACAACAGTGAAAAGGGCCAATAGGATGCTGGGATACATAGCAAAAAGTATTCAGTATAAATCAAAGGAGGTTATATTAATGATATATAATGCCTTTGTCAGACCTCACTTAGAGTACTGTGTGTAGTTCTGGGCACCACACTACAACAAAGATATAGAAGCTCTTGAAAAAGTTCAAAGAAAGGCAACTAAATTGGTACCTGGTATGAAAGGTAAAAATTATGAGGGTAGACTTAAGGCACTCAATCTATTTAAGCTTAGCAAACTGAGACTTTGGGGGGATTTGATTGAGGTTTTTATATTTCTAAAAGTGATTAACAAAGGGATTAACAAATATTTTTAAAGATAAATTCGGTTAGCAGAACAAGAGGCCACAGGTGGAAATTCCACATGGATATAAGGACGTTTTTCTTTACACAAAGAATTGTCAATGCCTGGAACAGCTTGCGTAGTAGAGGCAGAAACACTTGAGCTATTCAAGTCCAGGCTAGATGCAGTACTAGATACTCTTTAGATTAGGACATGATGAGCCTAGATGGGCTGAACGACCCGGCATTATGTGTTCTTATGTTTGTATGTGTATTAATTTGCTCTAAAAATATAGATTTACACCTCAGGGGGGCAATAGGAAAATGTCATAATGTCATATTCTACTCTTAACAATGGACACTTGGACTATAATTTAATTCCATAGTGCAATAGACCTCCACAGTGCACTAACTCCCCCCACAGCATTGCCTGCGTGCATCCCTGTTAGAGTAATTCATAACAGAACAATCGACAGAGCCTCATTCAACACAGTGGCAGGTTTGAGTGAAAGTCAATCAAGTTTATTTTGGACGACAGGTCTGAAATTCAAGCTAAATCCCTCATAACCATGATTTTAAAAATCTTGCACAAAGCAGAATAAATAGGTCACACTTTAATAGTCTTAAAACAGCCATGATTATCGTCTCACATCTCTGATCACAGCAATCATTTTCCTCACCACTCTCCACGGGTGTGCTTACTGGTTTGTTGTGATATGATACAAGTACCGAGCCGCTCTGTGCCTGTTGGACTTGGCCATGGAGGCCCAACAAGGTCTTACCAGTGTCCAGTGCCAATTGGCAACTCCAGGGCTCGTGGCTACTCCGGAAGGCCACATTCTAGCAGGGTCTAACATCTCTCTTTAAGCCTCTGACACTCGCATGGACTTGCAGAATCTAAAACAGGCAGAATCAAGGCAATGAATATCTGATTCCAGTCATTAATCGTCCGGCTGGAACAAAAGCCTGCAGACCCTCTGAGTAGTCCTGCTGGACTGTAGAAGAGAGAGAACCAGAGAAACATTGACAGAGTAGAGAGAGACCATAACAAAGAGAAGTGCATGCACACAGATACCTGCTTCTGCCATAATGTCAGGAGCCTCATCCACACTCCACAATGTATGCAACAGCAGACTCATTGCCAAACTGTGTAATCATCTCGTCATGCCCCTCATGGGCCAAGATCTGAAATAAAAAGCTGGTATGTGCTCCGGAGATAACACAATGACCATTTTCAGAGACCCAGGTGACGCAGTCTGGCTAAAGCCCTTGGAGGTGTACCCGGGGTTGATGCTTTTGGTTATTCTCAAGGAAGTGTGAATTAGACTGCCGTACCAGTGTGACTCCATGTGAGTTTAACAACTTTTACCTAATTTCACAGGAACATGAATCTAATTTCAGCAACATAGTACATTTTGTGGCCTTTATTATTCAATTTCCTGGTGATTTTTTAATAAATCTAGGTGTTCCCATTGTCTTCCATATCTAGATTGTTGAGTTGAGTTGAGTTGCCTTTATTATCATTCCAACCCGAGGAACGAGATTACGATTCGATACTAAACAGTTCAAGCTAGCGTGAACACTGTTTTTAATCTTTAAAGCCGCTGCATCTATGTTTCGTGCGAAACGGTGCGCCACTCTACCCAACGGTCGTATCGCACGACTGGCCGTGGGCGCCATCTTCTTCTACTCACATTTCTGTGGGCTCCATCCCTTCTACTCACATAGATGTTTCCACTGTAAGTGAATTTAAATTACATAGTCTATAACGTTTGGGATCATGTGCCTTACTGCATCAAGCCAACAAAAAACTATGAAAAAACAAGGGTAGTCAAATTAATGTAGAGACTGTAGAGGCTGAATATTGTTTCAATGCAGTGGGGAATATATCCTGATGCAATAATTTACAACATGGCTATTGTCAATGACTGTGTGGTGATTGATATATGCCCACAAACCAGATGATCATTGGATGAATCCCCTGCTGAGTCATAGTAAAGCATCTCTGGACAGAATTGAGTTAGGCCTCAAATGGCCTAAATTCCCAATGGACTCCCAATGTCCTGACCAAGTAATGACATTTCTCTCCAACCCTATGAGTTATCCAGGTTTACACATGGCTTACAATCCTCTATTGAACAGAAAACCAACTGCAACATGGTAAACAATGTGCCAACATGGGAATTCTGATTTCAGCATATGAACTGAAAATCCATTTAATTTCCATATATTATGTAGGGAGTATTTATCTACTGACAACCCAGCAAGGGTACCTGCCTAATGTTGCCTCACAAAATTATATGGCAAAACAACAATGGCACCAACTTTCAAAGAAAAAAAAGAAAAGAACGCATAGCATTTAATGATGAGCATCAACGCAGCCCAGCCCTCCGTAGCCACCTAACCTCAGATAATTTAAAAATCATTAAATATCGGATGCCATGGACTGTTTTGCACATTGCGACTCCAAGGCTTTTCTCTCATTAAGCTGACTCAACAGTAAAGAGAGAATGTGCCTCCAAGGTCGAGATGCCTCACTGAAAGCCAATACAAATTGGAATGCAAACACAAATAATTGGAATTCAGTTCACAGGAGGGACGGCTTTGTGAAATGAAGCGTTTTGCATCGCCGGGCTACTAAGAATTCCACTCGCGGCCCGTTGCAGTCTACCGCGTGGTGGTCTTAGCCGGCTTTGCAGCAAATGAGAGAATTTACCCGGCCTAGAGCGAGAGGACAAATATTCAGAGCATTAGCATATTTTCCATTGATCCCCCTATTACCTCCTCTTCACTCTTCTCTGTACTTTTGTCCTTCAAATCAAACCCTTTTTGCCCCTCTGCTGGTTGCATTGCTGTTTGCTCTCTACCCCGCTAACCCCCCGCCGGTCTATGTGTCACTGGATGTGACAGGTCAGGCACAATAGAACTGACTAGGCCACATGACCACAGTGTCCTTGCGCTTCACGTGGTGGGCCACGCAGAATGACCAGTGTCCGGCTCTGATGGGTGTGAGTGTGTATGGGTGTGTGTGTATGCATGCGCATGTGTGCGCTCATGTATCTGTGTGTGCATGTGTGTTTCTGTGTGTGCGTGTGCATATGTACCTGTGTGCGTGCATGCATGTGTGTGCATATGTGCGTGAAGGTTATTTTGTGCTGGCAGGGTAGGAAGTATAGCAGTCAGGCTGTGCCCTGCTGAGGGCTCCACGGCAGCCCAGAGAGGATGGGACCAAGGTCAGACTGATCACAATATAAGTCAGCCCAGTCTGGGGCCAGGTGACTCTATTTATCTCCCTACCACTCTCTTTCCCTCTCTCTCTCTCATCCTCCCAAGGGCTGATGATGATTCAAACAAACAAACAGGGAGAGAGTGGATCCTGCAGTCATGATAATACACCTCTTTATTTTGGTACAGGAATAAACATGTATCCAATGTGTTGAGGGCCGAGCAAACCGTCTCCCTGAGGTGATTCAGAGAGGGTGGGGGTATGTCACATCTGTAAAGTGATATGACTGAGACGAGACTCGGCTCCTAACAAAGCCCTCTGACTCCCATCTGCCTCCTGGCTCTGACATGACAGCACAGTTGTGTGCGGCTAGTGCCGTGAGCCAGGACCTGCCTACTCTCCATCTTCTAACCTGGACGCAGCTCCCAATGGAATGCCCGGTTATTCAGTCAGATGGCTGCTTCCTTCTCATGCAATGGAAAAAGGGAATAAGATAAAGATTGGCTGTGGGAATCAGGTATCCCTGCTGTGCGACGCCACTACAGCAAGTGGCATTGGGCATTAAGTCCCATGGCCTTATGGGTAGGAAATTTGCCCTCACCACAAAACAGCCGGTCGTGGAATTTTTGCCATGACCCAAATCACATGAGTCAGACTCTCAGAATCAGACTGATGAGGGTAATTGGACCTGATCGGCAAAGAATCTGGGTCCACTGCTATTAGCATTCCCAGCCCCCATTAAAAAGAATAAACAGCGTCTCCACAGTTCAGGGATGAATTCATTAGACCTGATGGCCTTAGTCAACTCATGATTTATGGTGCATTTTACAATAAACAGGCTTTAATACCATGCACATGTAATTACTCTCATTAAAGCTGTCTCTCTACCTGCTTTAAATACATTACCATACATATACATGTTAAATAGATGCAAATCACTGCACTGTATCTCCTTTTTTTTGGGCAAGGCCAATAACATATTTGTTTTGGTTCAAATATTTCAACAACCCCTTTGTTTCCCTTTTAGAATAAGCAACACATTTCCTCATCCAGGAGACAGGAGAAATGCCAGTCTGAGACCATAGGAAGCTTATGCATACAAGGCCCCAAGTTCCGTTGGGCATTTGTAGAAAGGATAGTTGTTTTTTATTTTCTTTATTTACCAAGCGATGCTTCTGCACAAGAACCTTAAAGAATATAAAACAAAATGTGAACTGGGCTGTCAGTGGAAGCGAGATGTAGTGGATCAAATTGAATGTGCGTCTATGACATTGAGGCCCGCAGATGCAAAACACCACAGGCAGCAGAGCTTCCCCTCACACAACAGAGCTGTTCAACTATTCTGGACAGACATCTTACTTTGTAGTGAGTGGCGTAGTGTCATCAAAACATTATTAATTTTGCAAGCTGCATCAGTTTCACCTCACCCACTGACAAAAAACTCAGTTCAGCTCCATAAGCCTCTGTTGCTACTGTCATGAAATATTGCAGTGTGAGTGTGTACCATGTACAGCGATCAACATCTATCTGCAGATCCACAGAATCTACATATGTTACTGAGTTCATATGAGAAGGATATCATAGGGTATGGGAAAATAATTAAAAAGGTAAAAACTATATTTTAAATATCTCTGGCATTCTGCCAGTCATGAACCACTTGTCATGAAAGCTGTAATTGTGACAACACACTGATCTATCCTATGTTAAACAAGCACAACCTGGAGCAGCACATCACAGTCATCAAAACAGTCTTGGTCCAGAAGGTGTTCTTTAGTCTCAGCACACACAGCTTTGCAGTAATCCCTTAACTGGTGCAGTTCATTTAGATGTAATCTGTGGAATAGCTATGCTAAGACAGTAAAAGTCATTGATTGCAAATCATGAATAAACAATCCATAAAGTCTCACTAGTAAAGTTGCATCTGCAATAAATTATCCAATTAGGAAAGTTTTCCAAAGGTAAGCAAATAGAAAATGGCCTCGGACTCTTAAACAGCAGTAATTCATTAATGCACACAATCAATTTCAGTTAATTTAACCATAAATCACAAGACGTATTAGGGGCATTGTACCAGGGTCTAGTCCCAAAATGAAGGGTCACAGACAACCACGATTTGTCTTCTTTGTACTGTACTCCCTACGTGTGTGTGTCTGTACGCAGTTAGACAGTCAGCCAAACTCCTTTCAGCAACAAGATGGGAGTCAGGATGTAGCGTCCAAGCTCCGGTGTTTAATAATGCCACACTTGCATGATATCAAAGAAACAATACAATTGGATGTATTGGGTTGGAGTAAACTGAGGAGGGTAAAAAGAAAGAAAGAAATACACACTGCATTCACATATGCTTGTGTTTCTTTTAGCTTCGAAATACACACTGTATTGCTAATTCACAAATAAAGATTACTTTAAAACACATATACTCGTGTTCCTTTTAGCTTAGAAATGCACACTGCATGGCTAATTCACAAATACATGCTACTGTACCCACTCCAGGTAAGTATTAAAGTAAGCTAAGCAAAATAAGCAAAAGAGCATCTGTGAGGTCAGGCACTGATGTTGGACGAGAAGGCCTGGCTCGCAATCTACGTTCTAATTCCTCCCAAAGGTGTTCAATGGGGTTGAGGTCAGGGCTCTGTGCAGGCCAATTGAGTTCCTCCACACCAAACTCGTCTAACCATGTCTTTATGGACCTCGCTTTTGCCACAAACTGTTGCCACAAAGTTGGAAGCACCCAATTGGCTAAGATGTCTTCGTATCCTGTAGCATTAAGAATACCCTTCACTGGAACCAAGGGGCCTATCCAAAACCCTGAGAAACAGCCCCAGACCATTATCCCTCCTACACCAAACTTTACAGTAGGCACTATGCATTTTGGAAGGTAACGTTCTCCTGGCATCCGCCAAACCCAGATTTGTCCATCAGACTGCCAGATAGTGAAGCGTGATTCATCACTCCAAAGAACACGTTTCCGCTGCTCCAGAGTCCAGTTGTGCTTTACACCACTCCAGCCAACGCTTGGCATTGCGCATGGTGATGTGAGGCTTGTGTACAACTGCTCGGCCATGGAAACCCATTCCATGAAGCTCCTGACGCACAGTTCTTGTACTGATGGTGCTTTCAGAGGCAGTTTGGTACTCTGTAGTGAGTGATGCAGCAGATGATTTTACGCACTATGCGCTTCAGCACTCATCGGCCCCACTCTGTGAGTTTGCGTGGTCTACCACTTCGTGGCCGAGCTGTTGTTGCTCCTAGGCACTTCCACTTCACAATAATAGGACTTATAGTTGACTGGGGCACATCTAGTAGGGCAGAAATTTCATGAACTGACTTGTGGCAAAGGTGGCATCCTATGACAGTGCTGCGTTTAAAGTCACTGAGCTCTTTACGAACCATTTTGAATTCTAAATGTTTGTCTGTGGAGATTGCATGGCTATGTGCTGGATTTTATGCACCTGTTGGCAATGGGTGTGGCTGAAACACCTGAACTCAATAATTAGTAGGGGTGTCCACTTACTTTTTTTTGTATGAAGAAACCAAAGAATGATGAAGAATGAAGAAAAATAATGTTTTTAAATTAAAACATTTTATGAATTCAAACCAGGGCTGGACTGGCTATATAGTCTACCGGGCAGATTCCCGGTGGGCCGGTCTAGTTTTGGGCCGGTAGGGCCGGTAGGGCTGGTAGAATTATTTTATAAATATATATTTTTAATTAAAAAAAAAAATATATATATTATACCACGGACCGGGTGTTCCGAGGGGCGCAATTATTTTTTCGTGTAGCACCCCCGTCGACAGAAAATGGGGCGCCGTTTACGTGGCTCGCACCGGGTGCTGGCAACCCACGCTACGCCACTGGATGGGCCGGTCTGAGCCAAATGGCAGGGCCTATTTTTTGTCCCAGTCCAGCCCTGATTCAAACTGAGAATTTTTACCAGCTATTGGGCTACCCATCGTGGCTAACCCACCTACTGAATTGTAGACACTTTGCTGGAATAAAATAAAAATTATCTGTCATTTTGACGGACGATGACAATGCTTGCTTGAGAGTTTGTATGTGGCATGTAACAATGAGCAATGGTGTGCAAACTTTGAGAGCAAACAAGGCCTTCAAAAGCAACGGGAACAACTGGAGCCAGAGGCCGGTGTGGCTAATGGT
Source organism: Aldrovandia affinis (assembly GCA_029706075.1). Lineage (NCBI taxonomy): Eukaryota > Metazoa > Chordata > Actinopteri > Notacanthiformes > Halosauridae > Aldrovandia > Aldrovandia affinis. The sequence goes on from JAINUG010000033.1 coordinate 1,616,276, forward strand.
TGGATTGCAGTTTGTATACATTCCAGCGCATTTGTTTGGGAAGTCACCCTACTACTGAGTGATGATTTAAAATTGCTTCATATACCTTTAAAACAGAAACCATCTGTGACTCTTAAGAAGCTACTAAAAAATTTGATGGAAAAATTATAATCCCTAAAAAGTCAAATTTTTAACCCTGTCCATCAGTTAGACTGATTAAAATGTATGTAAGCGGAAACCCTGGATTTGTGATACATGCTGTTCATAAGCTGACGGGTTCCGCCTGTCTATGAATGAAAAAGTCCATTAAAAATTGGCAGATCATTTTAATATGCTATATTAATAAACGTGATTTCGAATGGAATTATCCTGTGCTTATCCCGCGCTCTTGATCTCTGATCGTTTTCTCCCAGCAGCAACTGGGAGAAAACTGAGTTGGGTCCCGGAATTCAGTCCCGTTGCAGGGCTCTACTACAGTGTCCAAGTCCACTTGAACTTGCATGAATGTAAAACACATTTTATAGTCGATATAAATAAATAAAAAGTGATAAATAAATAAATACAATTAATTTCCACTCTAAGTGTAATGGTAAGTATAAATATAATATTATGTGATCAAAACTTTTATATTTATGCTCAGCACCTTTGCATGTTTACTATTGTTGCAATGGTTAAATTACTCAGAACCATTGCAACAATAGTATTCCAAATGCAGTAATATATTAGTCAAACGTCCAGTGTTGGAATAAACATTGACAGTGTGTAAAATCTACATATAATTTATTGGTTACAGAACAAGTAACAAAACACATTATTTTTACAATTCTTGATTGGAGGCCAACCACATAGAAATCATAAATAAAATAATTTGAACTAGGACAGATGACAAAAGAAAGACTGAATAGGTTGTTTTTGTTGTTTGTTCAGATGAGTCAGGACCAGATAGACAAACTGAATGTAAATCGAAAAGGCCCTGTGTTGGCACCACAGGCTGTCAGTGAGGATCTCTACTAAAGTTAATCATTTAAATTACTGTTATATTACCTTTTTGAATAAATAGGCAATGTCTCAAATGTTAAGTTTGAAAGAATTGGCTTTTAAACGTAAATGGAGCACCCTGGGTATTTAAAGGCACGTAAGTGTGCCCAGGGAAAGCTAAATGTCAATGTTCTGGGACCTTGAAGTAGGGGTAGCTTGGTCATTTATTATATGAATGGTCTTACAAAGATGACTTAATCTCTCTTGTATCTGTAAAAGAGATGAAATGGTTTAATGGTTTTAAAACAAAGTTTAATCTTCATTTAATATTTGTATTCATTCCCCCCCCCACCCCCAACACCCTTGCCTTCCATTTGAACCGATTACATATTTTGTGAATTTTAGTGACATTTTTGACTTTCCATCCTCAAGGAAAATGGCATGTGTACGAAAGCTTGTTTGCAATATAATGTATTTTAGAATATATGAAGCAAATATTTTTACGAGATAAGAACATTATTTGTTTGTTCAATTCCCTTTATACTTGTTATTCAGTTCATAGCAACACATGGTTCAAAGAGGTACAGTAATCCTCTATGAATAAATAACTCAGTAATCCTTTGCATGACTTGTCTCCCACTCAAGATGACATTAGTGGTTTTTTTACCTTGCGAATATATGACTTAATACATAATAATAGTTGTGTTTTCATCTATATAGTAGTTTCCCAAAACTCTAAAAGTTGAGTTTGAGAAATGTAGTACATAACAGTAATATAAAAACAAAAACAAATGCATGAGAACACAGTACACACCCTATTGCCTTTGTGACCAGTTTATACTAGAACACATTATTTTTGCAACATTTAAAAATGCAAAGGTGTGTGACCAAGCATACATTACTGAATGTAATCAAAAATGTGGAAACAATCTGACAAATGAGAGGAATATGCCCCTCCCCCCACTACTCAATTATAAATAGAATAAACATGCTATACGCCGAAGATCATGACAAACAAGGAACCTTCAGGCAGACTGACAAATGATGTGAGAAATTAAACCCAAGTTTCCAGTTCAAATTCACAGGTTTGATTTCATCCACCTGGAAACTCAGAAAGGATGAGCACATGCTGTATGGTGACAACACTTACGGAAAAATCACATGAATTCTGCACATTTGAAAATGTGTTTTTTAGACAATTCACATAGCATTCAAATGCATTTCCATATGTGTTCCACATATTGTCATGTGAGACAATGATGAATGTGACTTTTCCGTAGTTGAACAACAGCTTGGAACAAGTGACTTTACCTTTCTTTACTGTTTCCTTACATTTAAGGTCATCTTTACATGACACAGGTTACACACTCAGTCCAGATACTCTAGGGTCAATAAGTCCTGAAACACTTCTATGTTCACACCACTACTTCCTAATATTGGCCTTCAGTTAGTGTATGTTTATGTCTTCTCTAATTTGTTGCTCTGACTAAAATAGTCCATTAAATGAATGCCAATTCATTGTCATTCATGTATATTTAACAATATAAAGTATATTTTCCACAGGCCCCACCTACATTTGTGGGTGGGCTCATGACCTGGAACATGGACAGTGACATTTAATCTTCTCATGCTGGTCATTGATTCTTGCCTCTGCTTTATTTCACTAAAAGGCTTGCTAAAAAATTTTTTTCTACATTATTCTCTTTTTTGTTATTCTCTGAGATATTCACTGGCCCTCTGTCATACTTGTCAACACATTTTACATTGTAGGCAGTGTTTAATTAAAAAAATAATGAATATAATTTGGGAAAATATGATTAAGTCAATTATTATGCTGAAGGAGTATCTTTCGGAGTACAGCACATGCAGTTATGGATTCTAAAAATAGTCCGAATTTTGAAAATAAAAAACAGGAACTCATTGAGCTGATAGGCAGCAGCAACAAACAGTTTGCATTAATTGTATTTCAGTTACTGGGATAATGTGGAGGTATTCATTCACTTACTTATTTGATTTTCCTTTGAATTTAAATGACTTGTTTGATGAAAAAGCTAACAGATCATAAGCAAACACCCTGATGTTGAGCATTGCTCAAGCAGTAATGTTCTTCTCCAAACCTTTATAATGATAATTTCTGCACTGTGGAAATGGCCTCCACAGGGAGGGAATTAGATGTTTTAGGGCTTGAGCACTTTGCTAATTGCTTTGAGATTTTTATTTTTTTGCCCCATTCTCAAGCTAAACTTCACACAGCGATTAGGATAATATATATACATTTTTTAGAGATAATTGTGAAATGTTAAGGCTGGGGTAGCCAGTAATGAACTTTCCCTCTCCCTCTCTATCTCTCCTTATTTGGGAAGCCTGTCCAAAAGATGTTTGTTTATTGGCTGCCGTTATCACTCCGGGTACATGATTCCTCTACGAATAAAAAGCTGCCATATCACAAATCCCCCCTCCCTCCCAACACACGCACATTTCAGCCCACAAACTACATAAAGTGACCTGCTACTGGAGCTGGGAATGGGACTACCGAGGCCATGCCATCCTCTCAAAATGTACGAGGGAAGATTTATTTTCAGTAAGAAGGCCAATTACTGTGGCACAAGCTGGGCTGCTATGTTATTTAATGTCTGTCAACATTCCAATCAAAAATTCCACTGTGAGCAACAAAATATTCACTGTATTGTGGGTGTAGGTGCCTTATTTCTGGGGGGGGTATTATGTTTATTGCAGCTGAAGGCCAAAACAGTACAGAAAAACAAGTCTCATCAAAAATAAATATGTCATGATGAACACACTTCCAGTTTGATCTTTCCATGCACTAGGCACTATGATCTTTCAAAACCTTGCCATCTGATGTACATATATGGATTTCCGGACTGTGCAAGCAGGCATAGAAATAAAGGCAAAGATAGAAACAAGAAACCTTGCATTACTGATTTGCAAGAGGATTTGTGTTGTTTGGTGACTGACAACTCTGCAAGAAGTGGATCTTATGTAATGGTTAAGATTCAGGAGCATAAAGCAGACCTCCTAATCAGGCCCTTGAGGTATGGAATTCAGCACCTACATAGCAACAGACTAAAAATATATTTTTCCCCTCCTTCCTTGACTACTGAGGCGTATTCTAAAGAAAATCAGAAAAGCAATGCAAAACCATCTCTTTCTTAGAAAGGACTTTTATATGGCTCACGCATTGAGCACGTCTGACAGTTCTGGAGACCTGCGGTCCATGTGCAAGTTTTTGAGACATCTGCATGTCACCAGCCACTGTTCCAGATCAGAATCTCACACTCTTTTCGAATATAAAGAGAAGTTGCGAAGTGGTATGTGGAGGAGTAAATTTTCCTGGTTACAATTTTACCCCCATCCCGCATTTGAAGTGTAAGCAAAGGACCTTGACTGCCAGGTCTGGGGTGTCACTCTGAATGGGGTTTGCCAGGTCGTGGCGGGAGTGGCTGTCAGTTTGTCACCTAGTCACCAAATCCTAACCTTAACATTTAGGAAGAAAAACACAAAACTAACTTCAGACCAGGTGTTGTGGACATGGATGAGACAGGCAGCAACACCCTGGTGCTCATGGTGTTTTTTGGGCTAAGCATACACCAACTGCACCAAAAAAATATTGCATAGCAGAGGGAGACATTGGGCCCTATTTTCCTGCCAGCACTAAGCTGCGTTATGCCCTAGCGCAGGCGAATTGCCAGTTTCGTCTGTCGCAAATGGAATAGTTCCCGTCTCCGCCGAGTTTGGCAATTTCGTGGTGCGCAATGAAGGCATTTGCGCGACTATGGGCTGGGCAGCGCAATAGGGAGTGTGACTATGAAAACAGTTTGCAACACTATGCAAGTTTGGTGTCAAATAATGCGTTTGCGTTAATGTCCAACTAGACCACCTCTTAGTGCAAACGCTGGCGCTCTGTGCCTTTATTGATGCGCACATATGAACAGGTTAACTGAAATCACATGAGAATGTTTTGTGAATATTGTGAATTTCCCCTCACGTTGAGGCAAATCGTCCAATCCATGGGTAACTTGCAAGCGTAGTCAATTAAGCTCAAAACTATTTCACCACACCTTGTGGTTATTCAATGCACGGACATGAAAGACTGAAGCCAGCAGGCCATCCATCGCTACCGTTCAGTAAGATACACCTGTTAAATAAATATATGTTTGTATGCACATTGTTTTTCTTATGTGAAAGGGTTTTATTCTTTCCATTTGCACTACAGGAAATGCGATAGGCGATATGCGAAGGCGATACTGTGACCGATACCCTGGGTTTGGTAGCCGGTGTTTGCCAGACGGCTATCAGTTCGGCTATACATGCAGTTTCTTCCAGTCTTGTCCAACATGCATATTAGTTTATTACTTTTCCTACACCCAACAGCCAGGAGAGAACTAAACAGGATTTTTATATGCAATGTGGATTCCCTGGATTCTGCACACATGTGCAGTTGCGCGTACCATCTGATCACGGTATCATTTATGTGAATCGGAAGGGGGTCCACTCCATTAATATCCAGGTGGTTTGTGATGCACACTCCAGGGTGACACATGTAGGCCTACTGCATGACGAACATAAATTAAACAGATCTAGTTGCAGTTGTGAGTTTGTTATTTATTGCTTTCCATTTAACAATTACATTAAGTTGGAAAGCCTACAAATAAGGGAAAAAAGAGATGGTAAAATAAAACACTTTCCTTTAACAATGTAGATCTCAAAATATAAACTCAAATCATGAAAATAACAAATTAATGTATTTGTTTTCCCCCTCTGATTCACGCGCCAACTTTTCCGCACCTCCTCGCTCTCCTCTTTTGAGAAGCGCTCCTGGCACAGCCGCGCAAAACTGTCATGTCAGGAAATTGCCAATTTGCTATAGCGTTATAGGGGGATCTGGCTTGTCAGAAACCACTTCACAAAGTTCCAGAAGTGCACATCTTTCCAGAACTTTCCACAACAAAGTCCCTCCATTTCTGAAAGCAAGCAATACTAAGGCACACTCAGAATGAGCTTCAAAATAGCAATACAGGGGAAGTACTTCTGATATGTCTCATCACTGTTTAAAGACACTCTCTTTGTGAGAGAAGGGCCTTTGTACTTCCAGTTGTACTTCCCAGCATCATCAAAAAAAACGCTGTCAGATAAAAAATAAAAATCCTTTCCTCATTAGTTATAAACCTTAGACACAAACAGATAGCTTTTGATTATTCGGAAAGCACAACTGTCGGATTGAAATGATTAGTCTTCAGTTGTACTCTAGGCTACAGTGAGTTTAGCAGGAATGAGGATCCATTGACGAGGATGAATGGCACTAATAAACTCATATGGTTTGATTAAGTCTGCACTTAGTGAGGGTGACACGTTGAATTTTGTCACGTTATCGAAGCATTGCATGCTGCACTGCCCAGTTCAAAGGTGTGTTTGATATTTTATTTGCATGTGACTCCTAAATTGAAATTTGAAGACACTTTTCATGATGCAGTGGCTTTTTTCCCCACCTCATGTTATGCTGCCTACAACAGTATTGTGGAAGGGGCCCCCGGGTTGCTTAATGGTAAAGGCACTCGCCCGCGGTGCAAGTGGCCTGGAGTTCCGTTCAGGGGCGGCGATTGCCTGTCCACCCCAAGGGAGGGGGGAGGGAAGCCGGCAGGAGCTTGCTGCGTATAAATGTGGCTCTTGTGGTTGACGGCTTGGTGGGGTTTCATCTCGGAGGAGGCGGTTCATCTGCCGTTGTCACTGCTGGTCCCAGAACTGTGGCAGCGAGCTCATAGCGTGAGGGGGGATAGTTGAAATAGTAAGAGGGTACAATTGGCTACTTAATTGGGAGAAAAAGTGGAAAAATTCTGAAACAAAATAAAATAATTAAAAAAACTGTAGTGTGAAAATTATGGCAGTCATAACCACACATTGACACCACTGGATCCTTACTATGTAATTAGAAAGTATAACATTACAAACAATAGCATGCCACCTAGCATTGTGGAATGCAACTACAGCAAGCTAATTAGCATTGCATACACAACACCCTGGACCAAACACTCATTAAACAACAGAGCATATACCATTGCAATAAATAAACCGTGTCAAATACTGCACTGCTGAAAACCTCTTTGGCCATGCAGTTAATCAGTGAGGTAGCAGAGAGAAGACAGAGCAACAATGTTAATGCCAGGAACGTGCTTGCCAACTTTTGTTGAAAAACTCTACAAAGCCATGAAAGTAGTGTGCAGGGAAGCTGCATTCTGTTTTACAGCTTGCAAGTCTCATATTGGGATGGTAGACATGCCATCCGCCTAGTTATGGGTTTGTGGAGCCCCAATAAAGCCCCAAACTTGGGTTATTTTGTGTTTCTTCTTTATCTTCTTTTTCTGCTTCTTCATCTTCTACTTCTTAATTTTCCTGTAGATTACGTCATCAGAAATGCCCCAGGCCCCCAATGATTCATTCTTACCATTGGTCAATATCTACTTCAACCAATAACATTATCTGTTCAGATCTACTGCCACACGGCAGCATTATTTTAGACATGTAAGGGTATGCACGTGATGCCATTTCATTTCAATAGAACATGTTCAAAAACTGTATAGATGCCATATTGCTTTTCTGTGGGCAGCAGCTTACTATTCAAAAAGCATAATTGTGTATAATGTGATAAATAATCATGAGATGTATAATTTCTCTGTAAACCCTGCATCATATTGTTTTGTGGGCCAAAACCCTGATTAAATTCATATTCTTAAATCAATCATGTAGCCTGCTAGAAAGCCATGTCTGCTCTGCTTCATTCATCCAGCTCCTAACTACACAGTTGCATAGCATTTCATTAAAACAAGCGGCAAAGTCCCACGTCTACAGTTAACACTTAATCCAATGACAATTACAATGACACTTTGTCATTTTTCACAAAAATAGGGTGTTGGGGCACCACCAGTGGCCAGTACGGTCTGTAGTCATTGCGGAGTCTACCAGCATCTGGAATTATGCTGGAGGAATACAACACCACACTTCCATGAGAAAGTCAATCAGCTCACTCATAGTTGATGGTAGTGGGGAATTTCATCTATCGTTTCAGGTATTGTTTGAGAATATCCAATAAATTCTCAATTGGGTTCAGGTCTGTATACTGGGAAGGCCATGGCATATGGAAAATATCAGTGTCATGTTCCTCAAACCATTGGGTCAACTATTCAGGCTCTGTGGATGAAGACATTGTCATCATGAAAGACACCCCTCTCTGCAGGAAAGAAGGGCTTTAACATAAGATAATCACTTCTTACCGTTCAGAAATGATTTACATGTGGTGTGAGAAATGCAAATAGCGCTATATATAATTACCCTATTGCTATTGTATCTCACAACTTTGACAGGTGATCTTACCCTAAGTAATCAATCAAAGTTTTTGACAGGTTGGTATGTAACCTTTTGACAGGGAATCCCCAGAGACGGTGGTATCTGTTGTTCTGATGTTCATTGTGGTCCGTTATATGAACATTTGCTGTATATCGAATATACAGTGAATGGCATATGTTTCCGAACCTGTAGTTAAAAGGAAATAGATTCTTTAAAAATATATTTTTTAAACTAGCATCTTCAATCGAGCATCTTAAAACTAGCGTCTGTTCTTAACAGGAAATGGTATAACTTTGCACACAAGTAGGGTACTTTTAACAGCTGAATTTATTGTTGGTTTAAATTGTTGTCTAAATGTATTGTTTTATGACATGGACATCTGATACCCAGATGATCTTGATTTAATGGATTCCACCCACCATTTGGGAAGACAGAGCTGCTCTTCCTAGGGAGATTGTTTTCAATCCATAGTTTTCCCAGTCTGCCAGGAGTCTTGGGGTAACCCTGGAAAACCAGCTCCTCCATAGCCTCGGAGTTTCTCCCTCCACAACATATACCGTTCCTCACCCAAGAGGCCACTTTTCTTGTTCCAAAAGGCCTTCCGGCCTGTGGTCAAAACCTGGTGTTCAACTCCAAAAAGTCACCCCTCTACTCTCCTCTCTGTTCTTGCTCAGATTCAAGTCACTTTGGTTATGCACCTCCAGCGTTACACCCGTCCAGACCCCTCCGTTCAGTTTATCACATTGGTGGAACGACCTCCGCAATCGGTCAGGACTGTGGAATCACTTTCTTTGAGATTACAAATCTAGTCAATCTCACCACTGTTTACTTGCACCTTTAATGTTTTCTGATCAGATAAATTTGCACATCAATCCGGCTTAAAATAAATTAAAAATGTAGAGACAATGATTTAACTTATTTCAATGTATAGCCTAGAATATATTTTTCTTGTTCCAAAAGGTCAAAACCAAAAAGGATGAAACAGCCTTGAGATTTAAACTTTATTTTTCAGATAAATTAGAATATAAATCAATATGACAAGGGAAACAGCCTTTTAAACTATTTTTCTCTTGAACAGGCAACTGTGTTGTCTCTGACTAGGGTTGGCAACTATACAGTACATCCATAACAGTCCTCTTTTAAATCTTCCCTTTGTAATAAAGTCCAGGATGCAGGCCATAACTGCTTTGATGTTGCTGATGACCTTGGAGATTACGGCACTGTCAGGTTCAGCAGAGTAAGGCGGGTAAAGTGCCTCTATGTAGGTTAGGCTGCTTTCACACAAGTCCCGCCTCAAACAATCCAGCCATCCATCAGTATCTCCGATGCCGAAGTCTCCATCACAAGCTTTGTCATCTTAGCTGTTAGAGTCATGAGTCATGGTTTCACTGCTTGACAGGGATGCTTAAAAATGGGTGCCCCTTGATGCATTTAAGTACAAAACGAGTCAAAGGAGGGAGGGATTAAAAATGAAAGGAATGGTGGGGTGGTAAGTTTTTATCCTATATTCTTTTCTTAATAAATTGTACGGCACTCAGATTCTTCCACCATGAAAACAAACAATCTCTCTTGCTAAAGTATAAAGTTTAGTTCATGCAGGCTTTTCAAAAAAAAAAAAGACAGTTTCCTGTTCCATATTTTCAAGAAGTGACATTGCAATTTCTTAAAAAACTATCCGCTCTTCAAAAAACTAGTTAGCTTAGCAGTAAAAAATTCAGGTATTCTACGGAAATATACTATGTTAACAAGTAGGGATGCACCAATATGAAAATTCTAGACCGATACCGATACAATAATTCAAATAACACAACTGGCCTTTACCGATACTGATAAGTTTGTTATTTATTTGTGCCCTGAAAAAAAAAAAATTCCGCTCTTCATTATACTTTTCAGTGAGCACAAATTAAATCATACAAATCTATGGAACAGCTTTTATTGTAACATTCTTTCACATACTCATTGTACTGTGCTACATGTCTTACTTGTAAATAGCTGATCAGATTTGATGTATTAAAATTCTTGCTTGAGTTGCCTCCTTTTTAAATTATGCGAGTTACAGTAGATTTTTATCAGGGGAAGTCTGCATCTCTCAATACACATACGGTTGTTTGCCCGGGGGCAGACCGGTTTTACAGACTGTGGCATGCATGTGTAGAGAATTGTGGCTACAGATTTACCTACAGGGTCCTAGTTTAACTATGTGGTTGCTCCTAGCACCCAGGAATTGTACTTCCCACTAGGGTGGCTTTCAGCTAAACTGTTCTTGACTACGGTTAACACTTTGTTGTACGTCGCTCTGGATAAGAGCATCTGCCAAATGCCTATAATGTAATGTAATGTAATGAGAGTAGGCTGTAGTTTTCTTGTGTTTTTTCGGAACAATAAATTCAGCTGTTAAAAGTACCCTACTTGTGTGCGGACATATTATTTCCCGTTCAGAACAGATGCTAGTTTTAAAACCTTTTTAAAAATTCTATTTCCTTTTAACTACAGGTTTAAAAACTACACATACACAATTCACAAATTCACATACCAATAAGCTGTGCGTCTACGCTTATGTACTATACATTTCAAAACGTACAAAAGTTACACTTTCTGAAGGGAAACATTTCACTGCCCTCGTGGTTTTTAGTAAACCATTTGTCTGGCTAATTTGAGCACACTGTTAAGCCCCTGTTTAAACATTGTTCTATTAAATTAGTTGCTATAATGAAAAAACACTAGCTAACGCTTTGTGGGTAGGGATTTGTAGACTTTGTTACAAGAGGTAACATTTTTTTCAAAGCGAATGACCATATGTGTTTGTTTATCCATGGAGTGGGTGTATACACCTTTCGGCTATTTACCTTAAACGCGTGGTGGCTATAAAGCACATTGTTGTTTAGAGGGGCCATCTAATCATGTGTTTATAATTTGTCTGACATGGCTTTGACAGCTTAACAAACACTATGCGCCTTTCTGCTATTTACCTTCCAAGCGAATGTTTATTTATGACCCCCCCCTGTTACTGGCAACCATGAAGATTCTTAAAAAAATTTTTTTAAGGGGTGGGGATACAGGCCAAAGAACATGTGTTTGTATTTTGCCTGACACGGATTTGACAGCGTCACAAACAGTATGCGCCTTTCTGCTATTTACCTTCCAAGCTAATATGTATTTACGATAAGGGGTGGGATACAGGCCAGAGAACATGTGTTTGTAATTAGCCTGATGCGTGATAAACAATACCTGTATATCAGCTATCTGAACACCTAAAATGAATAGAGGGCAGTTGTTAAAAATCCTTCTTAAAAGTTTACTAAATTAACTTGAGTACAAAATAGATATATCCTTCTTAAAATGTGTGCTGGATTATCCTACGGTAGCCATAAAATAACTTATTGCTTAATGCAAATAGCAATAAGAACATTTGGGGTTTTTCCGTAAAGCTGCTAAAAGTACCCTACTTGTGTACAAACTTATATCATTTTCCCATTCAGAACAGACGCTAGTTTTAAGATGCTCATTTTATGACACTAGTTTAAAAAAAATCTGTTTCCTTTTAACCACAGGTTCGGAAACATATGCCATTTATATTTGATGTACAGCAAATGTTTATGTAATGGACCACCATGAACATCAGAACAACAGATACCACCGTCTCTGGGGATTCCCTGTCAAAAGGTCACATACCAACCTGTCAACAACTTTGATTGATTATTTAGAGTCAAAGATCACAAGTTGGGAGAAACAATAGCCATAGTGTAATTATATATAGCGCTCAGTGTGAGTTTTATTTTGGTACAGTAAACTGCCAGTAGCACAACTGTGAAGTTGATTAGGAGGAGCCTGAATCATGAATGCTATAGAACAGGACATTGTCCTAGAATCTTTCTTTTTTATCTAATATTTTGGTGAACATACTTATTGTGACTTATACTTATTGGTAGAGAAGATGAAATATTCTGACAGTCAAGAGTATTTTTTTAATATAAAATTTGTATCATTATTGTTATTTTCTGTATTATATAATAATAATGATAACAATCATTAATATTCATAAAATAATAATAACGTTATTATATGTGAACTGCCAGTGCTACATTTTAATAGTAAAAGTGACTAGCATTAATAGTCTTCTATTTCTATTTTATCTGAATTCAGCATGTGAGTCCAAACTTTTAGTCCCGTCCTGGCTTTTACTACTTACTATTATCTTATTCCCCTTGAAATGGGTCTGGACTGAATTCATTCTTAGTTCTTAAGGAACATGTGTATAATGAGTGCCCATTCTCAGTTTCTGTTATTCAAATGTAAGGCAGTCATTAATGATGACACTCTATGAGGCTCAGCAGAAGTGCATATGTGTATTTCCTGGTCAGTCAGTGTACTTTTATAATCTGTATGCAAATGTTTACAGTTTACGTTCAGCCACTGTTTGGATAAGCTAACCACATTTTTCTCTGGGTAAAGAGTACTGCATATGGAATCAGTATAATAAATACATTAAAATGTGCCTGTGCACACACCTTGCCAAATCCTCAGCTGATCTTTGAATGCACACCTTTCCTTTGTTAGATTTATTTGTTCATCTACTTGTTTATCACAGGAATTTCTACAAATAATGCATCACCATTTATCAACATAAATTTTATCCTGTACTGTGAGCCCACCCATAACAATGAATCCTGCTCTCTCAGAGGACACACACTGTGTTATGCTTGAAGATGTGGAAATGACACAGAGTTTGGCTACTTGGTGAAATGGTGATGGTAAGCAGATGAAGGGACCAGCAAGAGGAACCATTTGGTGGTTTGCTGTACTATTTGAATTCCCTTTAGCAACATTATCAAGATAAATGTTTGAAAACTAAGGTACTATGTTCTCTACATTCAATTTTTAATGATTTAGCAGAGGATCTTATCTAAAGTATCCAATAGTTTATGCAAAACGTTATGTTATTCTCCATCCCAATGCAAAACTAATTGATTTCCTAATCCTCCTTTGTTTGTATCATTCCAGGGATCACAATACATGACAATACATTACAACACAATACAATTATTTAGCAGACGCTTTTATCCAAAGCGAATTACAGAAAGTGCATTCAGTTCCATTAGATGAACAACCACATCATGCTATAATGTCTAAGTACATCATTTGTCAAGTAAGCCACATAAACAACACCAGTGCTAATTCCAAGGAAATTAACAATAAGTGCAAGACGTTCATTCCACCATAGTGGTGCCAGGACAGTGAAGAGTTGTGACAGGGATGAGTGGCCATTAGTTACTCGGCATGAGTGAGTAACTAATTGCCAAGAGGCAGCAGTGTACAGTGGTTGGGCTGGGATGTAGGGTTTGACCATGGCCGGGAGGTAGGGAGAGGCTGTTCCATTCACAGCCCAGTAGGGCAGCACCAGTGTCTTAAATTTGATGTGAGCGGCTACGGGGAGCCAGTGAAGGGTGTGGAGGAGTGGGGTGGTGTGGGAAAACTTGAGGAGGTTGAATACCAGATAGGCTGCAGCTTTCTGGATGAGTTGCAGGGGTCTGATATAGATTACATTTACATTTTAGGTTTACGCTCTTATCTTACACAGTTTACATTTCTTTACATACAATCCATTTATGCAGCTGGATATTTTTACTGAAGCAATTCAGGTTAAGTACCTTGCTCAAGGGTACAGCGGCAGTGCTCCACCTGGGAATTGAACCAGCAACCTTTGAGTTACAAGTCCAACTGCCAACTGTGATGTCACATGTGGGAGCTCCAGCCAGTTGGGAGTTGCAATAGTCCAGCTGAGAGATGACAAGGGCCAGGATCAGCACCTGTGCCGCTTCCCTTGTGAGGAAGGGGCAAACTCTCGTGATGTTGTAGAGCATGAATCTACTGGAGCGAGTCACTGTCGCGATGTTTGGAGAAAATGACAGCTGGTCATCCAGTGTCACACCCAGGTTCTTAGCAGTCGGAGTTGGGGACACCACAGATTTGTCGATAGTGATGGAGAGGTCAAGGAGTAGGCACGCCTTCCCTGGGAGGAACAACAGTTCTGTGTTGAGGTTTAGTTTCAGATGGTACGCAGATGTCTGTCAGGCATGCAGAGATCCGTGTCAGAAGGGGGAAAAGAGAGAAACAGTTGGGTGTCATCAGCATAACAGTGGTAAGAGAAGTCATGTCAGAGTATAACATATCCAAGAGACTTGGTGTAGAGGGAGAAGATAAGAGGACCTAGTACTGACCCCTGGGGGACATCAATTGTGAGGCTGCGTGGCTCAGACACTGACCCTTTCCATGCCATCTGGTAGGAGCGCCCCATCAGGTAGGATGTAAATAGAGAGAGTGCAGTACCTCAGACACCCAGCCCCTCAAGGGTGGAGAGGTGGATCTGGTGATTAACAGTGTCAAAGGCAGCAGACAGGTCCAGGAGAATGAGGACAGAGGAGAGGGAGTCAGCTCTGGTGGTGTGGAGTGCTTCTGTAACTGCGAGGAGGGCTGTCTCAGTTGAGTGGCCGATCTTGAAGCCTGACTTGTGTGGCCATTCTGTAGGAGATGCAGAGAAGGTTGGTTAAACAGAGCATGTTCAAGTGTTTTGGATAGGAAAGGAAGGAGGGACAGTGGTCTCTAATTTTTAACATCTGAGGGGACTAGTGTTGGTTTTTTGAGAAGGGGTGTGACTGGTTGTTTTGAAGCAGTGGGAAAACAGCCTGTTAACAAGGGTGTGTTGATGAGGTGGGTGAGGAAGGGGAGGAGGTCGGATATATAGACTGGAGGAAGTGGGAAGGGATGGGGTTGAGCGCACAGGTTGTTGGATGGTTGGATGACACAAGGCTCAGGATAGTGTCAGGACTGTGTCAAGAGAAGGAGATTAAGACAGAGGGATTATTAGTGAACATAGTGATCAGTAAATCACACCATAGCAGGTTGGGTTGGGTGGTTCCCTAGGCTCTTTCCCTGGTTGCAGCCTGTGTAAATGCCAAGGAAGTGAATTTATTTAATAGTTCTACAAATGTCAAATAGATTTTTTTGCCCATGAGGGCAATATATTGTTAATACTAATCATCACCTGCATATCAGACTAATTGAACACAAAGGTTCTACACTCCAAGGCAAATCTAAATCTCCTACGGCATGGATTTTGGAGGCTAAAGACTTGATTTTAATTGTTAAGTTATTGTTCATCAATTAGAAGTTCATCAGACTCATAGATTTGGTCATTGTGAACATTATAACAAACTGTAAATTCATTTTCTATCTTAAAGCCTTACAACTCCATAGTCAGAATGACAGTCTAGGCCTAACATTTTATGTGAAGCTCTACCTGCCTATACTATATCTATGCAACAATACACATTCTACCCCGCATTAGCACTGTGATCATTGACTGCCTGTCTCCCCAATGTGAGGCTAATGTAGCCCAAGCGATTGTTTTCATTTTTGGTTACCTCCCTTTTTTGATCGATATTGCATAATTCTTGTGCAATTTATTATCTTGCTCAACCCACAATTGTTTGTGTTGGTTTGATCTATGTTTCCTCTATATCAGATGCATCCATATCCAGTCTACTAACTCTCAACATATCAATATAAAGTAATAATTTATCATACTTAGGAGGAATTAAGCTAATATATATTGCTTCATGCTTACCCTTGCATAAAGCTGGATATACTTGATGCATCTAAATTGCCTTGTACCATAATAGCTCTGCTGTGTCTTTAACGTCATTGTTATGCAAGGACAATTTTAATGTTTGCTCAATATGTTATCCTATGCACCATTTTATATCGCAGTTGGCTAAATTAGCCCCAATTGAATGGTAAATTTGACATACACTTTTGCTTAATTGTCCTTTTCCTGTGCACTGATTATAAACCTTGAAGATTGAAATGCATGCCACACTTTCTGCACCTTTGGTGATAGATGTTTGACTTTCCTAGAGTTTACCAGCATTGCCTTTCTGTAGCCTTGTGATCCTTTTTTCCAGTGTGTGAGTCCTTCTGTTTGCTTTCATAAAACTGACAGTAAGATAACCTTGTTCTTCTATGTGGCTTTTAGTTTGTAGCTCAGGTTTTTCAGCCAAAATTAACTGGTTAGTTTGAATTGTTTGAAGGGCCATTTGCAGTTTTTTGGGGGCCTTAAGCAAGCTGCCACTGGATCCTAACTAGCTATTGTTAGCTTCCATTAGCTAGCTACTGAGAGGTGACTGACAGGTGAAATATATTCCATAAAACTTTACATTGATGCACAAATCTTACCGCTGTCTTGTGCACATTTTCCATCCTTGTTTAACATATTTCTTTTTTGGGTGCCTGAAAGATATGTCCCTTTAGCTGAGATAACAAACTTGCATCCACTCTCCAGTCTTGGCTTTCATCAACTTTGAGCCCTATGTCATTGTTTATACATTTTTGTATCCACAGTTAGATTGACAGATTAAACAACTTTTTGGACACAGAATGCCATGTATAATTTTTTTCAAGTTTGCCTAATAGTAAAAGTCTTGGCTCAAGCATCTCATCAGATACCATTAGGGTGGGTTGTCAACATCAAAGAGCCACCTTGATAGGACATTCCATTGCTGTATAATGTGAAGATTTTGTAAGTGGAGCATCAGGTGCAAATATAGTCCGAGAACTGAAATAGTTATCTAAAGTCTTCTTTTATTTTTTCAACACACAGCAACAAAATCAAACAATAAATAACTATAAATACGTGAAAAAACTGAAAGTAATATAAAAAGCTATATAAAACAAAACACCAAATAAACAAAATAATAAATAACAATAAATAACTTGATGAAATAACTATGAAATAAATAAGAATTTACATTTACATAGTGCAAATACTTTCTTTTATAGTAAAAAAAAACAAAAAACAAACAAATAAATATACATGCATATGCAGTATAATATTATATATATGATCTTGTACTAAATACCAAACAATGGTGTGCTTTGAAAGGAACTGTGTTGACCCCAGTGAAATATGAAACTCTGGCTGTCAAGGTAGGCTGCCAGACAATAAACACATGACCTGAAAGCCCCCACTCTCAGAATCAGAACTCTCTCACTGCAAGTGTTTGTAAACCTGTGACTACTTTACCTTACAGCACCAAAAGAAGGAATGCATTGACTCTGTAAACTATATGTGTATGATAGGATATAAAACCCCAATAAATAACGAATAAACAAATGCAATAAATAATTATTTTGCGATGAATCTCAACATGACATGCATAAATACATACAAAAAAACACATTTTTGAAAATAACTGTTTATTGTATACCAGCTGTTCTGTTCACAATAGTTATTGTGGTATTTCATGGCATGAACAATAAATGAAAAATGTATGATATTCAACTTGTCATGAGTGGTCAAGCCATCCTGGTAGAGATTCATGCTGTGGAAAAACATTTCTTCACCATACAATGCTCTCTCCTCTCCTGTGCCATCATCCTCAAAATGTATCCGGAGTCATCAATCTATTTTCTGTATATATTTTTTGTAAGCTAACACGTCTGTCATTCGAATACTCAGCTAGCTTTGTTTGTGAAGGGGGAGTCGTGTACTCTCGCAGCAATAGGACAACTTTGCCTTAATGTTGGCGGATTTGGCACCTCCCCTGAAAACTATCGGATGACAAGCATACTCAACACTTTTAGCAGGGAGGGAATATGTCCAAAATCATAAAGATTGTGCACTTTGTGACAAGTTTTAGATTTTTGGCATGGTGTTAGGTATGGGCATAAGGTTTTCAAAAACCACCGCATACAAGTTGGGGTGGCCCCCTAGTGGCCGGTATGCAGAAACTCCAATATGGCGCTCGCAGGAAAGAGCGAATGTCATATCTCAGCTTCTTTTAGTACTAGATTGTTGTATAGTGTCATTTTTTCTACATTTTTAGCCAGGAAGCGACCAGGAGCAGGGGGAGAGAGCATACAGTAAACGGACAAAGAAAGCTTGGTGTCGAATATTCGCGTCATGAAAAGCCTATTTCTCAGGTCAAGCGGGGAGTCTTCACTACTGGTGGAGTTGATAATATCGACGAGTCTGGTTGAATTGAGCTCCATGGCACTGCCATATCCCTGACCAACCATCTCACTCATGACAACATGGGGGTGGACCCTCCCCCTCTCACCCTTGATGCTCCTGAAGGCGCCACTATCAAGCTTCCTGATGACTTTGCCATTGTGCCGTACATTGCTGAATATGCTGGAGATATCATCATTTAATCAATTCCAAATTAAACAGCCAGACCAGCTTTCGCTGAAAATCGCCGAGCAGGGGTGCCTGACAAAGCATGGCTAAACCATCTCCACAAGGTCCTTATCAAAAAAGATGGAATGCTTAAAGAAACACCAGTGACCTACTCTGGGTTCTTCTCACATGGCCAACGCAAAGAAGATGTCAGGCCAAGGGCCACAGTTGGAGTTTTCCCTGTATTTTATGATAAGGCCTCATCCATGGCCATGCAGAAACACTCAATGCTTGTGGTCATGAAGGCAATAGAGTTTGTGAATCCTGGCCAGGTTCCAGTCATAGAGGGTGACTGTCCTCTCTATGCCCAACAGAAAAAATGTCAGAAAAAATGTCAAAAAATGTTGCTGAATCAAAGATGGTGTGCTTCATGGGCTTCCTTCACGTCGAGATGATGTCCCAAGAGTGTGGGGGTAAGCTGTTAGCCGGGTCTGGCTGGGACCGGATGTTTTCCCTAGCAAATATCTTCAATACTGGTGTTGCAGCCTCTCTCCTAGGTGGCAAGCATGTCAAACATACACGGTATGCATACCAGCTTACTCTTGCCTGGCTCCATGTGCTCAAAGAACAAGCGCTATGGGCCTCATGAAACCATGGAGAATCGACTCAACAGTAATGCTCCAACAGTCTGTTACTGGATGACATTGAGAGACTACCTGATGATCAACTGCCGCTTCATCCGGGGTCAGCGAGTGGGCGATTGGCCACTAACCCTGAATGCTTGCGAGGATTTGTGCCCATGGTCATTCGCCTTTGGACATACAAACTATGCCCACTGGATGCCTGTCTTCTTGAAAGACATGGCAACACTACCAGATACCCACCCATCAGTCCATGAGGCTTGAGGGTGCCTGTTTCTCTGCCTCAAGCAACAAGGAAAGTTTGGAGCATCCAGAGTCCTCAGCTGCTGAACAGAAGAAGTTCCTCAATCATCTCAAAGCTCTATGTGATCTTGTCAAGGATGATAAAGTTGTCAATCCCTTCAAAGAAATGGGTCCAGATCTCATCACCTTAGACACCGGTGAGGTCATGGACCATGAGATCTCCAACTGCCTCAGGGAAGCTCCAAACATTGGCAAAGCCATGTTCATGGAGTTTGTAAGGGACAGAATAGAAAAAGCCACCAAGCCCTTTTCTGATGTCATTCCAAGGGCCAACTTGTTCACATTCACCAACAGGCCAGCTGTGGATCTGAAGAAGGGTGCTAACAAGCTGGGGTCTGCCAAGGCGAATACAGCTCTCGTCACCAAGCTTTTTTTGTCCCTACAAGCACGTCCTGAATTCTTCAAGCACGAGAATCAGCGTGAACCTCCATCCTTATCTGATCAAGGCAAGCTGTTGTCAGGAACCAAGTCTGATATTCTTGGTTGTCTACTAGGCATACCTGATCCTGGGCACTCTCCAGCAGCCTAAGAGGCTTCTGTGTTGTTCTTGATATGGCAGCAGTAATACACATCATCAAAACCCAGTGTGCCAGGGTGTTTGGGGAGTACACACAGATGCACTTGCTGCCATACTTGCAGAGCCTGATGACGGACAGCATGACAAGAGTGGATGCGGTCTGGGACATATATATAGAGGCAAGTCTCAAATCCCAAACTCATGTCAAGCGGGGTGGGACTGCAGGGTGCCGAACACGAGTCTCAGCCAAGATACCTCTGCCAAAGGGAGCCCAATGGCAGAAGTTCCTCAAAGATAGTCAAAATAAAGACCAGCTCTTTCAGTTCATCAGTCAGGAACTTCAGGAGAACATAGCTGATTCACAGTACCACCTCCTCACAACAAAGGCTGACCTTTACACTGCAGCTTTTGTCTGGAAGGAATCCCTCTCCAAAACTCCCAAGATCCCAGACCCCAGTGAATGGGGTTGGGAATGGAATGCCAGAACCAAAGTGTGGGTACCATATTGGACAGATCTGGAAGATGTCAGCAAGGCATGCTCACTGATCATCCACTGTGGCTGTGTGGTTGCCTGTAAGGGCAACTGTAAGTGCCACCGAACCGGACTCCACTGTACCACATTGTGCAAGTGCGATGGGGGCTGCACTAATAATGATGAATGAGTGAAATCTTTGAATAAATATGCTATGATGTTTAAATATGCATGATGTTTTTTTTTTTGTTATTTGACTAAGATTTGATAATGGATGATTTACATGGTGTCAAGCCAAAGATCATCTTTCCGGCGAGCACCATATTGGAGTTTCTGCATACCGGCCACTAGGGGGCCACCCCAACTTGTATGCGGTGGTTTTTGAAAACCTTATGCCCATACCTAATGCCATGCCAAAAATCAAAAACTTGTCACAAAGTGCACAATCTTCATGAATTCCCTCCCAGCTATTTCTGAAAGCTCCAAATGTCTAGATTTTAATTTTAAAAAATGTTGCCATGTTATAAAATTAGCATTTTATTAGACATTGATTACACATAGCAATTCATGATCGAAAACGCGTCAATTGGGTTCTAAGGGTTCAATGTTACAGTACATACTTCTAGATGAACACTTGGGGGGGCAATTTACTTTAGAAAAGCCCCTTAGTGGCTGCCGACCCTATGCAGTGACTTATTTCGCTGTGGAAATGGCACTGACTACACCACCTGGTTCCCAATGCGAATGGGAAAAAACCTCTGTGGTATGTGATTGAATTCAATGTTTGAAATGAGGGGGGTCTGGGGGATCCGGGACCCCCCATAAGAAATCAATTTTTAAGCTTGGGGGGTCCCATCTTTATTTTAACATCTTTCAACAAATGCAAGTCAAACAGGACATCAGTAGAACCAACTAGTAGAAACAGTCTTTAAAAAAAATGTGCCTGGCTGCCAAAATGTTACCGGCTTGTAATACATCACAATAGCATTAGAATGGCAGCTAGCATCCGTTGCTAAATTATAGTCAGCTATGCAGACTTGGTCAACTTACTATAACCCACCGTTTAAATGTATTTAGAATTTAGGTTTGTGTTGGAATATTTGTAGTGTAAGATATACATTCCTTAAGTTAAAAAACATAACAAGCCAGCCTGTCAGCATAGACAATAAAGGAAAGGTTTATGTTATAAAAAATCGTTGATGTCAGTGCATTAATCAGAGATACAAATCAAGTACAAAGTAGCCATGATAACTGAATGCAAAGGCGCTACACCAGCATGTGTCAAATATAACACGATTTATCCATTTTTAATGAAAAGTCAAGGGGTTTAAAACTAGAATTTGTTTGCAGGAAGTAGCGAAATATTCAGTGGTCCATGTAGTTTTTGTAGGTTTTAACCGCATTTCTGCGCAAGAGGACATGCTTTAAAAAAAAAAAACATTATTAAATCCATTTCTACATATTTTTTCATCCACCAACTAATAGTTTGGGTCTCAAACATTATTTAATAAGCTATTTTAAAAGTGTGAATGACAATTTTTAAAACCGAGTGACCTGGCAGGTTGCTATGCTATGTGAGCTAGCTATGATGTCAACCCTGGCCTGAACAACAAGCTGCCTGTGTGGGATATACTAGGCTTCATCCCCCCATAAAAGCCTATTTTCTTTATACTTTTATCGTCGGTGATATAAATAATCAGGGTTAAATTGGTTTGTGTGATTTGGGGAATTTTATTTAGCAGTTTTTGCATTTTCAAAGTTTTAAAATGTTTAGTTACAAACAATGTTTTTAGTTTGTTTTTATTTAACTGCTATACAATCCTGGTTCAACTCTTTAGACCTATCTGCCTGACTAATAAACTTGTTAAATTTCAAGAAAAAAAAGATAATTTGTTTCAATGTAGCCATATACAGTAGTCGTTAGAGACACACACAAACAAACGTGTGCGCGCGTACACATACGTGTGTGTGCATGTGCATGCACATTATTGAAAATCTGGGGACCCCTCCAGAGCCATTGCTCATTTTGAATCCTGAAATTGTTCACAGAAAGCTCAGTAAGAAAGCAAGCAATAGATTGAGTGGCATGTGTGTACCTGTATATTGAAACCAGTTTGGAAAAAGGTATATATACCGCTTAAACCATATGTATGGTATATGTCTATATTGTGTGTGTTGCATATTATAAAAATGTTTGCCCTTGGTGAGGATCTGCAGGAGAATTGGTTCTGGTGCTGAGGGGAACCGTCCAGGAATTATCTAGAACTGTAAGAGAATAATTTCCCCAGATGCTTCAAAGGAGATGGATGACACATCAGGAAAAGAACAAACTAGTGTTGCATGTTCTGACACAGAATCGCAATGGTGTGGATTGTGTGCTGCAGCTACTGACACTGAAACACAAGCACAATTTTCAGAGCTTCTGCGCTCTGTGCAGGGGAATAGACTGCTATATTCATTAATTTTACAAAATTAAATACATAAATAAAAAATGAATAAATAACGTACAAGAAATGGTCAGATATGAAATATAGATATTGCAGATTTGTTTTCTTCCTAAATCATGACTAATTCTGGGGCACATTCAATCAAATTAAATGCTTTCTCCGGCACATTTATTTTAGGAAAATGTAGTTTTTTCCCCTCAATATATAAACAACATAACGACAACACATTGCCAAAACCACACATTGTAACACAACAGGATACAACAAATGGACAGGACATTCTCAAAGCTGTGAATATGATCACGAACACAAGCAGACCTGTGCTTCACATTGACATTCAGCAATTGACCTGGTCAAGCACATCAGCATTCGGCATGCTACCTATAAGGTTCTGCTTCCTCTTACTAGTTGTGACGTGTGGGGAAACTAGTGGTACGTTGGGGAAAATGCATGGGCAGGACCTGCAAACTGGAAGAATCACTTCACAGGAGACACAGCTCTACAGCATGTCAGCTGTGGGCCATAATGATTCCCATGAGCCTTTGAGGCAGATACCCACCCCACCCCCATAGAGAGTCATTTCTGCCTTGCTATTCCCACTTGGGACATAGTCTTGGGACATCTGCCCTAGTCTTCTTGAGAATTGCACAAGGGAACATATGCTTACAGTACGTTTTTTGAACAACACGCAAAATATGTTATCAGAAAAAAATCTGTGGCGACATTCAATATTAATAGTATTTATTATTATTATTGTTATTGTTTTAAAAATATATAACTTGTTATAATTTTGTACTTTATACTTTAGGCTTTGTGCAAGTTTTAAATACTTAATAAATGACAAAAAACCTCATTATACATCATATGCTTATGGTTAATTCACATTTAATAAATGTTAGTAAATATGTTATTAAGAAGGATGCTAGGGGTGTTCTTCCTTAAATTAAAATAAAAATTATTAATTAAAAAATAAATAAATAAAGAAGGATGCCAGGATGGCCAGATTGAGAAAACCATGCAAAGATTACAATATGCACTGTTAAGACAAAATAACAGCAGTGCACATTGTAACCATGTGTGACATTTCTCAATCTTTACACCCTGACATTCGAAACATCATGTTTACTAATATGTAGGCTAATGATTTTGACAAATAAAGTAAGCACACAATATAGTCTTTAAAGCCATTGCTCACAAACTCCCCCACCCCCTAAAAAGAGAGAAATATAATATACTTATTTCAGTTGTATTACCTGTATCTTTTAGTATATTTTATAAAATGCAGTTGAATGTGTCCATTGTTAACTAAATAGCTGAAGTTTTGAGCCAACATTTATTTTCCTGACTGCAATACTGACTCTGACATCTCACAACTTATTCACTCCCACCGTTTCTGTCCTAGTCTGCAAGGAACCTTAGAGTGACTCTGGATGACCAACTCTGCTTCGACAGGGCACATTGCAGTGATCACCTGGGCCTGCTGATTCTCCCTACACAACATCCAGTGAATATGACCCGTTGCCTCAAGCCACTGCAACTAGTGCAGAAGAGTCTAGTTTTCAGTCACTCACTACTGGTCCAGGCTTTCAGGGTAATCTCCTACCTCCAGACACTCTGGACTACCTGCTCAGCCGCCACTGGCAAACTGGCTGTTCCATCCCTCTGTGGAAAGATGTGTTGCATCCCTCCAATAGTGTTCCAGACACTTGTAGATTCTATGCCAAGACGCATTGAATCTGTTCTGGTGGCTCATGGTGGCACAATGCCTTATTAAGACCTTATTTTGGCAGTTACCTGTAGCTCTATTCAGTGGATGTTTGAGGTATTCAGCATGCTATCTGGCTTTCTAGCTGTACAGCTCGATGGTAGGTTTTCATTTTTTTCTAGCTATCTTGCTAACTAACTGACCCTTCTTTACTGTAAGGTATGCGGAGACTACATTTAGCTATAACGAAATAATTTTAGGTAAACTCATGTTAGCAAGTTGGCTAGTTATCCCCAAAAATTATCTAGCTATCTAGAGAATCACCATTGCATCGATGTTCTTATAAATGAATTCTGTTAAACCCATAACCTTTGTCAAGCTAGAAAATGCAGTTATAAATCGGTCAATAAAGCATTTATAGCTAGACTGTAATATAGAGTTTAATCCCTTTTTCCAAGGACATAGAAAGATATGCTGGTATTAGCAAAAATAGGTAATGTGACCCAAATACACACTCAGATCTTTGTGGCACATAGCCATTACCAATGGTTTGTTTGTTTTCACTGTAGCAGAACAAAAAGCCTTACTGTATCCATCATGGTTACCACAACGCATCGACAAGACCCCCCATTTAGCCCAAAATGTACGTAAGACACACAACGGCACAAAAACACAAGATAATAAAGAAATTCACCCACACAATCTAGTACATTTATAGGTCAGAAATCCCAATGGGGGGATTGAATAACTGACAAAACCATGAAATATCATTGTTCATATAACAACGCATACAATATGAACATATACAGAAAATCACCACCTGCGTTGTGTCACTCAATCACTTTTGGGTGCATACAATCCAGGAATATTTCATGGTTATAGTGTAATTATTATTATCTATTTATCATACAACCACTTTTCTTGGGCCACCTGCACAACTCACATCATTTCATATTTCAATTTTGCAATGTTTACTGCATGACAATTTCAAATATGGCACAAGGAAACAAAAGAATATTTCAGCAAAAGTGCTGTCCGGTAAATGAAGAGATTATAAATATATGGTATATGTATACATATGTAACCATTTTACAGTGATAAAATCAATCACCAACCTAGTTCATATAAAAATCTAAAGGAGTCACTTAATGCCTGGCTATGCACATATCATGTAAAGAGTTAGATTGAATCTTATTTTTTATATGTGCAGTATAAACTTGATGGATGGCCATGTAAATTGAATAACAAGGAAATTATGTGTGGAACTATGCTTAGAACAAACCATTCTGACATATTTGTAATCTTGGCTTTCGAGTGAGCCAGGTAAAATCAGTGGACAGTGACTAAGGAGACTCTCCTGTCCTGCGTGCATTTAAGATTTAAATTCTGTATGGAATAAATGAAAACCAAAAGGCTTTAATCACCTGTCAGGGTTTTTGACTGGGAAGGTCAGAGCATTCACATCGTTTATTTGTTTTTTGATTCCAGGGACCTAGGCTGTGGGAGATGGGACCATTTCTCATGGAAAATGAGCAAGATCACGCCCTAGCACCCCCTCCAACAAAATAAATTAAATTACAATTAAAAATAAATCAATAAAGGTCTTTTATATTTTTCATGCTACTGATAATTCATTATTCTATCAATAACCTGTGATCTGTGGTATGAATAAATCAGAATGTTTCGGGGCGGCATGTTAAAAAAAGATGAGAAAATAAACATACAATATAGCACTGTTGTTGCATGGGTCCCTCAGGCTATGAGCCAAAAATAAAGACTCTTTTCATCAAGAATGCCAACATGGCGTAAATCAACAATCGGGTTTGGGAGCAGAAGATAATATCTGCAAGGTAATGAAATTACAGAATCACAGCATATATTTCACAAGTGTCATACCACATATGGCGTATGGAATTGTCAAAACATAGGATGCTCAGCTCCTCTCAACATAGCAAAAACTGTACATCGATATTTATGTACTTCTTATTTCTTAGTCCATATTTAACAGAGCATGAACATTTACAATTGAGATTATCCTTACCTTTTTTACCAGGGCAACATATTAAAATATTAAACACAAGTAATTAATAATATGATAAAACATATGGCATAATCTCATAGTGCAAAAGTCTCCTCTGCAGGGTCGAGAAGCTAGTGGGGTCTCCAATGCAATCAATATTTGATGTTACCAGAGGGCACATTCACATTATGAATGCAATCATTAACCAGTAACAGTGCAGGAGGAAAATGGAGTAAAGGTTTTTGGAAAAGTACAAACATAATGATGATTCTAGTTGAGTGATACACAGGGAGTCATGTATATGCAGAACAGCTCAGAAAAGGCACACCTTTTATAGGTCATTCCACAATCCTCTATTACCATAAAACAATACTGCATTTCCCCAGCTTTTTCACACTAGTCCAGAATCAGACATGCACAGAAAGTGGATTCATCATGAGAACAAAAACATGAAAATATTTCAAATGCACTGATTGGCTGGGGAGTCCATTGAACTAGAAAAAGCTGACAAACAGATAAGTACTGGGAAACTGGAGACGTGGAATCAATTATTTTTGATTTGCTCTCTGTTATGTGTCTCCGTTTACATCCTTGGAGAAAGGAAACATTGCAATATATTTTCAAAATATTTTTAAATATACTACATAAAATAAAATTGAAAAAATTGGATATATCATAATACAATAACACTAACCATATATTTAGAAAGGGAAGTGCACATTATAATTGATTTCAAATGTGTTTTGTTTGTTCCATAGTCACTTGCTTACAGAATGCAACATTAGTTAAAAACCATGGACTCAGAGGTTGAGAAACACAATTTTTCTTCACCTTGAAGTCTGCAGGCATGTCAGGCAGCAACACATTCAACTCTGTTAAAAACCCTTGGCATTTTCATCTCCACTATACTTTTAGCCGACACTGCATGGAAAGGTAATGTGAGAAAAGTGTTGCCACCCAGGCCGCATCCCAAACAATTGAAGACAAACCAGGAGAGCTGTGACTTCCTTGCAGATAAACTAGGTCTTCACTCTGATGTCTTGGAGAAAGTGCTAACTAGCAGATGAAGCAGATAGTGTATAATGAACATGGCAAACTCCATCTGCCCTGAAAATATTGTTCATAATCATAACAATTTCAGGCTGGAACTAAAATATGTGCCCCTTGAGTGAGAGGTGATTATGGTTACCAACCGTGCATTACACAAAAGCAGAGGAAGGGTGAATACATTTGTTTTTTGAAAACATTAATTTTATTAATAGTTACAATGCAATGCTTCATAGGATGAATATGTTGAGCACTGACAGCCAAATCACTGTTTTTAATTATTCATTTTGAGTGATGGATTATGATTTCCCTCCAATAAAGTATCTTCAGGTACCTTGTATATGACAGCTGTGTGCTCTTTGTAAAAAGTTATAAAGAAAGAGTTGTAGAGAATAATAAAAGCCCTTACAATACAATTAGCCAATGGGGACGGATATTTGAGCAGTACAGGTATGAACTTGTTTCACCAAGTGAGGGTAAAATAAACAATAGTTAGGTCACTTCTCTGTGCTCCCGCTGACCCATGGCTTTTTGCTGTGCTGGCCATGATTATCCTTTATGAAGCAAACAATTTGAAAACAATATTTCTACCCTGCCATACCCCCCCATTTCTCCCTAAATGGGAGTGTTAAACATGATGTTTTACATTCTGAACAGCAACAATCTATGTTGTCAAAATGTGTTATTAATTCAATTAGATGATAACAGCAACTGATGTTTTCATTATCATGCAAGATAATGGTCCATGTCTGAAATATTTCCTGAACTTGGTTAAAGGTTAATGATAAAATACAGGTATTCTTCCATGCTAATGGATTGTGAACTGCATGTAAGTTTCAAAATAACTTCAATAATGCATTTTCTATTTTATTTGTTATTTCTATTTACATTAAACCCTTATGAAACAGTAATGTGTTTTGCAGTAGTAATATATATATATATAGACACTCAGTGGCCACTTTATTAGGTACACCTTTCTAGTACTAGGTAGGACCCCCTTTGCCCCCAGAACAGCCTGAATTATTTGTGGCATGGATTCAACAAGGTGCTGGAAACATTCCACAGAGATTCTGGTCCATGTTGACATGATAGCGTCACGCAGTTGCTGCAGATTTGTCGGCTGCACATTCATGTTGCGAATCTCTCATTCCACCACATCCCAAAGCTGCTCTATTGGACTGAGATCTGGTGACTGTGGAGGCCATTGGAGTACACTGAACTCATTGTCATGTTTGTGGAACCAGTTTGAGATGACGTGTGCTTTGTGACATGGCGCATTATCCTGCTGGAAGTAACCATTAGAAAATGGGTAGACTGTGGCCATAAAGGGATGCACATGGTCAGCAACAAGACTCAGGTAGGCTGTGGCATTTAAACAATGCTCAGTTGGTATTATTGTGGTTCTGTGTGGCTCAGTAGGTAGAGCATGGTGTTGGCAATGCTTAGGTTGTGGGTTCAATCCCCACTGGGACCACATATACTGAATTTTTTTTATACATTCACTACTGTAAGTTGCTTTGGATAAAAGCGTCTGCTAAATGGCATATATTATATTATATTATTAAGGGGCCTAATGTTTGCCAAGAAAACATTCCCCATGCCATTACACCACCAACACCAGCCTGAACCGTTGACACAAAGCAGGATGGATGCATGGATTCATGCCGTTTACGTCAAATTCTGACCCTACCATCTGCATGTCGCAGCAGAAATTGAGATTCATCAAACCAGGTGACATTTTTCCAATCTAAAACTGTCCAGTTTTGATAAGACTGTGCCCACTGTAGCCTCACTTTCCTGTTCTTAGGTGACAGGAGTGGAACCCGGTGTGGTCTTCTGCTGCTGTAGCCCATCCACTTAAAGGTTTGACATGTTGTAACGCGTGGTTATTTAAGTTACTGCCTTCCTTTGACCAGTCTGGCCATTCTCCTCTGACCTCTCTCATTAACAAGGCGTTTTTGCCCACAGAACTGCCGCTCACTGGATGTTTTTTGTTTTTCGCACCATACTCTGTAAACTCTAGAGACTGTTGTGCGTGAAAATTCCATGAGATCAGCAGTTTCTGAGATACTCACACCACCCCATCTGGCACCAACAATCATTCCACGGTTAAAGTCACTTGGATCACATTTCTTACCCATTCAGATTTTTGGTCTGAACAACAACTGAACCTCTTGACGATGTCTGAATGCATTTATGCATTGAGTTGCTGCCACATGATTGGCTGATTAGATAATTGCATGAATGTACAGGTGTACCTAATAAAGTGGTCACTGAGTGTATATACAGTATATATCACATAATTATTATGATATCATTTTTTATAATTCATTGTTAAATGATTAAGCATGCTCAATATTTCTTTAACTAATTGAACTAGAAATATTTAAGGCAGGATCACAAGGGAAATGGCATTCATTACTGCATTAAAATATCTGTTTGATTTCAATAAAAAAATACATTTGAGTTAAATCATAATAATGTGATGGCATTTTGGAAAAAAATAAGCCACCTCCATTTTGCATTGTCATAGTAATAAGCTTGGGGAATGCTGCCTTTAGACCCACTGAAGTCTCTACAACATTCTAATTTATAATTGAGAGCATGAGAATAGGATGGCAATTCATGGCAGAAAATTAAAATGTGGGAAGCATTCAGTCCTTTTTTCGCACAATATCTGGGAGCCATTCTCCTTGTCAGGTCTCAGCGGCACCTCTGTAGCGCACTGTTCTCATTAGCAGTCTGGAAAGAGAAGCCATCAGAATGTTCATTCCCAGACAGAACCTATTCAATTTCCCCCATTCTTTTCTTATCAAGCACATTAAAACCAGGTAGTTCTTCACTGGGTAGTTCTTCACTGGGTATTTTGAATCTTGGGCTCGGTTTTCTATCTTTCTTCCTTTTTTATGTGTTTCTCACCTCACTTTCTGCATGATGAATTCATTTGGTTTTTAGGGCCAATTGGCACTTTAATTATTCAGAGGGTATACTATTTTTTGTAAGTGATGAAAACCAGAATATAGAGGGGAATGGGTTATGCTGTCAAAAAAACCCATGGAAAGCATGGCAGAAGCAGTTGTGATATGGCAAAGCTATATATTGCATTCTATTTATTGAAGCCCTTGTGGAAAATCAATTCCCCTTGAGGGTTCTGTTGAACCTTTCAGAGGAAGTCTGCCCCAACACCCTGCCCATGTGCAGGTGTACAGAATCAAACAGACAGAATTAATCAGGGGTCTTCCACCACTCATGCCATGTCATATTACAGATGCACACAACAGTAATAAAGTACTGCATTGTACATGAATTAAAATATAAAACATCTGAATGAACAACTGCTACAGTATGAAATTGGAAAGCACCACAGACACAATTGATACACAATCACAAAATGGGAAGCTATTCATGACATAACAGAGTATTAAGGTTTCCTCTTTATTTCCATTGGTAGACTCCCTGAGATTTAGTGCCTGGGGTCTATGCTAACGTGGGAGCTAAGGCTAGCCGAATAATTAATTCCTGATCCTCCAAGTCCCAGTGATGCACAACCCAGCTGTAATAATTAATGGCTTCAGTAATGACCATAATTGATTCTGTAACCCATTGACACAGCTCAATCAGGTGTGCTCTTCTAGTTACAGGTGACAGACTGGCAATAGCTAGAGTAGGGATACAGTTTTTTCCCCCCCTTAAACCATTCCTTATGTCCTATGTAATACAATTTTGAGTGGTGTGAATTGCACACTAATAGTCCTATCAAATATTGTCTGAGCAATACTGAGGATTCTCATCCACTGAGTCTTTTTTTACCTCCTTGCAGGTAAATTGCCAATCAATTTCAAGGCTGTGATCCATAGTTACTGTGAGACATTGGCCTAGATTCAATCAAAATTATATATAATATATAATCTTTGTTTGGTGCATTTTACATTTTAAGCATTTAGCAGACACTGTTATCCAGAGACTTGCAAGATGTGCATTAATACATGGTAGAAACAATCATAGTTCGCACAAGAGATCAGTGCAGTAATACAGCGATAGACATCATTGTAGGCAGCTGCATACCATACCTGTAACACTGGGAAGGAAAAGGTTAGTACATTTTCTTTCTGCAATAACCCAAAATGAACCAAAATGAAATTAAGAATGAGTGTTTATTGAGTTAATTAGAGAGGTCATGTTTTGTAATATTTACTGCTGCTGCCTTCCTACCACTACTCAACTCCTTCGACCTCTCCCTGCAAAACTCCCCCAACCCACAAGGCGGGCAACCTCCTAGACCTGATCTTCCTGAGGAACTGCCCCTGCTCCAACCTCACGGTTACCCCCTTGCATACATCTGATCACCATTTCATTTCCTTCTCCCTCTCCCTTGTCCCCCATCCTCCCTCCCCTCTTCCAACACCCACCATCACTGCCCGTCGTAACCTTCGCTCCCTCTCACCCTCCTCCCTCGCTCCCCTTGTCACTGCTTCCCTCCCCCCCCTTAAAGCATTCTCTAGACTCCCCACTGACACTGCTTCCTCCACCTTAATCTCATCCCTGTCCTCTGCACTTGACTCTCTCTGTCCTCTTCTCCCTAGACCTGCACGCTCATCCCCTCCTAGTCCCTGGATGTCCGACACCCTGCGCACCTCCCGGGTCAGCCTCCGTGCTGCTGAGAGGAAGTGGGCCAAATCCAGGCACTCGTCCGACCTTTCATCCTATCAGTCTTTACTGTCTGTGTTTTCTTCTGCTGTCACTGCCGCTAAGGCAATCTTCTACCAAACTAAAATTCAAAATTCTATATCGAAACCTCGTCAACTGTTCTCTATTTTCTCCTCTCTCCTCAGCACACCTCCTCCCCCACCTCAGTCCCCCTTCACCGCAGATGACTTTGCTGCTTTCTTCGAGGAGAAAATTGCAGACATCCGCAGCTCCTTTGTGCCCTCCACTCCCGCTGTGCCCTCCACTCCCGCTGTGTCCTCCACTCCCTCTGTGCCTTCCACTCCCTCTGTGCCTTCCACTCCCTCTGTGCCTTCCACTCCCTCTGTGCCTTCCACTCCCTCTGTGCCTTCCACTCCCTCTGTGCCTTCCACTCCCTCTGTGCCCTCCACTCCCGCTGTGCCTTCCACTCCCTCTGCCCCTCCCCTGCTTCCCCTCTTTTTCTCCCCTCTCAGACTCTGATATTTCCCACCTCCTCCTCTCCCACCGCCCTACCACTTGTGCCCTCGACCCTATCCCTTCATCCCTCCTCCAGGCGATCACACCTGACATCCTCCCGTTTGTCACCTCCCTTGTGAACTCCTCCCTGTCCTCTGGTTGTTCCCCTCGCCCTTCAAAAGGGCCCATATCACCCCTCTGCTGAAAAAACCCACTCTAGACCCCTCAGTTATCCAGAATTATCGCCCAGTATCCCTCCTCCCCTTCCTGTCTAAAACCCTCGAAAGAGCGGTATCTCACCAACTCTCTGCTTTCCTTACAGAAAATAACCTGCTGGACCCCTACCAGTCCGGCTTCAGACCTGGCCACTCAACAGAAACCGCTCTCCTCTCGGTCAATGAAGCTCTTCACACCGCACGAGCCGCCTCCCTCTCCTCCATCCTGATCCTGCTTGATCTCTCAGCTGCCTTCGACACTGTGGAGCACTCCATCCTCCTGTCCTCCCTGGCAGCAACCGGGATCTGCGGTACAGCCCTCGCCTGGATCGAGTCCTACCTCTCCGGTCGCTCCTTCCAGGTTGCCTGGGCTGGTAAAGTATCACCGCCTTGCTCCCTCCCCACCGGGGTTCCACAGGGCTCAGTCCTCGGTCCCCTTCTCTTCTCCCTGTACACCCGCTCCCTTGGCTCTGTAATCTCTGCCCACGGCTTATTTTACCATTGTTATGCTGATGACACTCAACTCTTTCTCTCCTTCTCCCCATCAGACACTCAGGTCTCTACCCGCATCGCTGCTTGCCTGGGGGACATTCAGAGCTGGATGGACAGTCACCACCTAAAGCTCAACCCAGGTAAAACAGAGCTAATCTTCATTCCTGCCCTAAACTCTCCCCACCTTGATTTCTCCATTTCTCTAGGTGACACCCTGGTGACATCATCACCCTGCGCGAAGAATCTCGGTGTGGTGATGGACAACAGGCTGTCCCTATCAATGAACATTGCAGCGGTAAGCCGGGCGTGCAGATTCTTCCTGTATAACATCAGGAGGATCCGTCCCTTCCTTACCACGTACTCTACCCAGCTCCTGGTCCAAGCAATGGTACTGTCCCGCTTGGACTACTGCAACTCGCTCCTGGCTGGCCTTCCCGCATCTGCCATCAGACCCTGCAACTCATCCAGAACGCTGCGGCCCGTCTGATCTACAACCTTCCTCGACACTCCCACGTCACCCCCCTGCTCACTACCCTCCACTGGCTGCCTGTTATAGCTCGCATCAAATTCAAGACATTGGTCCTAGCATACCAGGCAGTCAAGGGACCAGCCCCAACATACCTCACCAAGATCTTCAAACCCTACACACCTGCCAGACCTCTCCGTTCTGCTACCTCAGGACGCCTAGCACCTCCCCCCCTCCGCACCTGCGCTTCCCGGTCACGTCTCCTGTCGGTTCTGGCTCCACGATGGTGGAATGACCTTCCGGTGGAAGTCAGAACAGCTGAGACCCTGGCCACCTTCAAGCGTCGACTGAAGACTCACCTCTTCAGGGTGCACCTCTCCCCGTAGTCCGGTTTTTGTTAATTTAGGGACATAGTCACTTAGTTTACACGTCTACTTGTTTATGTATTGTATTAGGCTTAGGCATTATTTCCTGCATTGAGTGCTTTACTGCTACCTCTGAATTGTGGCTACAGATTTACCTACAGGGTCCTAGTTTAACTATGTGGTTGCTCCTAGCACCCAGGAATTGTACTTCCCACTAGGGTGGCTTTCAGCTAAACTGTTCTTGACTACGGTTAACACTTTGTTGTACGTCGCTCTGGATAAGAGCGTCTGCCAAATGCCTATAATGTAATGTAATGTAATGTAATGTACTGTGGTTCACAAATAACAACTGTTGCATGATTTCTATGTCATTTATAATTTAGTTTAAAAAAGAAGAAAAAACTGCATTGCTTTATGACAGCTGATTTAGCACAGGCAATGTGAAAATGTGTAAAAAATTAAGTAAGCCATGAACTCTGTGCCAGCTCATATGTCTTCCAGGATGACAAGGCCTCATACACAGGGCACAAGAAGTCACTGAATGGTTTGATGAGCATGAAAACGATGTATACCATACCATGGCCTTCTCAGTCACCAGATCTCAACCCAATGAAACACTTATGGGAGATTCTAGAGCAATGCCTGAGAGTATTTTCCACTACCATCAACAAAACACCAGATGATGGTATTTCTCATGAGAATGGAGTTGCATCCCTCCAATAGAGATCCAGATATTTGTAGAATCTATGCCAAGGACCATTGTTCTGATGGCTCATGGTGGCCCAATACCCTATTGTATAATTATAATTATTATACATGTTGATGTTTCCTTTATTTTGACAGTTACCTGTAACTGCTTTATAAACATGTAACACCATGCAGATGAAGATGTTTTTATTGCTTTTGTGGTGTCCCTAGGGGTTGGGCGACACGCACAAACCTTGCAGAGGGCGTAGGCAGGTTAAATAACCCGGAGGAGGCAGTATTATAAACAAAACAATAATTTATTAACTGAATCTTGACAACACAAACACAAAACAAAGGGCGGGGTGTTCGGGGAATCCAAAACACAAAGTCCCAAATCCTACTCGTCATCGTTATCCAGTGTCCAAGTCCAGTTCCGTTCCGCAATCCAGGTCAGTAGTCGGTACACAAAGGGGGGTCCTCACAACAATCCGGGTCAAACACTATAAACAATCCAAAATACTTTTCTTCTCTCTCACACACTCTTTCTTGATAACAGCCACCCTACTCCTCCGCCGTGTGATAGGAGCTGGTCCCTGAAATAGGCCTCCAAATGGCCTTCAGCTGTTCGTTAGTCCCAATCACTTGACACCGTTCAAGTGCCTGCTGGGAAATGTAGTGTTTCTTTGGCTCCAGTGGTACCAATGTGTTGAAGGCCAGGCAGCCATTTCCTTGGGCAGCCCCTTGGGCTGCCACACTTTATATATACTTTATTCCAAAATAAAAGTTTGATTGAATCCTCAGCAGCCTGCCTAGTGGTGAGTACATTGTTTGAAGTAGAACAACATAAAAACTTGTCAGTACATATGTAAAGATATTGGTTGACTGTGCTTGTGTAAATTTCCATTTTTTTCTGGGTTTTGCCAACCAATATCTCTCACTTAAGACCCTGTTTAATATCAAGGTCACTGATGAAGGGAACTACCGTATTCATACTTGTATTACAAGAGGTGACGTCAAAGTATGTCACGGACGTATTTTATCTTATAAAATCTGCTACACTCTTCCCATCTGTCTAAAGATAACTGAGGATACTGTGTGCACCGTGTCTGTATCAGCTGAGAATATGGCAAGTCCTTGTGTAGGCCTCCTCTATATACTGCACCAATGTCACAATCATATCTGAACGGTATCTCAGTCCATGTAACTGAACCTGTAAAGGTATTACCGGCCACCTCGGCATATATCCCGAGTGAGCGACCAACCTGGGCTTGTTACTCCAGTACATACCGTTTTCGATCTTTTCCACAACTGCAGTTAGCTAATGTTTTCTTGCTAATTTCCTTAGCTCATAGCAGTGGCTATGTAGAATATACTCTGTAATCCATCACAAATTTAACAGGATAAATGTAAATTACCATGGCTAGCTAGCTAACAAATTATTATGTTTCCTAGCTAGTAAGTTTTTGATTGTCATCAAGCCCATCAGTTACACCATTAAAAGGCCGAACCAAAAAAATTACATCTACTTTCAGATGGAATTAGGTTTATGGGTAAAACAGAAAATAAAACAGAAAACCTGTTAGACCATTTTGGATTATGATTTTTTGACAAAAATAATGCACTCACCTATTTCAAGCACCACCATTGAAAGGCCTCAGAACCCTCTGTGTGCTGGGTTGGGTGCCACATAGGACCATATGAATGGGGTGATTAAAACAACAAAGTTCTTTTAATAGAGTGATTGTGGTCAAATCGGGTGGACATGTCTACAACAGTTTATACCTTTTAGTAGTGGATCAACCAGTTAGCAGATCAGCATGGTTAATTTTAATAGTATAACAGAAACATTAGCTGCATAGACTATGCGAGGGGGTTTGGTTTTGGTAATCTTGCACACCAGCTGTCCCTAGCAGCTGGAGTGGGGGCGAGGGTAGTTTGTTGGGGGCAGTAGCTAGCTAGGTGTTCAACTAGTTTGGAGAGATGAAGTTGAATGTTTTTGTGTTTTATTGATGGTGTGATCCAACTCGGTTAGTACGGTGCATGTTCAGGGATGAAAACTATTCGTTAATAAATATTAATTCATTTCAATGCTCACCTCCGTGATTTATTTGCAAGGCCACTACAAGATTCATATTGTGACCATATTGGCAACTCAGTCAACCTCTATGTTGGTTGTATTCAAACATTCAATGGCATATTGATAGCTTGTATATTTACTGATAACATCCCATTGATAGGTATTTCAATCAAACTTTATTTGTATAGCGCATTTTAAAAAACATTTGTCCCAATACGCTTTACAGCAGCCTGAATTATATATATATAATTATCAAGTTTACCAGTGTAAGGGTGACCCATCAGCAGTACCTTATTTAATACTTAAAGGTTTAGGACATTTGTCAGTATTATCAGTTTAAAGATACAGGAATGTACTCTGCAGTGCCTATTCTTGCTTAAGAGCCAACGCTGATACTCCCATTATTAGTAATTAACTAGATTACTGAATTATGAACATAACACATGTCATTATCTAATTAAAAAACCCTTTAGTATATATTGTACCAATGCAACTGAATGTTTTTATACATTTTAGTGCAGAAAAGTCTACTCAAATGAAGATGGCATTTGCTAAAAAATTATGCAAAAATGAAATCAATGACAAACACGGTAGCTAGCCCTCTGGTTCCACTATACAACACAGGTCATAATGGTACCTGATCCATTCAGTTCTTTCTTCTTACCCTAAAAGATACTTTTATTTGTGGGTATTTGAACTTGATAGAGAGACCTTTCTTTGTCAGAGCTTCCAGAGTTCCTGCAGAGATGCATTAGTGATATGTCATCCTATACTGTAATGGGATTTTTTCAGTTCACACTTTTCCAACACAAGTCTTTTTGATATCGACAAACTCGATTTATGGCAGTAGTATTACATTAACTGTTCATTCAGACAATTGTTTTTAAACTTAACTTCCTGTTTTACTTGGGGCATTGGGGATTTCTCAGCTGAGGTGTGTATATGCCTGCAAGTGGAACAAAGTTAAAGTTAAATCCCAAAAGAGGGCAGACAATTATAGGGAGTCAAAAATGATTCATACATATGAAAGGTTTACATCATACGGAAGTGGTTTATATACATAATTTTGATATTGTGGTTAACATTAGAGTAGACGTTTTAGGGGTTGAAGTCCATTATAACCAGAGAGGCTTTCTCTTGACGAGCATGAGTTAATTCCCAATGCATCCTACCAAGAAAACAAATGAAGACATTTATCATCATGCCTGCCAAATTTCTCCATTAGGGGCCTCCAAATCCCTCCTCCCACCTCTCCCATGCCCGAGATGGCCATGGGAGGGAGGAGTCAGGGGAGAGGCATCGGGCACAGCTGATTAAAACCGTGTTAATGGAATGCTGGTCTGTCACTCCAATTTCCAGTCCAATTATGTCCTGATTAATGCTTTGGGTTCTTTAAGTGATCATCAGTCACTTACCTTGCGCAATAATCAGCACACTGACAAAACAATCAGGGGAATGTACCACTCGCCTCTTTTCATGGGGGAAATAAAGGAAGGAACAAGCAGTGTATAATTACATTGTTGTGTGATTGCGGATTCAATCCTCTGGGAAAGTATTGGGACTGATTGAGTGTAGCTGCAGTCTAAATGGCCCACTCGCTCCCCACTACCCTCTGCAAATGATCAGATCAGCAGTTAACTGGCTCCACCTTCCCGCATCCTGATTGGTGCCTCTCGGGACAGTGGGGAGCCTACGAGCTAGTTTGAATGAAATCTCAGGGGTTTCCCTGGGTTTTGAGATAGGATGGAGCACAACAATCAAGGCCATAACAGAGAGATAGTAATAACAGACTAAGGGTCAGGTTTATTAAAGGATTGCGACTGCTTTTCCCATGCAAAAGCAGCCGCTACAAGGTCTCAATATCTATGTGGGATTTACTAAATGGTTGCAATGAGTCAAATCACTATTAGGATGTAATTTGCAGGGGTTAAGTCACTTTGCAACTTGCCTGTAGATGAATACCTAAATCTGTTCATGCATATGCTCTTCATGCACATGTATACTTGGGGTGAATGCCCTAAAACAGGGTGGAAGTTTTGTAAATTAGGTCAATTAAGTATTCTGTCTGATTTACTAAAGCATGCCTTAATTGTGACTCCTCTTTGTGTAAGAATTTGAATAACTCTTGAAACCAGGCGGTTTTGTGAGCGCTGATATCACCTAGGTATTTCAAAATTCCCTGTATTGCACTTTCCGAGGTGCTAGTCACTGTCCCACCGCTATTTTAAATACATATTCTATATAGCATACATATTATTTACTAGAGCTTGAAATAAAAATTATATGAAAGGATGCAGTATTTATATTGACAAATTTGTTATAAAAACGTAGTCTGAATTTGAACAATTATCTTATTGTGCGTATGTGGTCAAGAGGGTATAGAATGAATTGTGAATACAGTTTTAATTTCATACACTCTGTGGTCTTCTCCCATTACAAGTTTAACCATTTCTAATTCTTTATTCTTATTCTAATATTCTTTCCTCGGTTGGACCTTGGTGTCTTTTTCCCACATTATGTTGTAGGAAATACGTCATTTCATATTTTCTTTACATAATACATCAAACAGAGGACACACTGATTTGGGGCAGATAGCTCATAATATTCTCCCTTGCTTTAGCTAACTAGCAAATCTGATACAAATACAGTTATAGGTGTTATAAGACAGCTATGATCAGTCTTTCCTTCTAATTAGCTAGCTATTAAGAACCACAAAGTAGTTACATACATTTTGGAAACCCATTCCATTATCTAAGCCGCTTATTCCTGGTTAGAGTCGCGGGGGGCTGGAGCCTATCCCAGCATGCGTTCCGGGCGAGAGGCAGGAATACACCCTGGACAGGTCGCCAATCCATCGCAGGGCACACACACCATTCACTCACACACTCATACCTACGGGCAATTTAGACTCTCCAATTAGCCTAACGTGCATGTCTTTGGACTGTGGGAGGAAACCGGAGTACCTGGAGGAAACCCACGCGGACACGGGGAGAACATGCAAACTCCGCACAGAAAGGCCCCCGGCCTGGATTCGAACCCGAGACCTTCTTACTGTGAGGCGACAGCGCTATCCACTGCACCACCGTGCCGCCCATTTTGGAAACATTAATTGTATTATGTATCATCGCTATGCCACCTGGGAGCACTGCAGCTAACCGTGTGCACTCCTCCACTACTCTCATTTCTGAACAAGAGCTCCAAGCCACACAGTACTAAAGGAGAGCTGTAACAAGCATTGATCAGAGGAATGGCTCATCTCTCACTGACTTCAACCAGTAACTTGTAGTTGCCTAGTCAGTAGCTATGGGGGGAAGAACACAATTCTGTACTGCTGCTGTAGATGCCTGGTCATAATCGACTAATGATATAGCCCATGCTTGACACAGTGATTGCTGACTGAGCCACTCGGGAGAGCTTGGCATAATTTTTGATCATTTTCTCAGCAGGTGGAAGAAACCCTGAGGAAGGCCTCTAGGCAAAGAAATAGGCAGGGCTAACCCTGTCCCTATCCCTCAGCCATAAACAGCTCAACCTGCTAAACCTGCCTTAGCCAATACTCAAGCAAAGCCTTTTCATTAGTCTAAACCAATCAATCAGTCATACCACAGTATAGCTCCAGACGTTTAATGCTAAACTTTATTTCTATGTTTAATACAATCACACTGAAAAGATTCATGAAAAGCACCATGCTGATACATTAAGAAGCTTGACACCATGCTTCAATCATTGCAGCACCCCATCGTTCACCTCTCTACTCTTACCTTCCAGTATCTCTTTTATGTAAAAACACATGGAAACAGCAACAAAACAGCCTTTCATCACCTCTGCCTTCTCTGCCTTATGCTGCAGGCCTGTGCATGTTCAGCACAGGCTAGCACGTGCAGGTGGAGAGGAACATCTGGGAATCACCAAATGGGGTTGGAAAAGGCATGTCCTGTGGGTGGGGGCTGCTAGAGGAGGGATAGTGGTGAATAGTGACTGACGCCTGGGGGGGTGTGACCTAGATTTCAGGGTTCTTATTAAGTTCCCCAAAGTAATTTATGTCAACCTATGTCATAATTGCTTACGGTTTCCTCAATATAGAATATAAAAAAGATAACGATGCATCTCTTGAGAGAGGATGTTTTTAAAGCAGATGGCACTAAGAAAATTGTTGAATACTTTATGGGGTGTCATACAAAAAGTTGCAGACCTGCACAATTCTGTGACATACAGTACATAGACAACCAACCCACGTCTTGTGAAATAATGCTAGTATTAAGGATTAAATACTGTACTTTTGTGCCCACAGAACATAGAATATTTTCTGTTTGCAGATCATTCAACATTTAACAAAATTGCAGTGTGGTAAAATGCAAATATGGATAAGGAAGCATCCTTTGAGAAATGATAAAAAAAAGAATAAATAATTTATAGCTTTTTCTTACTTGCTTTTTAGGACAGTTCTGATGTAGTTTACAAAAGTCACAGGATATGTATTTGTGTTTGATGTTATGAATCCTGTTCAAGAGAACAGAACAAGCCTGCTGGGACTGGTAACCACAATTCTTTGGTCAGGAGTCCATGCTTGCATGACTAAAAAACAGCAAAAAACACAACTCAACTATGCGGCTAATATTTGAGTCGGAAAAGGTGTGAAATGTGAATGAATCTGTTTACTATACTGAGCAGATTTAAAGTAAAAAATAATTAAAAACTGAACATTTCTTTGCTTCCTTAAATGTATTTTGTCTGATGAGTCAACAAAGGTAATGAATGATTTAAAACAATAATAGCTAACAGGATTTGATGTTCTCTGTTCAAAGGTTGCATCGATGTGGGCCTTTTGTATTTTGTCATGAAGCGGCAGAAATAATGTGCATGGTGGGTCTCCTGATGCATGCATTAGTCCGACCTTTTCCACGGCACGTCTTTGCAACGCAAAAATAGGCGTCTGTTCACATTAATCAAATCATCAATCACCCTCAAAGTAGATGGACTCTAATGACCTTCATCTGAAAGAAGGGCAGCCTTTGAAAGTAAAGACTGTCCAACCCACATGCATTAATCATTGGAGGTGATTCCAAGTTCCTGGACCAATTTGGATCCAAATCTAAAAATCTGATTAACTTAATGAGCAATTAGAAGCAAACATTAATCTGAAATATTGCATACAATAATCCACTGTAAATATTAACAATGAGAGACAATAAACATAGGCATGTAATAATCTGTAATGTCATATCATTATAACATCTAGGGCCAAAGCATATAGGGAAGCTCCCAACATAAAGATGACACTGATCAGTTTTTAATCATGTTTATCACACAGAAAGTATTAGAGAAAATCAAACTCAACGGAATGCCCCAAAAACATTCTGTTTTGTTGGTAAAAGAAATGGTGAAAGAGAGGTTGTGAATCTTGTTCTCTGGTGAGTAACAGTGAGTTCAGGTGGAAAGGTTTAAGACTCTCTTCAAAGTGCTATGGTATATAACGAGAGACCTCTGGGCTGCACTGCAGATCTGAAATTTATATTCTGCTCTCAAACATTGTGTCATGCTCAAA
Source organism: Aldrovandia affinis (assembly GCA_029706075.1). Taxonomy (NCBI): domain Eukaryota; kingdom Metazoa; phylum Chordata; class Actinopteri; order Notacanthiformes; family Halosauridae; genus Aldrovandia; species Aldrovandia affinis. Next base: position 1,658,907 of record JAINUG010000033.1, read on the forward strand.
CACAGTCATGCTCTGCCTGTGGCTCTTGCTTGTCCCTTCATCTGAAAAGCCAAAGAGAATGTGCTTAAAGGAATACAGTAGCTGCAGTCATCAAATAAAAGATATGTGCTTCCACAAAGATATCATTTCCACCGATTGATACAGTATGCTCCTGCTAAAATCAGTTTGGTTATCCTATTTCTTTGCTGTTGTGATTTTTGGAGGGAAGGACAGTGACGCTGCAGAGGGTATGTTGTGCTACTTTGAGTGGCTGGTCTGGTGCTGTGGTCTTTGTTGCCGACCTGATTTGCAAGTTGACTTGGAATGCCCCCCATTTCTTTTATTCCCATCCCCCTTAGTGGTTTACGCAGTGGTGGGCCGTCAGGGCCTGCAAGGCCTTCTCTGCTGGCCTAAAAAATATCTGAATCACAGACTGATGTTAATTATATTTTGTCCATGAATACTTATTAAATAATTCCAAACGGTCTGTCCGCTTCCTTTCATAGCTTTTCCCTGGTTGCGCTGCGTCCCAGACGTGTATTTTCATATTAAAGCATTTAACCAATCACATTTCAGCCATCATTTGTTGCCACGGTCAAAGAAATCTGCCTGGAGGCCTTCACAATCAATTCTGAAGGCCCTGTAGCATAAAATAAGTGTTGATCAAACTGTTGCTTCAACCAATCAAATTTTGAGTTGGAGACACCAAGGCCTTCTAGAAGGCCTAGGTACGTCAGCATATTCACACCCTTTGATTGGATAGTCAGAGAGTGTCTGACTATGATGTAATGTGATTGGTTAAATGCTTTAATATGAAAATACACGTCTGGAAGGAACGCAGCCAGGGGAAAAGCTATGAAAGGAAGCGAACAGACCATTTGGAATGATTTAATAAGTATTCATGGACAAAATATAATTAACATCAGTCTGTGATTCAGACATTTGAGCGGACATTTTCAGCCCTAAAGCGAATTAAAACTTATGCCAGAAATACATCAGGGCAGGCTCGACTTTCAGCATTAGCTTCGATGGCAATAGAACAGGACTTCTTGATGGAACTGAAACACACGGATAATCTGTAGGACAGAGTAATTGAACTCTTTTTGAGGAAAGAAAGGAGGATGGATTTTGTGTACAAATAATAAGGATTTTTGGTGAGTAAAATGTTGCTATTTTCCTAAATAATATAGCAATTTTATGAGGTTATTATTGATGTTTCATGTTACGATCTTGTTTAGCTAGCTATCTAACCAGCTAAGTTTATGTAATAAACATGAGCTGTGACTCGAATAAAAATAGCGATCATAAAACAGGTCAGCTAGCGCTTTTTCTTATTATGATCAGTGTGTTTGTATGATTTAATGAAGTGGCTAACTTATTATAGCTAACCACCTTAGTCTTTAACATTAACTTTGTATCATTCAATTTTTAATAACAAGCTAGCCAGCATGCAAGGCAGATAATAACATGGCACGGCAGGCTGCATTACAAAATGTTATAGATAGCATAACTATCCCACACTGAACACAGGCTGGTTCTGTTTCTGCCGATCCGGTCTCGCGGTGAGAAGAGAACCGTGTCTCTCTGGTGGCAGCAGTGAGTTGTCTTTCTGTAAGCACAGATTCTCACCCGCTGTGATGAGGCAGGCCTGGGTCTGTGAGAGGGGACAGTGACCCCCCCCCGTCTTCCTCTGTTATGTCCTGTCCCTACACCATCCCCATAGCCCCATGTTTATACTGCATTTCTGCATAATAAGAATAAGATGGTTTTTATAGCCATAAAATAGTTGAGGGGTGGATCGATTCAGACGGAGCCATAGGCGTAGCATGGGGGGTGCTACCCCCCCCGGTCCGCGAAATAAATAAACTGGTCTCAGCTTTCTCTCGCGTGTACCCCCACCCCCGTGGAAAATGAAACCGGTGAAAGGTTGGGCACCGTTACTGCGCTACGACACTGGGCAGAGCACTACTGAAGGCCTAGGTGTGAAATGCACGGCCCGCCACTGGGTTTACGTATGTTATTAATTTTGTTGTTCATACCAGTATTGAATATATACATTTGGGATTGAGAGATCAACCACTTTTCAGCAGCTTCGGCAATGGGTGACCTGACTTTGTGTCTTTGTGTGGTTGTGTATATTCACACTGCTTCTCCATTTTCTTCTTAACTTTCTTGCTAGGTAAGCAGTATGAGCCTTGTTTCTCACAAAAATGTGAATTAATTTAACAAAGCAATGGGCAAAAAGCAGGTACATTTTGGGTATTGATTCTCAATGTTTAATGGGATTGCAAGAAATATTGTACTGTTGCAAGTAAACATAACTAAAAAGAGGATCTGAGATTGCTGGTGAGTGAGGTGACCATCTCTGTGGGGGTCAATAAAAAGCTGGATCCAGGTGATTGCTGGCCAGATGGTTTCTATTCAAATTATTATTTAATAGAATTACAATGGCTTCGGAAAGTATTCAGGCCCCTTCACTTTTCCCACACTTTGTTGTATTATATAATTAATTTAAATTGATTAAATCGATTTTTTTGCCATCAATCTACAAATAATACCCCATAATGACAAAGTGTAACTGAGTTGGTTCTGCCTGCAACGACTTTCGAAACGAGGACGCCAACAAGAGACACGATTAGTCCACTGAGCTAAAGACCCAAGTCCCCAGCCAAGGGAACTAATCATACTCTTATCGACATCACTTTCTGTAGCGGACGATCATGTGCTTAACTTACATCTTCTGAGCTCCGCTACACTCTCCCCCTCAAAACTCCTGCAGCAGCAACCACAGCCCAACTGATAGACATCTGAGTCATGGCACCAATGTAATGGGGTTGGTTCTGCCTGCAGCGAGTTTCGAACCGAGGATCCCAACGCCACAAGAGACGATTACCTCACTGAGCTAAAGACTCAAGTCCCTAGCCAAGGGATCCAATCATACTCTTGCCGCTTATTCTGTAGCACACCCTTACCTGCTTAACACACGTATCGGAGCTCCACTGCTACAAAAGCAAAAACACGTTTTTAGAAATTGTTGAGATCCTTTGAGATCCTTGAGAACCTGGGATCCTTGAGAACCTGGCAGAAGGAAAAACATCTCTGCACCACTCCATCAATCAGGCATTTATGGTAGCACTTGGCATTCAGGCCAAAGAGTTCAATTTTTATATCATCAGACCAGAGAATCTTTTCCCTCATGCTTTAAGTGCCATTTGGCAAACTCCAGGCAGGCTGTCATATGCATTTTACTCAGGAGTGGCTTCTGTCTAGCCACTACCATAAAGGTCTGACTGATGGAGTGCTACAGAGATGGTTGTCCTTCTGCCAGGTTCTCCCATTGCTGCAGAGGAACTCTGAAGCTCTCTCAGAGTGGCCATTGGGTTCTTAGCCACCTCCCTAACCAAGGCCCTTCCTGCCCGGTTACTGAGTTTGGCCAGATGGCCAGCTCTAAGAAGAGTTGTGGTTGTTCCGACCTTTTTCCATTTCGCAATGATGGAGCCCACTTTGCTCCTGGGAACTTCCAATGCTTTCATACCCTTCCCCAGGTCTATGCCTCAACACAATTCTATCTCAGAGGTCTATGGAGAGTTTATTGGACTTCATGGATAGGTTTTTGCTCTGACATGCACTGTAAACTGTGGGACCTTATATAGACAGGTGTGTGCCTATCTAAATCATGTCCAATCAATTGAATTTGCCACAGGTGCACTACAATCAAGTTCTAGAGACATCTCAAGGATGATCAAAGGGAACAGGATGCATCTGAGCTCAATTTGGAGTGTCATAGCAAAGGGCCTGAATACTTATGTAAATTACATTTCAGTTTTTAATTTTTAATACATTTGCAACAATTTCTAAAAACGTGTTTTCATGTGTGGATTGATGGCAAAAATTCTATTGAATCCATTTTAAATTAAGTCTATAACACAACAAAGTGCGTAAAAAGTTAAGGGGCCTGAATACTTTCCGAACACACTGTATAGAATTTATTAAAACAAAGAGTGGAAACTGTAACAATGAATGAAGTGGAAATATAGACACTACTGTAATTATAATGGACATAACAAAGATACAGATATACACAATGGATGGTATCCACAAGCACAGGTTCCTAAATTTAATGAGGGATTATGTACAGTACAGTGTTGGACCCACATCATCTGAGCTGCTGTTCTTACTTGCCTGCACCGGTGCAATTCCTAGGTCATGAGGTTATTAGCCTCACTTGTCACAACCTGTCCAGGCTAACACTCTGATGCAAAATAAGTCTGTTCAGTGTCCAGGTATGTGCTCTGCTAATAAACTAAATGTCAATTACTTATTCTGATTAATCATGATCGTGTGCAGATAAGGCTCCAATAGAAGGTTATGATGATTCAAATTTTGCAGCTAACCTAAAGGTTCAGTATTATATATATATACTATATACAGTAGACTCAATTTTTATTCACACCCTTGATAAAGATGAGCGAAATAGATTGTATAAAATAAACGATATAAGTAGTGAGCGTGAACAACAAGTAGTCGCCTTCTGAAGTGTCATACGAGGTTATGGAATTTCTTGGGGGATCCTCAACCATTTGTCCATGCAGAATTGTTCTAGTTCCTTCAGATTCTTGGGTTGACATATGTAGACTGCTTTTTTGAGTTCACCACAAATGTTCATTTGGATTCAGGTCTGGAGACTGAGATGGCCACATCAGGACATTGAGCTGTGCTCATGATAATGTGCTCTGCCAACAATTTCTTAGTTGCTTTGGACGTATGTTTGCGATCGTTGTCCTGTTGGAAGGTCCGTCTGCGGCCAAGGTTTAGCTTCCTGGCAGAGGGAACAAGGCAGAGGGAACAAGGAACAATGTACCAAAATATCTTGGTACATGCTGGAGTGCATGGTTCCATCTATTTTAATAAGGGCCCCAGGGCCTGTGGATGCAAAACAACCCCAAAGCATTAAGGATCCACCACCATATTTCATTATAAGCATGAGGTGCTTTTCAACATTACTTGCATTCCTTGGACGCCAAACATAATGTGCATGTCCAAAAAATCTAGATTTTTGTTTCATCTGACCACAAGACACATTTCCAACTGTAGTTCAGATGTAGTTTGATGAACTTAAGACGCCTTTTTTGGTGAATTGTCTTCAAAAGAGGCTTCCTTCTTGCAACTCTGCCATAAAGTCCATTGTCATGTAGGCATCGTCAAATGGTGGTAGCTTTAGACACCTTGTAACCCCAACCATTGTAGGCCACTGTATAATACCTTATATACCTTCCAATGAACTTCAAATAAGTTGTATATTTGTGAAGATTTATTTTTGTTGGATTAAATTTAAAAGAATAGTTAGGGGTGTGAATAATTCTGATCCAGATGTCTTTTTAAATATTATTAATAAAACAAAATATGTTTTTCTGAACAATTGTATTAGTATTGTAGGTTTGGAATTTTCACCATTTTTTGACCATAAAATATACCTCAGTACTATCCTTTATTTTATACGATTGCTTTTGTTAATCTTTATCAAGGGTGTGAATAAAAACGGAGTCTACTGTATAATATCAAGCAATACATGGAAACAAATCTCAAAGTGTAACTTCCCTTTCCAGATGCTCTTGTGGAAGATTATCCCATCTGAGCACTAGCTGCAATGCTAGGATAGACTGCAGGACTAATAACGAAGGCGTGCTAAATCTAGGTTGTTGCCTGTCACCTAGCAACATGCCTGGGTCTGCCTGTTGCCTGCATAGCAGGTGGTCAAGGGATCTCCATGATTTTAACATTGATTGTTCATTAAACAGCAAAACGGTCATTTTATCAATTGATGCAAAAATACATCCTAATTCAATTATAATATTTATCTACAATGCCTTAGTCAATAGATGGGGTTGCAGGTGCATAGTTTTAATCGACTACATCAAAATTGGTCTGGATTTATTGTTTTACTGTTTGCCAATCATTTCAATTTAGCAATTGAGCAATGCAAACAGTGTTTGGGCACATTTACAAATATATATATTTTAGATTTTTCTCCTAATTAGTTTATGTTAATCTTGGTTTTATCAGTCCATGAAATCCTCCTCAACTTTGTTTGAAAGTCTCCCATATCCCTTTTGGCAAGTTCTAGGTGGGATTTCATGTGTGTTTTCTTCAATAATGGATTTATTTTTAGCACCCTCCCATAAAGCGCAGATTTGTGAAGCGCCCGGTCTATTGTTGTCCCATGGACAGTTTCTCCAATCCTTGCTATGGAAGACTGTAACTCTGACAGAGTTGCCATTGGCCTCTTGTTTGCCCTTCTCAAGTGTTGTCTTTTATTCTCCATTTCTTTATGATGGACTTAATGGTGCTCTGGGGGATATTCATATTATTATACAAGTCTTTGAAATCTTCTTATTTCTTTCCCCTGATTGGTGCTTTTGAAAAACCTTTTCTCAGATTTGCTTTGAATGTGCTTTAGTCTTTAGGATGAAGCTCTTGTTTGGAAATGCACTAACAAACTGTGGGACCTCTTACAGACAGGTGTATTTAATTAGAAATAATTTGTTAGACCTTAATTGCACACAGGTGGACTCCAATCAAATAATTATGTGACCTCTGAAGACAATTGATTGCACCAGAGTTTAGTTAGGTCCATCTAAAAAAAGGGTGAATACTTATGCAATCAATTATTGTCTGTTTTTTATTTGTAATGAATTAACAAAAAGGTTTATAGTTCTTGTTTTATTTGACATTGTAGAGTAGTTGATCAGTGGCAAGAAATCCCAAATAAATACATTTTGATTCCATGAAGTAAGACAATAAAATGTGAAAAATGCCCACTGTATATACCCACTGTATATCACAAAATTATCATTCCAGAATAAGATTAGATTAAATGCAGGGTCAACAAGTAATTGTGTCATTTAAAAAAAGCAGGAGGCAGTCATTGGAAGGTGGTAATATTTGATATCTTAAGACTATCCTGCCTATCAATCAGAAGAATTAACCCAGGGCCACACTTCACTGTCTACCCCCTCAAGGCATGTTAGGAAAGATCCTGTGATGCATTGGCTTGTGATGTCATCTTGGACTCTGGGACAAGAGGAATTCCCTTTGTCCATGGCCTAGTTAAAGGACTCACCACTACATTACTGCCTCTGCCTGCACCAAATATCAGGTTAAAAAAACTGTAAACAATTATTAGATGTCAATGTTTATTACCTTATTATAATAATGCCTAATATGTCACAGAATAGTTTAATTTTATTGTAAGTAAGTAAGTAAAATTTTATTTATATAGCGCCTTTCATACATTTAAATGCAGCTCAAAGCGCATTGAAGTTCAACCTAGAGAGGAATCGGGCGCACATATCATCTCCCGATTCAGGCGTAAGAATCTACTGAATGTGACTAAGTGACCTTGGGCTGTAAACAGAGGTTGGTATTTTTCTGTTTGCCACAAGAGGCATCATGCATGTTGTTTCCACGCTTTCAGGCATAGCAAGTGCTTGACCTTGAATCGTAAGTAGAGGTTGTCGCATTTCTGTCGGCCACACAAACAAGCACTGGGGCCATTCTTGTTGTGTTGAGTGCAGCGCTGGGTCCGTGGGAGGTTGAGAAGGTTCAAGGGGGAGCCGGGAGAGGGGATGCAGTGGCAGGGCTTTATGAAGTTGAGAAAGCCACTGCCTGCTGCATGCAGATTTTCATTCCGGGCAGGATGGAGCAGAGGCAGGGCAGGGAAGTAGAGACTCCGGTGTGAAACTCTATTGGAGCGCACCTTCAGGCTCTCTGAGATAAGCCTCAAATATGAAATTGCAATATTGTGGCACAAAGAGCAAGTGGAATGCCCAGATTATATATTTTTTCTCTCTTCCTCTCTCTCTCTCTCTCTCTCTCTCACTCTTCTTGTCTCTCTCAGCCCAGCTCATTTTCTCCATCCTTCCGGGCACTTTATAAGAAAAGAAGATATGCATACCAGACAATCTGACAAGTGCTATTTTCAGTTAATTGAAAGGTTTAATATGTAGACTTCATAACATGGGAAGCTACACTAAATCTTTTATTGGTATTCATATGAAATCCTTTATTAAGACACTTAATTGCATTATGTCCTGCCTAAATGCTAGTAATAGCTGTGATTTTTATTTGGTTTATGTTGTTGGTGGTGTATGAGGAGATGTCCTCTTTGTCCTGAGGAAACTGCTAAAATTATTAAACAAAATAATAAATGTACAAGCCAGGACAGCACACAATTCTACTCCTCTAAATACATCACTAGAACAAAATAAATAAATAAATATAATAAATAACTCATGGGCATTGCATATAGGTTTAACTCAACAGTAGCGATAAGAGAAGTTGCAAGCGGTTTAATTATAAAGCTTTCTTGAAGTGTGCGTGCCATCATCTAGGGTAGTGGTCATTAAAATTTCAGTTGCTCTCCCAGCAGGAATGGAAGTAAATTAGCTGCTGCAGTAACAAGTCTAATTGTCCCGGTAATTGACCACGGCAGGACAGTAAAACCCCCCCAACCCCCAAACACCCCCTGTTGCCATATTGCCAACATCCTGTCCTTCTTTCTTCCTTAGCATGGCACCCAGTCCAATTCTATTGAGGAAACTGGTGGAATATATTTCCTTGGTACCCATTCACTCAACTGCTGCAATGCTTTTTTAAATTCAATCTGTCTTGTTCATCCTTCAATGGCTAGCCTTGGCAAAATTGAGTTTAATTAAAGTGTCTAAGAAAACAGTGAGTATGGGTGCAACTTTCATCCTGCCTGTTCTGCAGGCCTATGTGTGAATGCAGAGAAGAGGAAGAAGTGTATAATGAAGGACTGTGTACATAGAGAGAAGGGTAAAGGGTGTGTAGAGTCTGTTTCAATCAGGGGAGAATGAAGATTGCGTGTGGAGTGATTTGACAGTGAGAAGTGAGTGTGTAATTGGGTAAGTGTAAGCCTAAAAACACAAAATACATCTGACTGGATCCTGTGTGTGTGTTTCTATCTTTGTGTTATATTTGTGTGTGCGTGTGTGTGTGAGTGAGTGGAGAGTGCACATGTACATTTGATGCATTGTGGGTCATTATGTCCATGTGAGTGACGGGCAAATCTGAGCCCCAGCACGCATGTCCGCTGGCAACCAGCAGGGGGAAGTGCAGGTCTCTGGTACCTGTGATAGAGGGATGGCATGCTGTGTTCCCATCTGCAGCAGTCCACACACAAGAGGTATACATAAATGTGAAGAGACGCTGGTGGCAATAAAGCGATAAAATAAATTATTGGCTGACACAGGCACATTTAAAACCCTTAGAAACCTTTTGTCCTTTATGACATATAAAAATGGTTAATCTCCACTATACTTATTATAGCACAATACATACTTATCTATGCTGAGACAGAAATACACTGTGGTTGTAAAAAGTATATATACTGTGGTTGCAATTGGTTTTCTCAGCAAAGGCTAGTAATGGGAGTGAGTCTTCATGAACCCCATAATGGGTGGACCTACCATGTACTGTAAATAACTGACTTGTTTGAACTAATCAAAAGACTGCCCTCCACAGAAAAATAATGTTTGGTTAAAATCAGAGTAACATTTGACAGCCCCTCTCCTTTTGACACCCTAATTCAGATTAATCATTTCTTTTATGCAGTTTGTATTTACATAGTTGAGATAAAGTACTTGCTATGGGAACAACCAAATGTGTGGATTTTGAACCCACAAGATTCAGAGGCAGAGGCCAGCGACCGAAAAGCTGCACCACACAGCTATCCATAACATATTTTATCATGTTTCCCTTTCCTGATTACATGGCCTACTCCCACTTCAGGGATTACATGAACTAGATTCAAAAAGAAAATGTTCACTGAGAGAGCATGTTTTCCTGTTTTGCACAGTGTATTAGACAACAACCCTTAATTGTGATCCACATCCACATTGGTTGACAGCTGCGACTGTTTTTCGCCAGTTTCCCCCACAAATGACTCGGAAATTGAAATTAGGAACCCAGATGTACCCCTTCAGCTATGAAAAACAAGGCCCTGGGAGCAGGTAAGATGGCATCACTGGGCATGCTGTGAAAATGTATTGATCTCAGTGACAGCATCCAGATGCCATAGACTCTGATGGAGCAATGCACCAAAGGTAAGGCAGGTCTGACTGCTGTGGAGCAGCAGGCTGAATCAGGTTACAGTGCTTTATTCATTTTCCTCACGGACACCCCGACCCAGGGCAGATCGCACTGCGTGTATTTCATATGAATACAGGCTGAATTTCTTACTGAAGCAATATCAATCCCTGAATCAAATCCCAAATCCTGAGCCCGTGCTCTATGCAATACCGATGCCCGAGTGGAGAATGCGTGTGCCTGAGAGTAAGTGATTATGATGATGATGATGATGACGACAACGACAATTATGATGATGATTATGGTAATGATAATGATGGGGAGGTAATGATAATGGTGATGGTGATGAAGAAGATGATGATGATGTTGTATTTCAAGATGCCTTTTCTTCATCCTCTCAGGATGCAGGATCAAATCAAATTATGTTTTGAAAATGCTGGAAGTGGCTTTATACACATCTTAATCTAATGGCTGGACAGACTAATGCCATGAGACTATTGTAAAAGCATTTAAGCACTAAGGACATTTAGCCAAAACATATAATAACCCATTAGTAATGCACAGAAGGCTTTAGGGTGAAAGGAAATAAAAAAGCATGATGAATAATTTCTCAGCAATTAATATTGATTTTACAGGTAATGGTAAAATTGCCTCCTCTAATAGTAGGGATAGAGATAACGGGAATCATAAAAAAGCTGATATGGTGATATTGCTGCCCAGGCTATATTGCTGCCCAGATATCAGAAAGAAAATGTGCATTAGATTAAATATATTCCCTTGGGATGTAATTCAGTCCTCCCCTTTTTTGTGCCAGTTAATGATAACCATTTCTTTAATTAAGGTTGCATTACAATTAAATCCTTTGAGCCTGATGCTTATTACAACTGTAGTACATGTATAAGGCCAGAAGTGATTTTGTGGACCACTTTAACAAAGCTACTTTAGGCATCCGTTGCTCACACCTGGGGCACAAATCTGCCAACTCAATGAAAAAATGTGTCATTGCTGTCATGAAAATAAACAATTTCAAAATGTCTACTTGGCAGTTTGGGCAGTTACTTACCATGTTGACCTCCGCTTTGTTCTGGTGATCCATAATTATTTTCTCCCTGACCCATAATTTCCAGCTCGTAGGTAGAACCTTGAAATTGTGGTGTGCGACATACACTTGTAAGTTTGGTGTGCTGATCTAATATGGACTGCGCTGGCCGCCAAAGCTACATACCTTAGTGCCCTGGTTATATTCACAGAGTAATAAACCTGTCAATGATGGCACCATGCTTGTTTATGAAAATTTAGGTTAGGCTGGGCCCCATTCTATTTGGGGCCCAAATGCACCAAAGCATTTATCAGTTAGTTAGCCAACCAAAAGGATCACACTCAGTCACCATTTCCAACGAGACTAACGAGAGACACACAGACAGTGATGCTAGCATACTTGGGGTGTTCAACATAATAACAGAAGCCATTGGTGGGTTGTGTATGCATTTTCTTTGGGTTCACCCGAAATTAAATTGTGAAACCTTTCAGTGTGGGTCTGAAAGGACTGAATTTAAACAAGCAATATTATTGTATTTCAGAGCTTCAGATTTTCTGAAATAAACCAAGAGGATGTCGGAGACAAAAATGTTGACATTATGCATGGAGATGTTTTCTGCTTTCTGAAGCACAATATATTGCATTGTACAGCATACAAAATGAGTGTAGACAAGCAGACTCTGCCTTTGCAGAAAATCCAATGACCAAAGAGTGAGATGACTGAAAAGGTAAATTACAATTCAAAGACTGACAGCTGTCATACTACCAGCGGACAAGCCTTATCTTTACTTCCCCAAACCGAGGAGCTTGCATCGGCCATTATTCCCTCCTTCGTTCTCTGTTTCAATAACCACTATACTGCTGTATGTCCAAACAAAAAACACCCTGCCTTTGTAAAGCAGGGCATAGAAAAATCATTAAGATCTTGTCGACCTTGAGAAAGATTTCAAAGCTGAATTGTAGTATAATAAAGGACTGTCCCTGAAGGAACTGAAGTCAATATAAGAGCTTAACCGGTATTCTCAATCATTTTCATGTTATCTCCCGTAGCTGCCCAACCCAAATCGACATTTCCCATCTTGTTAACTCGTCCACCAGCCCCCTCCATTTTATTTTTCAGAATTGTTTTGCAAAGCATTAATTAATAATAGATATGACAAAAAATAATTGCATGTTATATCCTTCAGATGAGGCACACACATGCAGTTGGAGATGCAGATTAAACCACTGTCTAAGAAATGGCAGGTGTATTGCAGTAACAACTGAAAGAGCAACATGCAGCACACTGGCACTTTAAACTTTATCACCAATGGTTGAGTGAGGACATTGAGGCTTTGCTCTGAGGCAAAAAATGTGAAATATTCATATATATATCTATATATCTATATATGAATGCAGGAAACATGATGCCTTTTTCATAAAGAACATAAAAAACAACCAGAGTGTTTGTGCAGTGGTTTGCCTCCAGGAATATGTAATTTTATTGAATTGCTTATATATGAGCAATATATTTTAATCAGTTCCACCACTTGCTTTTTTATTCTATGGCAAATTATTCATTGTGGAGTCTCTCTTTCCTTAGCCTGTTTATGTGATTATCTCTCAAAGAAAAGGTGCCACTGGCTTTTTCACCTGTACGGAGTTACAGTGCCGATGGCCTTGGTTTGGAAGTATGTTCATGCTTGGGTTATTTTGTTAAGCACCTGTATATGGAAGTACATTCAACCACAGTATAAATGTAACATTATATGTGGTCTATATGTCAAATATATATTACATATGAAATCACATCACAACAGTACTTCAGCACAAAGCAAAAATAAATTTAGACAGAAACATGTATCATATGCAGGGTTCACATTTGCCTTGGTATTTAAAGGTTTGCCATTTAGTAACTTAAATTGCCTTCACCTTATATATACATTTAATCAGTAGGATTTGATCATGCACCTACCCACGTCACCTGCTGAATGCAAAGTTTACCAATGTGCATCGTACATCATTTATCAAACAAGGATTAAATTAATAACACTGAAAATGTTTGTGAAGTCATCAGACAAATATATACATTGTGGCAGCCCGATCACAGCACTAGAAGAAGGTCTACAACACATGGCAGTTCGACATTCAGGCATGGGGGCCTTTCTGTGCGGAGTTTGCATGTTCGACCAGCTGTGTCCGCGTGGGTTTCCTCCTCGATCCCATTGTTCTTGGAGACAGTCCAATGGGAAGGAGTGGTGTGAAGGCTAAGTTTTGAGAGAGTTTTTTGGAAGAGTTTTTGAGAGAGAGTTTTATGAGAGTTTTGGAGAGTTTTTGGAATGGGAGAGTGTTTGAGAGAGAGTTTTGGAAGTTGTTTGTTTTTTGTGTTTGGATTTGGATTGCTGCTTTGGATTTTGACGACGGATTGGACAACGGAACTTGGACCTGGATTGTGGAGGCTCCAGCACGGACATTGACCCTGACCAGGATTGTGGACTTTGTGTTTGTATTCCCCAAAAGACCCCACCCTGGATGGATGGATGGATAAATTAAATTGAATTAACACTCCGAAAATACACTTTTCTGCAAGGTCCATCAGACAAATATATACATTTACTGTGTATGTGCGGCAGTGTTAGCAAAATGGTTAAGGAACTGGGCTTGTAACGCAAAGGTTGCAGGTTCGATTCCCAGGTGGGGACACTGCCCAGGTGGGGACACTGCCATTGTACCCTTGAGCAAGGTACTTAACCTGAATTGCTTCAGTAAAATATCCAACTGTATAAATGGATTGTATGTAAAGAAATGTAAACTGTAAGTCGCTCTGGATAAGAGCGTCGGATAAATGCCTAAAATGTAAATGTAAATGTACTGTGTATGTGCAGGTAACTGCCATAAAATAAAGGAAACCACGAGGTGCCAGATCAGCTTCAATGCACCTTGGCATAGATTCTAGTGTCCAGAACTCTATTGGAGGGATGTTTTATAGGTTGTTGGCGAAAAATTGTCATCAAAAAACTTTTGGTGAAAAGCCTAAAAAGACACACAAGCACCTCAACCATTATCTTGACCTATGGCTTCCAAAACACAATACTATGGTACTGTAACCACAGGTAACTGCCAAAATAAAGGAAACACATGAGTAAATGAGGGATACTAGTGGCTCTGTTATGGGGTGGGGTGCATTTTCATGGCATGGTTTGGTCCACTCCACCTCTTAGAGGGCAAGGTAAACGGCAATAAAATAGCTGTTCTGAGTGATAACTTTCTTCCTATGGTAAAGCATTTCTTTCCTGATGTGAGTGGCTCTTCCAGGATGAAAATGCACAGGGCAAGAATGGCCACTTAATGGTTTGATGAGCATGAAAATGATGCTCAACATTTAAGTAAACCACTTAAACTGGAAAATAAAAGTATTATAGTAGAAACTCAGTTGTAAGAACCTCAGAGTTATTCACTGACTAGTCAACCATATGGGGTATGTAATAGGAAGTTGCATACACAGTTACACCTTATCAAGCTCCTTATTATCACTGATGCAAAAAGGTGAGCATTAAAGGGAAATGAGTCACACTTTCCATTGATAATAAAACTGTATATACTATCCAGAGGGGCATGGTTTAGCACTATTGCTAAAGAATTGTGGAAAAGTGAACAGTGTTTGGATATGAAGAAGGGCCAGAACAAAATAAACTTGTTGCAAAATAGGCCAAATATAGCAGATCACTGAAGAACAGTTTCATTCAGGAAGCTGAATCCTAGTGAGATCCTGAATACTGCTGATTTGATTATTGGTTATTAATATAAACTAAGATTTATAGGGACAAAATGAGTAGCCTCTTTAAAAACAAGGCTACACTAATGTCAATAATGATTCCATTCAATATTAGGATTACAATTCTTAATAATGGTGAATTTTTACGTCACTGTCTGGAACAGTTCTGAACAACCTCCATTCCCGAGATGTTCACATGTCTGAGGTTCTATTGAACCAAAGTAAAACCAGATAGTGAACAGTTCTGAACAACCTCCATTTTCTGTCCGGGGGAGGGTTCACATGAGACCAGTTTCTGTAGGTTCTATTGAACCATTTGTAAATACTTAAAACCAGATAGTGTCCATACAATATAATTATATAAATCTCCATCTCCAATATAAAAATGTGTGTGAGCCCTTAAAATAATCACACTCACACACCCAACATCTATCTAACTCCTGCCCTCAGAAAAAGACACAGAGGTATCATATGTGTCTTTCACAGTGGGACAGGAGTTTCTGTACTACATATAATCACAGGTAGACTATACAGGGTGAAATGCAGTGGCGATAAGACCTGTGTTGGAACTGGAATTACATTAATTAACTCGAAAGCATTAATTCATGGAGATAAGGAAGGGAAAGGTCCATGTCCTGCAGTTTGTATATTAGAACATGGGGCTGACAGATACAATTGGGGAGTCTATGAACAGAATCATGATGAATCATCTTGGGTTATTAAATTCGAGAAAATCCTATGCAACACTATACAATGCATAATCAATCCATATTCTGTGTGACAAGCAAACTGCCATATATCAGGCATAGTGGTTTGAAAAAATCTTCTAACCACATGGTTTTGTTCCAAGGGGGGGTCATTTGTACCATTGAGCAAAGCATTTATTGAGAATTTCTTATTAATGTATAATAAGGAAAAAGTTTACATTTCTTTACATACAATCCATTTATACGGCTGTATATTTTACTGAAGCAATTCAGGTTAAGTACCTTGCACAAGGGTACAACAGCATTGCCAAGCCCAGCTCCCTAACCATTACACTACACTGCCAGCTCGAATGCTGTACCTCTAGCCAAATGTGATCACCACTGCCTACTTGCTTAACACTTCTTGTATATGTTTCCCTGCTTACTCCTCATAATTTTTTTTTTTTTGTGACTTTAACCGTGGAATGATTTTTGGTGCCAGACAGGGTGGTGTGAGTATCTCAGAAACTGCTGATCTCATGGGAAAAGAGAAAAACATCCAGTGAGCAGCAGTTCTGTGGGCGAAAAAACGCCTTGTTAATGAGAGAGGTCAAAGGAGACTGGCCAGACTGGTTCAAGCTGACAGGAAGGCGACAGTAACTCAAATAAGCATGCGTTACAACAATGGTATGTAGAAGAGCATCTCTGAATGCACAACACGTCAAACCTTGAAGTGGATGGGTTACAGTAGCAGAAGACCACGCCGGGTTCCACTCCTGTCAGCTAAGAACAGGAAAGTGAGGCTACAGTGGGCACAGGCTCACCAAAACTTGACAGTTGAAGATTGGAAAAATGTCGCCTGGACTGACGAATCTCGATTTCTGCTGCGACATGCAGATGGTAGGGTCATAATTGGGTGTAAACAACATGAATCCATGCATCCATCCTGCCTTTTGTCAATGGTACAGGCTGGTGGTGGTGGTGTAATGGTGTGGGAAATGTTTTCTTGGCACACATTAGGCCCCTTAATACCAATTGAGAGACTTGTTGTTGACCATGTGCATCCCTTTATGGCCACAGT
This sequence comes from Aldrovandia affinis, assembly GCA_029706075.1. Taxonomy (NCBI): domain Eukaryota; kingdom Metazoa; phylum Chordata; class Actinopteri; order Notacanthiformes; family Halosauridae; genus Aldrovandia; species Aldrovandia affinis. The sequence continues at coordinate 1,675,552 of JAINUG010000033.1, forward strand.
CTACCCATCTTCTAATGGCTACTTCCAGCAGGATAATGCGCCATGTCACAAAGTACACATCATCTCAAGCTGGTTCCACAAACATGTAGTAGAACGGGAGATTCGCAACATGAATGTGCAACTGACAAATCTTCAGCAACTGTGTGATGCTATTGTGTGCACAATGTTTCCAGCACCTTGTTGAATCCATGCCACAAATAATTCAGGCTGTTCTGGGGGCAGTACTAGAAAGGTGTACCTAATAAAGTGGCCACTGAGTGTATATTCGATATACAGCGAATGTTTATATAACTGACCACCATGAACATCAGAACAACAGATACCACCGTCTCTGGGGATTCCCTGTCAAAAGGTTACATACCAACCTGTATATTAGGGTGCATTAAAAAAACATGAAGTTGTCCTGAAGTTGGCAATTTTTATCCACTTAATGAGAAAACCTGGCAGTATAAAAATCAGTTCAATATATCAAGGTTTAGGGGTCACGCACAGTGAATTAATAACCCTATTTTTACCAGTGTGGGGCCATATAATCTAGTTTATCACATGATCCAGGTAGCAGAGGATCTTCGGCGAGCACACCCAAAGACTTTCTTTCTGAAGGCTTTTAGTTCTTTTTATGCCATTTCTGAGTATTGTTTGTCAATTCGTTTAATTTTGTTGCTGTTCATGTAGTACAGGGAAAGCAATCCCAGAATTAGCTAAATTTATTAGCAAAATAAATTTTTATACATATAAGACATGAATTATGTCTTCATATGCTGTAATGTTTTAAATATTAAGAGTGTTAAACAAGACATAGTTTTCATAGTTACTTCCCCTGAAAATAATCAGTACGGGGAAACCAATCCCAGAATATATGTAGTATGTAGTGTACAAGTTTTGTAATGGATGCACGACCCCTAAATAAATGGCTATTCAAATTAAAATTTGTCTGTGATGTCTTCAATGTCTTAATTGAGAAAGAGCAAAATAAATGGACTAGCTTCAGGTTCTCCCAAACACATGTGACAACTTCATGTCGCACCCTAATATATATATATATATATATATATATATATATATATATATATTGTGGTGTCCCCAGGGTTGGGCGACACTCACTGACCTTGCAAAAAAAGTTCAAGAAAAGGCAGTATTCAAACACAAAACAATGATTTATTTAACTAAAGTCAAACACAAAACAAAGGGTGGGGTCTTCAGGGAATACAAACAACACAAAGTCCCAAAATCCAGTTCAGTTCCAAAATCCAGTCCGTAGTCAAAACCCCAAAGCAATCCAATTCCAAACACACACCAAAACACACTCCAACACTCTTTCCAAATCCTGGCTGGTCAAAAGACTTCACAGGTATTCACTCTCCAAACACGTTCCTACTCCTCTCCCAGTGTAATGTAGTGTTTTGGGATTCAGCCCTTTAAATAGGCCTTTGAAATGGCCTTCAGCTGTAAACATAATATTTTACCACACAATAGTTAGTCCCCTTGCATTTACTTTGCTCAGGTGTGACTGTGGCCTGCTGGGAAATGTAGTGTTTTGGCTGCCATGTGTTGGAGGCCAGTATTGAACGAATACTGATTGGGTGGCTTGTTAAGGTAATTTTGTGCCCCTACATTACTTAAGATTTGCCACAGTAAATATCCTAATATATATATTTTTTTCCTCTACATTTACTGTACTGTATATTACTTATATTACACTTAGAAGTCTTCAGTTTGAGCATTCAGGTTTTCAATAAAATATTAAGTTTAGAAAAAGTAATTTCACAAAATGAGACATCATAGGAAGAATCTGAATATTTTTACAAGCCACTGTATGTATTTGACAATCAGATTCCCCCAAATACAGATCCAATGAGATGAGGGGTTGACAAATGTAGATTTGTCAATCTGTGTTTCTGAATGATTGAATTATGATTATTTTTACTATTATTATTATTATTACACATACGTATATCTATGTTCAAGGTCTGATGACTATACAATATAAAGACATCAATTCATACACATTTTACACCTATGAAAGATTTCCATTCTCTTTGTTCAATACAACAGTGATACCTTTGTGATTCCAGTGCAACAAACCGAAAAATAAACAAATAAATAGAAAACATCATGGTGAAAGCACTTGGCCTTTACAAAAACCTCCTCATCCCATAACAGAATTCATAAGCGGAAGTTGAACAGATTACTCAAGCAGGGACTATCACAGTATCACAACACATCAAAAGCTAGGACATGAAGAAATATTATGCACAACTTAAAGGTCAGTAGTGCACCACTAACGCCTGGATCAAAAGGTTTGTGTTATTTTCATGAAATGTAATCTAGGCATAACCTTTATTTTTTTTTTTAAGATGTCTGACAGATAGCAAGATACTTGAATTGAAAAAGAAGTGTCAGGGTAAATTAAATACAAATAGAAGTATTTCAAAGAAGTGTTGCCAAGGGAGGGAGTGATTCAATCGACGTGTGGACCATGTCTCATTGTGCGCCTCTGGTTGATTGGGCATCTGCAGTCTGCCTGCACAAGCTGCACATTAACTGTACTCCTCTGATGCAATGCCAATGCAAGCTCAACTGGAGGACTGCGGAGTAAAAAGTAGTGCCTGACAGCAGCACTTGCTTTGGAGGAGAGTGTGTGCTTGTGTGAATTCTACTGAATTGATAGAGAGGGTTGCAGCAATGAGACTAGCTTACGTATATAATTAGGCATTAACAGCACAGAATCCAATCAACTGTATGGCCGACTGTTTCTTTATTATTTCAAGAGAAGATTCAATAGCACTTTAGGTTTCAGATTTCCTGTTGAAAAAGCAGACAGACAGACATGACAGGTGACAGGAACACAGGGCAATCACACAAGCTCAGCTCTACCACCCGTCTCTTAGAACTGGACAAAGACATGAGTCTTTATGTCACAAAATAAGCACTTTTCAATTATTATTTTTAATGTAACCGTCAAACTTTCACAAAGACTGAATTTTGATGTGGGGTGTAAGGAACCAGTTTTTGAACATTTAGGGTCTGCACAGACAGGTGTAGTGTAGCTATTTTGCCAGCAAATAGCATTCTTCCATGCCATTTGGCAGTGGGGAAAAACTGTACAAGCGTACATGCTAGCCAACTGAAATAGAAAAACTGGATTGTAAATGGAGAAAAAACCTAAAATGTTTTATTTTCCATGACTTTTCAAGGACAGTTTCATCCATGGCTTTCCAGGAGGAAAATATTTTCAAAGGCTTTCTTTTTATTTTCTATCTATTTTCAAGGGATTCTCCATGACTCCCACAAAACCTCGAAAATATTTTCCCAGAATATAAGAGCAATGGAACATTAATATTAACATTTGCCATAGTCAACCATAGAATAAACATACTTACTGCATAAAACATGCATACTCTAAATAACATTGAGAAATGTAAGATATTACATTCACATTTGAGGGATATAAAACTAACCAAACTGTGTCCCAACTGTACCCTTGAAAGACCACTGTGAGCTCTGCATCAGTTCCCTGATGGATTTATGGCCTGACACATAACTCAGCGTGTTGCTGGATGTTTACAGAGTAGCAGACTTTTAACAGCACACAACTGATGCTCAGTGCTTTCTAAAGCCTCCATCGAACGTTACTGACGGAAAAGGTTTACGTCGTTTCCTCCCAACTACTCCTAAGATGAAGTTAGCAGGATGCTTGACCCGTGCTGAAGGGAAGGATTTCTCTTTCTCTTTCAGGGCAGTGGGCGGTCCCAGGCATTTGCCTAAAAAGACAGCATGGTAGAAAGCAGCCCCTCCGTGTAGTGCAGCAACTACCACTGAGCGGCAGATTGTAATAGAATAATTATTCTTATTTATTAAATTGTTATGATCTTATGAAAATAATAATGATTACTATTTAATATGATAATGATGAATATGATGGGGTGGCACTCATTGGCTGGTTGAGAGTAGCAGAAATGCTGCAATGATACAGTAGTTCTTTGGAAATCAATAGTGAGGACAAAACAAGGCCAAAACCACTGGAACAATGCCAATATTCATTTTACAGCAACTCTGGGGTGGTGAGATGACATATTGATTAAGCATCTACGCTTGAGGCCTGGGTGAGGCATAGCCATTGTACCCTTGAAGACTCTTTTAACCTGACATAAAGTTTAAAAAATAAAGTTTATATAAGCTATGTTAAGCATCCAGGATAGTTGACTATTATTATTTATTTCCCCCAGTTTTTTTCTCCCAATTTAGTAGCCAATTCAACCCTCTATTTATTTTGATTAGCCCTCCCCTCATGAGCCTGCCGCCCATCCTGCGGGTCAAGCTAATATCCCAAGGCCGGCAATGATCCGTCTCCTCCAAGATGGAACTTCGCCCACCTGCTCTTTTTGAATAATTTTACTTCAATTAAAGGTTAGATTTCTCTTATATTTTGAGTGTAAGATCAAGCTGATGAATAAATACATTTTGTATAGCCTTTTTTGGTCATCTTCACTAAGGGTGCCAATAATTCTGGAGGGCACTCTATGTTACAATATTTATTTAATTTTTTAAATGTCAGATTTTTTTTTCTTCTCCCAAACTCAGAACTCGCCTAGCCGTCGCCTGTCATTTGGATTCACACCAACAAAGAAGCTTTCTGTGCATGCGGTGGGCAAGTGCTTTTACTGGTTGAGCCACCTAGTCTGTAATGTTGATCTGTAATTATCTGTAATGAGGCAAAATCACATTTAAATTCAGTGGCCAAAATCCCACCCTTCATTCTGAAAAAGTACTAAATTGGCAACAGGTAGAGGTGAGAGGGGTCAGTTGTAATCAAATCTAGGTAGTGCTCAAGCTAATGTTAGTTAAGGTTTTTAATATATTTGTAAGCATAGGTGCAAATTACAGGGGGGACAGGTGGAACATGTCCCCCCACTTTTTGAAATTACGTTTTTTCTCCACAACAAGAATTTGTTTTTGATTTATCCCATTTTCTCCCTTTAGTAGCCAATCCCTCCCTCATATTGTGAGTTCGCTGCCGTAGCCCTGTGACTGGCAGTGACACGGGACGAAGTATCGTACCACTTTTTTTACATAGTGTTATTTTGTTATTTTGCACAAGCCCAGCCGGCTCGACTGCCAGATGACAAGGCAAAGCCCCCCCCCCTTGCATGTAGTCTTCTTGCGTGTCTGCTGGAAGCATTTTCCCCAAAACCACTACCAAAAATAGGAACTTTGTCCAAGCGGAAGTAATGTTTTAATTAATGGAGTCAACAACAATAAACAAGCAAAACCACTGCCCATCCGGTTGGTCATTACGCTGCAAAGTTTGGATTCATTTGCATGAAGTTAAAACATTTTTAACTTACTTAATACACCACTGGATGCGCTGAAGTTCAAAATGAAAAGGCAGCTTAATTTGCTGTCCTTTTTGGATCCCCCAAAATAAGGAAAGATAATGATGATGTAAGTAGTAATACAGTAGCCTATTAATTGGTATTACTTACTCAGAATCAGAGTGACAACTTTCCCCAGTCTGTAGCCTATATAAGGGCAGGTGCATTTGGGATAACTGGCTAACTAACTAGCTTGCTCAGTTAATATATTAATGCATTTTTAATTAAATTTTATTTTACCCCGTTTTTCTCTCAATTTGGTAGCCAATTACTCCTGCTGTGCTTAGTTCAATCCCCTCCCTCGTAGTTCGCTGCCGTAATCCTGTGACCGGCAGTGACAAAGGCGAAGCGATGCCTCCTCCGAGACAGCACTCGCCGAGCTGTCGACTGTAATTCCGGTACCCCAGAACCACTCCTGTGCGCAGCGAACTGTGTGTGTCGGCTTCCCTCCCCCCTCCCTGGGGCGGACAGCCAATTGCCGGGATGGGGCTCCCGGCCAGAGCCAACTCTGGCGCGACGGGGAATCGAACCCCGGTCACCGTGGCCACTAGACCACGTGGGAGGCCCTATATTAATGCATTTTTAAATGAACCCAACACCCTACTATAGTTGCATTCCTCCAGAAATCAATAGGGTTTAGGCATCTTCATCCTTTATGAAACATATCATCACTGTCGGAAGAAAATCGTGTATCTCCAAAATGGAAACTTTTCAGGAGATAAAAAAAACCTTTTCTGAACATAAAATCTAAAAAATTCATGAATTTACTCAAAACTATGCTAGAAATTAGTCAGAGTAACTGCATAACTGAAATTGTATAAAATAGTCATTAAACTGGAGTTACAAGGCTTGAATTCCAATGAACCACTTCTGTCTATTGGGACGCATTTTGATCTCTGCCTTAATTCTGCACCATTTGACAAACTAAAATAACAATTATGTCAGTAAAAGGGTTTGGCTAAATGTTAGTGTAGTGGGGATCAGACATGATTTTTGCAATTATTTCAAAATCGCAAACACGTTTTACATTCAGCTGCTTGCCTCGCGAATACGCACATTGTAATCTCCGGCCCCGTTTCTCATCTCATTCATTCATAAGTCTAGACAATTCATTCTTAGTATTAAAATAGACATTTGTCCAGTATCTATCTGCATACTTGATGATCAAACAAAATGTTGTGTTTGTGTTTTGACATCGATAAACGGCCCATATTTCCACATTACTGGTAATAGCTGATTTGCATGTCATTGCAAGAGATGATGATCTGGTCCATGTCTGTCTTTAAAAAATATATTTTTAAGAATGTTATATTATTGGCTAAATGTGATCATTTCAAACTCAAATTAATTGGCATTGTTGAAATTAACTGTGTGTGAGATACAGTGGGTTCAGAAAGTATTCAGACCCCCTTAAATGTTTCACTCTTTGTCATATTGCAGCCATTTGCTAAAATCAATTAATTTCATTTTTTCCTCGTTCATGCACACACAGCACCCAATATTGTCAGAAAAACACAGACTTGTAGAAATTTTTGCAGATTTATTACAAAATAAACACTGAAATATCACATGGCCATAAGTATTCAGACCCTTTGCTGTGACACTTGTATATTTAATTCTTCTGATCATCCTTGAGATGGGCCTACACCTTCATTGGAGTCCAGCTGTGCTTAATTATATTGATTGGACTTGATTTGGAAAGGCACACACCTGTCTATGTAAGGTCCCACAGTTGACAGTGCATGTTAGAGTAAAAACCAAGCCATGAAGTACTAGGAACTCTCCATAGACCTCTGAGATAGAATTGTGTTGAGGCATAGATCTGGGGAAGGGTATAAAAACATTGCTAAAGCATTGAAAGCACCCAGGAGAACAGTGGGCTCCATCATTGTGAAATGGAATAAGTTTGAAACCACCACAACTCTTCTTAGAGCTGGCCGTCTGGCCAAACTAAGTAACCGGGCAAGAAGGGACATGGTCAGGGAGGTGACCAAGAACCCAATGGCCACTCTAAGAGAGCTTCAGAGTTCCTCTGCAGCGATGGGAGAACCTGGTAGAAGGACAAACATCTCTGCAGCACTCCCATCAATCAGACCTTTATGGTAGTGGCTAGACGGAAGCTACTTCTGAGTGAAAGGCATATGACAGCCCACCTGGAGTTTGCCAAATGGTACTTAAAGGACTCTAAGAGCATCAGGAAAAAGATTATCCGGTCTGATGAGACACAAATTGAAATTTTTGGCCTGAATGCCAAGTGCTACCATAAAGGTTTGAAGAAAACAGTAATGAAGAGACAAGCTGGTATGATTTCAACATTGTATTAACAGGTACAGAGTATTTATTCTTATAAAATATTGCTGAACTTATACCACTAAAATGATAAAGCAGTTATGTGGCCATTACATGTGAAAAAAACAAACTGTGTAAAGATTACCAAAACAATACAAAAGTGCATTTGGTGCCCACAGTGTTTAAAACACCCATGTTTGTTGCAATGGTGGGTTCCATATGGCTGCAGACATGCTGTCAGGTTTTTCATTCAAACTGAAGCATCTGCATTTCAAATCCTCAGTGGCAAACAAAAATACTGCATTAGAAATAATCCATAACCATCTTTAATTAAGAAACTATCTCCGTTACTTGGGTATTCAAGTCCAATTTAAAATGTCATTTTATCATTTGCTTCCTTACACAATGATCATGATCATTTTTGTGCATGCTTTCCAGACACTCCACACAGTCCCACAAACACCTTTATCTCACTCAAATATAATTATTATCGCCAACCGGGAACTTAATGCACCATTCCATATACACACACACACACACACACACACAGAAGACGGATGAGGTCAGATACATTAAGAAAAGGACATCACATCAGGGCTCATTAGTAGTATATGCACTGAGTCTTACCCTTGTGCTCTTTGTATTCATAAATTAGTTATTTTCCTGTTAATAATATTGTTTGTTTTGTTTTTTGATATTCATATACAAGCCATTAGATATCATGACAGTATGGTGTAACTAAAAGAGAATTTGAATAATAGGCTTTCTTTGGTAGCCTAGTTTTGCATTTTAATTTTTCTGTCCATCACTTACGTTGGTCCCTCCCACCTATCAGACCAAATTTGGACCCCTGTTTGTAAGGGGTTTTAAGGCTTTAAAATAAGGACAATTCTCTAAAGGGATTAGTGAAGCATAGTAACGTTAAAAGCAGAAAAGCTAGTTAAAGTTTGAAAGGTTTGAATACAGCAAGGTAAGTTAGTTAGTTAGCTATCTGTATCAGCAAAAAAATTGTTTGTTTGGCCATTGGGTGGGGAAGACATAAGTGTCAGTTCTCAGTGCAGGGTCTCCAGCCAATACACAGGCAGAAAGAAAAATCATTGGGTGTATTTTTGCTGTTTATTAACATGTTTATATTGGGTAGTTGGCCATTATGTTAAGGGGTGGGCTTCAGATAAATCTTTTTACCATTAGTAAGAAAAGGTGTAGGTAGTTCTACATGTCATTCTTGATGGGTACTTGTCTGTGACTTGATCAAGTGAGACATCAGTAAAATTGCTGATTTTGGTTTAGCTAGCAAAGTAGTTCAAGGACGGCATCTTCTGTTACATATTTTGTTATTTTAAGAACATTACTCAATCCCGTGGGGTCCTTTTCCTGTTCAGAAATAAATCTTGGGTGCTCACAGAGTAGCCATCAAAGAAGTTGATGTCTTAGCCTGCAGTTCTCCATCATCACCGCACTGCGATGCCACATTATTATTGTTTTTATTAAATCTGATATGCCATCGGACAACATTGACAATGTTTCTGTCAATATGTCTCCACCCATACAGTAAGCTACATGTTTAAACAGACTGAGTGGTGTGTAGATTGAAAATGCATAGCTAGCTGAATGGCCAACAATAAATAGGCTAAATGTACAATTTAATGCAGTATTGATAGTCTCAAGCCTACCACCCCCTTCAGTTATAGCAGCTCAAGCTGAAATGTAGCCCACGGCAAATTCGGATAATCGCCCCTAGATAATCAATTTTTTATGAATGTTAACTTATTGAGCTAATAATAATCTATTTCTTGGTTTACTTTATTTTATCATTAATTATTTTGATTAGGCAATATACTTGACAAATAATCTATTTCTTGGTTTATTTCTTTTTTTTATCATTAATTATTTTGAATAATTAAATGCTGTCAAATGACCCGTGGTCCTACAAATCCATTATTCCCATCATAATCAATGTCTATAATATATCCCAGGACTGAAACCAAATTTCACCTCTGACTACTATATAATATAGCCTATTTTACACCTTCAAATCATCCTATTCCCAAAGTAAATTGGCTGGAACAATCATGTCTGTATGTTGTTGTCTTTGTTACATTTGTGTTTTCCAGGAAATATATAGTCATTCTGGATAAGAGCAGCTGTCAAATGACCAAATATAAAATATCAATGAAATGGTTATGTTGGAAATAAAAACTTGCAATAATGGGCCAGAGCAATGTGCATAATAGCTACCCCATTTTATTGTGACTGGACTGCTTCAGTTGTATATGTGTAATTGATGATTGGCATCATATTAATATATAGCTATTTATTGTTAGCAAAATAACTTTTAACTGCATTGTATTGATGTCATATTCAGTTACAAGTATAGACTAACCACAAGGACATCGCCACCCCCAGTTTTATGGTTCATCTCTTTTTTTATGTATTTTTTATAGATTAACAAATGTCAAATTTAATACCAACCCAAAAATATAATCAATTTGCAATAAATGCTGCAAAAGTGGCAGAAAAAAACAGTGAAAATGAATGGAAACAGATTGCAGACCCACAAACATGTTACGTATATGACTTCCTATATATATGACTTCCTATATAAAACTATACGTTTTCAGAAAATGCATGTTGGAGGAAACGGTTAAAACCAAATGTAACTGTGTAAAAATAAGATATACATGTTGGATATAGATGTTTATGAGGTGGAAATGACAAAAAAATGACAAATGTAATATGTTTGGATGGCTTTGAGGTTTTAGGCAGGCTTTGGCTGTTTCAAAAATGTATCGAAAACCGTGACAGTTCTCCTTTAACTGCCAAGTATAAGTCGTATAGCTTAATAAAATGCAAGCAACCTAATAGGTGTCGCAAAGTTTATTGTAGAGGAGTTTGCTATGATATGTCCGGAAGAACTTGAGTAATAAGAAAAATAAGAAGTAAAGATTCTTTGGCAAGCAAACTAATAAATGTAGGAATGGAATGGAATTTAAGACTTCAGACTTAACTTGTAAAAAAGAAAAATACTAAACACTTTACTTTGACTTGCACATCTATGAGTTGTGACTTAACTTGAGCTGGATGATTCTGTGACTGTGTTGAATGTTTTCCCAAAGTTTATGCAAGATTAACTTCTCTTATATTTTTAAATACTTTAAATAATTTTTTATTTCCAGCACACACACACAGCTATCATCGTAGACTACACCAAATGTTTTGGTGGGTGAAAAAACATGTATACTCGACATCATGTTGATCAAAACTTTCAACTAATGTCAGTTGTACACAATATGAGCGCAGCATTTAATTGCATGGCATCTAATCATTTAAAACAAACTACAGCCGTAGTTATTATGTAGGTGTGAAACACAAAATTACTGTTATTTACTTATTTACGTGATTTCAAAAAAAATCACAAGAAGAGACAACCTGCGAAACGGAAGGTAAAAAAAAAAATATTACCTGAATTTAAAAATTGTGTTCAATTGTTATAAAACATATTACTGTTGAGACTTGAAGACTTGACACCCAAAATTAGGCACTGTGATGCCCAGAGGGGTGGAGAGAGGAGTAGAGAGGGCTGCTTTGGCTGGTGTCAGGTGCTGTTCCTTCCCAAAGCTGCGAGCCTACAGGACCTATAGGGAGCAGCGGCCTCACACACAGGCATGCTCACCTGAGGCTGATCAGTAATCAGCTCAGGTGTTGCCTATTACCTTCATAAGGCCTTCTATAAAAGCATAGCTTGCCATGCCTAGAGCAAGTCTTTATTTTGGGACATGGAGGAAATTGTGCTGTCTTTTTGTTCTTACACTCAGCTACAATATTTATTTACAGTATTTTATTACTTGTGACATACTCAAACACAAAGCTTAAGACTTCAGACTTACTTATGACTTGCACAACAGTAACTTGGTCACAACTCTGGCAAGCAGACAATAAATCAGTATATTCAATTAATACTGATAACTTATTTAGTATTAAATTAAGTGCTAATGCCAATGAAAATTAATGCAGTTTGTTCTACCAGTACTCATAAAGAAATGCTACTGTTAATAGTAAGAATTGTGTAAGGAAGCAACATATCATTCAGACCTATTCTTATCAAAGGTACCTAGGAACACCCTTGAGATGTGTCCCAGAGTAACCCTTCTTTTAAATTCCAACCTCTTCTGAGAGAAAGCAGACTTAAAGCTACACCTTCAAGAAGGTGCCCCAGGCTACAATAGGACTGCTCATGATGCTGTTACATTCAAACAAGGAGGCACATGCTGTCCTTTGCTAATTATTAATACAACAAGATGTATGTACGCCCACACTGCCTGCTTCACACAGCTTGACAGGAATGCTCTGACTGCAGCCAAGTGGGGGGAAAAAAAAGAAAGGATAGGTTATTTTCCATTGTTACAATACGTCATAAGTGACACAGATTTGTCGCCCTCTTAATTAGTATTTATAAAGCTCTCAGAAAAGCACATTGATATAAATAGCATCTTCACAGGGAGCTGAAAGGACACGTCTATGAAAGCAACCTTTTAAAACACAGGTGACATTTTTAGATTGTCAGACAAGACAAACCGATTGTCTCGTTCGGATGTTAAAAAAATTCAAAAAGAAAAAAGAAAAAGGTCCCCTGTTATAAACTGCAGACAGAAGATTTGCCTGTGATGAAATATGGAGAACCCTTAGTCACAGCAACTGAAAAACATAGAGATCTTTGTCAGCAAGTTGTAGGCTGGGTAACACTGTCAAAGTGGAACTGAAGCTGGGACTAAATCTGAGTGGAGTGTAACTAGCCATCACCTTATTAAGACTTGAAATATGTGCAACAACAGAACCAACTAAAGGGCATGTGATCCTTGTGTTCTGATATGACGTTGCTGACTTGCATAAGCAGGAGACTCGCATCACAGTCACCTTCAGCATTTCTTTCAGCATTACTCCCAGAGTAATGTAGATTCTACCTTTGACTGTACATGTACATAATTTTTTCTCTGTTTAGGATTAACTTCTTAAAATATACATTGTTGTATCTCTGCTGGCAGCCATATGTTTAAATACATATTCATACACCCCAAATGGCAACAACTTGGTTTTTATAAACATACAATCTCAACCATGATCAAGTGCTTTTGAATGTAACAGAAGGCTTGCTTCATATACTGTAAATTCGTATTTAATTTAAAGACACTGTGGCCTAACATTCCCAAGCTCATACCCTAAATACATCTCTGCATATAACATAATGAAAGAAACATGGGCACATAATACATTGTAAAATACATTTCACATATGGCTTGTCTGCTTACTTGCCCAAAAAAAGAAAAAAAAAAGAAGTATATTTAATCGCCCTTATTTACTGTCATGGGGAACCCTGCATGCTAAACCATAATATGCTGTTGTGATATCAGAATGAACAAAATTCAAGAAACCATGTCAATAATTTAAACTGCATGTGTATTCCTCAAGTGAGACTGAAAGCCATGTGAGACAAGAGTTCAAATGCACAAAGTGAATGAAAAATATGTAACAGGATCGGTCTCCATTTCCCATTGCTTTTGCTTACTATCCCCTCAGTGTAGAGAACTGAAAATCAGAAAACGTACATTTTAGTGAATGCAAATATAAACCTGGGGCATGCAGGTTGTGCAGTGGATAGCACTGTCGCACTGTCGCCTCACAGCAAGAAGGTCTCGGGTTCGAATCCAGGCCGGGGGCCTTTCTGTGTGGAGTTTGCATGTTCTCCCCTGTGTCCGCGTGGGTTTCCTCCGGGTACTCCGGTTTCTTCCCACAGTCCAAAGACATGCACGTTAGCCTAATTGGAGAGTCTAAATTGCCCGTAGGTATGAGTGTGTGAGTGAATGGTGTATGTAGTGCCCTGCAATGGATTGGCGACCTGTCCAGGGTGTATTCCTGCCTCTCGCCCCAATGCATGCTGGGATAGGCTCCAGCCCCCCCGCGACCCTAAGTAGGAATAAGCGGCTGAAGATGAGATGAGATGAGATGAAATATAAACCAAACCAGCATACATTGAGGGTCTAGCTTTGTATGTTTCCCTGTTGTATTTGTATGCAATACATTGTTATTCCTTTTACTTCTGCGTTGGTAGCAGTCTTTCCTGGTGTAACCCTTGAGAGTCTAACTAGGATATAATACAGAGTTGAAGAGTCTGTTTTGGGGGGGATTACTATTTTTCTTATGTATGTGACCAAAAATCTTTGCAGATTTTCCCAGTATGCTACAGTGACCTCATTGGTCAGCTCTGTTTTCATAGAGGCACTCACCAAATTAAAAATCCAGAAACAATATTTCCAAGTACTATCAATTATTTAAACGTACTGAATTAATTTATTTTATTTCGAGGTAGTGGCCTATATAAGGATCTTAATAAATCATGCTGTTCTCTCTATCTGGAGGAGAACTTAGAGGTAAAAAGAGCTTGCCAGTAGAAGAGTGAGTTTATATTATCTACACAGCCTTTGCCACACATTGTGACATCACACCGCACCAAGTGAGCAGGTGACAATGAGGTGGCAATGTGAGGCAAATGCATTCCGCTATGCAGAAAGACAGTCCAGAAAAAAGTACGTATTTTTATTCACCATAACTCAACGCATAAAGAATCTACTTTTGAGTGAGGGAAAAGGAAAAAGTAAACCATTTGATTCCCCAAACAAAATGAAGCCAATGCACAGGCCATAAATTACACTGTGCATTCTGTATACTAGCCCCTCAAGTACGTATTGCTATTTGCTGAAACAATAACACTCTATTGTGATGAAAGGCATTGAATTTGTAATAATACATGATAGCTCATAGTAGACTGTCGTATTACCTTAGTCTGTACAAAGAAACAGATTTGTCTAGGTTATCGTTTCTTCAGGGGAATACACTGATCCTTAAATGGATTTTTATTTCCCAACTGATACCAGTTTTTGCGCTCTCATACAGTGTAGATTAGATTAGATTAGATTAGATTCAAATTTATTGTCATTGTACAGTACAGGTACAGTACAGCGAAAAGAAGTTTAGTATCTAACCAGAGTGCAAACATGACAGTAAGTGCTACAATACAGTACTATAGCAGAAGTTATAATGCTAACAGGCACAGTATTGAATAAATACTATAAAGGTAGTTAGGTTGCTATAATTTATATACAGACTAGTGCAGTTATGTATAGATAAGTACAGGTGAGTATAAATATATAAATATATGTATATGTATAGGTAGTACAGCAAAATTATAGAGAATTATACAAGGACTATATTACAATATTGTACATGGGTATGTGCAGAATGAAGGTATGACAGAGCTAGTGCGGGTAGTCAGGGGGGTATCCAGAGTCAGTGAACAGAGTTACTACATGAAGAGTAAACCATAGTATCCAGAGTCAGAGTATCCGGAGTGATCCAGAGTCTAGGTCAGGATACTACGGGGAGGTGGAGAGGGGCAGTCACTGGAGGGGGGTGAGGAGGCGATGAGGAGTTCAGGGAGATGACAGCGGAGGGGGAAGAAGCTGTTCCTGAGTCTGCTGGACTTGGAACGAAGATTCCTGTAGCGCCTCCCGGAGGGGAGGAGGGCAAACAGTCCGTGGTTAGGGTGAGAGGAGTCTCTGATGATGCTCTGAGCCTTCCTCAGGCACCGTCTGTCGTGGATGGACTTGATGGCAGGGAGAGATGAGCCAGTGATGCGTTGGGCAGTTTTCACCACCCTCTGCAGTGTCTTCCGGTCAGAGGCAGTGCAGTTGCCATACCAGGCCATGATGGAGTTGGTGAGGATGCTTTCAATGGCACACCGGTAGAAGTTCACCAGGATCTGAGGAGATAGGTGGGCTTTCCTCAGTCTCCTCAGAAAGAAGAGACGCTGGTGAGCCTTCTTGACCAGTGATGAGGTGTTGAAGGTCCAGGAGAGGTCCTCGGAGATGTGGACACCCAGGAATTTGAAGCTGGAGACACGTTCAACCTCCGCCCCATTGATGTGGACGGGGCGTGAGCGACAGCCCTAGTCTTCCTGAAGTCCACGATGAGCTCCTTGGTCTTCTTGGTGTTCAGTGCCAGGTTGTTGTCGGCGCACCACGCCGCCAGGTGCTGGATCTCCTCCCTGTAGGCCGTCTCATCGTTGTTTTTGATGAGGCCCACCACCGTTGTGTCGTCTGCAAACTTGATGATGGTGTTAGTATCATGCATAGGAGTGCAGTCGTAGGTGAAGAGGGAGTAGAGAAGGGGGCTCAGCACGCAGCCTTGTGGAACGCCGGTGTTCAGGGTTAGGGTGGAGGAGGTGAGGTTGCCTATCCTAACAGACTGGGGTCTGTTGGTCAGGAAGTCAAGGATCCAGTTGCAGACGGAGGGGATGATGTCCAGGTCCTTGGTTACCACAAGGTCACCAAGCTTGGAGATGAGTTTGGATGGGATGATGGTGTTGAATGCTGAGCTGAAGTCGATGAACAGCATTCGCACGTGAGTGTTGCTCGTCCAGGTGGGAGAGGGCCGAGTGTAGCGGAAGAGATGGCGTCGTCCGTGCTCCTGTTCTCACGGTAGGCAAATTGGTGTTTGTCGAGAGATGGTGAGAGGCCAGATTTGAGGTGAGCCAGGACCAGCCTCTCGAAGCACTTCATGATGGTGGAGGTGAGTGCAACAGGGCGGAAGTCATTGTGGCTCGTCGCGGAGGAGTGTTTCGGCACAGGCACGATGGAGGTGGTCTTGAAGCACGCTGGGACAGTTGCCTGGGCTAGAGACCGGTTGAAAATGTCAGTGAACACCTCCGTCAGCTGCTCAGCACAGTTCCTGAGCACGCGGCCAGGGATGCCATCAGGCCCAGCTGCCTTACGTGTATTAGTCCTGCTCAGTGCGATGAACACATCCGTGGGGGAGATAATGAGGGGTTGGAGATCAGCAGGGAGAGCAGCCCTGGTGGGCGTCTCCCGGCTGTCTCTATCAAAGCGGGCATAAAAGTTATTGAGTTCATCAGGGAGGGAGGGGTCAGTTGCAGGGGGGGAGTTGTTGGAGGGTTTGTAATCCGTCATGGCCTGGATGCCCTGCCACATGCGTCGGGGATCATTGGTGTTGAAGTGATCCTCAACCTTGAGCTTGTGGCTGTGCTTGGCCTGCTTGATAGTCCTGTTCAGGTCAGCTCTGGCTGAGCAGTAGGCCCGCTTGTCACCAGTTCTAAAAGCGGTGTCACGTGCTTTCAGCTGTAAGCGGACCTCTCTGTTCATCCACGGCTTCTGATTGGGGAAAGTGGTAATCCGTTTGTTGGTGGTGACACTGTCGATGTTGGAGCTGATATGGTCCAAAACAGAGGAGGTGTAGGAGTGAATGTCTGTGTGGGAGTCTGTGGTGGCCTGGGTGGCAAACAGGCTCCAGTCTGTGGGTTGTAGCCGGCGCTGTAGCTCAGAG
Source organism: Aldrovandia affinis (assembly GCA_029706075.1). Lineage (NCBI taxonomy): Eukaryota > Metazoa > Chordata > Actinopteri > Notacanthiformes > Halosauridae > Aldrovandia > Aldrovandia affinis. The sequence goes on from JAINUG010000033.1 coordinate 1,692,609, forward strand.
TCTGCCCCCTCAGGCCATATCTTCACAGATCTGGTCAGGGGCTTAATCCGTTTGATGAGTGGGGTGTAGAGAATATTTCAAAAAGCAAATGTATTTATCAAAGTATAAAATATCACCAAATACGTGTATGAATGGCTCTAAAGGGTATCAATCCTTCGCAATGGACAGGAAGGGATATGGGGCTGGAATACCCCCCCGACTGCAAAGGGCCTTGATGTCACTCTTGACAAGCTCTCCTTCACCAAGAAAATTGCATTATGAACCAGTCCTGCAGGTCTTTCCTCAATAACATAAGACAACTGTTTCACAACACCATCTTTTCCCAGAACCTGGTCCAGGCTCTTGTACTACATACCCGTCAACACTCTGTGCTGTACATTTCCCAAGAGTGTTCCCCAGTTCAGTTTATGCTCCTCTCCCAAGCATCATACACCTCAGACGTGGAGAGCACATAAACGCACACAGTATAACACACAGCAGTGAATATTGGGAAATGCAACACAAGTGCAAAATTGAAAAATGACAGACAGGGTAGCAGATCCAGCAAACGCGCTAGTCTTCAGTGTAGTGATGTACCACACAGTCATTGCCAGCCATGGCTGGGAGTCCCATGGGGAAATGCACAGTTGATCACAGAGGAAGGGTTTCAGTTTGGAGGCATCTTGCCCATCCCATCATGCACCAGCAACTCCTCTGGTCCCCTGGACCTGCAGTCTGCAGTCTGGCAGCACCAGCTGCACATGAAGTGCAGTTGACTGCACAACTCAGCTGGTGGACTGTGTAATGAAAAGAAGCTGCAGCTGGTCTCAGCTCTCCAAAATCGATGGGGGGCACTGCAGCGAAGGGACAGGCCTTCAGAATACAACTGGGTATTCCAAGGGAGAAAAAGGGGATAGAGATAGCTTAAATAAAACAAAATAAATACGGTGAAAATGTTTTTAGTAGACCTAATATTAAGGACTCATTACAGAGAATCTTAGATGGCTAAGAAAGCCATTGAGGTCTGAACTCATTCTATGCATTAATTTAGATTTTCCAATATGGAGAGCTGCAAAATAATTTGGAGCACCAGTGCAGAGGTGGAGCCACTGCAGTGCACTTCAATGTGCTGTCTGACCAGATCATGACTGGGTTGGACTGTCACTCCTCAGGACCTACCACATAAACATCAGAACTGTCAAATTCCTTTATAACTCTCAGCTAGACCCTAGCACACAATCCTCCAGGACAGAACAGATGTTCCTAACTTACATTTCCTGTCTTAACTGAAGTTTAGAAACATTTTACTGCCAAGAGGTCCCTACTTGACATTTGGGACAGGACAGCTTCAAAACTATCCAACCAAAGACCAAGTAATTAATAGATGGGCCAATGAGAAATAACAGACATGCACTATATGGAAAAATACAATGCAGTATATGAGCTAATTGGCTCTACTAGCTAGTAACATAAATACCATAATATTAACGGTTTTGCATAATTGTATATTATATGACAATGACATCCCATTCATTAATATGGTAAGCTGTTGTGTGAATGCTTCTTACCGTTACAGCCAATTAGGAAAAATAGGACATAAAGAGTAATGAAGACAACAGACCATTCAGCCCATCTAGGCTTATCATTTTGCCAACTGTAAAGAGTGCATCCAGCACATTATCAAACTTGGTCATGGACACTGCATGAATCTTTGCTTCAACTACCTGTCTGTAGCAAGATGGCAGGGGTGGCCACACTGTCAGGTGGTGAGTGGATGAAAGACAACCCCAAAATAAAGTTGCAATAGGCCAGTTTATTCTCCTTAAACTTCACAAATAAAACAAACCACCTCTTCCAGTGTCACACTGTCCTAGAGGGTTATTCAGTGCAATCATTCTGTTATATAATGATATAAGCTGTCATGCTGTTGCACAGTGTACATAGTTTATAGTTTTTTAAACAAAAACATTGTACAAGTCTGTTTGCCATCACAAAGCCATTTCCATTCAACATTCTCAAATCTCACAGTAGGTTAACTAACTGACGGTTACTCCCTCTGGCTCAATAATGACATCTCTTACTAATTCACCACACAAAATGATCCACTAAACGCCTTGTCTGAGGACCTGGAGTGATGATACCATCCTCTGGCTGCCGCTGGGTCTTGGATCAGTAGGCCCCCAAGCACTCAGAAAGCCAGACCTTTTGTAGGAGTAAGACAGTGAAGCTTAACACTAACCATAGTGAGTGGTGCTACTGAGCTGAATTAATAAGAATGGTTTGCTCTTCACAAAAAAGCACTTTAGTTGGTTAACATTACGAAGTCTAATCCTCCCATTACAAGGTCCAAGAAGCCTCAATTCAGTGATACATCAGTGATATCCAATGACCAACATGTACAGTTCATTCACCCAATATCTCATGCAAGTAAGACACACAGACAGACTTCATCCACTATTTCAGGCTTCAGTACAGCCAAATGGAGACTGCTACTGAGCATTTTGTTCAGGTGAAAGCATGTGTACGATAGTGTTGGTGGCAGTGAGTTTGGGTCACATGACCTTAATGTGCAGATAAACAGTTTTTCATGAGATACTACCACTAACAAAACATCTGGTTGTTCTAGATGTGAACTGAATTGCAATGCATTGGAAACTAAACCTGCACACGTCTGAACAAAGTCATCAGACCGTGGAATTGTTAAACTCTCCATAAGTTCAATACTGCATTTTGACACCTGGGCACAACCCCATCAATGCTTAGATCAATCGGTGACTGCATCAACAGTTTGAGGACAGAGGTGCTCATGCATGATACCCAATTTTGGCATGGCTTTGCCAAATGACAAGACAGTGGCCTTCTGAATTTCTGAACCCGATTGAGTGAAATACTCAGTGTGGATGGTACTATGTTCCATCTCCTGACAAGTACTGCCTGTAGCCACTTGACTTTTAGGATGGAACCATGTGTCTTCCTATTCTGAAAGATGAAAAAGAAGAGTTGGGGGGGGCATAGTTTTGAATATAGTGAGAATGGAAGACCCCATTATGATATGACTTATTTAATAACTGTATTTATTTACTATGACTATTTTTTGTAGGACAAACACTGCAGTCTACCTTTCTAACCTTATAACTTGCTCTGCTTCAACATAAAAAACACACACACACACACACACATATATATATGTGTGTGTGTGTTTTCTGTGGAAGCAAAGCAAGTACATACTGTATATATATATATAGTGTACACTGACAATTGTGAACAAAGCTCTCAAGAACAGCATCTCACACAGAATGCTTGAGACAAGTCACAGCAGGAGTGACTTGCTGGTACAAAGGGCTCATCTGGCAGCAATGGGGACATTTTTAATAAACATCCTCTCCACGTAAAGCAATTTACACTTTTATTATCAGCCAGCGGCAATATTATTGGAATGGGGTGGTGTGCATTATACGCGAACACAACATGTTATGATATGTGATCGCTTTGAGCTCCGCTCTGCTGAACACACTTGTCTTTATTGATCAGATTTGGGTTTTATTTTTTTCAACAGAATGCAAAGTATGTTTCTCTATGCAAACTAATGGACTTTAGAAATTTCGCCAGGTTTCCCGGTGGGGCATCTATGATAATTCTGCTGCAAGTATGAAGTGTGTGTGTGTGTGTGTGTGTGTGTGTGTGTGTGTGTGTATATATATATATATATATTAACACCTGCAAAGTCCTGGAATTTACAGATGAAACATTTATTTTCACCTTCATCTTTATGTGGCCCAGCATATAAAATAGACTGTCAAGCAAGGAAAGATTAAGAATTTCCATTAACTGAGCCAGAGAGAGGGAGAGAGAGATGAACTCACGGACAGCTTCTTAAAATCCAGTGTGTGTACAGAAGCTAATTAAAATGAATGCTGTTCATTTAAAACCAATTAAAAATAAGACATGGGCATAATTATAGAGGTTCATATGGTCCATATGATGTCCCTGGGTTATGACTTCAATCTGGGCAACATCAGGTAAAGCAATCGCAACAACGCACCTTCATCTTGGGAGTTCCTCTGCTTATTGCAAGAAATCTTGGATTAAACCACTTAATTAAATGGAAGGACAAGTTGTCCAAAATGCAATTAAATCTCCTAGGCATGGATATTACAGTCAATACTGTTTAGCGAATCATTTGAGAGACAAAGAAAGGTAATGTAACTTTGCATTTTCTGGGTATGTTTTTCCATAGTGAAAATTGTGTCTTTCAAAGACTGTAACTTAAATGTTGCTGCAACTTCTGTTTCTTTTGGTTCAACAGCACAGGCATACTCTTTGTCCTTTCTTTCAAGAAGGCCCACAAGCGCATCTTCTTCCTGAGGAAGCTGGCGAAACTCCGCCTCTCCACTCAGATGCTGATGAACTTCTACCGCTGTACCATCGAGAGCATCCTCACCACCTGCATCTCGGTCTGGTACGGCAACTGCTCCACCAAAGACCGGAAATCACTGCAGAGGGTGGTGAAGACTGCCCAACGGGTCATCAGGGCCCCCCTCCCCTCCATAGACTCAGTCTACGAGAAGTGGTGCTCTCGGCGAGCACGGAACATCATCAGAGACGCTTCTCACCCCAACCATGGACTGTTCATCCCCCTACGTGGCACTCGCTCTGGGGCACGCTACCGCAGCCTCCCAGGCAGAACCAACAGGACTAAGAACAGCTTCTTCCCCTCAGCTGCTGAACTCCACACCACCTCACAGGGCACAGTCCACATCCATAGCATAGTCTACCTGTAATATTGTATATTGTAATCATGTATATAACTCCCATATCTCATGTATCTACCTTATAGTGTATTTATAATCCACACCTGTAGCATAGTAGTATCAATAGTACTGTAATAATGGTAGTCTCATGTAAATATCTCATGTATATGTATGTACAGTATATATGTATATATCTCATGCTCTCATGTGTATATTATGTACTACCTTATAGCACCTATACCTATTTATTCCACTTATCCAACTCTGTATACCCTGCATAGTGTATATTAGAGTGTACTTACTATTGCACTTACTCTCTCCTGCACATACTGTATAGTTGTACATAACTGCTATTTGCACTTCTGGTTAGAGCCTCCTTAATTTCGTTGTTCTGTGTTTGCACTGGCAATGACAATAAAGTGAATCTAATCTAATCTAATCTAATCTTTCTGAGCTAGGACAATTGTATGTTCATCCCACTTAGGCCAATTTATCCATGTCCTTAAAACTAATCTATAGTGAGTCTGAAATTGTTCAAATGATTATTCTCAGAGAAATGGTGAGGGCCTCCTTTTACAAAAGTACTCGCACTTGTGGGACAACCAAAGTCAAAGAAAGGGGGCATGAAGCGGTGTAGTATAATGGTTAGCGAACTGGGCTTGTAACATAAAGGTTTGCATTGTTCAATTCTCATGTGGGCCACTGCTGTTGTACCCTTGAGCAGGGTAGTTAACATGAATTGCTTCAGTACAATATCCAGCTGAATAAATTGTATGTACATAACTATAAACTGTGTAAGTTGCTCTGGATAAGACTGTCTGCAAAATGCCTGTAATGAAACAAAGAAAAGGGGAGAGAGGCAGAGAGGAAAAAACCGTCCTCTGCACTGTGGCCCCCTTTTTTTAGTGCCTCATTGGGAATCGGTAAGCAGGACATGGTGGAATTTGTGTGGATGAGGGGAATTTCACACTGCTCTCTCCAACTGGATTAACGCTCTACAGCCCGCCAGATCAAGCCCAGTTCTCGGGAGCAGCAGGGGAGATTTAGCGATTCCTTGGCTCCCTGTTACGTACACGACTGGCTTTCACAATTGTGCTGTCTCCCACAATAAGCATGGTGCTCAATGACATACACGGTTTAGGGTTTAATTACCCCACACTCACCGGTTATGGTGTAGTCAATCAGTTATGGTGCATTGACACTGTCCCACACATATTCACTTCAGAGTGATCTGAGTACAGCGGAGTGCCTGCAAACACTTTAGCTGTGACTACATTGACAATTATACCATGGCTTTGAGAACCTTTACTGATTTTTAAAAATGCTTGCTACATGTTTAAAACAATATCAAGGACACCATTGAATTAACAACACTATTTTAAGTAAATTAATTAGATTTCATCCTTCTGCCAGAGTATATAGTACCTCAGCAGGGTAAACAAGAAATGTTTGCTATGCAAGAACAGAATGAAATCAGCACTGATAGTGACACTGTGCGGAGCTATCTGGCCAACATCAGCCAGAGCTTGGCTAGTAGACTGGCTATTTAGTTATGTTGCTTACTTACTACAACACTGTAATGGCAGTTTTGGAGTGGAACCTAGCTAATATCTAGGTTATGATTTATTCATATTTGGAAACTTGCATCTATAAATTGTGCAAAAGTGAAAGAACTGTCCTATGTCACTTAGCTCCAAGGTATCACTCCATCTTTTCCTTTCCTCCAAATTTGGCAGTAGCTCTCTAGTGAACTCAGTTAAAATGGAGCTCATCCATTTAAATCGATATATTAAAACATCCATAAATCCGCTAGCGGACTGCTGTAGTGTTGATTTTTAAAATGCAGGCAGATCAACAGCTGTACAGACAGTCAGCCAATCAGCATTCAGAACCGTAAATATGCATTTTATAATAATAATTATAAAAACATAATTACAAATAATAAACAATAGACAAATACATAAATATAAATACTAATACTTAATGACTGAATAAAATGTGTTACTCACAGTTAAGGACAATGCAATTAAAGTTAAATGGCAATGCCATCAGTTCTGTTGAGAGTTGTGCCCCATTTTCATTTACACATTTTGAATCAGGTACCACTTGGAGTTAAAATGCCAAGACCCAGCACCCAAGACGTTTTACAATAGATAGCACAGAGTAAATCATGCTAATTATGGGAAAATATAATCTGCCATTTCTTAACCATCCTTTCATTTATCTCGGAGTGCATAGCGCACACCTTAATTAAACTGTGAAGCTGAATGGTTTCCTAACAGTCCGTGCTGTTATCAAGCGCTCTTTGCTTTACTGCTTTCTAATCATTTCCACTTTTGAATAAATAAAACCTCGAGTGGCATCGCTTAAACTCCACGCAGGATCAGGTGACAGGTAAAGCAAATGGGTATAGGAGTGGAGGATGAAGACTGAACACAAATGTAGTGCTTACATGTTGTAATTCAAATAAAAATATACTGAGCAACAAGATTAGAACTTCATACATATCCTGGTTGTGGTATTAAACTGGTTTCATTCTGGTTTCACTACTACTTCAAGTCTGGACAGGGTAGTGAGATTAAACGGGGGACGGTCTCCTCCATTACAGATTTTGGATTTTGCTGACAGATGGAAGAAAGGCACCAACTACATTGAAGCACATAATGTAAGCTTGAATAAAATGTATTTTTTATTTACTGCATTTTTAAAAAGTTAAATAGATCCAAATTAGTCCCACAGCCATGAGTACCAGGACAGCGTTTATGGTTTGTTCAGTAAGAACTTCAGTGTGTGTCGTCTTTCTCTTCTTATTTTTTTTTAGAGATTATTTAGTCCTTACTACTATCAGTGAGCGAAAATAAACTGTTGCTTTAGGTGCGAATATTAGTAGCTTTGTAGTGTCTGATTCTGCAAATGCTAATGAATACAATGCGTGAGGGTAGGACTTATAGGTAGGAGATATGCCCCCTGTTAATGACTGTCACTAGTAGTGGTAGGAAAGGGCTACATGGGCTCCATTATGGTTTCAGCTTTCAGGTTGTTATTAATGACTGGTCTAAACAAAACAAAATACTTTGGTCGCAATAGCAAAGCAGTATGATGGGTTCAAACCACTGAGTCACTGATGATGTGTAATCGCTCCATCCTTTTTTGGGGTTCATGAACCATCAATCTCCCATAACTAATCACTACCTAGTAAGCTACTGGCAAGCGCTTTCAGAAAGCCAGCATTTTGAAAATTGGCGTTACAGTGGTCCACTAGCAGCAGGACCATTCGCCAACTATTTTGCCTTCTCTTAAAAGCTGATCCTCATTTCAACTGCCTATGCCACTATGTGTAGTGGGATGAAATTGCTCCTAATTATTCACACAGAACCAGTCATAACCACATTTTCCTTTAGTTGTCAGATGTTTGTTGTAAGGCATGGTTGTTGAGAACAATGAGAGATTCTGCTCATTGTGAACTTTTATAAAACCCATCAAAAATAAAAATAAAAGAGTGCATAATCAAAGACAAATAACAGAAAGCAGGCATTTTAAGCACAGAATATAAGTTAAGTGATTGATTTATAATGAAATGGGTGCATGCGCTCAGGTAAACCATGAAGGATTTGTGGTCGCAGTTAATAATCACTGACGTCAACCCAGACTCATGACATTCTCTTTTCTCTAGAAGTCGGGACTCTAATGAATGACTCAAATGACTGAATTAAATCAGATACTTTCATTGGCATTACATTCTTACATTTTGCAGCCAATTTCCTCCAGCTGCACACATTGCACAATAGCAGAGAGATTCAAGATACAACATATATAATAGAAAGAACCGTATGTTATGGGTTAACACGAGCAGAGCCATGACATTTTCAGGCCTTTGGTGATTTTAAAATTAAAATAACTTTGCCGTTGGGAAAGTCACATCACCCCCAAGTCCCTGACACTTCCTAAATATGCTTTTTCAACACACTTGCATTGCTTGAATTTAAATATAACAAACGGAACGAGTGTTGTAATTCAATACTACTCTAATAGCCACAACATATTTTGGACGTTGATGCCTCTCTAACACAAATAGGATCAAAATAGAACATTGAAACTCACGTATCCCACTTATTGTGTTATGCGTCACAGAACCATTAGTCTAATTGGTTAGAATGGGTACGGGGAGGAAACAATGCAATATGATTGTGTAATTAATCATTATAAATGTAAATAAAACTAACGTGGGGATAATTGAAGTACAATTTCTAAGCAGATTTGGAACTAACATTTGCTCAAATTTCCAGGCCGGGGGCCTTTCTGTGCGGAGTTTGCATGTTCTCCCCGTGTCCGCGTGGGTTTCCTCCGGGTACTCCGATTTCTTCCCACAGTCCAAAGACATGCACGTTAGGCTAATTGGAGAGTCTAAATTGCCCGTAGGTATGAGTGTGTGAGTGAATGGTGTGTGTGCCCTGCGATGGATTGGCGACCTGTCCAGGGTGTATTCCTGCCTCTCGCCCGGAACGCATGCTGGGATAGGCTCCAGCCCCCCCCCCCGCGACCCTGATCAGGAATAACCGGCTTAGACAATGGATGGATGGATGGATGGATGGACATTTGCTCAAATTAAAGCACTCTCTCTCAAGTGGGGAAAAACCCAACTACCAACAATTTCATGAATTATGAATGCCTGCTTCAAGTGGTGTACATGGATTTGTCCTATGGATGGTCACAACAGAGCTACACTCAAGAACATTAAACATGATAGCTAAGCCATTTGCTTGCAAGATCGTCATGTGTTACTAGGTAGAACATGCTTACTTTAAATACCATATTAACATGATGTGTAATGCACATTGCTTTGAATATTAAAGACTGAGTAGTATGTTAAATATACATAATGACAAGTGTTCAATGTAATGAACATTAAGGCTAAGATTGCATGTTGAATCGATGCCAATTATTACTTATGACAAGCAATTCAGGATTCCATTGGCCCAGATGCATGCATCATTGGTCACTTTCTTCCGGTGGACTCCCAATTTGAGTAGAGCAATTAGTGATGCTGAAATTTCATTGGCTGCCTACCAAAATATCATGTGATATGAGAGAGATAGAGAGGGGGAGAGAGAGCACTTTAGAAAAGCCAAGGGGCATGATGGAATGTGACACTTAACAACAATCATATAGTGTCTGGCAGATAACATTGAAGCATTTGATGTAAAAACAACACAGATGCATATTTCCATACATTTACTCACAGAACATATTTGTGTTTACCTCTGTTTCCCAATGAAAACTTAGGACCGTGGTTTGACCATCAGACCCTGGAGCATAGCCCTTTGGCCCCACTTCTCTCCTCCCACCCATGTGCACAGTATTATTCACATCTGAATTGCTTATCACTGGAATATTGTGTCAAGGATCAGCTAAATGTCCCTCCTGCAGACAACGGCTGTGGTCGTCATTGCTTTCATTTTATTTTATTTTATTCTGCAGGACATGTCAACATTCCATTTTTTCCCTTCTTTTGGTTCAGGCGATCTTGTTTACAATTGTGGATGAAGAATAAAAAACAATAGCGTACTTGTATTCTAAGACAGACAGAGAGATGAATGCAAATAGATGGATATGTTGTGGAGACCAGATGCTGACAGCTAGAGCAATTAAAGCCAGGGGCCTTTTATGCTGCATGTCAGCAGTTCCATGCGTAAAAACTGGCACATGTATTGTTTTTGCCTCAGAGCATGTATGAGCTCCCATCTTTCAAAAATGACCCTTTGTTACCATCCGTAGCTAGCTTTGGTGAGCATAAACTGGTCAACTTGGAAACACAGTAAAAAAAACCCCATCTAATTCTGTTTTTCACTGCCTGAAATGAATGGCTTTTTGAATTATTTATTGTCAAACAGGGACCTATTATTCAAAAATCATATCATATTCCCATGGAGAACTACACTCTGTGGAGGCAGCATACGTATGCTTTGTAAAGTCATGCAGGTTATTTAAAAGTCAGGTAAATATAATGTTACTTTTTTCTAGACATCTGACAAAAAATTAAAATATGGCAAAAAACTGAGGGCCAGATTTCCTAAAGATTTGCTTTTAGAATGCAAAAGCAGTCGTTACAAGGTCGCAAGACCTGTCAGATTTACTAAGCGGTTGCAAGGGGTAAAATCACTTTTAGGATTTAAGTGGTTAAGTCACATTGAAATGTTCCATATATACATTTGCTATACGTGTTATATGTGTTTTTTACGTGAACGCATTAAAACAGGGTGGAGATTATGCAAATTAGGTTGATTAAGTATTCTGTATGATTTACTAAAGCATGCCTTAGTTGCGACTCTCTTTGCGTAAGAATTTTAAGAACTTGAAACCAGGCAAGTATTTTATGAGCGCTGATATCGCCTACGTATTTCACAATTCCTATTTTGTATTGCACTTTACAAGGTGCTAGTAGCTGTCCCAGCAATGCATATCAAATAATCATAAATGTTGTTGCAAAGTACCCCGGTTCATGTCATGACAGCTTTATATTCAGGAATACCTCTTATATACTCAACTATACTTTTAAGTATTAATTAGGAATTTTTCTGAGGCACAGAGGTTCAACACAACATACAGTGCGTGCGCAGAATGTGTAACCACAAGCCCGTAGGGACAAACTTAATGCCAATACAAATACATAACACCTGTATCCACAGACAGCCAAGTCAGATCATTTTAAATATATATTCTATATATCATACATGGTATTTACTAGAACTTGAAATAAAAATTATATGAAAGGACGCAGGATTTCTATTGACAGTTCTGAATTTGAACAATTATCTTATTGTGCATATGCCGTCAAGAGGGTATAAAATGAATACAGTTTTATACTCTGTGGCCTTCTCCCATCACAAGTTTACTCGTTTCTATTCTTTATTCTTTATTATTATTATTATATTCTTTCCTTGGTTGGACCACCGCCGGTGTTTTTTCCCCGCATTATGTTGTAGGAAGTTTTTCTTTTGGGCACCGCCTAACATCATGTCATACTTTCTTGACATCATGTACTGATACTTTTGTTATGTCTAATGAATTATATCTTTTTGTGATGTCACTTTTTTGTCATTGACCATTACGACCATTTCCTGATCTGCATATTTAAGCTTTTCTCATGGTTCCCTCGCTGCTCCGTATCCATTTCTCGGCGCTTTGTGATCTAGACATGTAAGCATGCCATATTGTTTCGGACCCTTTTATGGGTGCATAAAAAGTGAGGGCGTTTCATTTCTTTCATTGTATAATTAGAACCAGTCTTAGTAAATTGATCATTAATGTGTCACTATTTGGCACCACAAAATAACCGCAACAAAATAGCGATCACCTTTGCGCTGAAACTATCATAGTAAATCTGACCCTGAGTACCTCATATTTTCCATACAGCAGTATGCTACATTACTGAGGTAGTAAAGAAAAATATATATTTTGCTCATTACAGTGTCTCATAAATTCCAACAAATACCAAAACAAATACCCTGTATTATTCAGAATAGTTTGGATATGAAGAATCCCCTGGCTCTATGTGATTTCTGTCTCTGCTCTGTTTGAATCCACATTTTTAATTGCTGCTATGTTGTTCACCCTAATTTGCTCTCAATAAAGAGTCTTCCAGTTGGCATTATTCAGTGCTAAACGTACTGGCGTACTAAAGTGACTCAGTCTTCACTGATTGTGTATTGAACTGTCATAGCATGCAAAGGTGTAATGTAACAATGTTGCAATTAATTTCACATATGAAAATGTAATGGTGGATAATGGATTCCAATGCTAGGTAATGGAGAATCCTGTACATTGCCATTGCACCAGACACAGTTGCATGCTTCTGTAATGTGGCACACTGAATATTTCTGTATTGTCACATGAAGACATTCAGTTGGGATCAAAGGTAGCCAGCCCCTAATTATGTTGAAGGGATTCATCATGGTCAAACAGAGCAGGTGTTGATTTTAAATTGCGTGGGGATTCATTTTATAATGCAATATGTGTTCTGATCCTGAAATGTAACCCTGCAGAATTTATTCATTTAATCGGGATGAAAACAAGAATGAATGAATATACACAAAGAAGTAGTATCCACTGATTACCATACTCTGCATGAGTACTATAACTATTCTTTTATCACTAATCATTTTTGAAAAATGTTATATGTTGAATTTCTTGCTTATAGAATGTAATATTATTGTATGTGTTCAGTATGTTTGACTCAAGTGTTTTTTAAATAGCGGCTCTTTGGCCATTCAATCAAGGGTGACTCAAGAAGCCATGAGTTTGAAATCTGTGGTAAATGGGAGCTTTGGTAGTTTTGTCCCCTAAAAAGGTAACAATTACCTTTCTAGGTGAGTGGTTGATCTGTATTGTAATGTGCTAATGAAATATGGGAGAATAGATTTCCATTTCCTAGAGTCACTGTCTCATTCTACTTGTATGATGCCCAAAAAACGATTGCAAGGGTTTCATGGATTCATATAAAACACTGCTGAGTGCTATAGTTTTGTTTTTTTTGTATTACTATCTATTTTCAGATGAAATTATAAATATTATCATCCTTACGTTTCACATTTATCAGTTACCGTAACTCTTTTTGTCGACCTTTCTGCTTATACTTTTTATACTGGTAAAGGAATACAGAATTAATCTGGTGGGTATGCGTTTCTTAGTCTTCCATAGGTCTTCCAGTTCCCTCTGGTTCATTACATGTGATTGGTTCCCTTCACTGGTCATGCGTTGCTGCTCATGTTCGCTATAATAGCTGTGTTCTTGCTCACCGCTCTTCTTTTATCCTCGTCTATGATGCTCTCCCTCTTGTCTCCTGAAATTATCTTCTACCAGCAGACCATATGTTCACCCTCCCACCCGTAAATGGGTATATTTCTCTTCTCTCATGTCCCGGTAGAGGGACACACAGCCTGCCAACAAACCACCTTTTTGTTGTTTTCCAAGGACACCTCTTTGAAAAATACTGCTTTTCTTGTGCTTTCTCTCTAAGACTTATTCTGTTCAAGCCTCATTTAATCCGTTCATTGGAGTTGACTCCTCGATCACTTTAATAACTCATGAAAAGTTTAACTCTAACAACCCATGACCCCCCTAGGATTCCATAGCTTATTTTTAATCAGAACTGTTCAAAGCTGCTTCCTTGTCAGTTTGATCAAAAGATAAAGTGTTACAGATGAGTTTTTACTCTATTGTAATGCAATATTTTCCTTAAGATTTTTTTTTGAAATTGCTTTATGATGATGATTGCCTGCTCACTCTTACTGTTATTAGCTGTGTTTTTAGAAGGGGTGCACCGATAGAGGATTTCAAGGCAAATTCTGAGTATCTATCGATGCCAATGCAAATTCCTATTTATTGGGATTTATTTTGTACGTTAAAAGTGTACAGTCACACAGATCACATATATGCAAATCTAATGTTAGTCTTGTACATGAGGTACAGCCATGTAATAAATCAATTGTAATATAATTCTATTATTATATTACAACTATATTTACCCTGTTTAGAGCATGACTAATGTCTTTTGGACACTACTGAGTGATGGAAATATATATATATTTATTCTTTTTATTATTTTTTTCTCTGTGTGTTCATCACATTATATCTCCTTTTCAAGTTAAATTATTTTCAAGTTTATTTTCAATAAAATCTCTAAAATGGCAAAAAATATATGTCTATGTCCATATTGGGCCTATCTGGATGTCAAGCTGTTTGGTTCACTCCTACATTTTATTCTCCAAATTTCAAATGCCCAATCACAACCATAATCCTGTGTCAATGCTGTCACACTGTCCATCAAGTACGGATGGTGCATCTTTGCATGTACAGCCTCTGAAATATATTCAGTTAGCCACCGCTTCTTTTCACTATGTGGTCCACCAGGGGAGCTCCACAGTCATTGCTCCAGACACTGAACATCTTGCACAGCTAGTGCAGGCACACGGCAGGCACGCAATTAACCAGAGGAATTACTATCAGTGAGGTTTTGATTCTGGATTGTGGGGCACAGCACTGCAGCAAGAAACAGTCTTTTGGCCAAATCGAGAACCTCCTAATTAGATTTGTTTGGTCATGCTACTCAGATATCACTATGACAAATGTGTAAAATATGTACATCTTTGTACTACTTCTCTGTCTTCTTTGAGTTGAAAGCAATTTTAAAGAACAAAAGTTGTTATTTTAAGGAAGGCAATGCGTCTGTTAAATGGGTTTTCTATTCAAATAGAAGATAATATGGTTTGACATAAAACAAAGAGAGAGACTGATCAGTTTTACACTACCATAGAAAAAGGTTAACTAAATGTAATTAATTTAGTTAGTTAAATTAGTATTTTTACTCAGGTACAGGATGACTGTGATGCTATGCATAGCATCATATCGCATCATTCACTAGACAAACTAATTCACTCTTAGTGGTGCCATAAGCCACCGATAAGCTACCTAGCCACTTGGTTAGCTGGCTTCCTATAAAGGAAATCATCCATCCATCCATCCATTATCTAAGCCGCTTATTCCTGGTCAGGGTCACGGGGGGCTGGAGCCTATCCCAGCATGCGTTCCGGGCGAGAGGCAGGAATACACCCTGGACAGGTCGCCAATCCATCGCAGGGCACACACACCATTCACTCACACACTCATACCTACGGGCAATTTAGACTCTCCAATTAGCCTAACGTGCATGTCTTTGGACTGTGGGAAGAAACCGGAGTACCCGGAGGAAACCCACGCGGACACGAGGAGAACATGCAAACTCCGCACAGAAAGGCCCCCGGCCTGGATTCGAACCCGAGACCTTCTTGCTGTGAGGCGACAGCGCTATCCACTGCACCACTGAGCCTTAAAGGAAATCATAATTTCCTAAATTGTTTTGGAAATGTTTTTTCCAACAAAAAAGCATTCTTTGCATGTGCAATAACGGACTTCTATAGACTGAGAATTATCATTACTATCAATATGTCCAAATAAACCAAAAAAATTCTAGCTTACTGTTAAGTCTGCCTCTGGGCCAGATTTACTAAGATAGTGGCAATGCAAAGACGTTCGCAATTCTGTTGTGTTTATTTTGCTGTCGCAAATAGCCACACATTAATGACCAATTTATTAAGACTAGTTCTAATTACACAATCCAAAAAAACTTGCGGTAGGATTTGTTGTAGGATACACCCATACAAAGGGTCAGAAACAATATGGGACGCTTACATTTCCAGATCACAAAGCACCAAGAAATGGATATGGAGCAGTGAGGGTACCATGAGAAAAAACGTAAATATGCAGATCAGGAAATTGAGGTAAAATGAGGTACAGTCACAAAAAAGTTACATCACAAAAAGAAAATTCATTAGGCTTAACAAAATGAACAGTAAATTATGTAAAAAAAAAAAAAAACAACCAATGATGTAAAGAAAATATGACATGATGTTAGGCGGCGTCCGAAAGAAAAAACTTTCCTACAACATAATGGGGGGAAAAAGACACCGGCGTTGGTCCAACCAAGGAAAGAATATTCGAATCATAATAAAGAATAAAAACAATTAAACTTTTTTGGGAGAAGGCCACAGAGCATCTGTAAGTAAAACTGTATTCACGATTCATTCTATACCCTCCTGACCGTATATGCAATAAGATAATTGCTCAAATTCAGAACTGTGTTTTTATGCTGACTACTAGCTGATGATAAGTCAATAGAAATCCTGTGTCCTTTCATATAATTTGTATTTCAAGTTCTAGTAAATACTATGTATGTTATATTTAAAATGATCTGACTTAGCTGTCTGTAGATACAGGTATTCCTGAAAATAAAGCTGTCATGACATGAACCAGGGTAATTTGGAACAACATCTATGATTATTTGTTTTGCATTGCTGGGACAGCAATTAGCACCTTGTAAAGTGCAATACAAAACGGGAATTGTGAAATACCCAGGCGATATCAGTGCTCATAAAATACCACCCGGTTTCAAGAGTTCTTAAAATTCTCACGCAGAGTCACAGTCAAGGCATGCTTTCGTAAATCAGACGGAAAACTTAATCGACCTAATTTACAATCTCCACCCTGTTTTAGCACCTTCACCCCATATATACAGTACATATGCAAGAACAGATTTAACTATTCATCTGAAGGAAAGCTGCAAGGTCATGTAACCCCTGCAAATTACATCGTAATAGCAATTTTACCCCTTGCGACCACTTAGTAAATTTGCCGTAGATATTGCGACCTTGTAGTGACTGCTTTTGTGTTACAAAAGGAGTTGCGATCCTATAGTAAATCTGGCCCTCAGTGATTGGTTTGGTGTGAATCAGTAACACATCCCCTTCTTTGTGGAACTCAACGGAACAGCAGGATATAACTATAGTCGATCTCCTTGACAGAAAACAAAGTTATACAAGCAGGAGATTCCAAGAAAGACTTAAGGAACTCTTCTTTAGTAGAAAAAAACATTAAAAATGCCTTTTATTTATATGGCATATGCACAGAGTAACATCATTTAAAATCACATGTTGCACAAACACATTTCAGCTTACTAGTCTTCATCAGGGTGTGACACTTGTGTGGCTGGTGCTATTTAAGCTATGAGTAATTAACAAGAGCAGTTAGTTGACAGCAGGGCTGGACTGGCTATGTAGTCTACCGAGCAGATGCCCGGTTCAGTTTTTCAGGGGGTAGAATTATTTTATATAGCCTATATATATATATATTATACCACGGACGGGTATTTGCAATTATTTTTGTGGCTGGTGCGAAATAAACGAACTGGTCTCAAGCTAGCACCCCCGTCGACAGAAAATGGGGCGCCACTGGATGGGCCGGTCTGAGCCAAATGGCAGGGCCTATTTTTTGTCCCAGTCCAGCCCTGGTTGACAGGTGTGCCAATTTAGGAAAATATTCCCTGCATATAAAGTAACAAGCTGCTAGGAGCACACATGTCAAATTACAGAACTAGAAAAATAAGATGACAAGAATATATGTTACACCAAAAAATACCTTGTCAGTGCATAGGTTAAGATAATGGTTGAGGTGCTTGTGTGAATTTCCTGTCCTTTTTTACTTTTCCCTACCATGATCTCTCACTTAAAACAGTTTTTTGTTTAATAAATGCATTATAACTTACATTCCTCATTGTAATGTTTGTAGATATATAAATATGTAGTCATAAACCTCCATTGTCTACTGAAGAAAACAAATGCACACCTCTTGCATGGGTTAACATATTTTAACATTAGGAAATCCTTAATCAAGAGACTGGAACAGCTTATTTTAGGTGCATAACACCTCAAAGGTCTTCAAGTATCAGAAAAAATGAAAGCTCATTCACACTACAATGACCATATTCTCTTCTACTAAGTTCAAAAATGAATTTTTTGACGTTTTAGCCTGGATGCCAATTTTAAGGCAGAACTTTTGGACAGGATGGGGGCTTACAGCCCTTACAGATGTGACACATGTCACATGGAAACATGAGGCGCTTCAGTCATGTCACTGCACATAATGTTGCAGATTCTGCAGTCTGGTCTCCAAATGCAAAGGGAATCATGGGTTTGATACCTGTACAGTGATTCAGCATGATGGGCAGCAGTGGCCGTGCATGCCACTCGGTCATGTGCTATCTGTACAAGAACGCCAGACATCAGACAGGTGACTCCAATCACAGACGCTTGATGAAATAGGCTCTCCTTTATCCCTAAGAGGCTATTCTACTCAGTGAAGAGCATCCCTTAGATTGCAGAATGTAATTTTATGCTCCTTTAAAATTCAGCATATATTCTACGGTGAGTGGTGAAGATCCAAAGAAGAGATTTTCTGCAAACCACTGAACTAACCATTTTTATTTAATTGGTTATGAATATTATATGTGTATATTTAATCAGGCCTTAAAAATAGGAAATGGCTGTATGCCAGTAAGAATCACAATGGCAGAACAGCCACAGCTGAGGGAAACTTTTGGAAAGGGTATGAATACAGCATTTCCCCTAAAAATCCTGCAGTATAGGGATGCTGGTCTACACAGCCAGCAGTGCAGGGGCTACCCAACAGGACTGTGTGTTATTCACATAAAGAAGGTGACCCAGGGCTCTGGTGGAGGAATAACAGGTTGTCAACTATGAAAATATGCCTAAGGAACAAAACAATACCTCAAACAGAAATGAGTATTAGTTATGAAATCCAGGCATCATCCTTCCAGAAAAGTGCACCTGTCTCTCCAGCACTGCAGCTCCTGGGGAAATCAGAAGGATTAAGGAGAGTCTTATGTAACCCCTGAATGGGAACCACCTGTAGATGCACTTAATTGTTAATTGACTCACAGGTGTCTTTCCTGCTCTTGCAGAGCATCAGTTGGGAATATCCAAGATGCCAGGGGCACATTCGATATCGATGACATTTCGGAACTTTGAACAAGATAGCAGTTCCCTAGAAACTGTTTTCAGAATTCTGCAGCACCCTTTAGAACAGGGATGCCCAGTCCTGGTTGTGGAGAGCCAGAGAGCCAGAGAGTAGTCTGGTTTTTGTTTTCACTTAGTGAAGTCAACAACCAATTCAGACCCAATAAACCAGTTGAGGGGAGTTAACAGTGTAAACTATTTATCAAATAAACTGATCTTGTGTGCAAACTATGATTGTTCCTACCATGTATTAATGCACATCTTGTAAGTTGCTCTGGATAAGAGCATCTGCTAAATGCTTAAAATGTAAAATGTAAAATGTAAAATAAGTGCGGAGTAACAAAACAAGCATACCCCACGGCTCTCCAGGACCATGGGTGGCTACTTCTGCTTTAGAGGCATGTAGCACAGTGATGGGGTGGCCACCAAACCAGGTGGTGGGGGATAGGAAAAGGGAACACGAGGTGGCAAACAGACCCAAGGGGTAAAACAAATCAAACAGAAACACAAGTACTTTAAAAGCATCTCTCCTGCAAAGGCTAGGAGGATGCTTCACACCATCAACATAGGAGGGAGAACCAAAACACGCAGAAGCTGTGCTTCCAAAGGACATAGCAGACTGTGTATTCATACAAGGACTGACAAAGGCAACGAGCAACACCTGGGTTGATTATCAATCAATCCATGGTGTGTGTGCCTGTATGTGTATGTCACTGCCCATGGTCTTCACTTAGTAGTAGTAGTCTCAGTATCAGAGTAGCTTCTCACTCTAATATGGTATAGCTTTGTGCAACTTTGGGAATATGATTAGCAAATAAACCAATGCTCATTTACTACTTCTGACAAATCACAATCTTGTGTAGGCAGGATTCTTATTGGAGGCAGTGATTCAAAGCAGGAACATTCTTTGATGATACTTCAGTATACATACTAAAATACTAAAACATGTTGTTCTGTTATAGAAAATAAAGCCATATAACCAAAACAATGGCATTTTCTGGCCATCACCATTAATATTTTTTGACAATTAACTGCATACCGCAGGTCAAGCTTAATTGATCGAACTTTTACTATATCCGGTCGGCAATTATTCATGAATAATTGTTTTCAAACAAAGGTGCTGCAGTGGCCTCAAAGTAGGGATGCTATGAACACCGCAAACCTATGCAATAGTTTACTCAAAAAGACCGGAAATCTCCATGCTAGGGAGTCATAAGGTTATTTTCATTTGCCGATGCTAGCATTGAACTGCATTAGTTATTGTTGTGCCAAGTGGGAAGATCAATACAGATGGACAAGGGGAAGGACAAGTCTTGGGGGCAACTGTTCCTTGTATTTAATGCAGTCAGGGTGAGATGGATGCCATCCATGGTGCATCAAGGGCTGGCCACATATGGGGGGGCACCACTCTGCACTGCAACACAAGGATATGTTGTGAAATAAAAACATAAATGGCGAATTAATACCACCTCATATTTTCAATTTCAACGCTTTTGGATGGACATTTAATGCAATTCACAGTTGCTTGCTTCTAAGTTACTTGCCAACTTCATTTTTCTGCCATTCTCTATCTTTAGCTCATTCTGCTTGTTGTAATATATATGTTGTCCTCAAGGTACTTTTATTCGAAGTGTTGAAGTTGAAGTCCGCAAAGGTAAATTAACACAACTGCTTTTGAACAGTTATTTTTGTCAATTTTCTTTTTCAAACTAAAATTCCTGTTCTCTCTGCTGCATGTCAAATCAAATTACATTCTTGACGAAGTGAAGGTTATCCTTTGATTTAGACATAATGGATGTCTTTTTCCCCTCACAGACATAACTATAAGAAATATAACATCCATCCTCATCTTCCTCTGCTGCCAACTCTTACCTCAGAGCGTGATGGGGGGCAGAGAAACCCCTGCAATGAAGTTGACACCTGCCTTTGCTGAAAAGACTGCATCATACCTACTCTTGAAACGGCGTATGGTATTCAACATGCCACATTCAATCCGTTTCAAGCCTTACAACATACTTTAACTTAGTTGCACAACCACTCCAGTGCAGCACACAGTTGAAGGTGTCCTGGTTGCTGTCATAACACAAATGTATTTCTTTCAGTTTTGCTGTGTGGGATGAAAAATAAGATTTGCAATCCAATTACTCACCAGCCCATAACAATAAATAAGAATTTCTTACTGTACAATGTGTAAAAAAGAGAGCCTTTCATCCTAGGCCTCTCCATGCACTCTCCTTGAGAACAATAACAAAAAAATACAATGCTCCTATCCTGGAGTCAACATAAATGGAATGAAATTGCAACTTCCTTTTTTTGAACGCTAGTTTCCCTGGGCCCTGTTTATGAAAGCAGACAGCTGAGGGCAAAGCCACCTGCACACACCCGTAAGAGGACTATTTTCCCCTGTCAGGATTCATTTTACACACGGTCAGAGGCAGCACGTTGGGGTTGGGTGACCACAGAGGTCGGTTGGAGGTCCACTGTGTGCTGACACAATGGGATAGCCGGCCTCTCCACCCACAAGTTTACCTATGGCTCTACCGCAATGGAACGGAACAGCTTCCTGAGGGGGCCTGTCACCCCATTTGTATTATCCACTGCCTCTGTCTTACTGCGCATTACTGTGTTTCATGCAGTTTTTTTCACAAAGCATTTTTATTGCAGGTCCAACCCTTTTCCCCACATGTCTCACTGGTCTTAGTTCAGCAGCTCTTCAGTGTTTTAAAGGCTCTCTGTAGACTTCGGTAAGCCCACATGGAATGTGGAGTAAGTGGCCTACCAAACCATGATGATTTTGTACCATTTTCCCAATAATAACTGGACTGTTATTTGGGGGAAATATCTGTGTGTCTGTCTCACTGGCTACATCAAAGGGTTGCAGTAACACTATTTTACCACCAGATGTTGTGGTTGAATAAAATGGGTGAGGGTCTGCAATTTGTGATTTATGATATATGATGTCTTTTTTAGAGATAGAAGAAAGAGAGACTGGTCAGAGCTTTTTATGCAACAGCTTTTTATAAATAGCAAATATGCTGTTGTCAACACTTGATAGCACTTTGAATTACAGTGACCTTGTACCTGTATAAACTGCATATATACGTACAATGCAAGTTTAGCAACATAAGATCACTGTAGCAAGGTGGCAGGGGTGACCACCATGCCAGCTGGTGAGTAGATAGAAAAACAAACCATAAAGCAATGTTCCAGTTGGCCAGCAGCCACAGCCCTCATACAGGACCAGTCAAATACGAGTGCGTATGCTATCCACCAGCCTCCTAACATCTTGCTTTTTGGGATGTGCCTCAAACTTGTCAATCAGATATAGCATTAATATTGCTACGTTTACTGTAGTCTACACCTGGAAGCAGAATAGAGCTAACATTTCACTACTTGATATAAAAGTGGCTAGCGATTTATACACTACTAAATATCTTAACAGCAGTTATGAGCTGATCTTCCATCTTTTGAAGATTTGTGCAGATTTTCTAGCAACAGGATATTCTAATTTGTTTAATTCTTGTGAATTAAGTCAGATTGGATGTATTGCATTGCATTACTTGGTAGCCTATTGTGGCATCCCTTGGATGAAGTTGCACTGATATTATATAAGTTATTTCAGCCCTAGCCCAGTGATAAGTGACTTTGGAACTGATTGCTTATTTGAGTACATTGGAAACTTTGCAAATAAAAATTATACAGTCAGCATGGCTCATACACTGGTCTCAGTTTATTACAGTAAATGCCCTGATATTACTACACCTCCAGTTTATGTGGTTCCTTGCTCTTTTTCATCGATTTGTAACACTGAGTTCTTACTCTCACCTGCCTGTCTCCTACGTTTGACACTGTGTCCAAGAAAACAGTAAATATAGAATGTTTTTTGGGTACTTCGCTACTCACTTGGTTAATGTCACCTCATTGCTGACTGCACAACATAGCAGCTAGTTATCAGTGTACTTTCAAATGATAAAATGTTCTTGTTCTGTTTTGAGAGTGGATATATAAATGACAACCTATTTCCTTATCACCCTTAAAAAATCACTTACAAAATAAATAGCTAGCTAGCTAACCAACTAAATGAGCAGACAGCAAATTAAAAGCGAATTAAAAGCTTTTAAACACATTTGTTAATTTGCCACTGCAATTACCTATTAAAACAACTGAGTAGCTTGTTTGATAGCTTCAACTGTACGTTTATTTGAATTAACAGTATACAGAATACCTACAATTAACAACACAGAACTGAATATTCCTCCTTGAGCCGCCACCTTACCGTGGTGGAGGGGTTTGCGTGTCCCAATGATCCCAGGAGCTAAGTTGTCGGGGGCTTCATGCCCCTGGTAGGGTCACCCAAGGCAAACAGGTCCTGGGTGAGGGACCAGACAAAGCGTGGCTCACAAGACCCCCATGACGACAAACAAAAATGGAAATACGTTTCCTCGCCCGGATGCGGGTCACGGGGCCCCCTGAGCCAGGCCCGGGGGTAGGGCTCGAGGGCGAGCGCCTGGTGGCCGAGCCTACACCTATGGGGCTCGGCCGGGCACGGCCCCCCCGATCTGAACCAGAATGGTGCTTTGTTGTTGGACTTCTGTGCTTGTCACAGATTGTCCATAACGAACATCATGTTCAAGCACAAGCGTGTCCATATATGCACCTGGCACCAGGACACCCTGGGCCGCAGTTCAATGATCGACTTTGTGGTCGTGTCGTCGACTTGCGGCCGCATGTCTTGGACACTCGGGTGAAGAGAGGGGCGGAGCTGTCAACTGATCACCACCTGGTGGTGAGTTGGCTCCGATGGTGGGGGAGGATGCCGGTCAGGCCTGGCAGGCCCAAACGTATTGTGAGGGTCTGCTGGGAACGTCTGGCAGAGTCTCCTGTCAGAAGGAGTTTCAACTCCCACCTCCGGGAGAGCTTCAACCATGTCCCGGGGAGGCGGGGACATTGAGTCCGAGTGGGCCATGTTCCGTGCCTCTATTGTCGAGGCGGCTGACCGGAGCTGTGGCCGCAAGGTCGCCGGTGCCTGTCGCGGCGGTAATCCCCGAACCCGCTGGTGGACACCGGCAGTGAAGGATGCCGTCAAGCTGAAGAAGGAGTCCTATCGACCTTTTTGGCCTGTGGGACTCCGGAGGCAGCAGATGGGCATCGGCGAGCCAAGCGGAGCGCGGCTTCGGCGGCCGCTGAGGCAAAAACTCGGGCATGGGAGGAGCTCGGTGAGGCCATGGAGAACGACTTCCGAACGGCCGAGGAGGTTCTGGACCACCATCCGGCGTCTCAGGGGGAAGCAGTGCACTGTCAACACTGTGTACAGTGGGGATGGGGCGCTGCTGACCTCGACTCGGGACGTTGTGGGTCGGTGGAGGAATATCAAGACCTCCTCAATCCCACCGACACGCCTTCCAGCGAGGAAGCAGGGTCTGGGGACTCGGGGGTGGGCTCTCCTATCTCTGGGGCTGAGGTCGCCACGGTGGTTAAAAAGCTCCGTGGTGGCAGGGCCTCGGGGGTGGATGAGATCCGCCCGGAGTCCCTCAAGGCTCTGGATGTTGTGGGGCTGTCTTGGTTGACACGACTCTGCAGCATCGCGTGGACATCGGGGGCAGTGCCTCTGGACTGGCAGACCGGGGTGGTGGTCCCCCTCTTCAAGAAAGGGGACCGGAGGGTGTGTTCCAACTACAGGGGGATCACACTCCTCAGCCTCCCTGGTAAGGTCTATTCAGGGGTTCTGGAGAGGAGGGTCCGTCGGATGGTTGAACCTTGGATTCAGGAGGAGCAATGTGGTTTTCGCCCTGGTCGCGGAACTGTGGACCAGCTCTACACCCTCCGCGGGTCCTGGAGGGTGCATGGGAGTTTGCCCAACCAGTCTACACATGTTTTGTGGACTTGGAGAAGGCTTTCGACCGTGTCCCTAGGGGAGTCTTGTGGGGGGTGCTCCGGGAGTATGGGGTACCGGACCCCTTGATACTGGCCATTCGGTCCCTGTACGACCGGTGCCAGAGCTTGGTCCGCATTGCTGGCAGTAAGTCGGACTTGTTCCCGGTGAGGGTTGGACTCCGCCAGGGCTGCCCTTTGTCACCGGTTCTGTCCATAACCTTTATGGACAGAATATCTAGGCGCAGCCGGGCGTTGAGGGGGTCCGGTTCGGTGGCCTGAGGATTGGGTCACTGCTCTTTGCAGATGATGTGGTCCTGTTGGCTTCATCGGGCCGTGACCTCCAGCTCGCTGGAGCGGTTCGCAGCCGAGTGTGAAGCGGCTGGGATGAGAATCAGCACCTCCAAATCCGAGACCATGGTTCTCAGCCGGAAAAGGGTGGAGTGCACTCTCCGGGTCGGGAGGAGATCCTGCCCCAAGTGGAGGAGTTTAAATACCTCGGGTCTTGTTCACGAGTGAGGGAAGGATGGAGCGGGAGATCGACAGGCGGATTGGTGCGGCGTCGGCAGTGATGCAGACGCTGCATCGGTCTGTCGTGGTAAAGAGGGAGCTGAGCCTAAAGGCAAAGCTCTCGATTTACCGGTCGATCTATGTTCCTACCCT
Organism: Aldrovandia affinis; assembly: GCA_029706075.1. Lineage (NCBI taxonomy): Eukaryota > Metazoa > Chordata > Actinopteri > Notacanthiformes > Halosauridae > Aldrovandia > Aldrovandia affinis. Next base: position 1,718,278 of record JAINUG010000033.1, read on the forward strand.
CACCTATGGTCTACGAGTTGTGGGTAGTGACCGAAAGAACGAGATCGCGAATACAAGCGGCTGAAATGAGTTTCCTCCGCAGGGTGTCTGGGCTCTCCCTTAGAGATAGGGTGAGGAGCTCGGTCATCCGGGAGGGGCTCAGAGTAGAGCCGCTGCTCCTCCGCGTCGAGAGGAGCCAGATGAGGTGGCTCGGGCATCTGGTTAGGATGCCTCCTGGACGCCTCCCTGGTGAGGTGTTCGGGCACGCCCCACCGGGAGGAGGCCTCGGGAAGACCCAGGACACGCTGGAGAGACTATGTCTCTCGGCTGGCCTGGGAACGCCTCGGGATTCCCCCGGAAGAGCTGGACGAAGTGGCCGGGGAGAGGGAAGTCTGGGTCTCCCTGCTTAGTACGCTGCCCCCGCGACCCGAAACGGAGAAGCGGTAGAAGATGGATGGATGGATGGAGATGGAACTGAATATTACTCTTTATTATTATTCAATTGCCAGATCCATCCATATACAGTATGATACATATGTTAATTCTAAAGCGATGTGGCCCTTGTCTGCTCTTAATTCTGCTGCCTGATCACAATTTTAGTGACATTAATAAAAAACGCTGTTGCTGAAGGACTGCATTTAAATAATAAGCAGTTGAAATTACAACTTATTCCTGATATTGAGTCTTTAGTAAACACAACACTGTTGATCTCTGAATGCATTTAACAATGTAATGTTTTATTGAAATCTCTACATAATGCCCTGAATGGTTTTAAGAAAGTACTGCCATGACAGTTATCTTTATATTCTCTATGCATCAGTAAAAAAAAAGTGTACAGCATTATTGAATTTTTGCTTGTGTCAATGTAGAGAAATGTTCAGGTTATACACTATCAATCTCTTCACAAATTGTCAGCATCATATACAGTATCTTTGTGTTACATGAAAAGAGAAAGTAAGTGAGGAAGTACGTTTTTCATAGCACCAATGTAGTGTAAATTCATGTAGGATCAATATTTTTGTACATTATAAAGCTATTACAAATAATAGCACATCAAATAGTCCCATACAGTACTACAATTAATACTATCAATAATTTTAGTGCTAAAAGTAAAGAGACAAAGAATGAAAATGTATATTTCAGTTGTTGTTATTAGGCAGAATATGTTGTCTTGCATTGTGTTAATAGTAACCATGTGTTGTTCTGGATAGTTGGTAATTTGCTCATTGTATAGTTAGTAACTATGAAGTATGTACAATTGCTCAAATTTAAGAATATGATATATGTGTTTTATGTGATGATGCTTATGTTTCCAAAAGCAGAATATGAAAGTCATACAAATTATTTCATAGTGTATATACTTGACGTTTCAGGATTTCTGTCTTTCATGTGACATAAAATTAGAAGAAAATGAGAGATGAGAGATGAGACAATGAGATGAAGAAACATGTTTTTATTGATTGTACATTACATAACATCAATAAATAATCAATAAAGCTGTATTTCACCAACTACAGAGTAGATTCACTCAGCTATTGCGTGACTCAATTTGAGACTTTTTCTGCAAGTGAAAAAAACTGTTATGATAATAGACTAATGCTAAACTCAAAATATACTTTCAATGAAGGGTAATGGACAGATCAAAGCATGTGTGGTGGATGGAATTTCCTTTCAGATGTCAAGGGCACACTGGACGAGATCGGCTGAATAAAACGTTTGAAGACAGATGTTCATTGAGTGGGGGAAATAGGCACTTATGAAAGAGCAGCTCACTGGATTGCCAGAAAAAGGATAACCTATTTAGCTTCAGTGTGCTGGAGTATGCTCCTGCCTGGATCTGTGATGGAGGGCTTCTTGTAGCCATGCAGGGCAAAGGACATGCATTTAATGCCATGAGGATGTCCTGCACCTGTGATGGACATACATTGAATGCGGTGAGGCTGCCCTGCACTATGATGGTGGGTCGCTAGTTGCCATGCAGGGCACAAGGCATGCATTTCATGCTGTGAACTCTGTATAAAGCAGCTTTTGCAACACAGACCAGATTCCTCTTATGTGAAGGAGGACTCTTCAGAATTACTTCAGCAATTCTGAAGTTGCTTCAGCTTCAAAATAAATTATGCCTGGCGAGGGCCTCGCATGGCTACGTTCAGCCTACATATCTTAAGGCTGGTAATTAGTATAGCATAGCTTGTCCCAGGAGACCCTGGGGTGTCCCTTTGAAATCACCACTCTGTTCTAAGCGAACAAAAACAGCGTTACATCCACTGACCTCGGCAAATCACCACAGAAACTTGAGCCCAGGAGAACACATGCTGTCGTAGGATATTTATTAGGGTTTCTGATCACGTCATTGGAGTTGGAGGGAGTCATTCCAATTCCCAAATGGAACAGCAAAACATGAAGTTTAAAGGGATTTTCTCAATAGCAAACAGAAACCAAATCAATCTGTCTAGATTACAGTCACAGTCTGAAAATTTGACTAGGGAAAAATAATGGCTGCATTTTTTGTAAAACCAAAATAGGTCAAGTTAAAAGGAATAGTTCTTGTATTACAACAAAGCTAAATATCTTTGTGATAATGACTCCATCAACATCGTAACATTTTTGATGCTTTCTCCTACTTGATTGTTGTGCATTGAGTAGGGGAAAGAACTTTATGCACTAGAGTGCCGTGAATGTGAATGAAACATTCCTTAATGTAACTTCCCCCACGCCCAAGTAAAATTGAGCTCCTCCACAAAACTATACCAGAACAGTCATGTAAAATACTCTGTAAAATAAATGGGAATTGAATCAACAGGTCCGTGACTGACAAGAGCAGACAGAGAGTCAAACATGGGCAAGATAAAATGGCCCAATATCAGTTCTAAATGGGAAGCACATCACCCATGAACAGTAAACTTTTACAGATAGGAGAGAGACTGCGACACTGTATTACCATCTCAATACCAGAGAGCTTGGAAATCTATCGACAGGGAGCTCTAATTCCGTGATTTTATAACTCTTAGCTGCCAATGTCTATGTGTATTGAATCTAACATGCTCGGCCAGGCTCCTGTGAGGGCTGGGATGTTCCTCCCAGGCCTCTTTCGCTAAGTCCAAAAGGCCCCTGGGTTGTCATCCATACAGCAGCTTGAATTGTGAAAAACCTGTGGAGGCCTGGGGAACTTCACATATGGCAAACATTAGGTGGGGCAGCAACTGATCCCAGTTTCGTCCATCGGTTTCCATTACCTTTTTAACATGCTTTTCAATGTTTTATTGAACCGTTCAACAATGCCATCTGTATGGGGGTGATACACTTGCAACAGTGCATAAATCTTTCATGATAGAAGACATAAATGGCGTACCTTAGTCTGTACAGGATTTCCTTAGGGATTCCCACTCTACTAAACAATAGAAACAGTTATTTGGTGATTCCTTTTGTTGCCATGGTGCACAATGGAATAGTCTCTGGGTACTTAGTGGCATAATCCATAATTACCAGAATATATTAGTGTCCTCGGGCAGTCTTCAAAAGTGGTCCGACTAAGTCCATGGCAATCCACTCAAAAGGTGTGTAAATAATAAGCAGCGGAATCAGGAGGTTCCTGTAATTGGCCTTCAGAGCAGTCTTTTGATATTCAGGACATGTTTGACAATAATATTCCACCGCATATACAATTCCTGGCCAGTAAAATCTATTCATAATCCTTTCTTTTGTTTTGGAAAGTCCCAGATGCACCCCCAACAGGTGAGTATGGGCTAGTTCCAATATTGTATTCACATATGCTTTGGGAACTTATAACAGTTATTTTACCACTTACCATTTTTCTTCACATTCTGATAAAACAATTGTTGCGGTCCCAAGCCTTCCTCCAAGGTTGATGCAGATTACATCCGCTCTCTCAAGTCCCCCTGCATCATCCTCTCTTTGGATTACGGGGCCCTTGTTCTCAGATACAACCTCATCTGTTGTCCCCTCTGAGCATGGTTCAGTTGAGGCATCCCCCTGCAATTCTTGGACCACTGGTTTCCACCCCGGACTTCTCTTGTTAACAGTGGCACAAACACTTTGACTGATTGGGGTTTTACCTGCATATGGCTTTCCCTGGGATATCTGGTGGCATCTCAGACCCCATATCTTTGTAAACAATTCACAGTCTCATCCCAGCAGAAGAGGCACAGGAAGATGTGGAACTCCCACCCGCATCTGGCAACTTCCCTGTGGGGTGTCAATCTTCACAACAGCAGTGTGATAACTTTTTGTGTCTCCATGGATACAGGAAATTAACATTACCTGCTCTTCTGGTGTTACATCTGTGGTTACTAGATGAGGCTGAATCAACGTAACCATACTGCTAGTATCTAGTAGAGCATCTGAGTCCTTGTCATCCACTTTGGCTGGGACCATCGGTACAGAGACGCCTTCATGTGACCAACAGGAAATCAGTAAGTTGCAGGGATGTGGCTTACCTCCATCTGAGGACCCGGCTGTGGGCATGGACTCAATCAAAACATGTCCGATTGTCTCTCTCCACAAGGGGGCGTCATCTTTGTGTCACCTCAGTGTCACCGCATTGGATTGGTCGAGCCCTCCATTCTGTTTCCTCCTTTTCCTGAGGTTTTCGGGGCCGACCGCCCTCTACTCACTCCAGTTTACCACTTTTCAGAAATTCCATGATTACTGTATGACTTTCCATCATCTCAATAAACTGATCAACGGACTTTGATTTCCTTGACTCACGGTTTTCTTCAACTCTCGAGGCAGAGACCTCAAATACTTTCATTTTGTGAATGTCAAGTTGTGAATGGTCCTGAGGGATCTTCCTGTAGCCAGGACTTTGTTATCCATATCAGGTCATACATCTGGGCCCTGGCCAGAGAGTGGGGATCTCACAAGACAGGTGTATTTAATTTGAAATCATTTTAAACACCTTAATTGTACACAGGTGGACTCCAATCAAATAATTATGAGACCTTGGAAGACAACTGATTGCACCAAAGTTTATTTAGGTGTTGTTTAGCAAAAGGGGTGAATACTTATGGAATCAATTATTGTCTGGTTTTTATTTGTAATTAATTTAAAAAAAAGATTTAGTTGGTTATTTTTTCATTTTTTTATTTTACATTACAGTATTTTGTGTTGATCAGTGGCAATAAATCACAATTAAATCAATTTTGATTCCATGAAGTAGGAAAATAAAATGTGAAAAATGCCAAAGGGAGTGAATACTTTTTTATACCCGCTGTGTATATATATATCATATGTATAAGAATAGCCTGTAACTGGTACCATTAATATATAATAATGGAATATTTTCAGGATTCATAAAAACCACTGTAAAATAATAATGTGACTGTCAACTACACAGTTCTCCAGACTTGACACAAACAGCTTTCACATAACCAATAAAATAGTGTATTTATATGACCTTCCTCGATTCTCAAATCATTACTGAATGTCATGGTACAGCATGACAACTCAGCAAAGTATTGTTATACTGAAGGATATTGTTCTCAAAAAATAATTAAAGGAAATACAAAAATATCCAATGTTATGCAACTCAGAGACATCCTGCACAACAGCTTCTCAATTTGCACAAAAAATGACAAAAACTGCAATTCACAACATGAATATTCAAGATGTAATCCCTGACTCACAGTTGTAATGAATGTGTTGTTGCCACACCAGGATTTGGTGTTTGTATCCATATTTTCTGCATAATTACAGTATAACCACACCTTTGAAACCATATACTATGGGAATATGTGTATCATAAGATCTGGTTAACTCAGCTGCCTTTACACAATACCACAAATGGAAAACAACATTATATAAACAAAATGTTTTAATATGATACTTATAAGATAAGATAGAGGACTGATGGTTGTCCAGCCAACAAGGCCTACAGTATTGAGCATTGCTATATTATTTCAGCTAAAATTGATGGTTATAGTAACATTAAGGTACATAACTTCTCATCTAAAGATTTAAATTATATTGCTACCAAATGTTCAGCGATTATCAGAGTGATGTGGCTGTACAAGGTCAGACATTTTTCAGACTGATCCATTGGTAAGACATGCCTAGTATTAAAAAGCCCCAACCTGTTTTATTGGTTTAAAACAATTATATTTCCTCACAGTTGAAAACTTCCACTACCATATCAGACAGATATTAGCTTCATATCGGTTATGTTTTGTTATTGCCTGATCTCTGTAAAATGTTCTGACCTCATGCAAATTCCTTTCCTGTATGAGTATACAGTAGAATCAGTGGATAATGAGGCCAAGGCTTCTACTTTATGTTAAACATTAAATTGGAAAGCAATATACTGGCACTATATTGGTCAAATTATCAAAGTTGTGAGGTGGCTCCTTTTTAATGTCGGTGTGAATTTTCCATTAATTTTAAACACACTCATGTATTAGCTTAGCATTTTTAGCAAATTGTGAATTCTAGAAGCTCACAGCATCCCATGCTGCTCCTGATTTTTCATTAGACACCTCTAAATGTGCAAATCAGCAGACATGTGGGGTCGATGCCCCTGATTGGGGCTCAATAAACTTGAATTTTATGTAACTTAATTTATTCCAATAACAATCCCCCCCACCTCAAATATCAGCATACATCAAGGGGCATCGAGGGACATATTGACTTGATGCTAAGACAGCTTTCTGCTACTCTGACAATCTTGGTGCATGTCAGGGTGGGAGGAAGGATGGAAGGAATGGGATTTATTTTCGTTTGCACGTACATTAGGTGGCAGTTTGGTTACACTGTTTATGACAAGGCAGCAGAGAACCAAGAGGGACTGCAAGCAGGGAATGCTTCTATCACGCTCAACCTCACTGGGAAGCTATAAATAAGACGTTATGGACTTCATTAGGCTTAAAGAGATATGCCTGGTTGTGCTGCAGTGAAGGGCTACTCACGGGTATCAACCTATTAGGCTCTGTAAAATGAAAGAGGTTGGGGGGACAGGAGATGGGTGGGGGGGAGTAGGTGAACACTAACTATGCTCCCACTTAAGTCATAACACAATGGATTAACTTTAATTAGGGTTTTAGCAGCATAATAATATTTAATTGCCTCACTACTGACAAACTGTGCCCTAAGAGGTGAGCCATGTGCCATGTGTTTTATGCACATGGCGATTTATGCACTGTGTGAGATTTTATATTTATTACCTATTAAATATAGTGATTTGTTTTTCTTCCATAATTACAAACACATACACACTCATTCTGCATTTTATCAGATAATTTTACTACAGTGGCTTTTTTGTTAAAATATCTTCATTCATTTATATATGCACATATTACTTTCTTTCTGACTAGAATTCATTTGGACACCCACTAGAATGTGTACTAATTCATAAAATATTCATACTCTAGACCATGACTTTTATAACAATAACATAGGCTTAATTAACACAAATACAAATTCTCATTCATTGTGGAATCACTGCCATGTACCAGGAACTTGTTACAAGCATTGGTGAAAGTTTAGACCTTGATTGACAATTCCTCTCTTATTGACTTGCACAGCTTTTAGAGTTTGCTTACCAACAATTTACCAAGTTTACCAATAGTAACACCATTTCACTTATGAAACATTTGAATATTTAGTCTCATCTTTACAGAACAATGTTGAGCAAATACCTTTTATGAATGTAGTTGCTGAAATTATTTTGATCTCTGAATTCAATTTCAATATTTTTCCTGGAATCACCTGGATACACCTGTGTTTTCAACATACAGGTTTAAATGAGTGCAATTCAAATTCTTTTTCAGAATTTGATTACTGATTGTATAAAGAACAGTCTCAAGGAAATGCCATTTTTAATGATTCAGAATAACAGCAAAATGCGATGGCACCTAAATGTTCACATCTGAAATATGAATTCTACTGTAGCTTCTATTAGCACAGAAAAAAAGAGTGCTTATTTTTCATGTTGGCCATGTTAAACAGACCACTCATCACAAACGGGTAAATTATACTTTACTTGGTTTGAGTCTTGGGTAAATATTAAGAGGGAACTAAAGTCATTCAAGTTTTGGACTGCTTTGGAAAATGGTAATGAAGGGAGATATTATGCTTTTATATTGTTGAGGACTTGTGATATCATCATCAACATCATTAACAACAAATACAATTTCAGGATTCCAGAAGACTCAAAGATACAGTAAATGGGAGGAGGGTTTGCATAACAGTATATGAATTGCAGCTACTGTACTTCTTAGGGGTGAGTCAAACTTTTTAATTTGCATAACTCACTGTTAAAAAATGAGAAGCTATGTAAAAAATAACTATGCTTTAATAAGTAGCATTTCAAACTTGTACTTGCTTTAAGAAGAAGCTAGCTACAGTGCCCTCCAGAATTACTGGCACCCTTGGTGAAGATGAAGACATTTAGTACTTTGTGCATCCTCCCCTTTCCAAGATAACAGCACTGAGTTTTCTCCTATAATACTTGATGAGGTGGGAGAACACATAACAACATTTACATTTACATTTTAAGCATTTAGCAGACGCTCTTATCCAGAGCGACTTACAAGATGTGCATTAATACATGGTAGGAACAATCATAGTTAGCGCACGAGATCAGTGCAGGAATACAGCAATAGACATCATTGCAGGCATCTGCGTACCATACCTGTAACACCGGGAAGGAAAAGGTTAGTGAATTTTTGTTTTAAACAAGGGATCTGAAACCATTCCTCCATACAGAATCTCTCCAGATCCTTCAGGGTCCTTGGTCCTCACTTGTGGACTCTCCTCTTCAGCTCACCCCACAGGTTTTCAATGGGGTTTAGGTCTGGGGACTGGGATAGCCATTGCAAAAGCTTGATTCTGTGGTCAGTGAACCATTTTTGTATGGATTTGGAGGTATGCTTTGGATCATTGTCCTGCTGGAAGATCCAACCACGACTCAGCTTTAGCCTCCTGACAGAGGCAGCCAGATTTTGCTCTAAAATCTCCTGGTACTTGATGGAGTCCATGATGCCATGTATCCTAACAAGGTTCCCAGGGCCTTTGGAAGTAAAACAGACCCACAACATCACAGATCCACCACGATACCTCACAGTGGGGATTAAGATTTTCTGCATGACCATCCCTCTTTTTACGCCAAACCCACCTCTGGTGTTTGTTGCCAAAAAACTCTATTTTTGTCTCATCTGACCATAGAATCCAGTTCCACTCAAAGTTCCAGTGCCATTTGATGACAGCAGAGGCTTTCTTCTGGCAAGCCTTCCAAATTGCTTGTTGGCATGGAGGTGGTGTCTAATTGTAGTTTTGGAGACTTGGTGACCCCAATTCTCCAACTGTGATCCTTGGAGAAATGTTTGCATCTCAAACCATCTCGAACCAATACACTTGTGTCCTCTTCCAGGCAGGTTGATCACAGCTCCAGTTGTTTTAAGCTTCTTAATTATTGCCCTAATAGTGGAGATGGGTATTTTTAGGCGTGTAGCAATATCTGATTTATGAAGGTCAACAACCTTTTGTCTCATTTAATTTGTGTATTCTCTGATCTTCTCCATGTTGATAGATGATTAAGGGAGTTGGGCCTGTGTGTCACCTCATATTTATACCCCAGTGAAACAGGAAGTCATTGATGACTTAATTCACCTAAAGACTCAGGTGAACTTAAAAAAATTCATAAATAATCTTTTTTCAACAAAAACACTAGTTTAGAAAACCCAACAGAGGGTGTAGGCTAACATCAACAGGTGTTATCAGAGACTTTCAGTGCTCCCTTCCCACTCACAATCTCTTGAGGGATTCATCTCTCCCCCATTTTTCTTATTTTTCTCTCTCTCTCTCTCTTTTTACGCAGATAGATTTGGTCTTCTTGGATGAGTCCAGAAACAGATGGTGCTCTCGGCTTATGGGTTCCGCCTGGCGCTGCTTCTGAGGGCTTATCGCACTGTGACCTGGCTGCCTGGTTCCGGAAACATCGGGCCAATGGTTCATGCCTGTGTATATGGAGCAGGCGGACAAATGGGACCCGGTATCTAGCCCACTGTGTGGAAAAAAACCCCAAGGAGGCCACTGCTTGGTCCGCACGGAACGATCCAATATCATCACCTCATCCTGAGAGGGGACCACTGAAACGAGCAATTTAATATCATGCTTTGCAACTTTGAACACTGTCCCCATATCTCACCCCTTACATAAGCTCCAGAAGTACTTTTCTGATAGAGCACTGGGACCACATAAAATACAGAACAGTATAGGAAATGAAACCCGGGGCTGGATATTTAAAATCAAATTTTTACAGAATGTCAGGTACTTCCCGTAATGAGACCATGGTATTCACATTGTAATGCTAACATGCACGTTGAATATTTGTGGTCAAAACATATACAAAAAATATATACATTTGCATTTAATTAAATGCATGAGGGGAAATAATGAAAAACACATGGCTCTAGCTTGCTCAATCTCTTTCTCTCTTTCTCTGTCCGACCTTATGGAAGATTGTGTTGTACGTTGCTGCATGGTGCTGAGTACCACAGTAACTTTGCAGCAGGTCACCTGTGTCTGACCTCCGTGGTGTGCAGTGCTGGTTAGGTGTCCTATTTTCTTCCACAGTCCCCCACCGTTCACATCTCAGAAGACCAGTGAGGAACAGTTCCTCTCCATATAAGGAAATACCATTAAATGGTACCTACATTGTCTGTTAAATATTTGTATAAGGCCTAGACAGACTAAGACAGACAAAATACACAGTTCAGTTAAATGTACTTGTGACTTTTTGCTGCATATACTGTAAGATTTAGCCTTAATATACAGTAGATTTCCTTTGGAGGTGGAACTTAGTTGGTTACACCATTCAAAAGCCCCGTACCAACATCACTCGCCAAGCCCTGACCTGGAACCCACAAGGGAAAGGAAGAGGGGTCACCCCAAAAACACCTGGAGGCAGATGCCAAGACATCTGGCCATACCTGGTCAGAACTGGAGAAAATTGCCCAGAACAGAGCTCAGTGGAGGACTGTCGTCAATGGCCTATGCTCCCCTATGGGCGATGGGCTTAAGTGAAGTGAACATTGTTCCTTATAATATACAGCCTTTTTATACAGCTGGGAGACATTCAGAGGCAGTATTGTATCTTACACTGCAGTGTCCAAGGCATGTGATGGCCTAGACGCTTTTCTTCAGATCCTGTTCAAACATATTGTAACAGGATATTCATATAAAATCAGAACACCTACGTGGAAAGGAAGCCTTGATTTAGTTGTTGTTTACGATCCCTATGGCAAATTAATACCACAGTGTCCTTCAAGTAAAATGTCAGAGGGTAACAGCAAGATCGTTGTGGTTTTCATGGTCACATATTGGCTATTTCCTTGTGTAAGATAATAAAATGTGAAATGATAGAAGGCTGCTGTCGAACTAGAACCATCCATTCTGCCGCATAAAGCTAAAGACTAAAGCAGCTGCCAAGTGTCCACTGTCTATTATATAGCATTTGTATGAGCTGGACAGCTCACCACAATACCAGCCTTGTGTGTTAGCTGTATGGTAAGCACACCACAAATCACTGAAATAAACTCACAGGACCAGGGGAAAAAAAGAGAAGTGGTGGGGTCCTGACTCCTACCTGGCTCAGCTTTATCTCTTTTGCCATAATGTAACTTCCTGTGAACCTTTAAATGTAAATTCTTTGACAGAGCTGTAAGCTCAGATGAGTCAGGTCATCTGCACTGTGGATGTCCTAGTCACAAAATCTCTTACCTTGAAGATCTATAGGCCATGGCATTGTGTGTCTGGATGAAAATGAGATACAGAAAATGTAGTGTTTCTTCTTTTGAAGTGTGGGGGAGTGGAGATAAATGTATAAGGGCCAGCATGAATGTGCTTAAAGCTTGAAATAAACTTGAAGTACACAATGTGACAAAATATCTTTTATAAGATCTAAGACTTGGACACTTGAGTGGCACATCAGAATAAATAAGATGTAACAAATCTAGGTGCAATTTTAGACTCTGATTTAAGTTTTAAAACCCACATAAACAAGGTGACCAAAACAGCATTCTTCCACCTAAGAAATATTGCCAAAGTATGGCCGTTTTTAACTCAACAGTACGCTGAGAAGTTAATTCATGCTTTTATTTCAAGTAGACTGGACTACTTTAAGGCTCTTTTCACTGGTCTTCCAAAATAATTCGGAACTCTGCTGCTAGACTTTTAACGAAAATAAGGAAGTAAGACAATAAAATGTGAAATGATAGAAGGCCGCTGTTGAACTAGAACCATCCATTCTGCCGCATAAAGCTAAAGACTAAAGTGGCTGCCAAGTGTCCACTGTCTATTATAAAGCATTTGTATGAGCTGGACAGCTCACCACAATACCAGCCTTGTGTGTTAGCTGTATGGTAAGCACACTACAAATCACTGAAATAAAGCCCAACTCACAGGACAGGGGAAAAAAGAGAAGTGGTGGGGTCCTGACTCCTACCTGGCTCAGCTTTATCTCTTTTGCCATAATGTAACTTCCTGTGAACCTTTAAATGTAAATTCTTTGACAGACCTGTAAGCTCAGATGAGTCAGGTCATCTGCACTGTGGATGTCCTAGTGACAAAATCTCTTACCTTGAAGATCTATAGGCCATGGCATTGTGTGTCTGGATGAAAATGAGATACAGAAAATGTAGTGTTTCTTTTTTTGAAGTGTGGGGGAGTGGAGATAAATGTATAAGGGCCAGCATGAATGTGCTTAAAGCTTGAAATAAACTTGAAGTACACAATGTAACAAAACATCTGAATATCTTTTATAAGATCTAAGACTTGGACACTTGAGTGGCACATCAGAATAAATAAGATGTAACAAATCTAGGTGCAATTTTAGACTCTGATTTAAGTTTTAAAACCCACATAAACAAGGTGACCAAAACAGCATTCTTCCACCTAATAAATATTGCCAAAGTATGGCCGTTTTTAACTCAACAGTACGCTGAGAAGTTAATTCATGCTTTTATTTCAAGTAGACTGGACTACTTTAAGGCTCTTTTCACTGGTCTTCCAAAATAATTTGGAACTCTGCTGCTAGACTTTTAACAGAAATAAGGAAGTAAGACAATAAAATGTGAAATGATAGAAGGCCGCTGTTGAACTAGAACCATCCATTCTGCCGCATAAAGCTAAAGACTAAAGTGGCTGCCAAGTGTCCACTGTCTATTATAAAGCATTTGTATGAGCTGGACAGCTCACCACAATACCAGCCTTGTGTGTTAGCTGTATGGTAAGCACACTACAAATCACTGAAATAAAGCCCAACTCACAAGACAGGGGGAAAACAAGAGAAGTGGTGGGGTCCTGACTCCTACCCAGCTCAGTTTTATCTCTTTTGCCATAATGTAACTTCCTGTGAACCTTTACATGTGGCTCTTTAAGGCCTCTGCATGCTTCTGCGTAAGCAACGGGACTACAACGCGACTGCGACGCGACATTCTTCTGCAACATGTTGCAGAGCACTTGGCAATACATACTTTTGCGCAACCTACACAACATGGTGTCCTTACACTTCCTGAAGCTGGTTCATTTTATACCGTGTTGAACAAATTATGCTAGCTATCTATATCGTTAGCTACTGTTAGCAAGCTTTATTTGGCCATGATACCAGGTTGCTAGCTAGCTAGCTATCTAGATATCGATAGTTTTGCTTAGCTAACATTTACATAGACATATAGAGTTGTTGTTGTATATATCGTTGTATGCAGCTGCCAACAACGATGTCTATCGCTGTATTAATTCACTGGTCTCTTGTGTGAACTATGATTGTTCTTACCATGTATTAATGCACATCTAGTAAATAGCTCTGGATAAGAGCGTCTGCTATATGCTTAAAAAAATGTATATGCACCCTGCTCTTTCTTTGCTTTGTTCGTTGAATATTCTGCGCATTAAGGTGTTGTAGTGACATGTTACATTTATATGTAATCTAAAGCACAACACAAAACATCTGTATATTTGCAACCTTAAATATATAATTTAGAATGGCGTGAAGACCACAGCTGATCATTCGTTGTTTGCAGAATCTCAGAGTTGAATGTACTGTCAGTACAATAGACTTTAAAACCTTAAGGAAGTACGCCTGTCATGAAAGCAGCTTGTGTGCAAGCAACTCACCTTTATAGCATTGAAATAATAGAGTAAATTCACGTGGAAAAAAGGAACCAGCAGACGACCCTGGAAAATAATGTTAATGTATTAAAGGAAATGAAGGATGGTCTTTTCACAGAATTAAAAAAATCACTGCTTTTATCTTTCTCCCTTAATCTGGATGTCGCTCTGGATAAAAGCATCTGCTAAATGCTTAAAATGTAAAATGTAAAAAAAATGATGTACTAGCTCGATGAACTATGACCATGACAGCTCCGCCTCCATTCGCTAACCAACCAATCAATGCTGTGCAACATCTATGGGACATGTTGTGAGTTTGATTTTTGTGCTAGGTATGCAACACCCTATGCAACATCAACGCAATGTTGCGTTGCAGTCGCGCGAGCATGTATAGGCCTTTAGCGGTATGGTAAGCACAATACAAATCACTGAAATAAAGCTCAAGTCACAGGACAGGGGGAAAAAAGAGAAGTGGTGGGGTCCTGACTCCTACCTGGCTCAGCTTTATCTCTTTTGCCATAATGTAACTTCCTGTGAACCTTTAAATGTAAATTCTTTGACAGAGCCGTAAGCTCAGATGAGTCAGGTCATCTGCACTGTGGATGTCCTAGTCACAAAATCTCTTACCTTGAAGATCTATAGGCCATGGCATTGTGTGTCTGGATGAAAATGAGATACAGAAAATGTAGTGTTTCTTTTTTGAAGTGTGGGGGAGTGGAGATAAATGTATAAGGGCCAGCATGAATGTGCTTAAAGCTTGAAATAAACTTGAAGTACACAATGTAACAAAACATCTGAATATCTTTTATAAGATCTAAGACTTGGACACCTGAGTGTCACATCAGAATAAATAAGATGTAACAAATCTAGGTGCAATTTTAGACTCTGATTTAAGTTTTAAAACCCACATAAACAAGGTGACCAAAACAGCATTCTTTCACCTAAGAAATATTGCCAAAGTACGGCCGTTTTTAACTCAACAGTACGTTGAGAAGTTAATTCATGCTTTTATTTCAAGTAGACTGGACTACTTTAAGGCTCTTTTCACCGGTCTTCCAAAAAGTTAATTGAGAAACTACAGCTAATTCGGAACTCTGCTGCTAGACTTTTAACGTAAATAAGGAAGTGAGAACATATTACTCCTATTTTAGCTATACTGCACTGGCTCTCTGTATATTTTAGAATTTTAAAGTCCTTTTACTTGTATACAAAGCTTTGAATGGTCTAGCACCCTCTTACATCACAGATTCCATTGTTTTATGTCCCATCATGAGCCCTTAGGTCCTCTGTAGCAGTTATTTTAAACGTTCCGAAGGTCCCCCAAAAGAAAATTGGGGAAGTTGCTTTCGTCCACTACGCACCTAAATTGTGGAACTCCCTACCAAAACGTATTAGAGAAGTGGAGAACAGCAACTGAAAACATACCTTTTTAATCGAGTTTATAATTAGCAACACTTAATAATTGTAATTATTTATTTATTTATTTTATTCACTCTTTATAATTGTATTTCTTTCAATTGCTTTATTCCTTTACTTACATTATTTCCTCTGCCATTTGGATTGTGTGATTATTATTTTATTATTATTATTATTTTCTCTATTCTTTGTGCTGAAATGTAAAAACATTTTGAACTGCATTCTGTATGAAATGTGCTATATAAATAAAGTTCATTATTATTATTATTATTATTGTTGTTTACTTAAGTGTCTAAGTGTTAAGTGTCTCATGACACCTCATGACATATTCTCCATTGCCACCATTTTTTTGTCAGCTACACTGGTAATAAAGCAAAAACATATTTTGAATTAGTGGAACAACCAATGTAATAACATGTCAATAAGAAACTACTTGCAAAGTTGCTGTGGTGGAGATTCAGATCAATCCTTTCAAACATGATTGGCTGGCTCCTACGGTCCTGTTGGGATAATAGTCATGGTGGAATACAACAAGACTCCAGAAAGGATCCTGGTTGAGAAGATCCACTGTCTTCCCTGTCGCCATAGGCCCTGTTTTCACATCTCTTTTTATGCAATATTTCCAGTGCATGTCACATTCAAGATTGTAGTCTAAACACAAGAAATCGTATATTTGATATGTCCAAATCTGATCTGAACCACATCTGTAGGTAGTCTGGGTCAGATTCAATCAGTATCAGAGATTAATGTAAATGCTCCTCATGCACCTTATCTTGTTTCCAACATTCTACTGACAAATAACATCCCATAATAAGCATCGGCATAGAATTGCACAATTTCAAATGTATGGACAGCACAAGTTGTTAAGCTAGCTACTAGCTAATTTACCTCAGGGAACCAAACAATGCTAATGTCTAAAAATAATACCTAGCAAAAGGGAAATCCTTGAAATAGTTCTCATTTCAGATTCTGAACATGTCCGAATAAGTTCAGAGTGAAAGTGGGAGGGGCTAGAGAATGCTCTGTCTTACATGAAGCTGCTGTTGAGATGCAAGATGCTGAAGTAGAACGCTACGGTATTTGGTAGGAACACATCATTTATCCACATACCACATACCAACATACATACCACATATCTACAGGTAACTGCCAAAATAAAGGAAACACTTGAGTAACTTAAGGTTTTTTATGGCTCTGTTATGCTATGGGGTGCATTTTCCTGGCATGGTTTAGGTCCATTCAACCACTTAGAGGGTAAGGTAAATGCCAATAAATACAAAGCCATTCTGAGTGATCACCTTCATCCTACGGTGAAGTATTTCTATCCTGATGTAAGTGGTCTCTTCCAGGATGACAAAGCCTCATCCTCAGGACACGAGTTGTCACTGAATGGTTTCATGAGCATGACATGATGTAGCCCATATTCCATTGCCATCTCAGTCACCAAATCTCAACCCAACTGAACACTTATAGCAGATTCTGGAGCAGCACCTGAGACAGCATTTTCCACCAGCACTAACAAAACAACAAATGATGCAATTTCTCATGGAAGAATGGTGTTGCATCCCTCCAATAGAGTTCCAGTTCCTGTTGTAGAATCTATGCCAAGGCGCATTGAAGCTGTTGTGGCAGCTCATAGTAGCCTTATTAAGACTCTAAGCATGTGTCTCACTAACTCACTTTTAAAGCCTCACCTGATTATTTAGAGTGCTACCAGTTAACAGGTTTACAACCTTTCCTGTCCGCGACAGCACAACAGGGAAAAAAAGGCAAATCTATCTCAATGGCACCAGGCATTTTGATACATTTCCAACAGGGGTTTGTTGCTGTTGGATACAAATGAACAGTTGGTTGGAATGAAAAGCATCATGTGATCTAGGTCAAAACATATGGAATCAGATATATACAGAACAATACAAATTGTGTGTGAACAGAAGACCACATATATTGGATATACAGAAGTCCAACTTGAAATCCAATTTTACAACCTAAATCCCCCAAATTTGCCATTGGTCCCTTGAATAAGATACTTTACATGAATGTTTTCAGTTAATATCCTAAATGTGAGCTTTGTGAGTCACCCTGGAAATGGGCCTCTGCCAAGCAAATAATGCAATGATAATGTAGTAAAATGTTACTTTCTTGAAAAAAATCATGTGTAGGATAATCAGCAGGTATCCGTTTTGAAAACACCAACCCCAGAGAATGACGATAAGCTTGTTCTTCAACACTTACTGTATCAATCAAATTAATGATCAATTATCCCCATGATAAACAACCCTATCCAAGAACAAGTAGCACAGCATATAATTTCTAAATTTAACAACATGTACCAAGGCAGTGGTTGCCTTCCTTTCATTTTGTCCTGATTAATTCTAGCACACAGTGTTCCAAGTGTCATACATAACAGCCAAATGGAAAAACTGGATTTATTCCGGCAAAGCGTAGAACAAATTTTGTTTGAATGCACACCCAGATAATGCATGCAAGAGCACCCTTTCCCGGAAGGCACCAGTGCCCACTCCGTAATTATGTAAGGAGACGTTGCTGTTGGAAAAGCTGGGAGGGGAGTTGGAAGGAAAGAGTTAAGTTGGTGCCAACGTGGTGTTTGCAGCAGAGGGTGTCAGACGGCCATCTGAGTTGGCTTGTCCTTGCGAGTCTGTCCTTTCCTGAGATTCTGTTGGATTCCAGCAGCTGACAGGTAACATTTTCTCCCAGTCACATCAGATTCCTCCATGAAGGCCATCCCACGGGGACCACCAACCAATGGAATGTCGATGCAACACTAAGTCAATTAGCTGGCAAGGAAAGGCAATGGCATGTAGAAATAGCCTTTTTTCCCTTTCTTCACACTTTTCTTCTTCTCACACTTCTCATACTATTTTTTTAAGCAATTTCACACTGAGGTACAAACAAATCCAGCTGCAACATTTGAGTGAGAATCATGTCCTTCCAGAATGTATGAGTGGTGTAAAGACAACTAAACAATAGGGAAGATAATCAACCTGAGATGCCTGATGCTTAAAGGTAGCATGCCATTCAGGAAGGATTTGTTCTTTGCGATCAAATTATTTAAATGGATGAGTAAATTACAGTAGATTCACAGGCAGTATCGGTCCTGGCTCACTTGATGGTGAGATCAGTCATACCCCCCCACCCCCACCCTCCCAAGCCCCAGGGAGGCCACACAAAACAAGTACCTATGTTGTAACAAGGCACAATAGCCACCCCTTTCATTTGAAGAAAATACTACAAATGGTCAGGGAGGTGGAGCAGAGGCCTGATTGATGGAGTGCTGAGTGGAGAGACGGTTGTCCTTCTGCCCATTGCTGCAGAGGAACTCTGAAGCTCTCTTAGAGTGGCCATTGGGTTCTTGGTCACCTTCCTGACCAAGGCCCTTCTTGCCCCGTTACTGAGTTTGGCCGGACGGCCAGCTCTAAGAAGAGTCATGGTGGTTCCAAACTTCTTCCATTTCACAATGATGGAGCCCACTGTGCTCCTGGGAACTTTCAATGCTTTAGCAATGTTTTTATACACTTCCCCAGATCTATGCCTCGACACAATTATATCTCAAAGGTCTATGGAGAGTTCCCAGGACTTAATGGCTAGGTTTTTTTTGCTCTGACATGCACTGTGAACTGTGGGACTTTATATAGACAGGTGTGTGCCTTTGCATGTACAATCAATTTAATTTGCCACAGGTGGACTACAATCAAGTTCTAGAAACATCTCAAGGATGATCAAAGGAACTGGATCCATCTGAGCTCAATTTCGAATGTCCTAGTGAACAGTCTGCATACTTGTGTAAATGTGATATTTCAGTTTTTTATTTTGAATAAATGAGAAAAAATGTCAAAAAACCTATTTTTGCTTTGTCATTATGTGGTATTGTGTGTAGATTGATGAGGAAAACAAATAATCTAATCAATTTTAGAATAAGGCTGTAACATAAAATGTGGAAAAAGTGAAGGGGTCTGAATACTCTCCGAATGCACTGTATACAAATAACAAATTTAAATTGAACAATAAATACAAATAAATAGATAAATAAAAATAGCATGCTTCTTTTAAAAGGAACAAAAATAAGGAAGTGCTGTCCAAGACAATCAATAAGAACACTGACACATATTGCACACTAATTAAAAAATTGAAGGTGCACACAAATAAAAGTAAATTGAACACAGCGGAGTTGCACCTTTTCAATACTGGCTGAGTCTGGCTCAATGTGGCTGAAAGTCCATTATGCACAAACCAGACTTAAGATAGCTTCTGCTGTTTTGCTGATAGTTTAGCTGGACTATATGCATGTTAACTAGCTAGTAGTATGCTCATAGTGATGCAGTATAGTGCTATTATTACCCCCCAAAATTAATGGGGGGTAATAAATGAGGCTGTTTTCTCAAAGTATCGGATATCTGGGTATCATCTTTATTTCTGGATATTTAGCGAAGGCCTTTGTGTCTTCTCTATGCAAGCTCATGTCATGTCTTAAGGTTAACCTTTCTGGCTCTTTTGTTCTGTTTATTCTGGTTCCTGGTGAAAGCCTGAATTGTTTGGGATTTTCCTTTATTGTTAGTCTTTTGGCCAGACGTTTTGGCTTCTTAATTGTAGCTAATGAAAATACATTAACTTTGGGACAGTCCGTGAGAAAGCTAGAAATTTGGGGGTATGTATGGTTTTTTAATGCATACACTTAAGACATCCAAATGATAGCCTATCACCTTCTGCTTCTGATTAATTGAGAGAAAAATGTGTTTGTTTTCACATTGATTAAATTATATCTATTTGTTGCAGTGGTGATTTCTTTAAGACAACGAGGGAAGCTCGGATTCCTCTATAATTGAGAATGGAAATATTTTTTTAATTACTGTTTACTACTGTTCCCAACATGGAAATACATGGGCCAGAATATCCATAAAGTTATTTGGTTAAAAATAACCAACTAAAAACAGTGGAATTTAAGCCAAATCAAGCTTTGTGCCTGCTCTTTCATGTGTATGGCGACATTGCTATGTCACGTTATAACCTCAAAGTCAGTGCTAAATGTCAGGATGTTAGAAATGACAGATGGCCTTTTCCGTTGTATGTATACAACTCATCACCCACTGACAGTGGGGACTACATCACTTCCTGCTCAAAATGTGCTTCCTCCAGAATTCATTCGCCAATTTATCTCCAGGGGTAGAAATGCAAGAGTCACTCTGCTTTCACATTAGTTGCACTATTCACATTCAGAATGCAAATTCAATTGAATTGTCTGAATTCAATTCAGATCATTTCGTATTGTGTTGCCTTGCTGTATTTCTCCCACGAAGAAGAGACAAGGAAAAGGGTAAATGGAATGTACTCTTGAGTGCAACTGCAAAGCAGCAAACAGATTTTCCCAACACTATAGTAATATTCTTATATCCAACATGCATATGCACACATTTCAGTGCAGACTTTTTAAGGATGGGAGAAGGCTTGCCTGAGGTGTGGGAAACTTCAGGGGGAAACTTCTATCCTCCAATTGCTGTGTTCAAACTGCATGTGAAAAGCATTTTCAGCATTTCTTTTTCTTTTTAGAGCTACGCTCAATTCTGCCAAGGAAAAGATCTGAGTGGCACTGAACTAGCCCTACTGAACCCTCTTTCAATAATTGCACTCATCTCCACTTGCTGTATGGACATTAGAGTGAGCCATAGCTCACTCACTATGATGACTAAGCTGAATTATACATAACAAGTAATACATCTCCAGAACATTACATCCCTTACATTACATAGTGTCCATTACATCCATTAAGTGGAGCCAAAGCTCTACTCCACTCCTGCTGTGCTGAAGTGTTTTTCATTTTATTTTCAACTTATAGAAGGGAACATGGCAGCAAGAAAGAGGGGTGTGGTACAAGCTTTGTACAAAATGTCAGGAATTCAGCTCTTGGAACATGAATATATCTTTCCTTTGTCGTGCTTCACAGTAATTAGGTCGGATTCAGGCATACACTGATGTAACATCCTCTTCGCCAGGGACACAATACAAAATACCTGTAAGCCCTTTTGGGTCATGCTAAATTGATTTACGGCTCTGTGGGTCAAGTCATTGGCCAGGCCCGGTCCCTGAGCGGTGCTCATGGTCTACTTGACATGGAGGTTTACTGTCAACATGTTACCCTGCTGCAATCAAGAGCTGCCAATTAAATCATGGCCAGATGTAGGCTGAAAAAAATACATTGAGTGCTGTAAGTGGGTGAGTGAGAGAGAGAGAGCGAGAGAGAGAGAGAGAGTGTAAGAATGAGAGAGAAAGATAGAAACTGCTTAATAACTCCAGGTGATGCTATGTATAAGTAACTTGAGCACAATATTCTGCCTGGTGCGTGAACTGGGATGCAAAAAAGCACAGCTGTCTCTGAAAAGGCCATTGCATTAGGCACTTTTGCCGATAACAAGATGATATACTTCCGCTGGTAAATGTGGCTGTGGCACAATTCGATGTGACGTGATGACAACCACTGGAGAGATTGGAGAAATGTCATCTGCTCACAGCTCCGTTTTGTAAGGCTCGCTGTGTTTGCTATTCCCGCCTCGCACAGCTCCATCTCCCAGCCCTAATGTCTTAAGATAGGTGTCAATGAGAAGCCCTTCAGTGCAAATTGGTATGTGTTACACAGCAACACCAGTATTTCCAATGCATCCCAAAAGAATAGCTAACCTTTCAGGTAATGTTGTTTTTTTTATTTGTTTTTTGTCCCACTGTGCCCTCTTTTTTCCAAAGCCTAGCTGTGTAGGTATGTCTTTCTTGTTTTGTATGCTACCCGTTTTGTATGCTAAGGCGAGGTAGTATTACTTTCCTGGTCATGTTTTCCCATGGGTCAATGATAACTAACCTAGAGCGACAACCAGAAATTAATCTGATGCAAAACCATACATCTTTCTTTTCTTTTGCTTTGACATCCCTAATAAATGCAGGAGGTAAACACACAGTATGCATATCTTAAGCTGTTAAATAGTGTAGCCATCTAATCGGAAAACCCTGAGCTCACTGAAGACAGCAACATCGTCGTCTCTGTGAACATCCATCAGCACCACCCTGACCCCAGCAACAGGGACTGTGTGTACAAAGTATACAAAGCTTCAGTCTCTGACCTTGGGATAAACCTGGGACAATAAATAGCTCTGCACAGTCATCTGCAAACATTGACTATGGGCTTCATCGCTTCTTTTCTGTGTGTGTGTGTGTAGAAATGAATAAGTGTCTCCGTGCGTTTGTCCCTGTGTGCATGTGTGTGTCTTAATGTGAGTGTGTGTATGTGTATGTGTGTATCTTCATTATTGTGCATGTGTATGCATGGGTAGCTGCTCAGAATAGGAGTTCTCCAAAAAATAAAAATATATTTAAAGTGTTCAGTCTATATACGTATATAATGACCTGAAATTGTATTATAACCTTTACTGTATATCAGAAATGAGCTAAACAGTGCTCACTATTGATAAGGAGAATGTTCTCCCTTCTGGTTGTATGTGAACGGCTCATTATAAAACTCCCTCATTATAACAAGTATAGGTTTGATATCACCTATTTACTAAAGGAGAGGAGTGCCAGAGGAGGATGCTCTCTCTTTCAATAGAGGGCACTGACCGGGCCTGGAATTCTGTATTTTTTAGGGCAAGGCCACTTTGGCGTTCGGTGAATGGTTATTTATTTGAGCGCCAGGCCAGAGAGAAAAATGTTAAACATGTTTGCTTTGAAGCTAGTGCTTGTGACAGCAAGATTTGAATATATTCATAGCATTGACAATGCATCAACAGGCCATCATGTCTACTGGAAAATTCCATGGAAAAAAATGGTCCTGAACATGAAAGACTGAAATTCAATCTTCAAATTAAAATATGATTTCCACAGTATGGCAATACACAGCACATTAACATAATTTCTACAAAGTGCTTTATAATAGCTATTCTCTATCTTGCTAACTACCTAAAGTTATATTGCCCTTCTGCTCACTTTACCTTGCAATTTCTCTGACTGTGTGACTGATAGGGGATGATAATACTGACTGTAGAAATGTGCCCAAGGAGTGGTCTTGTACTGTGGGTCGCTTGACAGGCTGCAACACTAAGTGGGGATTGGATAGCAGTATATTAAAAAGGACTAGAATGAGTCTCTAGGTTAAACCCTGGTATGTAAAACATATATTGTTGTATATTGCCTCTCCAATGTTTCCATGTTTTCTACATCTGTCTAAGTACCTTTTTTGAGTTCAATGTTTCCTTTTTTGTTTTTAGGTTCCATAGCTAGCTAGTGGTATTATTTTATTTCCCTTCTTCTAATATAGACTGGTTAGTGGACAGAAACAACTACCACCGGAGGCCAGTGTGGCTAATGGTTGGATTGCAGACTTTGACTTTGACATTGACTTTGACTTTATTATATATTTTTTGACAGTTACAAACGGAATAAAAGAAGAATTTACAGTGTCTATTATAGCTATATATAAACACACATCTTAAAACAACAACAACAACAACATATTTACATATAGACAAACATAGAGTACACAAAGCACACTCACAGATCACACAGTACAGTTAGGGATCATAGCAGATTTTAAAACAATGGGGGGAACAGTTTGGTCAGTTTTTAAAGAGAAGCATTAAAGAGTCTGATGGCAGTGGGCAGTGGGTTTCCCAAGCGGGTTGTTGTAAATTTAAGACACGTAAGTTCATTGCTGTTCCTCAGCAGCCTGTGTGAACAGTTCGCTTGCCTGGGTGGGAGCATATCACGCAGTGGGTGCTGGGAGTCATGCATGTCCTTCACCAGTTGCACTGCTTGGTTTTCTCTCCTGCTCTGCAGTGACAGGAGCAGTGGCCTGGCTGCACCATTTCCGGTTATGATTTTCAATGCTCTTTTTTGCACTTTGTCCAGTAGTGCTTCTTGTTTTTTTATTGCATTCAAAAGTAGGACTCCATTATATTCAAGGCAGGGCCTGACCAGGGTGGTGTGGATGGGGACAAGGTCCTCAGTTCAGCCATGTCTGGCTAGAACAGTCAGAAAGTGCAGTAGTTTTTTCCTCACTGACTGCTCCATATGGGTGTTACCACTGAGGTTTAAGTCTAAGTGAAATGCAAGGTACTTGTTGTTGTTGTAGAGGAAACAACAGGGACTACAACAGACTTTTTACATTACATTACATTACAGGCATTTGGCAGACGCTCTTATCCAGAGCGACGTACAACAAAGTGTTAACCGTAGTCAAGAACAGTTTAGCTGAAAGCCACCCTAGTGGGAAGTACAATTCCTGGGTGCTAGGAGCAACCACATAGTTAAACTAGGACCCTGTAGGTAAATCTGTAGCCACAATTCAAAGGTAGCAGTAAAGCACTCAAATGCAGGAAATAACGCCTAAGCCTAATACAATACAAACAAGTAGACGTGTAAACTAAGCAACTATGTCCCTAAGTAACAAAAACCGGACTACGGGGAGAGGTGCACCCTGAAGAGGTGAGTCTTCAGTCGTCGCTTGAAGGTGGCCAGGGTCTCAGCTGTTCTGACTTCCACAGGAAGGTCATTCCACCATCGTGGAGCCAGAACCGACAGGAGACGTGACCGGGAAGCGCAGGTGCGGAGGGGGGGAGGTGCTAGGCGTCCTGAGGTAGCAGAACGGAGAGGTCTGGCAGGTGTGTAGGGTTTGAAGATCTTGAGGAGGTATGTTGGGGCTGATCCCTTGACTGCCTGGTATGCTAGGACTAATGTCTTGAATTTGATGCGAGCTATAACAGGCAGCCAGTGGAGGGTAGTGAGCAGAGGGGTGACATGGGAGTGTCTAGGAAGGTTGTAGACCAGACGGGCTGCAGCGTTCTGGATGAGTTGCAGGGGTCTGATGGCAGATGCGGGAAGGCCAGCCAGGAGCGAGTTGCAGTAGTCCAAGCGGGACAGTGCCATTGCTTGGACCAGGAGCTGAGCAGAGTACGTGGTAAGGAAGGGACGGATCCTCCTGATGTTATACAGGAAGAATCTGCACGCCCGGCTTACCGCTGCAATGTTCATTGATAGGGACAGCCTGTTGTCCATCACCACATCAAGATTCTTCGCGCAGAGTGATGATGTCGCCAGGGTGTCAATGGACTTCTTTCCATTTTCCCACTTGTCCAACTGCTCCATCTACATGCCCATGGTAGTGGTGCTTTATATGTTGGTCAGTATCCTGGCCCAGGACAGACCCACATCGTCTGCGTACCCTGTGTCTAGAATGTCGCTGAGGTCTGTCCTGCGAGTAGACATGTGGAGCAGAAAGAGGTATGGGGAGACCACCCCTCCTTGGGGAACCCCAGATGTCACCTCTGACCAGGGTCTGTACGTGCCGTTTGCCATGACCCTCTACCTTCTACCGGTAGTGTAACTATGTAGCCAGGCAAGAAGCCTTGGACACAGCTCGATGACGGCTAGATGTTGTAATAGGTTGGCATGATCCACATGGTCAAAAGCTTTGGACATGTCAGCCAACAGCACTCTCACCATTGTTGGTTGCCTGGCATCTGTAGCTGTAAGCCACGAGTGTGTGGCTTTCACAAGAGCAGTTGTGGTGCTGGATTTAGGTAGGTAGGCGTACTTGTTGTTGCATTCAGCGAGGACTGTTGGCATGAGTTTTCTCACAAAAAAACATTCTTGAATTTGACCCTTGGTGTGCTGAGATTTGACACTTTAGGGATGGGGCACATGTTTGCTGATTTCCAGGCCACAGGAACGGTTCCATGCCAGTAGGAGGTGTTGACGATGTGGGTGAGGACAGGGGCTAGATCTTTGGCATGCTCCTTGAGCAGCCAGGTCGGAATACCATCCGGCCCACAGACTTTATGTGGGCTGAGCATAGACAGGGCCTGTTTAATTTGGCCTGTACTGCACAGGTCATTGTGCCCTGCAGATGTGAGTGAGAGGGCGCAGAAAGGGGTGTGGTACTGGTCCAGGCTTCGGCAAAGAAGCTGTTTAAAACATTGGACATGTTGTCATTCTCCACTCCATCAATTTCCCACCTGATGTTTTCTTTCTTCCCAAGACTTTGTTAATGAACTCCCACCACTCCTTGGGGTTTGTCTTTAGATTCTTTAATGAGCCTCTGCACTTTGTTTCTCTTCATTCTCCCACCTATTAAAAGTCTTCTGTCTTTTTCTGACAGCATCCTTTATTTGTTCAGTCATCCATGGTTTGTCCAGTGTGTTTGTTTTTTCTTTTTTATGGGCATTCAGACATCGAGAGAAGTCTGAATGGCAGTGTTTAATATGTCCACCTTTACATCTATGCAGTCTGCCTCATAGACTGGCATCCAGTCTGTGCTGGCCATGCACCATGCACCAGTCTGTAGGCATTCCAGTGTTTAGGAACACAAAGGGACGAGGGTAAATTGTTTAGTATACCTTTAAAACATTGTTGAAATATGTTTCTATAAAAAAAACATTTTTCCAGCAATAGACACCCACTCCCACACAGACTATGTCATGGGCCCCATCCTCCTCAACCTTTTTGCCTCTGCATGTGTTTCTGTGTGGGTGTTTCTGTGTATTTCTGCAAAAGACTACTTGAAATGTGTCCTCTGTTAGTCATTCAGGACCTACCTTAACACATGTATTGTATTTGCATGAACTGAAACACTGTGAAGCATTTGCCTGGCTTACACAGGTGAGATTCAGACATTCAGGTCCATACTAACTAGTGTATATATTTCCTTTAGTGTAATTTATTGGCTTAGCAGACACTCCAGGGCAAACAGCAACAACTTGCAGTTAAAATGTTTTCCAGTTGTACAGCTAGATATTTACTGAAGCAATTCAGGCTAAGTATCTTGCCTATGGGAACCACAACTGTGCCTCACCTGGGATCTGAACCGGCAACCTTTTTCTTGCAAGCTGAGTTTCTTAATCATCACTCCACAACCATACTGCTACCTTTTTCATAGTTTCATATTCCCAGCCCTCCTCGAGTTCTATTAGCTTAGCTCTGCAGGTTTAACAACAAGCTGAAGAGAAGAGCAGATTAAACTACTTTAAGGTACTTTGTGTATACACAGTTATACACAGATGCATGCAGTGTTAGAACAGAAGCTGGAAAGAAAAGCCTGGTTTATTATGGCCCATGATCTAAACTTAAA
Organism: Aldrovandia affinis; assembly: GCA_029706075.1. Lineage (NCBI taxonomy): Eukaryota > Metazoa > Chordata > Actinopteri > Notacanthiformes > Halosauridae > Aldrovandia > Aldrovandia affinis. The sequence goes on from JAINUG010000033.1 coordinate 1,745,915, forward strand.
CTTGAATCTTTTACAATATATTTCTGACTGAATTTAAATTAGAAATAATGAATACCCTTTATTAATGTGGTACATATTTTCAATTGTTTCAAACTTTTAAACTATTTGGAAACCTATGGATATTTATGTATGTTGTTTCTTGTAGTATCTATGCTATGGATATTTACCTTTTTGTACTTTTTTTCTGCTGCCTTATTGCCCTTTCCCTGTTTTAACTATGTCTCAGAAAACTCTTGGTGGTACTTTTAATGAGATGGTACTTTTACTGAGATCCATTTTCACATGCACCTCTGGAGATTAAAGGGCGAATAACTACTTACAGACATTCAGGACTGAGATTTGTCCTCTAACTGACTGACTATCACACACACACATACGACACAGTGGCAGGAGTCAACATTATTGAATTGAATTTTGGCTTTGTATAGCGCTTTTCAAGGAACCCAAATGCTTTACAATGATAGGGAGCAACTCACGTCAACCACCACCAATGTGCAGCACCCACCTGGATGAACGCGACCGCAGCCATAGTGTGCCAGTACAAACTCACCACACATCAGATACACAGTGGAGAGGGAGGAAATGAATGAATGAATTCCATATGTATATATACTGTATATTGTCTTGGTTGGGAATTTGGCCAGGACATGGGATTAACACCCTACTCTTTTTAAAAGCACCATGCGATCTTTTATGACCACAGAGAGTCAAGACCTCGGACAGGACTACTACAAATGTCATTATTATTATCAACATTATGACATATCATCACATCATTGATTATGTTAATTTGTTTATCAAAAATCCTTGTCCAAGTCTATTTACTTTCCTTTCATTTTTTCCTTTTTTATGCCCAGTTCCAGATTTCAACCTGAAACCTTCTGATTAAAAGCTCAGATACCTGGCCACTAAGCTACAGCTCACCGCCTCCCCACTTACTGTTTGTGACATTAAATAAAACATTTAACATATTATATAAGTGCTGTTGTAGCTGACTCCTGTAAACAGTCTCAGCATTGTAATGGATGCTCCCGTTTGCCACACTGAGGCAAAAATCTATGCTACAAGAAGTATCCATCAATGCACTAATGAGTCATAATCAGCCATGTAGGCAGATTCATGCTAATTAGGCCTCCTTGCACAATGGGAGTATAATGCAGTAAATGCTCATGCCCCAAACACTCAAACTGTGGTGATAAGAGAACATGTGACAGCCTGGCATACAATCAACAACCAGGAGAAAAGAGGTGGTGGGGTGACGGTCATGTCCACATGTGACAATGGAAAACACAGCCCATTATCAGGCACAAAAGAGTCGTCATCTGGGACTGGGTGGTGGTAGAGGGGGCTAATGATTGTGTCAGACTGTGGATTAGTAGGTAAAACAAAGACTAATAACTTGCCTTGGCAGTATAATACAATGTATGTATAGTACAAGTGAACATAAACCTTTAAATCACATTTTCATTGTGGTTAATCTTCTTTATATGATAGCGTTATAATAAAATCTAGAGGACAATCCTTTGACAAATTAAGCGGCTGGATAAGTGTTTCGTTACTAATACAGCAAGGCTTAATCATATACTAAATATTTTATGCTGAAAAATTAAAGAGTAGGACTTTGTGCTGCTAACCATCATCAGTGTTCATTAGTAAGCAATGTGAATAATGAAAATATGATCAGCATCCCTTTTTTTTGTTTGATGAATCTAGAGGTGATGTTTCTCCTGTCAATAAACTACTATGCATCTACCTCCAGTTAAGAATACATATCCATCTGGAAACAATAGCATAATGAGTGAATTAACATGATGAAGTAAAAATAAAGGAATAGACCAGTAAGAAGGCAGTAGAATTGACCAGTGGATCAAGTGGATTGAGTGGATAACCACTCCTTATTAACAAATACATAATATAGATCCGCATGTCATTCAGATCAATCTGACAACCTGAGAGGAGCAAATGAAGTTGAACACCTTAAATGTCTCAGTCTACAAGAGAACCTTGTGGTAAGAGTAAAAATGGTGGGTCCAGACCGGCAGCAGCATAGTAACAGGAACCCATCTGAGGCTTTTCTTAGCACAGTTTCTGTTTGAGCGAATTCGCTAACGCTGAGTGGACAGCGATCTTTTAAGCTCATTCACATTATTCGCTTTGCAGTTCAGGGTGATGTGAAAAAAAAAAGAAGACATTCCCACAGTCCTCCGTCCTCACGAGCGGATCATTCTGATGATTTCCCGATTGACCCCTGCGGCGGTGGCTCTGGAGCGGGAGAGGGGAGCTGCACATTGCTGCCCCGGCGCCTGCTTTGCTGTGACTGCAGCTTGTGGAAGGTCTGGGGAGGAAACCATGAGATGAAACCTGTGCTACGCCATAAAAAGGATGTAACGGCCACGTTATTTCCAGCATCTAGTCTCCACACATCAATGCTTTCATGTTGCTTCTGCTTGAACGGTGGACTCATTATTTTTTATCATTTCACAAAGATGCTGAACTATTCCCCCCTTCCTTTAGTGACCCCCACCCACATCGAATACATATTTAGGCATTTAGCTTTTCCTCTAGTAACCAGCCATGGGAAGAATTGATAACTGATGCATTGCACTGCTTAATTTACTTTGGTGTTAACTAATGTTCCTTAATTAGTTTGCTTGCTGAAGGCTGCAATCTACTGTTGTTCTACAGTCTTTACTTCATATTATTAGTTTGCTTGCCGAAGGCAGTTTTTCTAAAGAATCTTAACTTCTTATTATTCCAGTTCTTCTGGACATATCTCCTACTGCAGTTTTTAAACTAGACATACCAAACTCTGCTACAATATACTTTCCAAAACCTATTAGGTTCCTCTGTTGAATTAACATTGGTGTATTTATGGGTGTGATATTTTCATGCAATAATCATTTAAATGTAAATGGGTGGATATGTGGAATTTACACTTTAGCTTTAGCTCAGGACAAGCCCCAAAATAGAAGGTAGAACCTCGTCATGCGCGCAAGCGGACATGTTTTTCCACAGAATGGGTTTACCATGTAGAGAGATAGCTAGTTTCAGGTGGTTTAACAGCTGAAGTTGTGCACTATAAGTAGTTGATCTCTTTGTTAGTTAGCTAGCTAGCTTGCAGTATCTAGCTAAATATAGTTAATATAGCTAAGTGGTGTCTTTTACTAGACATAATCATGATTTTCTAAATCACTTTAGAAAAAACTTTTTTTAATCAATGACAATGGCACTTTGTTAGGATTGCTCTTCTTTTTACTTTCTATTTTTCCTGCCAATTACAATTTTTTAAAAATGCTTTGTCCTCATGATGAATGATCATATGGAATAATACCAAACTTGGTGAGCATGAACTTTAAGTGGTCCTCAATAAGATTTATTAACAGGATGCAGAAAGTTGTAAAAATGAATGAAAAACCTGCAATCATTAGGTTTTATAGAAAGCCATATGCAATAATGAATGGAGTCCTTGAAAATAAATGGTGTTGGTAAGTCACGTAGTGTGGCAGCCATCTTGGATTTTGAGCACATTAAACTTGTTCCTGCTAAATGGCACCAATTTTAAGAAAGACTAAACAAAAGCAATATAGGATTGTTTAATTAAAGGCTATAAGCCACATCATAAGGTTGTCATATTAAGATTTTGCTGTAAGCCCATACTAATGGTAAGTACGCTAAATACATATTATGGGTCTGCAGAAGTCAACTTTTTTTTTAGATTTTACCCCGTTTTTCTCCCAATTTGGTAGCCAATTACTCTTGCTGTGCTTAGTTCAATCCCCTCCCTCATAGTTCGCTGCCATAGCCCTTCTCCGAGACAGCACTCGTCATGCTATCGACTGTAATTCCAGCACCCCAGAACCACTCCTGTGCTCAGCGAACTATGTCGGCTTCCCTCCTCCCTCCCTGGGGTGGACAGCCAATTGCCGCCCCGGTGACACTCCCAGCCAGAGCCGACTCTGGCGCGATGGGGAATTGAACCCCAGTCGCCGTGGCCATCGTCGGACGTTGAAACCACTAGACCACGTGGGAGGCCAGAAGTCAACTTTTAAGTGCAAAATTGATCTATAGTGTTACTGTGGCATTTGCCATAATGGCCTTGGAAGTCACTGTACAATAACACTGTTTTGATTGTGATAGATTTTTTTAATCTACACTGGTGTTAATTCAACTTTATTGTATGATGCACTGTATGCTGTAGGATGCTGTATGTCAATTTGGATAAGAGTGTCTGAATAAATATGTATGCATGTACAGTGGGGAAAATAAGTATTTCACCCCCTGCTGATTTTGTGAGTTTGCCCCCTTACAAAGAAAGGAACGGTCTATAATTTTCATGGTAGGTTCATCTTAACAGTGAGAGACAGAATACATAAAAAAATCCCAGAAAATCACATTATATGAATTTTAAACATTTATTTGTGTTTTATTGAGGAAAATAAGTATTTCACCCCTCTAGCAAAACATGACTCAGTACTTGGTGGAGAAACCCTTGTTGGCAAGCACAGCGGTCAGACGTTTCTTGTAGTTGGTCACCAAGTTTGCGCAGATCCCAGGAGGGATTTTGGCCCACTCCTCTTTGCAGATCCTCTCCAAATCCTTAGAAATCAAATTTCAGTGTCCTGGCTGAAGGAAGGAGGTTCTCACCCAAGATTTCCCAGTACATGGCCCCATTCATCCTCCCTTCGATCCGGTGAAGTCGTCCTGTGCCCTTAGCACTGAAACAGGCCCAAAGCATAATGTTTCCACCGCCATGCTTGACGGTGGGGATGGTGTTCTTGGGGTCCAAGGCAGCTTTTTTCTTCCTCCAAACACGGCGAGTCGAGTTGATGCCAAAGAGCTCGATTTTAGTCTCATCTGACCACAGCACTTTCTCCCAAGCCTCCTCTGAATCATCCAGGTGCTCATTGGCAAACTTCAGACGGGCCTGTACATGTGCCTTCTTGAGCAGGGGGACCTTGCGGGCACTACAGGATTTCAATCCATTACGGCGTAGTGTGTTACCAATGGTCATCTTGGTGACTGTGGTCCCAGCTGCCTTGAGATCATCAACAAGCTCCAGCCGTGTAGTTCTGGGTTGTTCCCTCACCTTTCTCATGATCAGGTTCACTCCACGAGGTGAGATCTTGCGTGGAGCCCCCGACCGAGGGAGATTGATGGTCAATTGGTGTTTCTTTTTATCTAATTATCGCACCAACAGTTGACTCCTTCTCACCAAGCTGCTTGCCAATGGTCTTGTAGCCCATTCCAGTCTTGTGCAGGTCTACAATTTTGTCCCTGATGTCCTTACCCTACGGTCTAACAGCGGGCGATTCGGCAACGAGTTGTGGGAAATGCATTGATCTCTATGAGAGTGTGCGACTTCCGGCGACTGTGGCCAACAGGTCCTATTTCCCGATTAATCGGCGTTTCGGTGTCCCAGAAAAGTTCAAATTTCTGAACTTTCCGGGAAAGTTGCCCGGTAAGAGCCAATCAAATTAATGTCTTGCTGTTTTTACCTTCCACGTGGAAACCAACACAAACCCGACATCGTTCCGACACTTCAGCATGGAGGAGAAACTGATAGCAGCGGTCTGCAATACTCCGATATTGTACAATGTTTCCCTGCAGGAGTACAGGGACAAAAAAAAAAAAAAATGACGCTTGGACAGCGGTGGCAGCAGTTGTTTGTTTCCCTGGTCAGTTTTCAATTCAAGTCAATTCCTTTTTATTAATTGGTAACGTTATAGATGCGGCTATAGAGGCATACGCGAGTGACGGAGGGTCTTGTAATTAGCCAAAACCATTGCAGCAACGTGTTTGGAATAGATTGTATGATAGTAAAACGTTATTTATTTTATTTATTTAACCTTTATTTAGCCAGGCAAAAGTTATGCACAGTTTATTCCGTCGCACATGGTTTTGGATATCATATACCAGCGCAGCTAAGCTAGCTAGCACCCATATTACAATAACGATGTGTTAATAATTATATACCATAACTGAGCTATGTAGATTTATCAAATTAGCTAGCTAGCTACTTGTGATTAAAACAAAAGAAACGGAAAAGACGTAGACATGGTAGGCTAGGTAGAAAATATTTAATATAAAGACAGCTGATCATACAGTGTAACAAATCTAGCCTGCGCTAGCTAGCTGCTTTCCCTTCCCTCAATGCATTTCAGTACAGTGTAACTCCATAATCCCTCTTCTCTCTATGACATGTTGATCTGATATGCTCCTACCTGTATAGATAAATACTTCTGTCATGGTGTACTGTAAAAAAGATGGTGAAGTTGTAGTATATCAATGACTGAATAAAGTGTTCATGACTAAACATACAGTAATATAAAAATGTTTTTCCAGTTGATGTTTGCCGCAAAAGTGGAAAAGCCTACGGACCATCTACAGGAGGAGATGAACAAGGAGAAGACGAAGAAGAGGAGTGGGGCTGGAGCAGTGGTTCAGCGGCCATGGCGCTACACCGAAGTGATGTCCTTCCTTCACCCTTTCATTCAGGAAAGGGAAACAAGTGGGAACATGGAGGATGATGAGGGAGAAGAGAAAACAGGCAGGAGTCACCAGAGGCAGTGCTTGAGATAGAGGGAGAAAGTCAGACCCCAGCCACCACGCAAGAAAGAGAGGGCTCACAGAGAGAAGACATTACTGTGGTGGCAGGCCCATGTACACCAACTGAAGTCCCAGCCAAAAAGAGGAAGGTGGCGAAGTCAATGTCCCCATTTGAATGTCATCTCGTTGAGGCTATCAATGCTACAGGGGCACAGGAAGAAGATGAGGATATGCTTTTCTTTAAAAGCATGTTGCCATCTATTAAGAGGCTTTCTGGTCCCCGAAGAGCAGCAATAAAAATAAAATTTCTCCAGCTTCTGTTTGAGGCAGAGTACAGCCAGGCTGATGAATAGACCAGCCTATCAGATACACGAATGTGCACTTTTTTATAAGCACTCATTTGTTTTTATGTTAAAATTTGTTACAGGATGCCCTTTTATTTATTTGTTAAAGAATACTCTTTTCGGCTTTGTTCTTCTGAGGCTGGAAACAGATGTGTATTTGGAATGGTCTATAAATGGTTGTGTTTGTTTTACATTGCAAAACAATAAAGACTTTTTTTAAAAGTTTCAAGTCATCCTATTTATTATATAATATTGGGGACATGGGTCAACTAGTTGTTGCTATACAGTGGCTGTATGTGACATTTGAATAGGGATGGTTCTAAATATGAATATTGTAAGAAATATGGCAGCGCTCTGATCTTGATGAAGGTTTTATTTCGTTAGCGACAGTGACAAAGTAAATGACGGGTAATACAAGAATATCAGCAAGCACTCTGGACTCAGCCGAGTTCGTCTGAATGTATTTCTCCCAACTCAATGGCTCTAGAATACTCTAGTGTGTGATTTATTCACTCTATTGTATTGCTAATGTCTCTTCCTCTCAATCACCTATTCATATGTCAATGACTGTCTCCATTTGGCCGCACAGATCCTTTGTAATTGTGATATGATTTACCCGTCTGCCTACAGTTCAATATCTTACAATATGGATGGTTCTAAAAAGAATGTTTGTGTTAACTGCATCTACAGTAGTTGTTGCTATAGACATTTGTGTGCTTGTGTAAACTGGAAAAAAGCTGTTGTAAGAAATGTGTACATTTATCTTTCAACCTGGAGTAATGGAGGTTTAGCTCTTTTAACCCTCAAGTGACTAACATATTTTATATACAAAAAGACTGACTGGAGTCAGAAATACCCCAAGTTAAACTATTGAATAAAACGGTCCAATTAATTCAAGAACATAATTTTTTTATTGCAATATCATTAGATATGTACAAACTTTTCTTTTGCATCAAAAACTTGTTTTATGCAACATTGTCTTGCCATGGGACCGCACCCTCTGCAGAAAAGTAGGAGGCAAGTGTTTCCCTCACATGGATGGCCTCCCTGTGGCGTTGTTGGTTCCCACTCGGCGGATGGGCTGGAGATCAACAGGATCAGGAGCCTGTCTCTCAGCTGCTGGGCTCCCGCGGTCCAACGGATGAAGTTGTGCAACACACAGGTTGCCTTCACACACTTCTCCACATTTCCAGGGCTGGTCCCAATCACTCGCCGGTACATCCTCCATTGTGCTGACAGGATGCCGAAGGTGTTCTCGACAATCATCCTGGCGCGGGAGAGTCGGTAATTGAATACCCTGTTCCTTCTGGAGAGGTTGGACCCGGGAATGGGCGCATGAGGTGTCTCTGCAGTGGGAATGCCTCATCTGCCACAAAGACATGGGGTTGGCATCCCAGGTGCTCTGCTTCTGGCAGCAGCCTGTCTTCAGGGAGGTCCAGTCTGCCATTCTGCAGGGCCTTGCCGAACTTGGAGCTGGCCAGGGTCCCTCCATCACTTCTCCTCCCATAGGCGCCAACGTCCACCACGCGGAAAACGGTACCTGGCATCTACAACTGCCAAGAGGACGATGGAGTATGTCCCCTTGTAGTTGAAGTACAGAGAGCGGATTTGGAGGGGCCTGAATATTCACATGCTTTCCATCGATGGAGCCCAAGCAGTTGGGAAAGTTCCAATGCTGACGGAATTCCTCAGCAATAGTCATCCAATCCTCCTTCTTTGGGACTGGCATGAACTCAGACACCAGGCATTCCCAGATTGCAGTGGCCACCTCTGGGATGATGTAGCCCCACAGTGGTGATTCCTACACGATAGCTGTAGGCAATCGACCGGTATGAGTCCCCAGTTGCAAGGTAACTGTAAAATAAAAGAATGCTATTAGTTGAATGAAGTAGACTAGCCTACTACATTGTTCAGTAGCTCAATTGTACATTAGCTCAACACATCCATTATTGATAATTTATTTAATCCTAAAAGCATAAATATTTATAGCTAGCTAAACTTATATGGCCTACATACATCTTATTTAATTTTTGTGTTGGTTAAAAAGCAAGTTTACTCTTCATGTAGTAACTCTGTTCACTGACTCTGGATACCCCCCTGACTACCCGCACTAGCTCTGTCATACCTTCATTCTGCACATACCTATGTACAATATTGTAATATAGCCTTGTAAAATTCTGTATCATTTTGCTGTACTACCTATACATATATTTATATATTTATACTCACCTGTACTTACCTATACATAACTGCACTAGTCTGTATATAAATTATAGCAACATAGCAACTAACTACCTGTATAGTAATTATTCAATACTGTGCCTGTTAGCATTATAACTTCTGCTATAGTACTGTATTGTTGCACTTACTGACATGTTTGCACTCTGGTTAGATACTAAACTTCTTTTCGCTGTACTGTACCTGTACTGTACAATGACAATAAATTTGAATCTAATCTAATCTAATTTCTTATCGCATGGGTACGTTTGGAAAAACGTACCGGAGACAAATTGCGAGCCGTTCCGCTGCACTGATGGGGCTCCGCCAATTTGTTTCCAGCCGTGTTATCCGAGGCCCCACTCTGGTCAGCAGCTCATCGAACTGGGCACGGTCCAGCCTGAAGTACCGCTGGAACCTCTCTCCATCCAGCCGCAGCTCCTGCACCAGCCTGTGATATTCGCCGTGCTGCCGGCGGGTCTGCAAAATTCTGTGGACCCACACACGGGACCTCCGGCGTTTGCAGCGCAAGTACAAAGCCGCAATTACTAAAAGCCTTCTGCGTTTCAGTTTATCGTTCATAATTGAAGGAAACAATACTGCTAGCCAACTACTATTTCCAATACAGATTCTCAAAACCGATGATGAACTATTCGTTTACGATGCCAAAAAATTGTAAGCACGTCGGAAGCATTTTTGAGGACGCCAGTCAAGCGCGGTGAACGCCCACTGGGCAATTTATTCGCCTAGCATCGCTTAGCATCGCCCGCTGTTAGACCGTAGGGTTAGACAATTCTTTGGTCTTGCCCATTGTGGAGAGGTTGGAATCTGATTCATTGATTGATTCTGTGGACAGTTGTCTTTTATACAGGTAACGAGTACTTAATTAGGAGTACTAATTAAGTAAGAGGACTAATCTGTGTGCCTCCTGGTCACATAACCGGTCTGTGGGAGCCAGAATTCTTGCTGTTTTGCTAGGGGGTGAAATACTTATTTTCCTCAATAAAACACAAATAAATGTTTAAAATTCATATAATGTGATTTTCTGGGATTTAAAAAAAAAAATATTCTGTCTCTCACTGTTAAGATGAACCTACCATGAAATTTATAGACCGACCGTTCCGTTCCTTTCTTTGTAAGGGGGCAAACTCACAAAATCAGCAGGGGGTGAAATACTTATTTTCCCCACTGTACATGCAAATTAGCCTTCAGTGTGTTCATTTAAATAAATAAACATGAATTAATGCCATGAACTCCCCAATTTGAATTTCCACCATCACAGTTTCTTACTAATGCCAATAGTTTTACATTAGCCCCACCTCAATCCTTATCAGAGTTGCATTAAATCCAGTAAAACAATAACTGGACTATTCCCAGTGTCTTTATGATGTTCAGCTCAATCCAAATTCACCACACTCACAATTCAGATCACATCTTAACCTTTAAAAGTCAAACTTTCCATATGACTGAAAGGTGGTGTGAGGGAAATGTAAATGATGGATCAATCTATAAACAAACAAGTCTTTCTGTGGGTGAGTGCTAGCCCTTTACCGATGTTGAAGGAAACATTAAATGCTGCTGTCATATATATATATATATATACCATGCCCATTTAAAGTCTACACCCCGTCTCAAAACATTCACCTTTTGTTGCCTTACAGCCTGAAATTAAAACATATTAAATCAGACTATTTCCACCTTTATTTACAGTTTACCCTTTTCTCACTACCCTAAGTGAAAAACTAATTCTGAAAATGTCTGAACGTTAATTAAAAATTAAAAACTAGAACTATAACAAGCACAATCAAACATTTATTCACAATCAAAATCATAGAATAGTCACCACAGAAAACAGCTGTGGATTTACAAAATATGGTTGTAACTGTGAGCAGAAATGACAGGAGAAAGGGGTTTGAGTTCTCATCTCTCTCATCTCATCTTCAGCCGCTTATTCCTAGTTAGGGTCGCGGGGGGGCTGGAGCCTATCCCAGCATGCATTGGGGCGAGAGGCAGGAATACACCCTGGACAGGTCGCCAATCCATCGCAGGGCACTACATACACCATTCACTCACACCGCCTGTAAGTGTAAGTAAGTGCCGCCTGGGGTTTGAGTTGAATATGGTAATGCAGAGCCTCATGTATATCTACAAGGCTCTGGGGTAATGGAACCAGCTGTCCTACTAGTGCTAGCGAGCAGCTAGCCATCATACTCTAGCTCTCCAGCTGCCTGGCTGCTGAAGCTAGACTGAGGCACACAGCACATGACAGAATTGACAGATGACAGAACATTACTGCAGCTCGCTACTATTATTCGTGATACTAACTTACAATCTTAATGCAGTTCATTCAGACAGTGACAAGCTCCAGAAAGAAAACATTCACTCGCAAACCAAATCATAGCTAATGTTACAGAAGACATTGCCTGTTTAACTTAGCTAGCTAGCAGTTAGCTACAGGCTAGATCATTGCACACTGAGTTGCTCGACACAACAATCAGCGTTTTTTTCTGAATTACAGAAGTGAAGCGGTCCATGTTTATCTACGTGTTCAACACTACACTAGCTAGCCAACTAACTTTATTGCTAAAAAGTATTTCGCATTGGCACTTGTAAAGGAACTAGCTGCTACTCAATCATGTACATGGAATCACACTTGCAATGATACATAGCAACCAATCAAATCACACAACGCAGCAGCAGAGGCCAACGACATGGGGTCACCATCACTTATGCAATTAAAAAATATGATTTGATAGTTTAGTTTTGTTACATTTAGTCAGATTTTTTAATACATAGGGTGATATCAGCTAAATTGGGCCATCAGGTAAAATGAGCCATTTAAGGTTTGAGCGTCTCAGCTCTTAAAATTTTAACAGACAATGACTGCAAATGATATTAAACTGTTGCCACAACTGTACTTGACATGTAACAATTGACTTGATTGGTCTATGGTTGCTATGGTGGTCGGGGCAATGCCTCACATCGAGACTGCCCAGGAGAACTTCAAGGTGAGTGGCCTGACATATGAAAATGTACTTGTCAATAATAAGGTTGATAAATTAATAAAAAACAAATGTACATCTATAAATGATTATGTATACTACATGCTCTGATGGCCTCCATCAGATATAATGCTGATAAAAAAAGCATTTTTTGTTAGTGGCTCAATTGACCTTAATGTGTTAAGGTAAATTGAGCCATGCATTTCAGCCAAAATGAGCCACCTTCTGAATTGAGTTTTAGTGGATATTTTGATGGTTCCTCTTATTAAAAGTAGGCTATTAATAGATCATTATATTATATTATTGTATATATTACATGCCTCTTTTCACATTTTCCTTCTAATTATGTATGTGTGTGTTAGCTCTGGTCCAGGGCGCATCGTGAGCTAGCTCTCACTATCTAGCGCTCTGTCACACACACACACACACACACACACACACACACACACACACTGTGATGAATGAGTGATTTACTGAAGCATCAGTCTAAAAGAGTAGCCTTGTCTCCCGTTTTAACATGACTTTCTTTACAGTTGTTCCGAGAGTATTTTTAATTCCAGATATGCATGTGTAAGCCTGCATAGTTAGGCACACACACCACACACACACACACACACACACACACACACATGCACAGACACATTCATGTTCCAAAATGAGTTCCTAAAGTAATTGGTACTTCATGAATTAATTGTAATGTTATTCTTTATGAATTCTTAATGCTTTAATGTTATTCTTCATGAGTTAATTTAATGTTATTTAAATGCAATGTTTTAGTGTGTTGAGATTAAAGATGATTCGATTATTTTATGAGAAATGACTCTGTTTCGCTTTACAGTTTGAGTGGCTCATTTTAGCTGATCAGCCGGCCCATTTTACCTGAACACTGCTCATCTAAAAAAATGTGACAGCTGATGTTTTCAAAAGCTGTAGGGCCTGAACAATTATATTTTATTACATCAATTCAACACAAAAATATTAAAAACAGTCCTTATTAACCATAAAAACACAATTCAATGTCATACATTGCTTTTTTCTTAGTTTCCCAAGCGATTAACCAAAAAGTGGCCCAATTTAGCTGATATCACCCTATATGTATTTTTAAAAAATCTGGCAGAAGACTAACATTGTAGCTCTTCTGTGTAAATATGTTTCTTCATTAATAATGTATTCCACAAGTCACATGAACAACAGAATGCACAGCAATGGGTAACACAAGATGTATTCAACTCCTTTCAATCTACACTCAGTGGCCACTTTGCCCCCAGAACAGCCTGAATTATTTGTGGCATGGATTCAACAAGGTGTCTCAGAGATTCTGGTCCTTGTTGACATAATAGAATCACACAGTTGCTGCAGATTTGTCGGCTGCACATTCATGTTGCGAATCTGCGAATCTCCCATTCCACCACATCCCAAAGGTGCTCTATTGGACTGAGATCTGGTGACTGTGGAGGCCATTGGAGTATACTGAACTCATTGTCATGTTCATGGAACCAGCTTGAGATGACGTGTGCTTTGTGACATGGCGCATTATCCTGCTGGAAGTAGCCATTAGAAGATGGGTAGACTGTGGCTGTAAAGGGATGCACATGGTCAGCAACAAGACTCAGGCTATGGCATTTAAACATTGGTCAAATTAAGGGACCTAATGTGTTCCAAGAAAACATTCCCCACACCATTACACCACCACCACCAGCTTTGTTACATATGGTGGACCTTTGACACAAGGTAGGATGGATGCATGGATTTATGTTTTTTAACGCCAAATTCTGACCCTACCATCTGCATGTCGCAGCAGAAATTGAGATTCCTCAGTCTCTGCCGAGTTTGGCAATTTTGTGGTGCGCAATGAAGGCGTTTGTGCGACTATGGGCTGGGCAGCGCAATAGGAGGTGTGACTATGAAAACAGTCAACGCTATGCAAGCTTGGTGTCAAATAATGCATTTGCGTTAACGTCCAACTAGACCACCTCTTAGCGCAAACGCTGGCGCTCTGTGCAATTTGGTGACTTTATTGATGCGCACATATGAACATAAGGTTATCTGAAATCACATGAGAATGTTTTGTGAATATTGTGAATTTCCCCCCACGTTGAGGCAAATTGTCCAATCCATGGGTAACTTGCAAGCGTAATCAATTAAGCTAAAAACTATTTCACCACAGCTTGTGGTTATTCAATGCATGGACATGAAAGACTGAAGCCAGCAGGCCATCCATCGCTACCGTTCAGTAAGATACACCTGTTAAATAAATATATGTTTGTATGCACATTGTTTTTCTTATGTGAAAGGGTTTTATTCTTTCCATTTGCACTACAGAAAATGCGATAGGCAATATGCGAAGGCGATACCGTGAGCAATACCCTGGGTTTGGTAGCTGGTGTTTCCCAGAGGGCTATCAGTTCAGCTGTACATGCAGTTTCTTCCAGTCTTGTCCAACATGCAAATTAGTTTATTACTTTTCCTACACCCGACAGCCAGCAGATAACTAAACAGGATTTTTATACGCAATGTGGATTCCCTGGGGTCTGCACACATGTGCATCTGATCACGGTATGTGAATCGGAAGGGGGTCCACTCCATTAATATCCAGGTGGTTTGTGATGCACACTCCAGGGTGACATATGTAGGCCTACTGCATGACGAACATAAATGAAACAAGCCTAGTTGCAGTTGTGAGTTTGGTATTTATTGCTTTCCATTTAACAATTACATGAAGTTAGAAGAAAATAAACTTTGTTTTTTTAAAGTTGGAAAGCCTACAAATAAGGAAAAAAAGAGATGGTAAAATAAAACAATTTTAACAATGTAGGTCTCAAAATATAAACTCAAATCATGAAAATAACAAATTAATGTGCACCTTGTTTTCCCCCTCTGATTCGCACGCCAACTTTTCCGCACCTCCTCGCTCTCCTCTTTTGAGAAGCGTTCCTGGCGCAGCTGTGCAAAACTGTCATGTTAGGAAATTGCCAATTTGCCATAGCGTTAATGCACTGGTATTTAAAGGGATAGAAAATAAGTGTTCTGATTGGCCATTATGAAACCAAACCCCCACCACACCCACATGTATTTTTTTTTAGCTAATCCAACCTCTTTTACAACTGCGCTGGTGTGCTATCATCCTAAATCACGAAATTACAGAAATTGCGTTAGACACGCCCTAAAGCGCCACCGTCTTCGCTTTGAGTCTGCGTTACCGACACCGTCCTAATTCACCAAAATAGGGCCCAACATATTGTTAAACCATGGCCAAGATGAACATAATACACAACTCCATGTGATTGATTTTACAGTTGAGATGCATTAGTAATGATATGCAAATGAAAACCCAGCTCCCACAATTCACCTGTTCACCAGTCTCATTCTCAGATGGCAAGACCTTGGCTTACCACCTGATTCAATTTGTTGAAAAAAAAGGATTGCTGAAGTACTTTTAATTGGGTGAATGTTAGAGCGCTCACCTCTAAAGGATTTTCGCCTTACTAAATTGTTGACTTGGGGGATCAACTGTGCGCCTCCCTGCAACATGGGCAGGCTTATCACCAAATATCTGTTATATCTGCAAGAATATTTTAAAAATCCTAGCTCTTGAGGCTAGCTGTTCACTGACAGCACCAAGAAACCACGGAAGAGGCTGCCATGTTACAGCTCCCTTTGGGGCCTTCTTCAGGTAGATTGTTTATCGATTTTGAACAATGTCATTAGTGTCTTAGGTTTCCCTCCTCTCCCCAATCCCGCTCTGTGATGATGGATTGAGGTGGACAAATACTGTTGTGGTACCATTTAATTATGTTTAATGTTCGAAATGTTTAATTGCTTGTCAGTTATGCTCTGTGGCCAATACAAAATATATACAGTACTTGTCACACATGTATCTGCAGCAGTAAAATTCGTACGCAAGTGTACAAATACAAATTGCTGGTAATTATATTGCCTGTTGATATATTTAGCATCCAATGTGATTTGAAAAAGTATATAAAACGTTATAGTCTTTCAGTGTTTATTGTTCAAAAAGATCATCCCAGGTCATGATTTTCTGTTTTTGGCTCTGCAAAATATGAAGAGCAAAATATATTTCTTCATTATTTTATTGTGGAGAGCTTGACATGTTGAATGAATGCACCATACAAAGCTATCAACTACATGTGTTTGTTAAATTAGTCCTTACTGTAAACACAACTTAATTAACTATTTGTAATACTTGACTTTATAGTAGATTGACTAATTAACAGCTTCTATAGAACGTTCTTTTGGGGGGAAGAGAGGGGGCAGCACTCATCTAATTTCATAATGAGAAAAATGTTACTTGTTATTTTATTTTTTCTTATTTCCTCTTGGATATATTGAAATTGTTACAACAGCCAACCCATTTCTGTTTAAACCAAAAATATATCAAATAAATGTATTAGATGGAAATGTGCCCTCTTTGTATACTCAGAGTTCAGGCATACATGGATTAAATGGCATGTTACTGAAGTCTATAGGTTGTATCTGTTTAAGGTAGTATATCCACATTACATTTCAAATTATATATGAGATTGTATTCAATTATATTCAAGAAGTTTATTTATCTGAGGAACTGAACTTGAGGACCTTTCTTATAAATGTATGATATTTTTTTGAGAACTGTCATGAAGTACTTCAACCTGTCATATGAAGAGTGTCAAAATTCTACCCCAAAGTCTCATCTCTGCCCTGAGTCTGAACCAGTTTGACTGTGATCCGAGACACAGCCCTGGGCTTACGGATTGCGGGACATGGGCCAGACCTAGCTAGCCTTCAGATCTGGGCAGACAGAGAAGATCACACTCTGTCAGCTGCTCCTTGAACCAGACAAGACACAGTTATGGATATTAAACATGTTTTGATGTCAGACTGACACTGATGTGGAAAAAGAGCAGGGCCAGCATTGTCAATCACCTTCTGTTGCAACATTCGCTCAAGTGTTCGGAAGAATATCATTAATGAGAACTCAGAAGAGGTCAACAAAAAGGTATTAAATAATTAATCAAAACATAAGGGAGAGATATATCTACTTTCTCCTTACTTTTAAGACTTTGTTAAAGCACAGTTAAGACTGAAATATAGATTACAGCATTTGTTTTTCTCATGATCTTAACTTGCTTTTCTGAGCATCGCAATAATACATGGTGAATCCTGCTTTGTACCTATGTACTTATAGACACTTGCCACTCTTCCTTTGCACTGTAATGTATAGTGTCTAATAGAGAAGGTCAAAGGGCTTCTATTTTCATTTGTATCAACCATGCAGCACGCATTCTCCATCTAGAGTCTCCACACCGGCAGGCCCGGGACCTTGCCACATGAAGCTGTAACTCAGCTCTGGGGGTGTAAAGAGTCATTACACATAAATGAACCCTTTTACATCTTTGCCATGTGAGAACCTTCCTGGTCCAATAACCAGAGGACTAGTCTCTGAGTCTGTGGTGAGGTGGGCAGGGTTTGCCGTGATGGGCAGCATGGCTGTGCTGTTTCGATTTTCAGACCTGACCCTGTACTCTGATGGATGGTGCTCACGGCCAGCAGGGCTCCCGTGTGATCAGTCCTGAATGCCGGAAAGCTGCCTGTCTGCTGCCTTTTGCAGGCCATGCATGTGCCATTCAGAGCCTTCCCTCTTCTGCCAACCACAGGAATAATTGATATTCACTCTGTAGCCTACAATGATTATAGTGATGATGATGATGATAATGGTGATGATGATGATGATTACAGCCAGTAAGCTGTTTGTTCTCTTCCAGCACTGATGCTTAATGTGCATCACCACTTAAAGTTGATTTCCAAAATGACATTTATCCCCAAATCCTGTTGTGAATTGAAATGGAATTGATTTTTTTTTTCTGTTTTTCTTTCAGCATCATATCACATAGCAGTAAAGTTACACAGTTTAACCTGTGTGGGTGTCATGCTATCTGAGCAGTGGGCGAACGAGGGTATTGTTTTAATATGCACAGTATCTGCCCCCACTCCCCATTGTTAGTAAAAAAAAAAATACTGCATTAAGATTGCCAGAGACAGCAAAAGTGAAGAACCAACATACATTTTTTCCTGCTTTATTTCCCCAAGTGGTCAGAGTTCTAAACAAAAGCAGGCTTCTTGATGCACCCTCATTAAAGTGAAGGCATGAAGTCTTGGTTTGTACCATGTCCTGCCTCCAGGCCATGAAGCTGCATATTTATATTCATTCTGATCCAGCACTCACGAGTAAATACAACACTTTTTATAACCGTTCACTGAGACAGAATTTATTTGGAAACAGCACTGAAACGGTTCACACAAAATGGCATGGTTATTAATCTAAAAATTGAAGCATTCATACATTATGCCAATCATTCAAATTGAAATTACATGTTCTGGCACTCACAGTACAGCGAGCAAATAATCGTATTTGTGTATATGTATTAAAACCAGAAATGTTATTTATACATATTATCTCCAATAGAAGTTATACATATATTATATTGTTGTCAGTTGAGAGCTTAGTTAATGTGGGCATGAAAAATTGGATGCTTTTGATATTTCAGGAACCCAAAAAGGAAAGGGTGTTATTAAACAATGTTGCTTGCTTTATCAAAGCTTCTAAACACAAAATAAAAAAACAAGTGTCTATGTTTGGGGAGATGACATGACTCATCGTTTAAATTCAGTTATTCAAATTTCATTACCAAAATTTCATACTAAAGTCAATTTCATACTGCAGCCCAAGGATTGGGGACAGTATGTTCACAAAGAAAAGTTCAATTGAATTACTTAAACATCCACTTGGAATTAAGGACAGATTTATGAACTTGGTTGTAGTATTTGTTAAAGCAAACAATTCTACTAAATGGTAAAACAACTAATTTAGGGTAAAAAATAATTCTGTTACCATGTTAATTCTGTTTCCAGTTTCAATCCAGTTACAGTACTATATGCTGTATATAAAATAGGACTACACGACAGGGAGGAAGCAAGAAAACAAGACAAAAAGACTGGATCTTCATTAAGCACTGTGTGTAGTTTATGAATCCATGTGTGAAATATTCATACCATTTTGGTAGTGGAAAACATCCACAATAGTTACCAGGGCATTATTAGCAAGTATGTCAAATCTAATTGACCAATACGTTTTAATATTTTATTGATAGTTGCTTGATCAAGATAGGTGTCCAGAAATAACTAGTTCTAGCTAGTTCAGTTTTGTCTAGGAAGTTAGCTAGGTTAGGTAGCTTTGGTTGTCATCAGGAAAAGAGCATTTGTTTAACTGATCTAGTTAAATGTGGTTAGGCTACCAAGCTCTGTGGTTAAGCCAATTGTTTTTGTAAAGATCATTTTCTAACACTGTCCAAAATGGTCAAACTGGTCTTTAATTGCCTTTAGTTCCAACATATGTCTATGTAACATCAAGGATAATGTATTAAACAGCAAAGGCCTCTTTACTACTTGTAATAAAATAAGGCCTTTGATTATATCAATGTTTTTGTCCACAAAAATAACCTCAGTGTTCCCTTTCAATATAAAGTACTATACCATAATCATTGAATAGCAGTCTTTAATGACAAATTACAATTCCTCACAAGTCTACCTTTTAATTGTGACATTACTTTTTACATTGCTAGACAATTACCGTTCCTACACTGAACAAGTCTTCTTCTGGCTTAGAAATTATAATAGAAGTTCATTTGGAATTAAAGCACTTTTGGATGGGACATGTCTTTGCTTATGCAAGTAAAACCTTCATCATTAACAATTTCCCACATACATCCCACACAATCAAATTATAATTAAAGAAGTATGTAAAATTACTGAATAATAGATGCAAACATAAGAAAGACAAGTATTCATGAAACCCAATCTTAAAATAGGCAAAGTGATTTTTTTTCAACTATGTTGTTTAATTTTGTCTCAAATAGAGATTTTATATATATATATATATATATATATATATAGATACAGTACCAGTCAAAAGTTTGAGTCCTGCTGGAAACTATGTTTATCTCATAATTGGCAATGTTTTACACCATATAAGTTTCTTTAAATACTTGAAAATGACAAAAAACGCATGTAACGATAAACAAAAGGAACATCAAAGCAATGTTCAATCAAATTTAATTGAAAATTGAATCTTGGATTCCTCAAAATAGCCACCCTTTGCTGTGATAACAGCCTCACAAACACGGGCCATTCGGTTAATAAGTTTCAGCAGGAAATCACCCGATATATATTTTTTAACCTTTATTTAACCAGGCAAGCCATTAAGAACAAGTTCTTATTTACAAGGGTGGCCTGGGTACATACCTGGGTACATACACCATTCACTCACACACTCACACCTACAGGTCAATTTAGACTCTCCAATTAACCTAACGTGCATGTCTTTGGACTGTGGGAGGAAACCGGAGTACCCGGAGGAAACCCACGCGGACACGGGGAGAACATGCAAACTCCACACAGAAAGGCCCCGGCCGGGATTCGAACCCGGGACCTTCTTGCTGTGAGGCGACAGTGCTATCCACTGCACCACCATGCCACCATGGATATGTCTTCCCAGCTCTCCTGCAGCAATTCCCAGAGGCACTTGTGGGTTGCTTTGCTTTGACTGTTCTGTCCAGTTCATCCCATACAAGTTCTATGGGATTGAGATCTGGACACTGGGCAGGCCAGGTCCTTAGTTTGAGTTGTACTTCATGTTCCCCCTTCACCAGATAGTTCTTGCACAACTTCAATGTGTGTTTTGGGTCGTTATCTTGCTCAAGAATGAAGGAGTGCCTGCTTAGCCGTAGTCCAGATGGAAGGTGTACTCAAACTTATGACTGGTACTGTATATATACATTTGTTTCAGATTTTTCCCTTTTTTCTCCTAATTTAGTGGCCAATTATACCCTCTATTCTTATTATGATTTGGCCTCCCCACAGGAACTCTCCGCCGAACTCTACGAGGCAAACTAATTATCTGAGAGCAGCAAACTCTGCTTCCTTTGAGACGGAATTCACCCACCCACGTTCTGGAGACACCCTTACGCGCTTCTCAGCTAGTTCGTGCCGGCTCACTCTCCCCCCTTCCCCTGGAGCGGACAGCCAAACGCCGCCCGTCTGGCACAGTCTGGGCCAGGGCCCGTCTGGCACAGTCTGGGTTTCGAACCGCAGCCATAAACGAGTGCGTTAGACTGCTAAGCTATCAGAGACCATTCAAATAGAGATCTTTACTCTTGTGTGGAAACTCTGTCTCTTATTCAACAAGCTGTGAGGGATCTTGGGAAAGAGATCATTGCAATAACCACTGTTGAGAGGTTAGCACTTAAAATACATTGGAGCTGCCCATGGAGCCTTGGGCCTACAGAGTAAACTCAATTTCCCCCAATACAACTGGGATACACTTCTAGCTTTTTTTTTCTCATATAGGAAAGAAAAAAGTAATTTCACGGGGTTCCCACTGTGCAGAAAGAAAAAGAAAGGTATTTTTTAGATTTTTGTTCAATGGGTTTCATTTAAAATCAAAGCCAAGGCCTGCTCATATTTTGTTGATTTAGTTCAATTGCTCAAAAGCAATACTACAATGAAGCTTGCCAAGGAGAGTGCGGAAGCACTGTTTGATAAGGGAGTCGCAGGAGACAAACACGGATTTTAAGTTCTCTAAAGTGACTTCTTCATTTGTAAATAAAGTACTGCAAAACATTTTGTCCCTGGTGTCAGGAATCATGACCAAAATGTTTGTTGGTCAATATATTTTCTTTTAACTTAGTTTGTTGATCTTGTTTTCAAATACCTGCTGGAGCTATGCTAGAGTTCCATGCATAAATGTACAGTAACCACGATTATGGTGACAACAAAGGGACTCTCTCTTGTATGTATGAGGGTAGGACCACAAGGCTTAGTCCTGTAATGTATAAAGACACTGGCCCAAATTCAATCAACAATTTGTCTCACAATAAACAATAAATACAACCTTTTGTTCTTTCTTCAAGGTTTGGCAAGTTCAGCAATCACCAAACTTAACTTGCCAAACTATGTTCTTACCATTTATTTGTCAAAAGTAAGGACAGGCATGTATAACATTTGTATGCACTTGCTCTGCCTTGCTAATGCATATCCAGAGTCTCCCTCCTCTGTATGCATCCCGCTGCAAACTGCCCTACTTCACATTCATGAGCTCGCCGTGCTGCATAAACACTGTGCTTCTCCCTTCAATCTTAATTTCCCTCCCATAATCGATACAGTTACACAGAGGAATCTGAGGCACCTCTCGCGTCGCAGAGGTGAATCTGCTTTACTGGTATGGACATGACTGAGTCCTCCTGTGAGCGGTCAGATTGGGAAGGACATATTTCACTGGCGAATTGGACAATTGAGTTCAAGATGTTTGAACAGAGGTGCCATGCTCTGCCATAAAAATCTATATTTTATTATGATTATTTCTGCTTTTTGTAATAACCTTCCTGTACCAATATTTGTTTTTAAAATCTCTTCAACCAGAGCCAATTCTTTAATTCTGATCATTTCAAGGGTTAAATGCTGACATCTCAAGTGCTGTCATCTGAAAATTTGGCCATGTCTTTCCCACAACTCAGAGAACACTTAAGAATGATTAAACTAATATCCAAACAACAGCCTGGCTTTGATCAAATCAAATCAAATCAAGTTTATTTGTATAGCGCTTTTCACAACAGAATTGTCACAAAACGCTTAACAGAGGGGGAACCCAGGCCTAGACCCCCCCAAAAGCAAGCCTAACGGCAACAGTGGCAAGGAAAAACTCCCTAGGTAGGGAGAAACCTTGGGAGGAACCAGACTAAAAAGGGGGGGAGCCCATCCTCTTCTGGCCGGCACAGGGTATGTCCAAAAAAGACCATGTCATGGTCAGTCCAAGGTTAGTCTGAGTTAGGTAGTCAGCGGGGGGGGCTAAACCACGCGGAGAGGGTCCAGATCCAGGAACTGGGGTTGGCGTGGGGGTGAGGGTTGATGGGGGCAGCTCACACTTCTCGCAGGATCTAGGGCTCGGGGGCAGGTGCCCCCGAGTCAGAGGCCGAGGCAGAGAAGAGAACATGCAGTCAGAAAAAAGCAGTGCTATAGCCAGTAGCACTATGTAAGAGCAGGGGAGCACAAGCATAGGAAATATACAGTTAGCCCCAACAGGTGTAAGCTATGGCAGCATACCTATTAGGAGAGGGACAGAGAAAACACGCAGCCATGTGAGAGTTCCAAACAATCCACACCTGATCAAGGATAACCAGCATAACAGTGGTGGTAACACATTGAGGAGGTGACAGTATGGAAAGTTTCTCACTCCATAAGACACTAAGGCACGGCCTTCTCCATCTCTCCACCTAGACTATGTTTGGCAGTAAGCTAGGCTGAAAAGATATGTTTTTAATCTACACTTAAAAATTGAAACTGTGTTCGAATCCCTAACATGCCTTGGTAAACCGTTCCACAACAGAGGAGCTCTAAAAGAGAAGGCTCTACCACCAGCTGTGCTCTTCAAAATTCTAGGGAGTAATAGATGGCCGGCTTCTTGTGAACGAAGCAGTCGTGTCGGTTTATAGGGGGCAATCATTTCGGTCAGATATAAAGGTGCAAGTCCGTTTACTGCTTTAAAAGTTAGCAACAGTACTTTATAATCAGCCCGATATTTAATAGGAAGCCAATGTAGTGATGCTAACACTGGAGTAATGTGCTCATACTTTTTGGATCTAGTCAAAATACGTGCCGCTGTATTCTGTACTAGTTGAAGACTCTTTAGAGAGCTACTAGAGGAGCCGGATAATAAGGCATTACAATAGTCTAGCCTCGATGCAACAAAAGCATGCATCAAGGTTTTAGCATCCTCTAATGACAGAAAGTGCCGAATTTTAGCTATGTTTCTTAGGTGAAAGAAAGCTACTCTGGAAGTGTTTTTAATATGAGTGTCAAATGTAAGGTCCTGATCAATAATAAAACCAAGGTTCTTAACCATAATACTTGATGTAACTATGCAATCACCTGCATTTAACTGCAGATCCAACTTGTTCCTTAATTTTTGGGGCCCAAAACCATCATCTCTGTTTTATCTGAATTTAAAAGCAGGAAATTGACTGTCATCCAGTTCTTTATATCAGAGATACAAGCCTCTAATTGAGTGAGTTTAAGTGTTTCACCTGGTTTCATTGATATGTACAGCTGTGTATCATCGGCATAGCAATGGAAATTTACACCATGTTTACGAATAACATTACCGAGTGGTAGCAAGTATAATGAGAACAGTAATGGTCCCAGCACTGAGCCTTGTGGAATACCATATTTAACCTGAGAGTAGTCAGAGAACTCTTGATCTAATTGCACAAATTGAAACCGGTCTAATAAGTATGATTTAAACCATGAGAGTGCCCGTCCACGCAAAACCAACCAGGTTTTCTAGCCTATGAAGGAGAATCTGGTGGTCAATAGTGTCAAAAGCAGCACTTATGTCAAGGAGCACTAGAATAGAAACATAACCAGTGTCCAATGCTAACAGTAAGTCATTTACAACTTTAATAAGTGCTGTCTCAGTGCTATGGTTTGGTCTAAAACCTGATTGTAATGTTTCATATAGATTATTCGTTTTTAGGAAAGCAGTTAATTGTTGAGCTACAGATTTCTCTAAAATGTTTGACAAAAAGGGCAGATTTGAAATGGGCCTATAGTTCTTCAGATTAACAGGATCAAGATTTGGTTTCTTTAGAAGAGGCTTGATTACTGCTACTTTTAAAGACCTAGGTACGCAACCCAATAATAGGGATGTATTTATGATATCTAACATGGGCTGGCCTAGCACAGGCAAAAGCTCTTTAATAAGCTTTGTTGGTATGGGGTCTAACAGACATGTAGATGATTTGGAGGACATAACCAGTTTACTGAATTTGTCCAGATCCAAGGGAGTGAAAAACTCAAGGGTCTCTACGCAACCCTGCTCCTGATAGCCCTGTGCTATCTCGGCAGTTGGAGTGCTAGATATTGGAGTCATTTTCATAATTTGTTCTCTGATTGTCTCAATCTTATCAGTAAACGAGTTCATAAAGTCATTTGAATTATAGCTAGAAGGATAACTGATGGAAACTGAAGACTGTTTTTTTGTCAGTTTAGCTACCGTGTTAAATAGAAATCTTGGGTTGTTTTTATTCTGGTCAATTAGTTTCGAGAAGTACGATGACCTAGCTGTAGTAAGAGCGTGCTTGTATTCGATGAGGCTGTCCTTCCAAGCAGAGCGAAAAACCTCTAAATTGGTAGAGCGCCATCTGCGTTCTAATTTTCTGGAAACTTGTTTAAGGGCACGGGTATGGTCGGTAAACCAGGGTGCAAGTTTCTTCTCACTGCATTTTTTCTCTTGAGGGGGTGCGACCGCATCAAGTGTATTCCGTAAAATGTGATTTAACGCATCAGTTTGATGATCAATTGACAAAAGGCTATTTGGGTCCTGACTTGATACTAAGGATTCGGGAAGTAAGTTTATAAGTTTTGAAGCCGTCAATGAATTTATAGAGCGGCTGGAATAGTATTTAGGTTCCGATTTAATAGAATATTTACCTGAATTTCAAAAGAAATCAAAAAGTGATCCGATAGTACAGGATTATGGGGAGACACAATGATATTCTCGACATCGATACCATAGGATAAAACTAAATCTAAGGTATGATTGTGGCGGTGGGTTGGTTCAGATATATTTTGAACAAAACCGACAGAGTCAATAATAGCTGCAAAAGCCAGTCCTAAAGGGTCACTGTCATTATCAACATGTATGTTGAAATCTCCAACAATCACAACTTTATCCGCCATAGTTGCCAAGCTTGATAAAAACTCTGCAAACTCGGAGAGAAAAACAGTATACGGTCCAGGTGGTCTATAAATAGTTATTAAGAGGAAGGATTGCACTGAGGTAACTAGATCTTTTGACCGTCCAGAAAGCATAGAAAGCGATTCAAAAGAGGAGAACTTATCCCCACATTTAGGTGTAAAACTAAATTTTGTCGAAAAAATCACAGCAACACCGCCCCTCTACCGGACAGACGCGGCGCTTGGCAGCTGGCATAACCATCGGGAGATGCCTCATTAAGTGCACTGTATTCGTCAGGCCTAAGCCAGGTTTCAGTGAAACTAATCAGGTCAAAACTATGGTCGGTGATTGTTCGTTCACAAGAACTGCCTTGGGGAAAGTGATCTAACATTTAACAATCCACATTTAAGATGCGTCTTACTACAGGCAACACTTACTGCAGGCTGAGAGGTTTTAATATAAATAAGCTAGCAGACAGTGGTTTAGGACCAGAAGTCTGCTGCCTGGCTAGCGCTCTGAGAGGTCATAAATTTTGCGAATTTATACTACGGGATAATGTTCTAGATCAGGGGTGTCCAAACTACGGCCCGCGGGCCAACTGCGGCCCGCGGTCCATTTTTAATTGGCCCGCGGCCGCATTCCAATATAATGGAATATGGCCCGCGCATGAAACTTGCACTTGACTGAGTTGTAATTCTTAGTTTCACCACTAGTGGAGCCACCCGTATTCATTGAACACTCCGCGAAATAAACGAACGGGTCTCAGCTTTTTTCGCGTAGCACCTCCCCCCCCGTCGACAGAAAATGGAGCGCCCTAATAGTGGCCCAGCCTTTCGTATATTTTTCTGTATTTGGCCCTCAGTGGAAAAAGTTTGGACACCCCTGTTCTAGATAATAGAAGAGAACCTCTCCAGTTCGGGTGGAGTCCGTCTCTCTTCAGTAAGCCAGGCTTTCCCCAAAAAGTAGGCCAATTGTCTATGAAGCCCAAGTCGTTGTCAGTACACCAGTTAGCCATCCAGCGATTTAGCAACGTGAGTCTACTGTAGACTTCGTCACTCCTACGGGTAGGGATAGGGCCAGAGATAATTACTTCCCGACTGAGTGTTTTAGCGAGCTTACACACCGAAACAAAATTATTTTTAGTGATCTCCGACTGCCTAAGTCGGACATCGTTGGTGCCAGCGTGATAATAATTTTAGAATATTTACGATTATTCTTAGCTAGCACCTTTAAGTTTGCCTCCACGTCGGTAGCTCTGGCCCCAGGCAAACATTGGACTATGGTCGCTGGTGACTCTATCCTCACGTCTCGTAAAATGGAATCGCCAATTATCAGAGCTTTCTCAGTAGGTGTATTACTGAGTGGGGAAAAAACGATTCGAAACGTGAGTTAGGTGTATGACCTCCTTGGGGACGGCGACTATGCCTCCCCTCGAACCGTGACAAAAGCACCTTGCTGCGAAGGTTCTGCTGGGGGAATAGCACTAATGTCTAGGCTATTTAAACTCCCTGGTGCGTCCGGCGCTAACAGAAAAGACTCTATGTAACTCTCTCCTTCCTGAATCTGGCGAAGCGTCCGGGTGCGGTCCTCAAGCTCAACTATTTTCTGCGCCAATTCTAAATTAAGTTCACACTTCCTACAAATACCAGTTACGTTAAACTTGGCGTCAGAACTAACACTAAACATATTGCACTCCAAGCAGGAAACAAGGGAGGAAGCCATGGTCGAATTCCTTACCGTAATGTTTTCTTGGGTGTCGAACAGAAAACCACGGTGCTCGAGTCCCGTATGGGTTGGTTAGTTAGGAATAACCGAAAAAGATTAAAAAATAGAAAAGAGTTTTGTATCCAAATCAGTATAAAAGTGTAGAAAATGCGGGCAGCGAAAACCTGGAGCAGCAGTTACTACAGCGCGCGTCGCGTTCAAAATGGAAACAGGAAAACATTGATACAATGTATTATATGATAGATATATGCAATGTTTCTCCATTATTAAAACACATTCTTTTATGTTATGGAAATTGTGCATCATGTACAACCCAATGCATCAAAGCTTACACTATTGTCTTTAAATTATAATAAAACTGTTGGCACCTTAAAAGCAATGCTTAGCAGTATCTTTTTTAATGCAATAGAGCATTATTCAGTTATTGTTTTTTAGATATACTGCATGCAAATGCATTTTATTCCCTCCCCTTTACTCTCATTAGAAATCAAAGCTGTAATTTAACTACACAGCAATGTTTGTATTTACCGCATACTGCACTAAAGAGCATATATGTATTTATTAATATATTGATTTACCAACTATTTCTATTATTAATATTATTATTTGAATTAACCAATAGTAGTAATCTAGTTTAGATTATATAGCATATGTCTGATATGCTGTCATTATTTCAACAATATGCAGACTAGGTTATTATATTTCAACCCTTTCTTTAAAAAATGGCCTCTCTATCATTCTCTAATTGCATGCACCATGCAATAATGTGTTTTTGTGTGTGTCTTTATGTGTGGTCATGTGTGTGTGTGTTGTTCGAGTTGCAAGGCAAAGCAGACCAGCAACAGTTCTAGGAACGCTGGTATTGGTCGCATTAACATACATAGATTTAATATTTATTTAGTGAGTTGGTAGGCAGTAGAACCCAATTTGTCAGTGCAAATAACAGACAAACAACAATTTTAGAAATAATGTGAAATATTGAAATATCAAAATATATCAATTGATGGTCTATAAAAAAGTTAATTAGTAAAGTGATTTATTAATAAACATACTAAAACACTCTAGAAATGAAAGAAACAATAAGAACGGAGATGACTAAACATTTAAGTTGGGTTATTCGGAAGGTCCTGAAACCATACCGACAAGTAGTTCATATCACATGTATTAATACTTGTTAGTACATCATTAACATACTCTCACTAGTAGGTAAATCAGTCTCATATCTGGCAATAATAAAGAAAGAAAAGGGGATGTTTCTTTAAATATATTACAAGTAATTCAACTTAATAAACATACATTGCAACTTAATAAATTCAATAAGGACATGTTATGACAATATTCAATCCTATTTGATGCCAGTGATTAAGTATCAAAAAAAGTTGATACTTAATGACTCAAAGGAGGACCAGTCCTGGATCCATGTTGCAGCTAGTCAGCTGGGCTTGGAGGAGGTGAAATTCCAACTATTTTTGAGGAGGCCTTTGAATGGGCATGTAGTTGTAACTTCTCACTTGAAACACGCAAGAGAAGTTCTTCTACAGGACTGGACGCAGGCATTCACAAGGCACAGGATTCAGGAGCTTCCTCAGCTGAACTTGGGATGCTTCTTCTCAGAAATCAGTCGCACACGATTAGATGCATGTCTCCTCAGGACAGTTCTCACCCTCTGTGCTGGATCAATGTGTGTCCTGTCAGGAAAGCTGTCACCCTTGGCACTGTATTGGATCTGTGTATTGTCCTTTTACTCCCAGATCAAAGGGTGCCAACATCCACACCAACAGTTTGGCCAACAGGTGAGCTAATGGTCTTCACCAGCATTGTCTTCAGGCTCACATCATACCTGCTTGTGAGCCTGGAGATTGTGGTTGAGGGTTTACAACACCCCTCCTTTGATGTCCTTCTCTTGGCAGTTTAAGGCATCGGAGTGATGTCTGAGGCACTGTTCCAGTTATTATGAAGTTATTAGGTCTTTGTCCCCAACAGTCACAATACAACATGGCCATGCATGTGCTACACTACACTTAATACACTGTTCAAACAAGCAGAAAAAAAGCTTTCATTGGTGATATCTGGTCCTGCATCACACTCAGTGCTCATCTTTGGGTAAAGGCCAGGATCAGAAAACATATTGTGTTTTCCCATTTTGTGGAAAAATCTTAAATTGATCCAGAGTCAGTGCTTTGAAACACTATCTATGTAATGTCCAGGGGCTCTCAAACTCAGTCCTGGGGCCCCCATGTGTATACTGGTTTTTGTAACAACCAATCTCTTGATCAATTAAGGTTTTTGAAAACATGTATTCCATAATTGTTTCCTTAAACTTATTTTAACACAGACTCGTTGGCATTTGCTTTGTATTTGAACTTTTAATTTTCCACAAATTATTTCAGTGACCAGGTGTCCACACTTTCAACAATTACGATCCCACTGATTTCACCTGCCAGTCTATAATTGGATCAAAAATAACTGGATCAACCTCTTTTTAAAGGAATCATTTTCCATTTGGCACATTATAGAAAATTAAAGCATTGATCTGACTGATTAAAAGTCCTGGAATGTGAAAATGGGACATTTATTCTTATAGCTATTTTTGACATAATGTGGCCTTATGAGGGTAGACATTAAAATAGTCTAATTAAGTACAATTAAGAGCTTGTTCAAATTCAGAGGTTGCAGTTGAAGTTGGAATGAAAACCAGCATACACAGGGGGCCCAGTACTGAGTTTGAGAACCCTTGCTAAAGTCTACTCGAAGCTCATCAGATAAAATGTAAAAAGTTGCATACCTGTTGGATCTACCAAAGTCCTCAAAAACATTTAAAGTTAATTTTAGTTAAGTTAATGGCCAGGGAGAATTTAAGGTTTTTTGGGGAGGGATGGGGGTAAGTTTTTACATTTTTTAAATGCATTATTATTCCATTCTGTATGCCAGATAATGGGATTTCAGGTGAAACTGTTTTGGTTTATAACTCATGGTTACTATTATTTTGTTTGTTTACAGGTTTATGAACTTTGCATCCTATAGAAAGGGATCAACAACAGTTGTGTCTTGTCGGTTTTATCAGATAATCATTAGTTCACCCAATATCGAATCCGTTCAGAGTGCTTGGTATTCTTCCCAGGTGTGAGATTGACTGAAATGCCAATATGTCCTGTAATTTCCAGCAGCCACTTCAGCATGAATACTGAGGCCCTTTTCAATGTGCTGCTACATCTGGAAAATCAACAGTTTCAGAAAACTTCATCTGGCTGGCAGTGATCTGGGCGCTCTCTCTGGAGCCCTGCTCTGGGCTGCAGCATACTAATGAAGGACTGTCACAAGCACTGGTGCTATGAGATGGGCTCCCTGTCATAGAGCTGGCAGCTGAGATCCTGAAATAAAACAGCAATGCACGCACACACACATTCCATCCACACACACACACTCACCCCCCACACATGCATACACATGCAAACAGACACACACACACACTCGAACACGCATGCACGTGCACACAGACATGCCACATGCACACACACACATGCACACACTCCCACATGCAAAAACGCACACACACGTGCACACGACATATATACACACAAACACAAACACACACACACACACAGAAACATACACAACATGCACATGCTCACAAACATGAGAATGCATGTGTGCATATAAGCACTCACACCCAGAAACACACAAATTTATGCCCCACAACACCCTGGTAAAGTTTATTCTGTGCATTGAGTCCTCTCCCAGTGGAAATAAAATCTAGATCTTTGTAAAAAACTGTGGCATTGGCCGGAGGATCACAAACCTGATATTCTCCCCATTATTGCAGATGTTTCAGGTATGTTCCCATTGTATAGACAGTTCTTTCACATAAACCCTGGATTGTTTGCAAGTGCCCAGATGATAGGGGGTCACTGTCCAAGATTTCACATCCCTCCAACTGGCCACAAAACTATGAGCACTCTTTTTGACAGGGTCCTAGGTAAGCCAGCGGGTAATTGGCACTCATGCCCAGCTGTCACTCCTCAATGCCAGGCAGCTCATCACAGAGCAGCACCATGCTGCCGCCTACGCTTCGCCCAATCTCCCATCTCCAGATCCTCTGTACAAACAACTTCTCAAACATTCACGGTGTATGCTGCTTAGGAACGCTTTGTCATCCTTCTAATTGTACCACCAGGAAGATGTTCCCTGGCCATGACAACCACCCTGTACAGTCATCAAAATATATATTTGATGTCTTCTTATTGTATTAGTGCAGCAATCATAAAAGGGCTGTGGTCATGCCCTGTCGCCACAACAGGTTCACTGCGTAAAGGCCTCAAAGGCAAGGCGTGACTGACAATGTTATGCAGTCAATCTTTCATGAAGACATATACTGTGACCACCTCTCCTGGATTATGAATTTGTGCTTTCTTCCTTGACACCAATCATTTGTAAATGCACACTTAATCTGTGTATCCAATGGGTAGTGCAAACATGATGGGTTACATTAGTCACACATGTCTGGTAATAATTTACATTGTGCACAATGAACAACTTGCTGGGTCAAAACAGGTGGAGGGTCAGATGCTTGAATTGGCAGCTAATTGTGGAAAAGAGCAGCAATCTTTATCATGCAGGAATGAGTTGCCAATTTGATCGTCAAGGAAGAAAATGGTGTCCGAGCAAGGTTTTCCTCTTCATAAACTTGTTCACCTGCAGTATGGCAAAAATTCCAATGCCCCCACCCCCAAAATGGATAAAAATGTATATACTGTGGCATCCCAAGGGGTTGCATGAGGAAATGGCTGTCTGGCCCTTTAACTCTTTGAGCCACTAGAGCCATCAGGACTACAGCTCCCAGCAGCCTGCAGTCCTGATCCTGATTACCAGCTGAAGCAAGTGAAGAAATTGGTACTTCTGGAGTGTGAGTGTGAGTGTGAGAGTGATAAAGGATTGTTTTGCGGAATCATGTAAAAACCCTGTGTGTGTAACAACTACTGATTGTATGAGGACCTGGACTGGATTAACAGCATTGGATTATAGACAAAGACAACGAGAGAAGGATTGTGGACTGTATATGTTTTCGTTTCCCTGATTACCCATCCTTTTTTGTGTGTTTTGTCAAGAATTCAGTTAATACAATTATCGTGTTATTTTGAATACTGCCTCCTCCGGATTCGTCAATTGCCTACGCCCTCTGAAAAGGTCCTCGAGTGTCACCCCACCCCCAGTGGCACTACAATACATATGGTGTTTTATTGGTATCAGAGCTAGTATGTCAATGAGTAACTCTGCTTTATTCTTTTCTTTACAGGAGAGAGGAGGGAGTGAGGCAGCTATAGTCAGTATCACAGTGAACAAAAGTGTTAATAACAGAGGAAGAGTGGGGAAAAAACCCATGACAATATAAATGTGTCCAGTCCATTCCCACAAAAGGCAGACCTGAATCACACCAGCTACAAATACAACACTCACTACAGGATTAAATAACAACACCAACAATGCCATTAATAGCTCTGCCAGCTTAAAGCAGTATTGTAGTTTGGCTTAAAGTGATGAAAGAATACTTTGTTTAGATTTGCATAATTCTCTAATATATCAAAAAGTCTTTGAAGGTCTCTGTGGCAATTCCATCGTTAAGAGTACTAATCACGTAACATTTGATACATTGATCGATTGTGATTTGTAGATACATCATTGAGGACATTATATTCTGCCAAAAAACATGCTGTGTATGCACTATTACCACTGTAGGATCAATCTTGGACTGTGCAACATTATCTTCTATGCCATATGGTAAATATGCAAATGATTCTAATTCCTTCACCACCCAATATATGTTGCATATTTACTTATTTACTGTTCAGTGAATATGCTTCATCTTGTTTGTCTTTCTAACTTTCTGAAGCCAATGAGAGCCAACAGTCATGTCTCATTTATTTAGGAGCATCAAGGCTGAGGTGTTGCCAAAGCAGAGACACAGCTGGAGAGGTTATTTATTTATTTTTCGCTCTCTCGGCAGCTAATGCCAGAGACTCCACAAACACAAACCCCAACAAGCTGTGCACACATTTGACCTGTTTTACCGTCAGCGCAAATTCAAACTCCTCGTCACGGGTGTCCAAACCTGAGCAGAGCGAGATGGTCTCACACTCATCCCTTTGTTTGAAGGGGCCTCTGCCAGTATTTGAAGAGGTTTGTCCTTCAAAGATTCGTTGAACCAGCACCAGCAGATAATTGCTCTCATGTTGTTGATACTCTCATTGTATGTTCCATAGATTGTGAAGTTGGCGTCACCAAAAAACGTATTTATGCTTTCGCAAGGGACCTAATCCGTTTAAATAAACTTTGGAGAGTAATTTCGCTACACGTGCTCTCTGGGAACAGGTTTTGCCGTGGACAGATTTCTTCCTTTCTTTATTTTTCTCATTTACCATGGAGTGTGGACACGCCCGGGGAAATTTGAGGCATGCTGATTTTCGATGCCATTTGTAATGGGGTCGTGTATTCATAAATAAATGTAGAAATTGTGGGAAAAAATGTAATCTGCCCCACTTTCCACACGCAAGTAATATTTCACAGACTGAATGTTTGCATATGAGTAATCAAGCTGCTTCCATGATATATAGATCTGAAGGGGACTACACCATCCCTCTTTGCTTGTATGGATTATGATCTTTATTGTCTGCTCCTGCTTTCCTGTAGAGATAATCCCTACAGGCCACTCATAATCCACTTATGAGAAAAGGTTGCAGTTGCTAATTATATAAAGCCAGCTTCTGCTAATTAAAGGTATGGGACCTGTTGCCCATTATCACTTTAATAATATAAAGACCTTAATGGAATCTGATAATGGTGATCGACTACTGCTACTGCCTGTTTTGCCCATTTTACACGTTTTGTGTTAATATGTCGTAATTAGTTCATATTTCATGATTTATTTATAGAGCGATTTAGTCTCAAAGGAAAAGGACGTTTTTCATGCTATATTGGCTCATAAATCCATTAATGTATACTCAAATACACAGTGCACATCATAGCATATTAAATTGCATTTCTATATTGTTATTGTTGTGCCTTTGAATATCAAGCCCATTAGATTTATGTCAGTTCAATATTCTGTTCCTCTGCTTTGCCAATATGCACACAGATGTATTGCTTTTCATATAATTCGTTCCTGTAGACATTTTGTTTCTGTGCAGTGGGAAGAAAGAGTAACACTTTTGTAGCAGACATTTTTTAATTAGTACATGATAGTATTAAAAACAAATATCAGCTACACACTGTAAAGACCAAGATTTCTTAGTGACTACAATATACACTACTGGTCAACACCCCCATTTACCAGTGTACAGATGTCCAAAGCTGGTAGAGATGTACACAAATAGACTCACAGTTGTATTAAGTCAAGGGGGGTGAATACTTATGGCTGTGGCTTTGTTGTGGCTTTGGGTCTGCCAGACCTCTTCCTGTCAGAGTTTCCTCCAGTTTCCAAGTGCCTTTTGATGGTATAGGTAACTACTCACCTCCAAAAAATGTACATTATTTTTCAGTTTTTGGTAACCGAAACTTTTTTCTTAACCTCTGGCAGTTTACCGCTTACCTTTGTACCAATTCAGGTTATTCACTGGACTTGAACTGCTTAAATTGCATTAAAACTGGAAAATGGGGGTGTTCTAAAACTTTTGACCGGTAGTGTACATTCGGTATATAACAATTATTCACCCCCCTTTGGCATTTTTCACATTTTATTTTTTTACTTCATGGAATCAAAATGGATTTCTTGTCACTGATCAACACAAACTACTCTATAATGTCAAATAAAAAAACAAAGTATAAAGCTTTTTCTTAATTAATTACAAATAAAAAACAGACAATAATTTATGACATAAGTATTCACCCCCCTTGACTTAATACAACTGTGAGTCTATCTGCATAAGTCTCTACCAGCTTTGGACATCTGTACATTGCAATTTTTGCCCATTCTTCTATACAAAAGAAGAGTGCTCAAGTTCCATCAGGTTGGAGTGGTAAACAACAATTTTCAAATCTTTCCACAGATTCTCAATGGGATTGAGGTCTGGGCTTTGACTGGCCCACTCCAGGACATTGATTTTTTTTTAAACCACTACAATGTGACTTTTTCTGTATGCTTTGGGTCATTCTCCTGCTGGAATATAAATCAAGTCGCTTGCAGACTGCAGCAGGTTTTCCTCCATGATTTGTCCATCCATTTTGCTCTCTATTCTGACAAGTTTTCCAGTCCCTGAAGCAGGGAAGCATCCCCATAGCATTAGGCTGCCACAACCATGCTTCATGGTAGGGATAGTGTTCTTAGGATGATGCGCCGTGTTAGGCTTGCCAAAGGGGGTCAGTACTTTGTATATTTTAAGTGAAAACCAAACCACACCAAAGCAAACAAAAAAACCTGTCATTCTTATTAGATAGCTAACATATTTGGTATTGTACTTTGGTCCCATAATAGAAACAAAATCGAAACCTTAAGTGCCAAGCTGATTATTATTCAGTGGATTAGAGAGAACTTAGCTACCTAAAGAAATGTAACAGATGCAAATAGTATTATCAGTTATTGATACCAAACCCACAGGATAACAACAACAGGAACACAAGCGTATGCCATTAAACTGCTGTCTCATAAACTAACCAACTGCCCTCCATCCTCTCTCTCCTCTTTACAGCTATCTGCCATCATCTTTCCTTTATATCCTCCTCTCTAATGCTTACTGTTCTTCTTACAGTTTTCCTTCTGCCTTAACACAGACATGTCACACCAATTCTCAAAAAACTGTCCCTTGACCCCTGTTCTCGCACAACATCCTGGACCCTAATGTCTTCTTTTCCTTCATTATAGAACAGCTGCCTCCATTCCTCTGTCATGATCTTATCAGACCTTTCTTCGGTGTTCGGTTGAGTTAACCACAATATCCTCCTATTCATCCCTGAGAGAATGGGAATATCAGGCTTTGCCTTGAGCCGGGTGCTTCCTACTTCTGCGACTGTCCTTATCAACTCATCATGAGAGGCTCCATCTTGACAGGACTCCCCAGGGCTCTTGTCCTTGGCCCCCTTCTGTTCTCCCTTTATGCAAAATCATTTGGATTTTTCATTTTTGCTCGTGATTTTTCCTACCTTTGTTATGCTGATCATAGCAGTTCTTTCTCGTCTCTGATTAACAGTATATGCACATGTGTCACTATATGCCTTGTGGAGATCTCTATCTTGATACCAACCCATAACCTACCAACCTACGGTTCCCACTGGACCTCCCTGTCGGTACCATCAGACCACTTCAGATGTTTAAGAGCATGGCTGCTTTGTTGTCTCTGAATGGGAAGGAAAATCACATGTCTAGCCACTTCTTACTTCCCTTCACAGAATCCTGATTGCATCTTTACATCAAACTCAAAGCCCCCATTCCAGATTACTGTGCAATCAAGGGCACAGCTACTTCCTGTCTTCCATCCATCATCAGACCTTATGCCCCTGCATGAGCTCTACACTCAGCAACCTCGAAGTTCCTCTGTGGCAAACATCTCAAACCCTGCTCTCTTCCTCACTACCACCCCCCACACCCCAAGTGGTGGGATGAGCTACACTCACAATGTTCCAGATCCATCTGAAAACCTGCCTGTTACCAGTACCTTCATATGTACTATACTATACACATTCTATAACATCAAGTACCTGATCACTCCATATACTAGGTACACTCTCCTTAAGTATTATGTTGCTCTTAATAATGGCTGTTAAGCACAAATTTGTTTTTGTGGTTCCTCCATTTTATATATCTTGGCACCATGCCCTGGGAATCACTTAATATTAAATAAATAAAGTTCCCTTCTTAGGTTCAGTTTTGTGGCTATAAAAAAAAAAAATCAATATCCATATTCCCAGCTACTCAGTGTTTCATAGCTTAAATTGAATATAAAATGAGGAAGCATACATAAGGAGATTAACACGAAGATACTGATAATTACTCAGCCATTAAAATCAATATGAGATCAAACTAATTAAACACATCACAATGAGTTATTACACATGGTGAATTAAACATGGAGGCATACAATTGCATGCTCTCACGTTCAGCAATTCACCTTTTGAGTTATGCCCTCTGATCTTGTTAGAGAGATTTCAAAATTACCTTGGACAAAAAAAATAATCTCTAAAGACCTCCAATGTCAGCTCTTCTAGATTGTTTTACATTGTCCTTTGAAAGAGCTGTTATTATTGTTATTGTTATGTTATTATTATTGTTTCATAACAGCTTTCCTAATTGAAAAAGAAATGTAGAAATGTAGAAATGCAGATCCCTTATTACCAAACAATCTACTTGAAAATATGTATGTGCCAAAAATAATCATAATCAGATGCTTGTAATGCTTGTAATAGTTCACTAGGGTCTCTCATCGGTAACAACAGCTGAATGTTTTGCAAAAACTTGGAAGATTCTTCCATGTGAATTAGGAATTAGAAGGAATTTAGTTCGTGCATATCTGCTTTGCACCCAGCACCAGTGTTGGTTATCTGCTTCCTTCAAAATTAAGAGTACAAAAAATCCTTTGGTGTAGCACTGAAGGTCACCTTTGTCTCATAAAGGATTGTGACAATAGGAAATTAGGAAGGGCCCGATCTATTCAGAAGTCATTCTCATTCCATTAGCAGCAGTCAGACAGAATCAGAAAAAGTGCCAATTCAAACAATGAAATTTGTATTTCAGGATGTGAAGCGTTACTTTCCACCATCAATCATTCATTTGAAGGTTCATTTATTTTGCCTCATGATGCTTTGGCTCTAACGGAGACTATTGCAAGACTTAAAAAAAGACACTAAAATGCTCTTCAGCCAAACCATGCAGTACATTAAATGTAATTAATTAGAGCCAAGGAAATTCCTTTTATGTAATGTATACTTTCATTTAATTCCCAGAAAGCATGGGAAAAAAATAGTCTCAAACATTCCATGCCATTAATTTGTAGGTAGCTATCGCTTCAGAGCTGGTTCAGTCCAAAGTTGGCTAATGTTTGTATTTAGATTGTATATGTTCAGCTTTTTATATCTTAATGGGTACACTCATAGCATAGAGGGTTAGTAAATAAAGTGTAAAATTAACAAGTAATTTCAGCATAAAAATAATAATTTTGTTTGCTACATTTACTTGAAAAAGTGTTTTCAGCCAAACTTACAATATTTTTTTTATCTTGATGCATTATTATATCCAATTTGAATGCACAATTTTGCATCAGCTTAACAACAGACAAATATTGAGTTGGGTCAATGAAAATATCTGGTTGACTCGTTGACCTAGTGCGTGTCAGGCGCGTGTGTGTCAGAGCCTCACTGTCAAACTGACTGAGCTGTTGGATTAAACAACATTTAAACTTATTTGTTGAGTAACTAGTGTTACATTATTTTATTCCTAATCATACCTGCTGACACTATTGCAAGGAATTGCCTTCATTGATGCTAAACAAACGCGTCTGCCACATTGTCTGTTACTTGCGGTTGCTACTTCTTGTATGTAGCGTAGCCACTAAGGTAATGTCCCATAGGCCCTTGCGAAAGCTACAGCTATAATTTATTATGTAGTTTTGTTCATGCTGTAATACTTGTATAATTGTGGAATGCTGTTTGTATGAAGGTCTCTCTCTCCCCTATTACGGAGGGTTATTGTATGTGATCCTTTGTGTTGTGCACCATGATGGTAGGTGTATGTGTAAATAGCGACCCCCGTGTATTTGTTGTATTACTACCTGGTGTCTCAATGCTTTGTTCTAATAAAGCTGGTAGCGCTATGGAAAAAAAAATCATTCCTTGCTTCAGTAGTCACTGCTACATTGGATCGCTACAATTTGCATGAACATTTTTGAGTACAATGCAAACAAAATTGAACGTTAGACCAACTTTGGTGAATTACGTAGGTTCAACTTATTTAAACTTTCAGATGTTGAAGAAAATCATATTGGTGGTACTTAATTTAGTTGTGTTAGTCTGACAATGATAGCTTCATAGCATGTACTTAATAACAACCAATTTGGGATTATGGGTGCATGGAAATGATTACCTCCTAGTAGATCCAGTATATTCTTTTTTATAGTGTATATTTACTTATTTATGTTTATTTATAACCTAATAATGTAAATAGTGATCACCTGTAATTGTAGAATAGATCATAATTGTGATGACAAATGACCAATGATAAAAACTTATCGGCTATCTAATAATTTTGATTTCTAGGAGAAGTAGATATAATTTAAAATAATTCTCACAAGGTAACATAAGACAGTAGGAGCAAAAGAATGATCAAAATGGGCTATATCATTTTAAAGTCTTGCTAGTTGAATCATGTACACATGAAAGCAGTTTAAAATGTCTTGCCTTTTGTGCACCTGATAGCAGTTTACTCACGTCTCCTCAGTACAGTGATTGGGTGATTAGGAGAGCAGGGCACATGTATCCCTCACCTGAGGCCCTTATTGTATTGACTGTCCTTTTTTTGAGAGGGATAGTACATGGGTCTGTGTTTGTGTGTGTGCAATTGTGCATGTGTGTGTTGTACATGTGAGTGCAAGTATACACGCATGCATGCATTTGCACTAGCCTATGGAATGAAATTGAAATGAAAAAATGACATTTTGCTGCTAGACAGAGAACCAGGGTTCGAGCTGTGAGTTATCTGGGTGATAGTGATGTCTTCCAGGTAATACAACAACAACAGAGTGAAGTCATATGTGTTTGATGTGGGGGCTATTTATTAATTTGCAATGTATGTATTTATATTTTGTGTTACATACTGTTAACATGTTATTATTTATATATATATATGAAGAATAAACCACAACAAACCATGCATTCTCTGTGCGTATGTATTGTAGAGGTGGGTATGAGTATTTATATTGTGGCACTGAGACAGGATGGTGGTTGTATTTTCACATTGTTAGTAGATTAATACCCTTGGCTTCCAGGGATAGCGCAAGCCATTATTTGTTTGGCTGATTGTCTTGCCTGCTCAGTGCTGACTGCTGACTGCAGTGCTCTGCTCTCCACCTGAGCGGTTTGTGTGATTCTTCCCAAGGTTCACCTAGGGGGACTGGGGTTTGGAGTTGGGGTGGTGAGATGTGAGGGGGGAGAGTGACATACCCATCAGGCTGTTTATCATGTAAGGCTTGATAGTTGGCCATGTTGAAATCTAAGAAGGGCAACACTTTTATTTAGCATGGTCACATAATACCTTTCATAGGGTGTCATGTCCATTCAAAACTAGGACATACCCTGGTTATGACAATCTGCAGTTTGTGTTATGACACAATTGGCATAACTCCTGCATATAAGGTTCGCTATGGCAGGAATCATAACACTGTATCGCCATGATATAAAAAGACCATGTCAATAATTGGTTAAAAGTTATGACAACTTGCCAAATAGTGATACCTCATGCGAAACACCTTGTCATGAGTTTATATTATTTTATATGTAGATTGGGAGTTCATCTTGATACATAAATGATGTACCAATCTTAATTTGCTGTGACTGGAATGGATCAAATGGGCTCATTTTATGTTGTATTTGTGAGGTGCATGACAGTGTCATGACATTATTTAGAGCATGTCAAATAAAGTGATATCATTTTCACCTGTCAATAATATGTTAAAGGAGGAATGATAGTGAAACTCAAGGTGAAGCTTATGGTGGCATCATGACATTTTCCAAGTCATAGGAGAGGTGCATGACATAAGAGGTGGAAAAATAGCTAAAAACGTCTTGAAAGACTTGAAAAGAGCAGGCCCTGAAATGACTGGAAAGTACTTCCGCAACTAACCGACTATGCCAACAGTACCTACTAAATTGTATACTGTTTCATTAATACTACTACTAATAATAATAATAATCATCATAATCATTATAATAAACTTTATCTTTGCACTTTCCAACAAAGGACAATACAAATATGTTAAAAATATACACATACTGAGAAAATAAAAGGAACTACATTTTACTATAGAATATACATATGTATGATAGAGAAAACTAAATAATTAAGGGAAATAAAAATAGAATTACACATAATTAACTCAGGTTGCCAAAATGCTTTCGAAGAATAAAGCCTTTGAAATGCATTAGTTAAACATCTGGAAACTGGTTATGACACGTATTTTCGAATATACAGAGAAGAACATGATAAATTAGATCTAAAAATCAGCCCCACCAGAGTGCTATTATTTCTGTATGCAAATTTGTCTTATCTATTTAACATTCCTCCCCCAGCAGGAGAATATTGTGTACAACTTCCATCCTGGGAAATCAGGGAAATCTACAGGGGCTTTAATGGCTGCATAGGTCTATTTATACTGTAGCTTAACACAAATTAGCTTCTTTAAGTTAATTTCAGTTTCTGAAAGTTTTTCATCAATGTTAATGGAATTATACTGTATATACAAAATGTACAAATATTGTAACCTTGACTTGACCTTGAACTCATGTACCATGTCATTATACCATTCTATTTTTTCCTTTGCTGTTTGCCAGGGTGAAAACATGAATTTAACCTAGCTCATATATGGATCTTTAAGGGTGTTGCTGTTCAATTTGTCTCATTAAAGGAATTTACTGTAATTTGCAAATGTATTTCAGTTTGTTATCCACAGTTGTCTAGCTGACATTATTTAGTCCATTAGTTAGACCCTAGGTTATCCTACAAAGTTAGCCTCCTAGGTTTGTCTCTTTTTGGTCATTTATATAGTTCTATGAGAATTGGGGTTTGGTATATAAGTATTTGGTTTGATATACTTTTAATTGTTGTCCTTGTATTGGTCACTCACATGATATGTCCAACTAATCACTTTTCCTAAAGGTATCTAGCTATCTAGGTAGACACCATTTTTAAAGGGTAATTTTAAGGTTAACTACTGATATATTTTTAGAGAATACTTTAAACTTTAAATCGACTGAATCAAAATGGTGTAGACCAGCCCAAAAGCAAATGCTAAACCATGCCATGCTCAGTTTAATCCTGGAGCCAATTATACTTTCTAACACCCTTCAACCATTATTTTCACACGGTATGGAAAAGTACAGAAAGGCATAATTCATTTGATTGATTTACTACTCTTTGGGCTAGATTTACAAAAGGATTGTGTGTGCATTGTGCAGCTAAAAAAACAGTAAAGGTTTGCAAAAATCCTCCCACAGTCCAAAGACATGCACGTTAGGCTAATTGGAGAGTCTAAATTGCCCGTAGGTATGAGTGTGTGAGTGAATGGTGTGTGTGCCCTGTGATGGATTGGCGACCTGTCCAGGGTGTATTCCTGCCTCTCGCCCGGAACGCATGCTGGGATAGGCTCCAGCACCCCCCCCCGCGACCCTGACCAGGAATAAGCGGCTTAGACAATGGATGGATGGATGGATGGATGGTTTGCAAAAATGTGTGTGGGATTTAGTGATCACTCATACAAGGTAAAATGTTCAAACTGGGACTTTTGGGGGATAGTCTCACTGCACATTTGCCCTTTGTCAGGAGGTATGTCAATCATTTTCAAACTGCATTTATAAGGCTTAATTTATGCATTCAAGATACCTTCATAATTCATCATGACATGTTTGATGCTTTGTCATTTTTGACATAAGAATCTATACATATACAAGATGGACTTTGTGAATAGTTGATTTTGTTATGGTCCTTCTTTACATATATTGAAAACCTTTCCATGTTGTATTCTTTAGCAAGACATACCCCTTTGTCCCCTAAATGGAAAGTGTGACTCATTATCAATTCATGCTCACCTTTTTTCAATGATAATAAGGAGATCAATAAGGTGTAATTGTGTAGTCTACTTCCAGTTTCATATCCTATTTTGGTTGGCTTGTCAGTCCATAACTCAGAGGTTCATATTTCTGAGGTTCTACTGTACTACGTGTGTGTCAGGCCTAATGCTACATATTTGGCTCTTACTGAGGGCAGCCATAAAAAAAACGTCCACGTTGGCAAATAAAATGGCATCCTGTTTGCAAAAATATATACTTACACAATACTTACACAATTGACTAGATATGCAAATTGAAAAATGTATGAAAATTTCAGACTGTATCTAGTCTACTGTTTTGTTATCATCATTAATTCCACTGATACCCCTCAGTTCATGAGTGTGAAGCTTCAAGTGGCCATAGCAAGACTACACTAAAAACAGTGCTTTGACAGGATGAGCTACTCAACAGCCTCATCAATCCTGACATTATGAAAATAAAGTTATGCTGCTTTTCAATAGAAAAAACTTGAATTTGGACCATTGGACAACTATATTTACAGTATCCTTTCAAGAAATGTAACAGTGGGTGGAAGGCCTCGGTCTCGGCAGCGGAATCAGGGCGATTAGCAGCCACGCCTACTGGCAGAGCAACCAGAGCACACACCGGTCCTGTGTCTAATAATTATATCTGTGTACTTAAAACTGCTCTGCTCTCTTCAGTAGGGGCTGGAACCAGGAAGGAGAAGGCTGGCAAGACCGAGAAGCAAACTGAAAAGTTGCGTAT
The DNA here is from genome assembly GCA_029706075.1 of Aldrovandia affinis. Lineage (NCBI taxonomy): Eukaryota > Metazoa > Chordata > Actinopteri > Notacanthiformes > Halosauridae > Aldrovandia > Aldrovandia affinis. Next base: position 1,790,059 of record JAINUG010000033.1, read on the forward strand.
GTGTTTAGCGTTTGCCAAAAGGCTTATTTGATTTAGTTTGTTATTTTTCAGTAATTGTTTTTGTCCAGAACCCGTGATGGCAATGGACGAAGGGTTTTTATATTATTTATTTAACTTATCTCTTGCTCTTGTTCTCTTCCCCATGGCTGGGAGAAGAGAACAACAATCGCAAATACAGGACCGGTCCTTGGACCCTAAATCCACTCTCCGTCTCTGGCTGCTCTGTTCTCGTCCACGGATTGTTACGGGCATGTGACACAGTGCAACCCCCTTCACCTTCACCCTTTGGATTGCAAACAGCTAAGTTCCTCATTTTTATACATTTTTATAAATCTGTGTGAAACATTGGGTAGGCAGCTTCTGATTATTAAAGAAGTGAGCCCTTTTTTGTAGTTTTGCTCTTTTTTTGCTCATGCAAGACATGCAGCTTGACAATTCCAGTAGAACTGGAATGAAATGCAGGAACCTGAAGAGCTTGAGCACCAGTAAAATAAATAATCGAACTAAAATTCAAAATATCCCCTTTAAATAAGCAGCTCCTTCCCCCTTGCTCCTTCCCCTTGGGATGTAGCAGCTTCCCAGAGCAATATCCAGTAGAACTGGAATGAAATGCAGGAACCAGTAGAACTAAAATTCAAAAACTGGATGTTGACTTTAAATGCAGGAACCTGAAGAGCTTTGAGCACCAGAACTGGAAAAATAAATAATCGCACCACTAAAATAAATAATCAAAATCAAAATATCCCTAGGATGTTAGGAAATCCCCAAGTATTAAAAAATGATAACCAAGTGAGGCCTAAAATGTTCCAGATGTACTATTGATTAACATGGTAAAACACATGTTGGATATTCTGCAGGCACAGGGTAGACTACACTCCAGTGCCAATGAGGCCCCTCTCCAACTGACGAGAAGCTAAAATGGCAGGAGAATGACAGGGGACAGGTGATGTAAAGCGAATAAGCCCTCAACATGTTGCACTCTCTGGTCTGAAACGTAGCATAATCAGTGATTTGTGCTTATGCCAGGCTGACGCCACACAAGTTAAATATAATATATGAGCCAATGAAAAGAAGTAAGTAAGATGGACAGCTGAAGCTATGCGTGGAAATTTGAGATCCCAGAATTCCTTAACAAGTGAAACTAATGAGATTTAAAAAAAAAAAGAAAAGAAAAGTGAAACAGATTAATTACAGCCAATCAAAGCACTTCGCCCTTTAGGAAATGTGTTACAGCAGAGTGATGTTTTGTTTGATTAAAACAAAAAAGCCTTCAATGATAAATATGAAGAATGTTATGATTCTTCATCATCATTTTAGTATTATTCTCTTTATCATTCCGCAAAGGATGCTGTGCGCCCATATTTGGAAGTATTTTCTTTAGACTGCAACAGTGTTCATTAAAACAGTGAAGAGTGCAGTGTTTTTGTAGTGGCCTGCTGCGGACCATCTGGTGCTGCTAGTTAAGTTCACCAACAGCTCACTTGCACACAGTGCATCATTTTACTGAGTGGAGCTCTACCTAAGACCCAGATCCCCTTGGGATAATAACTTAATTAACTTCTGAAGGAATTTGGAACACTTCTGTGTGTGGTGGAGAGGGCGTAGATTGTAGGGGAGGCCCGCCTCTGGCCTTCTCGGATTCTCCTCTGGGTCTCCATCTCAGCCATGCAGGCCCAAGAAGGTTGCGTAACAACGCAGAGCCCCAAAAAGGCATGTCCTTCAATGCCTCTTGTTTGGGATTGGCACTGACTTCACACAGAGGGTGAAAGATGAAAAGGTGATATTGCCTGGCTTGTTTAAGCAGCGGCGAAGACGGGCAAGTCTGGGCGGCCCTCCAGAGATGGATGGAACGTGCAACGGTTAAGCAGCCATTATCTGACTACATCAGTTCTGGTGAAAACCTTTAGTGACACTACCTTTCAGCTTGGTCTCAAACCCATGCACTGCAAAGTCCTAATTGTTTCCCCTATAATCTATTAGCACAATCGTCACAAGTGGCTCTATCAGATCAACCTCAGTGCTTGGCCATTCTCTTCCCCCACAGATCTATAGAGCCACTGTCTGGAGTCTCAGCTATTTACCACACTCTGACAGGGAGGAAAACACCACAGATTCACCAGGTGTCTAAGGGCTTTTTAACTCAGTGTGATGGCTCCCATAAACAAACCAATTATGACAAGTCCTCTGTCCTGTTGCAGGAGAATGTGACCCAGGAGTGACATTTCATAAAATAAGGAAGGTGCTGTAACGCTAACCCGCAATGCTATATTACTTCTCTTTTTTTACCCTCCTGCTTGGTACTCTAAAGCTATTGCATAGCCCTGTTGTGGTGGCTTAATAAAAAATTCACTAGATTATGGATGAGTGCATTAAATCTTAATGAAGCATGTTTAAGTTAAAACAGCAGATCACACGTGTCTCCTTAGGAATGATGCTGAGCACTAGTTATGGTTCCACAGGACTTTATTGGTCTGTATTGTAACAGCTTGTACCGTTGAGAAAACCACAATCTTCCCTGCTGAAACCTGGCTTAAACATATGCTATATAAAATGTAAATAATGCATTTCTCCCTGAATAGGGAAATCTTGAAGGGAAATAGTAGAAGAAATATGTAGATCAGATACTTACAATGAGTTAAGAGCCTCCACACACACCATAGGGGGCTGTTTCCACAGTGGCACAGTGGACAGCCAAATGGCTAGGCATAAGCACCAAATGTTCTCAAATTGGTGCCAAGAATGACTAAATCACTACAGAGGGTTTATAGATGACAAAAATAGCCCAATACATTATTTGGGGTACATGGACATTTAAAGAAAAAATAGTTATTGGCTAATAGTAATAGTTATAGATTATTTTGTTCCAGTATGATTTTCAGAACAATATAGTCTCTTAGATGAACCAGAGCCAGTTATGATTCATTTGTATACAAGGCTGATTTGGCAAGATATCATTACATTTCACTTGACTGGAAGCTTCTGGGTGGCCCATTCTGTTAAAGGTACTGTGTGGATGAACCCAACAAATCCAGACAGTGCTGGATTCATAAATGACCCATGCCAGTGCTGGCCGTTACCATAAAATGTAGGCCATTATGCAATTACATTCTGTGAGATGAGGGGAGACACATTTAAGACGGACCACTTGTTCTGCGAGAAACTCACACGTTTTCAAAAGTGACGGTGACGGAATCTTAAACAAATGAAGGGGAGGTAGGTTTTGACATGGTTTGGTGAAGGCATGGATGAACATTCCATTTTATACAGTCTCTACACACACAAAACGTAAGCACTTTTGCTACTTCTATATGCAATCCATATGTTACAGGCGTCTCCAGACAGGAGCGCACAAGATTAAGCATCATATGTTTGCTTTTGGGCACAGGCATGAGCATTCATAGACCTTTTGTTCTAATTAAGTTAAAGACCTCCCTTTATCGGAAATGTTCCTGCCAAGCAAGGATGAAAACTGCTCCTGAAAGACCTCCTTCACTGGGCCTAACATCAGATATGCATGTGACCAGACTTTCTCAGGGGTAAAGAGATGCAGAGAGACATGGCTCCTGCATGGCTGGTGAAAAGGTCAAGTTGCAATTGCTGCAAATGAGGATATTTATTCATGAGTGCAAGGATGCGCTCTTAATCCACATGAGATGCATCGTGATGGGGAAGCAAAAGTTATCCTGTGGTTTCACTTTATGGCTTGAGCTATGAGCGTTGTGCAATGCAGGTTACTTAGATTTAAAACAATAATAATTTGCCACAGAAAGAAGAAAGAATAGTTTTATTTGTTTTTGTTTTACTGTGTGAGTGTGTGTGTTATGTTGAAAATACAATTTGTTAGATTGAGACGCCATATTCAAAACTAAGCTACTGTATAATTCCATGTTGGCTCAGCACTGCTCTGATAATGCTCTGGTAACAGAACTATATATTGTCTGCCTGAGATTATGTCAAATGTAATCAATTTGATCAATATGACAAACTGTTGACTTTCTACATCAGCAGCTTGAGGTGATACACATCTTAGTGGTTAAATCAGACCAGACAAAGTATAATTTAGCTTAGATTTCATTATGTCTGGTCCTGGAGACATACTAGTTCTGCAGACATAGTCTCATCATTTGTCATATTACCTCTTATTGTTTGGTGATTTTTGAACTCCCAACCCACTCAAACAAAACAATTCTAGTTTGGGTTCAGATCAACAACCTCAAATTGGCAAGAGAAAGCAACAATATTATGAATAAATAAATGTCACAGCCAAAAAAGGGGGGCACAGATGCCAAGAAAAACTGTCAAAGAAAGATCACAGAAGTGTCCATGGAACTTATACGGAACCCTATATCTGTGTGGGGGAAGAACTGGTGACTAGGGACACCATATGGGTCCCATAGCAAGAGAACAATGAAGATATAGTTCCAACCAGTTTGGAGAGAGATAATTATGCTGCTTCCATTACTTCCCCATCCAGGTTGTCAACAACACTCTCGTCTGTTCTAAATGAATGAATTGGAGAAAACAGTGCTTACATTTGCAAACTGCAGCATCCAAGACACCTTCACCCCATGTTAAAGTATTTATTTCCTTCAGTGAGGGGTCTCTTTCAAGATGGCAATGCCCTCAGTCACCAGATCTGAACCCAAGCATGCATTTATGGGATATTCTGGACCGACGCCTGAGACAGAATTCTGCACTTATATCAACTACTGTAAATGTGAGTTGATTGAGTTTCTTGTGGAAGAGTGGTGTCATATTCCTCCATGCTGGTTGACTCTATGCCAAGGCTACATGCTATATGCACAGATCAAGTGGAATCTCATCTTTTCAACAATGCATGCCAATGTACGTCAACTGTGATTTCTCCAAATAAATCCTGTGCTGATTCAAGGCAGGGTACTCTAGGAGAATAGCTGTTCCTTACTTTTGGTACTTTACAACTTATGACAGATCACTGATAATGTGGCCATCCTGATCACCGTAAGGGTCTAATGAACAAAAGCAGTGATCCTGTTTTGTCATGAGCAAGCCAAATTGAGAGAGTTCCAATATTGTCTATGTGTTTTGTATCACCAACAACAGCAAATATGTCCTTGATGACCCATTCTCCTGGGTCTACAAGATATGTGAGTATGTGTCATGTAGGAAAGTTTTTTGTCTTTTCTAGGGGTTCCCTATCCAGCCAGGGCCCTTGGAATCCTCCTAACTTTGCATGACAGCACGTACATTGTAAGTAGTACAGTAAATATCAGAGGTGCTGTGTTTAGTTTGTCTGATGTAACTATGAATGGAAAGTGTACTATATACAGTTATGTTTTTGCATGTGTATCTTGTGATCCATCTCAACACCTCCCACAACCCAGAGTTTGGGAACCACTGTCTTAGGATACTAAATGGCAAGATAGTTTACAGAGCACTTTCATCATTCACTAGTCCTTCACCTTGCATAACTGTTCAACATATCTACTGATGTAGTCACTTCTCCAGAACTAGGAGAAGTGATCACATCACCCCAATCTTAGCCTCATTATACTGGTTAGATTTAGAATTGATTTTAAGATTTTACTGATCACTTTTAAGGCACAACTGGGTCTGGCCCCCGATTATATCGACTTTTAGCCCCCTACGAACAGGAACGCAGCCTAAGATCCTCAGGCATGGCCCTTTTGGCTGTTCCAAGGTCTAGACTAAAGACTAAAGGTGATCAAGCTTTTGCCAGCAGTGCCCCTAAGCTTTGGAACAACCTGTCTTAGGATATTAGGCTAGCAAGATCAGTGTCTTCTTTTAAATTCATAAAACACACTTCTATAGACTTGCTTTTATCCAATGACACCTTTGATATTATTGCTTTTCATGTTTGGTGTTTTATGATGTTCTTAGTTTTCCCATGTTTTTATTATGTTTTCTGCTATGTTGTTTTACAATTTTCTTGCCCTGCTCGTTCTATTTTGTTTCATGAAAAGCGCTTTGTAACGTTGTTTTGGAAGGTGCTATACAAATAATATTTTATTATTATTATTATTATTATTACATGTTCATGGGTTTAGTTTAATTCGGTCTCAACAGAACTGTTCATTCAACTAACCAAATCAGCCCACAGGAATTTACAGGGATGCTGCCACTATTCTATGCTAATTTCTTTAGTTGGCGCAATTTATTTTGAAACTGAAAACAAATGATTTTGTGGTGTTTGGAAAATACCCTATGTATGGCACCTGTGTTTTTTATTGTGTGTTTTAAACTACCTGCATATTTGAAATGGGATTTAATTAAACAAATGCTGCTTTGCCACAAAGCAATCGCTTCTTTATATGAGAATTTTGGCTTCATTTAATAGATGTACAACATGTCTCCTGAGGGAGAGCAGATAGGCCCTGATCTCAGTTAAATATCCAATGAAATTTAGTATGCAAATGACATAGGCAGCCATAAATGACGTAACAATACTGGTGTTCAGGGCCAGGCTAACAGCACTTGAGGGAAGGGAGAGTTAATAAGGTGATGGCAAACACAGATTTAGATGGCAGTATTATGCATATGCCCATAATCCTGTTTTTCTCAGAAGACCTACATTAGAACATTGCTTGATTGCTGGTGAGCGTACGTGTGTGTAGCAAACCCGCTGGTAATGCATAATATTGCTTAGATTACCTCCCACACATTTTTCTAAATTCTGCGCTTGTGTTTCTATTCTTTTCTCCATGCCCCACATGGAAATTGTCATAGAGACGCGCTTCTGGAAGCTCAGGATAATGCATATAAAAAGGACACCTTTCATCCACACTATACTGTAGGTTTCTGATATTCCAGTATATATCTGAATTACAGAGCAAATCAGTAAATTCACTTCATAAATTGCCTTCATATTTATTCACCATCATAAATAACACTTGATCAAGATTATTTGTAGCAATGAATATATTATAAATCAAAGGAATTCCTGAAGTCATAACTACAGGTAGCAAAAATAAATTAGGTACATTATGGTAAAAATACATACATGGGTTGCAGTGCTTAATTTGTCAAATAAGAGATGCCGGGGCTCAACTCGCCTCCCCCAACCACACAGAGGAAAAAGCCTCTGTGTCGCAGCATTTCTGCATTCTATTTACATTTGTAATGTTCACTGGACGTAACGTTGTTTAATACCAGTTTAAAATACGCATTGTTGTCGCACTTTAGATATTTATGAGCCCGGGGCTCTGATTCTGAGTAAGACATTTGCTGGGGTGCAAAATCGGATTCTTGGCTAGCCCCGGCACAAATTAAGCACTGATGGGTTGTCTTGACAGTCAAAAATGTTACTCTAAATGATTTCAATAGATTTATGTTTCACATGTTCCATTTAATTTACATTCAATAGAGATATTTATCCACATTTAACATTTTTAAAACTGTACATGAGCAGAGACTGCTATGTAAGCATGGCCCTGGATTTCAATTGGTAGGATTTCCTTTTTAGATATTGTTCCATGCAAATATTCCATATTGGAACTGCAGCCATAACAATGAGCACATTCGCTGGCTTCTGGCCTTCCACAGATTGTTAGTTAAATTTCTGAGGCTCCTATCTGCTTCGGCAGATTCCCACATAATTATACAACATTTGCGCACAGCAAGCATGCTCAGTAGCTCGCTTCCTTCCACATGCTGAAATCAGGAGGCCAATGCCAAGATGCATCACTGCAACCCTCAACAGCTCCACTGCGTTTAATTCTCTGTGATGAAGTCACACATCTCTGCCTGCAGGGGGTGCTGGAATCAGGTCCCGCCCTCCAGGAAACCTCACCACCCACCTGTTATCTGAATTACTGTTTCATCAGGATAACATGTCCATAGTACTGGAAGATGTTGTATTCATACTGCAGCGCAATTCATGAATGTTAAGTGTTCCCTAAGGGTAATGTGTTCTAGGTTAGTGGCTGTGCTTGATATTGATACATGCAATAAATTAAAGCAAAGTAAAAAACATTGTTCGCAATGAGCAAAACTACTAATTCCTGCTTCGTCTCTTCCACTGGACTTGGATTGGGATCTACACAAGCAAGCACATTTACACAAAAAAACTAAAAATGTGTATGACATTGCTTCTACGCTTTCATTAGGTATTCGTTTTTTGGTGAACATATCCAATTGTGACATCAGCACTGTCTGATATAGTGCATTCTGACATGCGCCTGTTGGTACTGTATTCTTATCCACTGATAAAAAATATCTGCCTGGCATTAATGTATTTCTGCTCTTTTTCCACATTTATGTTTATGTCTGATTCCCATGAGAACTGAATGTTTCCCCCAAATAATTCCTTTCTTCTCTTTCTATTTTCTCTCCCTTGGATCTTGCATCACTAACAGCATACAGCTCACACTCTTTCACAGGAGTTGCCCTCTACAATTACTGAGGAGGTTGTCTAAATTTTGCAAAGCCTCAGTGACATTGCACCTGGTAATGTCTTTATTTTCCATGCTGTAATATTGGATGGAAAATGGTGAAATTATCCTGGAAGAACACAGCAGGCACTCTAGCAGATGGCTAGTAATTCACAGTATGAAGATAAAAAAGAAAAAAATGGAATGACATCCTTGCTCCCTGAATAAAAACACAGAGGAGAGGTGTGACTGTGTCGGTGGCTGGATGTGTTTCTATTCAACACAGATGCTGAAATATCTTTTTTTCATTGGACCCCACACTTCATGAAGCATAGCGAGTATTTCCAGAGTGGGAACACTGACAAACTTCCCTCTGAATCAATTTGTATGAACAACTGTACACACACATACACATTCACACACACAAACACACGTGAACACACATATCCCGACACCAACACACATTTGACATCAAAATAAATGCATTTAATACACATGATGATGAGAGGCAAGAGGCACTAATTTTATTCTCTTCATTCTGTTACCCGATATTGAAAGCACGGTACGTTTCCAGAATCTAAGGCTCGTCCCTATGCTTTCCACTCTGTGTGTAAACTCCTCACACACCTGACCCATACATACAAGCTTAAATCAGAAGCAAAACCAAAGTAATGGTTTGGTTTTAAAGTTTTTCATAAATCAAAATATTAATATTAGTAATATTAAACAATTAATTATTTTCAGAAGAAAGCACAAAGAATATGTTTGGGAGAAACACACACCTTCGGTCAATAGCAATTAAGTAGTGATCTAACAAGATACACTGCAGAAAATCAATGTCAATGTGATCAAAATTATAACCAATATCATATTTTACAGTATATCGCAACTCTGCATGTCATGGAAAAAGCATGAAATGCGTCTTGAGATAATGGGAAACATTGTTGGGTGCAATATTGAATATATATATTTTTACAACCTTATTAAAATCAGAGCTTGGGCGAGTGGCTCCAATGTCATCTGGAGGCGAGAGCATGTGACAGTCCATCTTCGGTGTCCTGCCTAGGTGTAGCCTTTAGTCCTTCAGTGCACAATTTGGCTCACACAACAAGATCACGGGGCGCTGGAAGATTGACATTGTGAGCCGTCTGCTCACCCACACCGAGAGGCTGCTAGAATTGATCTGGAGACCCAGGCTGCCCCAAACCCTTATCCTCTTTCATGTCCACTTTGAAGTCCAAACGAATAAGTCTATCGCTATCACTACTCAGGGGCAGATGTACCCATTATTGACAGACTCCCAGTCTGGGCATCCTGAACAAAATGCCCATGTTTTTTATCAAACGAAGGCACCTATCATCCTGGTATGTCACCACACCACCATTAAAGTGCATTCATTACAAATAATTTCATGTTCTGTTTGATGTTCTTTGTTTTGAACATTTTGGTACTTTCTCCACAGAAAGGCACCTTCCTAATTCAGTGCTGCTGAGACAAAGCCACAATTGCTATATATTATTGCAATTACTGTTTATAATGTGTTAAAACGTAAAAAGATTGTATGGTTTTGTTTACTGTGCAATGCAACACTTAACTGCCAAAATAATGGAAACACCAACACACAATGTCTTAATAGGGACCACCACAAGTCATGAGCCACCAGAACAGCGTCAATGCATCTTGGCATAGATTTCAGAAGTGTCTGGAACTGGAAGGATGCAAACACCATTCTTCCATCAGAAATTCCAACATTTGGTGTTTTTGTGATGATGGTAGAAAGCGCTGTCTCAGGCGCTCCTCCAGAATCTCCCATAAGTGTTCAAATGGATTGAGATCTGGTGACTGAGACAGCCATGGCATATGGTTTACAATATTTTTATGCTCATCAACCATTCAGTGACCACTTGTGCCCTGTGGGTGGGGGCATTGTCATCCTGGAAGAAACCACTCCCATCAGGATAGAAATGCTTCAGCATAGGATGAAGGTGATCATGAAGGTATTTATTGCCATTTCCCTTGCATTCTAAGGGGTTGAGCACCCCATATCATAACAGAGCCACAAGACTCCTTCACCATGGGAAACAAGCACTCCAGCCTGTAGGGTTCTTCTTTTGGCGTATGCCACATATGCACACAGGGTGAAGGATGACTCATCTGACCATATTACTTTTCCCACTGCTTAGTAGACCACTGCCTGTGTTTTTTTAATGACTTTATTCACAACTGAATTTTTAGGTGTAATAATAAGGGGCATAATAAGGGGTTTATGCACTACAACCCGACCATAGTATCCCTCTTTGTGAAGTTCTCGATGGACTGTTCTTGCGTAAATCTATGGCTCATGCCCTAGATTGATATTTTCAACTGATTCAGATTTGCTCATCTGTTCTGTCTAGCATCTCGAACCAATGCACAAACATCATGTTCAAGGAGTATGTGCTTTCGACCACAGTTGCCCCTAGTTGATGAAGTCTTTCCCTCAGACTTCCATGCCAACATTACCATAGCCACTGTTGAAACACCAGCAAGTTGAGCAGTCTTTGTCACTGAAGCTCCTGCCAACGTGTCACAATGACCTCTCTTTCAAAGCCACTAAGATCTCTTCTTCTGGCCATAGTAGCCACAATAATGGGTAACTGCATCTTCCCAGCATTTGCTTTACCATTTACATTTTCATTTTTTGCATTTAGCAGACGCTAATCTTATCCAGAGCGACTTACATGTGCATTTATACATGGCAAGATCAATCAAAACCATAAGCATGATATGATTTTAATTGCTTATTATACTCAAGAACCACACCAGTACCTGCGTTTCCTTCCATTTATTCTGTATTTCCTGTATTTTGGCAGTTATCTGTGTATGGAATGCATCTTTACCATGCATGCATTACATTACAGGCATTTGGCAGACGCTCTTATCCAGAGCGACGTGCAACAAAGTGTTAACTGCATGCCTATTTCACATTGCAATTATTCATCAGATCGTGGTCTCAGGAAATGTCTTTCATGGTATTTAAAGGGAAAGAGACATGGTTTTGGAACACAAAGCATCAAATGTTACAATTGGTTTTATCACCCACTTTAAAATAATGATTGCACTGTATGTTCAATATCATTATCTTTATATAAACACAAATAACTTATTTTTTGGTAATGTGACTTCAGAACAAAACCAAACATGACCTGAAAGGAGAGGAGGCTGATGGGAGGTGTCCTTCGCTGGCACCCAGATCAGACCCTGGCTGTGTCACTAACACATCTTTCCACAGCTTTACAATTACGACAAGCTACTGTGCAGGGTAACAGCCGTCTGGCTCCTGGGTAAAACTGAGGTTTCTAACAAAACAGAGTGTCTGTGCTTCACTAGAGACTGAAAACTACTGGGTACAAACCTGAGAGGTTATAAATCTTCCAATGGAAAGGAACTGGGGGCTTCAACTCCCTTGCGTCTTGCAGGGCCAGCTGGGTATTTACGTTGTAAAACGAGATGCAGCTGCTGGCTAAATCTCTGACAGCATTCATAGAACATTGGCCTTTTTGTTGTTTAACAATCACAGCTGACAAATAACCCAGGAAACTCATTCCGCATTGAGCCTGTTCAGAGATCTGTTCACCAGACCTCGCCAGCAACAGGGCCCTCACCACAAAAATTATGCGCTGACCTAGGTTTTCCTTATGAAACCACGGGAGTCATTGTACTTCTCATTCTGCACCTTGGTTTGATTCTTCAGAACTCATGAATAAAATTAACATGTACAAGCCAGGATTTTATAGCTTTATCTTTAAAAATGCCACCCCAAAGAAGCAGATCTGAATTTGGGGTGTGAGGCAGCATATACTCCTGCAAAAACGTCAGGTATGTTCTGAATACATAATGCATTTCTAAAGGCTGAAGCACTTAATTTACATTCTCTGTTTTCTGGCTACAATAAAATAAATATCATTTATGACTGATTTGTGGATGCAAGGTTACTCTTCTTTCATTCCCCATTTCCTCAAACTGTGACATTAAACTTAAAAAATGTAACTTAATAGTGACAACTTATGCCTAAAGATCTTAACAGAGAGCACACGTCTTTGCTTTGCTAAAGGAGTACAGTGATTCAATTAAACAAAAATTGAATAGCATGCATGGGTATGTGGGTAATGTTCGTTTCCTCCACATTTAGACTAAGCATGACACCTTATGTAATTCAACTGTAAGCTTGTGTCCCACAATCATTTGTAACAAGATGCAGTTGATTTCATATTAGCTTCAGTAGTTACAATGTAATTAAAGTACTAAATTGCCTCCTTAATAAAAACGTATACCCAACCTAGAAATGTATAGTGTGATGGTGATGCTATACATTTCAAATGATCGAATTGGGATGCAGTCTGTGATAAAGACTCAATTACTCGTCATACATAAAGTAACAAAGATGTAATATCACACAATACATTTTCTACCTTGTGTATGTCATTTATCGATGAAGTTGTCCCACAAAAACCGGCCATTCCACCAACTTAGAATGATACATTTTATGTTAGCCTCCCATATACATCCTTACATCATACAATAGTCATGCTGACTTCTGTATGGACGGCAGAAATTAGATGGTAATTAAAAGTCTTTGTCATTGTGAGCCTCTCTCGTGATATTCTTGATGCCAATAGTTTAACATGAGAACTTAGAAAGCTTAATAATGAGAAGAGGCCATTCAGCTCATCTAGGTTAGTAATTTTGCTGACTCTCCAAAGTGGATCAAACACTATGTCAAGCCAGTTCTCCAACAATAGAAGGGGCTCTCCTTCCACTATGAGTCCTGGTAAGCTATACCATGCATTAATAACTGTGTAGGGAAAAAAATTTTTTTCCAGTATCAGTTCAAAATGAATGGTATTCACACATTCTGTCAAAAGTTATACTGAATAAGTGTATTCATGTCCTCCCATACCAGACTATTATCCATAAATTTACCATGTTATTGAATTTACCTGAGCAGGCATAGCTAACATAACTTTTTACACATCATATATTTCCCATTAGTCTCTTAGCTGCTAGCAATTTGGAGCTGGCTACGGTAAATGCCATTAGTGCTAATGAATGTTGCGCATACATACTGTCCAGACGCAATGTTGCCCCTACAGGGTGTGCTTAAACCAATCCAATTTGTCTGAAGAAAGTTTAAGCTAGTTAGCACACCAGTCAGATCCAGATGAGGATGCTGTACAAAAAGCAAGCTTTGCTTCCCTCACCTACTCCAGTCTTGAATCCTTTGATGTTGACCTCCAAATAAAGAAGCTGCTGGAGGTGGAAATATCCAAGCAGAAATATTCATCTTCTTACCTTGTGCATGTCAGCAGTTTTTGCAGGTTCCCTGGAGCATGATTTTGAGATGGTCCCTAGAGTGCTGTGCAGGGCCGTCTCATTGAATTATTGGGTGGTAATACGGGGCACCTGCCACGGGTTAGGTAATTGGGGCTGGGCCTTATTATATAAGCAGCTCACCTGGGTGGGAAAAAAAAGGAAAATGGGGAAAGCAAGTTGTGTGGGGAAGGGTGCGGTCCCTTTGTTTATTTTTGTTTGGGTTATTTTTTTTATTTGTGTAAGTTTGTTTTGTTTGCATTGGGGAAGTTTTTTGTTTGTTTGTTTTATTAATAGATATGTGCGAATGTCTGTGTGGTTTGTGTGATGGCGGGGTACCTACCTGAAGACTGCAGGTTCAGGGCGATGTCCAGGGATCTGGGAATGAAAAGGAAAACAAAGGCAAAGTTATTTTTGTTTCTGCGGTGGAGTGATGGTGGAGACTGCGGGACAAGCCGAAAGCAGATGGGAACCGAGGGGCTGATGGTGGTGTTGGAGTTAATTTGGAGGATTTCCCCCAAATCCAAACAGTGTTTTGCAGAGCTGACCGGGGTGAAAGTGACGAGAGCTGTGGTGGAGCAGTGAAGGGACTGCGAGCCGGGGACAACTTGAGTGGAGGTGGCGTCGTACCTCTTCGCAGACCAGCCTGGAGTGGTGGTGACCCTTTCCTGTGTGTGTGTGTGTGTGTGTGTGTGTGTGGCTGGAGGCTCCACCATATTTAGCTTTTTAGTTTTTTCATGTGTGTCTGTGGGGTCGGATGGGTGTTGTGTAGGGTGTGAATGTGCCCAATAAGGGTTTAGCTCTTCCCCTTGGAGTGGCAAGGTGGGCCGGGCAGTAGGCCACCCCGGGAGGCTATTAATTGGGTGTGCGGTGTGGAAATGTGTGCAGAGTGCCTCCTTGCGTGTGAAATCGAGTCTCTTCGGGTGTGTAATTGTCACAGTGTGTAGTGTGTGGTATGTACAGGCACGCTTACCTAGGGGGGCTTCTCCTGGGAGGTTGTTCAGCGGGAGGGGGAGGAATTAAAAAACCCTGAATTAGTCCTTTTGTGCAGTGTGCTTTTAATAATGAATTGTTAAATAAAGACATTATATTTTACCCTTTTACTTCAATGTTGGTGTGCTGTTTGGAGAGTGGTGGGTCACCTGCAAAAACAAAAAGGGGAGAACGTAGATGGGTTAGTGTGAGGGAGCTCACAACCCTGACATGTACCCAATGTTGAAATATGCTGTTCAAATATGCAAGCAATGAAACATGTAGTGACCCACCACTTCTGTTTGTAGCCCACATTTACACTAATCTAGCATTTCAAAGGCACATCAAAATGAGTTTCCTATTCCTTTAATGTCTGTGGAGGCAATGGTAGGTTACAGTGTTACTACTTCACAGAAAAAAATAGATAACACATGCTTGAACCAACTATGCCTCTGGCTCTTTCTCTAGAGACGTCCCTGTGCACTTTCCTCACAATAAGTTGCATTTGACCTTTGTCAAGTTACATAGGAAGATGACTCGCTGGATTATGCATTTCCTGTATTATTGTTTTGGTGATTTTCTCGGTATTTGCCCCTGTATCTTTATTTTCCATGCCACGGTAAAAAAAAAAAAAATGTTGTTGTTTTTTTGTGTGAGACACATCACGATGGAAAGAGAACAACATGGCATTGCTCTAGCAGATACTGTTTAATCTCCAACATGAAAGTACTGTAAAAACTTTTTTTTTGTTTAAAAAAAAAAAAAACCTCCCTTGCTTTGCTCCTCTGAGATTGAGGTCAAGCAAAGGACAGTTTTTCATTTTTCTCCAGACCACATAGCTATTTCCTGGCTGTTCATATTTACATATATTTAATTTGTAATGGTATTATGTGTATTTAAGATTATCCTTAGTGTTTTCCGTTTAAATTCAGATTCTTCAACCAACCATCATTCCATAAGATGAACACTAATGATATTTTATAGTGGCTCACCCAACACAACTACATATCAAGTCCACATTTAGAAAGCCTTACTTGATAATACTTAAGCCGAGTTTACACCACACATGTCGTGTAAGCAGCACAGCAAGTGGTTCCTGTTTCTAATGCTCGTAGTCAATGGGATTGATAGATTGGGCCAATATTAGCATTTTCCAACATATCTGCATAAGCAGGTAAGCCTGTCGATATGGCTGATATTTTTTATTTTCTTTAATAGTGGCTCCTTGAGGTCCCTCCAGTGTCAGTATCTTGCTTCCTCCTGCTGTCCGCAACCACTCGGATCATGCGACTATAAAACGTTACCAACCAAGAACTTTCCAATTTGACGTATGGAGGAGAGATTAATTTGTTTTGTAATTAGTATTGTTTGTTGTTGTTAGCTAATATTTAGCCAGGGTTTTATAATAAACCACCAGAATTAATACATTTAATTAATAATCAAGTGCTAGACGGTGGGGATCAATTAAGTCCCCAAATGATTTGATAGACAAAGCAGACTAAGACAACATATTCAATGTCAAATGTACAGATGTAGGTTCAACTATGCTCAAATACTAAATCCTAGACATAAAATCTTTTTTAATCTGGGGTAGCAGTGGAACATCCGATGCTGCCCACTGCGACCGGGGTTTGATTCCATCAGGTTGTGCCAGGTTCAGTTCTGGCCGGGAGTGCCACTAGGGGGCAGGAATTGGCTCTCAGCCCCAGGGATACGAGATCACTGCGTATAGGAGTGGCACGGTGGCGGCTTGGTGGGTTCCAGCTTGGAGGAGGCGGTGCTCCTCCGCATGTAACTGCCGGTTTCAGGACTACGGCAATGAGCTCTCAATATGGGGGAGGGGATAATTGACATGAAAAAGAGGGTATAATTGGCTACTACATTGGGAGATGGGGGAAAAGCAAAACGAGAAAATAGAAAATAAAGAAATAAAAATGAAAATCACTAAAGAGATTAAATAGAGGACAAATACAGCAAACAAAGCTTGCCAAAAATGCACCCAACACACGCAACCAGGAAACAAAGCAAAAACAGTGTCAGCTAGTGTGATCTTCTCCTGAAGTGTGAACCAGGACAAGATCCCTAAAAATACAATAACTAACTGCTATAATGAAAAAATAACCCATCAACAGACCACACTTTATGTGTTTGAAGGAGGGTGGAGGGAATCTCCCCTCTATTCCTATCCCATGGATGATTAATTTACAATTAGGGGAGGACCCATGAAAGTCTGGATTGAACCTGGATTTTTATATTTATTCTGGGTCACTTACAAACACAAGACATCTTGGTTATCAGGTTATTATTTAAATGATCCTCCCATGTTGAGTATTATGGTTGTTACTAACATTGCTATGCTGTGGTTTGGGGAGGACTATGTGGAGAAACTGGCACAGGCAATGAATGTACCATCTATCAAATCCAGTAGTGACACTCTGGATTTAAACTTAATCTGGTGGTGCCTGGCCCATAATTTCCAGCATAGTCATAGGCATAGAATCAAAATTGTAGTGTGCAATGTAGTAGAGCATACTATGTGCTACAGTGGGGCTCAAGCCATTTCAGACCTTCCCCCTTGGTGACCCAAACACAAACTCATGAATTACCCTACCGTAAAGGGCCATTAAGAGCATCCTCACCTGTCCCCATAACTGTAATGACAAAGCATATTGCAGTTAGATTGAATCTGTGTCTCAGACAGTCTTTTTTGCGCTTTTGAAATTGCTTGTGTTTTCCATAATAGCATGTTTTGTATAAAAGATCAAACAGGAACTGTAGCAGGGCACATGGTAATTGTTTACATACTGTGCATATGAACATTGAACAAAGTCAGCATGTTTCACATTACCTGTTAATTAGCTTGTGATAAATAGTATGGGCTCCCGAAACGAAGTTTTGCTGGCTGCGATAAATATTCATTACTTACTCATTTTGAAAAGCACTGAATGGAAACTTGAATTATCCCTTATTTTACTTTGACTTTAACCTTTATCAAATGGATTGCCAATTTTCATATAACATGGGGAAAAGACCATTGTTTACCAATTAAGGTAGCAAATTAACTGCTGCACTCTGAAATTTACATATTAATTAGGCACAGTGTTGTTGATGTAATATGGCCCTAGGTTTGTTGTGTTCTCTTGTAAACCAGGAACATTTGGAAAAAAATAATCAAAGACAAGCAAATTATTATTGACCCTCAACAGTAAAAACTCAACAGTAATGCAAATGCACTTTTCGCAGTATCACAAATGCTGTTGATAACAAGAAGCCACTCATCACATTGGTGCACATGTGCCATGTCTGCAAATGTTTTGATAATGGTTGGTCATTTACATTCAAAATATGAAAATCTTTACACCATTCCAGCATTAATGTAGACTTTTTTTGTCAAAGCACCGAAACTATTAAAATTAATCCTCGAAATATCATATACATCTTTTGTGGGGGTTCTGGCCGGGGTACATGTCTTTTTTTTTTATTGAGATGTTTCAGATGTTAGCTCGTCCGTTAGTCAGGGACACTTTAGTTTAACCATGCTGGAAATTGGAGCCAGACCAACCGAAAATATTATTACTTATGGCAGCGACAAGCAGCCTCCTAAAGCATTATTATGACAACCATGTGTGGCAGCCCAAAGGGCAGCCCAAGGAAACGGCTGCTTGGTCCTTCAACACAGGGGAGAGAGAGAGCCAGAAAAACTACATTTCCCAGCAGGCCACAGTCCAACGCCTGAAAGAAGTTGAGTGTTTGGAACTAACGAACAGCTGAAGGCCTATTTAATGGACTCATTCCTGTCACACGGTGAAGGAGTAGGAAAGTGTTTTGTGAATGTTCAGAGGCAGAGGCAGAGGCAGAGGCAGAGGCAGAGGCAGAGGCAGAGGCAGAGGCAGAGGCAGAGGCAGAGGCAGAGGCAGAGGCGTGTTTTTGGAGTGTTTATTGTGTTTTTATCTGGATTGTTTGAGGACCCCCCTTTGTGTATCGACTACTGGACTGGATTGCGACATTGTATTTTGGACAACAACAACGAGTAAAGATTGTGGACTTTGTGTTTGTATTCCCCCGAATACCCCACCCTTTGTTTTGTGTGGTTTTGTCAAGAGTATTAATTTATTGAATTGTTTTGTTTATAATACTGCCTCCTCTGGGTTATTTAACCTGCTTGTGCCCTCTGCACACCTCTTCCTCTCAACAACATTGACTGATGTGGCAAACCTTACTGAGTTTTACAACATTGTAAATGCTAGCTAACAAGCTGCTGTCAGTCAATCAGCTTAGGTTATTTCTTGTAAATGATATAACTTTGTAGTCTTTATTTATAATAGTTTTGTGTGGTTTTGATTGTTAATATAGCAATTGTTGTGGGTGACACTGATTACTAGATGAACTAATTTGCCTGTAGATGTAGATCAGACCAGATAAATACCAATTGCTTAACTAAGAATAGCTAGTGAAACTCTTGGTTGCTGAAGCTCTGGCTACTTAGTTAGCTGGCAACCTGGTCTGTTTGCGTGGACACAAATATATACCATGCCATGTTAGTCTGCCTAGGTAAAATTGGCTAGCTATTCTCATCTCAGTTGTTTTGACAGGAAAAGTTGGGTGCTAGAAGTTAGTTAGTTAGCTACCTAGCAGTATCTATAATATAACTAGTTATAATTTCAAATTTCCTAGACACAATCATCATTTTCTAAATTTCTTGAAACCTTTTTACAAACAAAATAGCATTCTTTGTACTGTGTGTAACCGGTAGAAATAAATCTTCCGCTTATACGTTTTGAATTATGCAGCCACCGTAATCCTATTCTCCTGCAGCCACACCCCCCTGCGTAGTTTCGGGCGTGGATGCAGAAGTAACAGGACAATTACCTTGGTTACTGTAGAGTACCTCAGGTAAAACCCTCCGTAACCAAGCTTGTCTCCTGGTTTCTCTATGCCATGGCATTTCTTGTGTAGAGCCAATTGCTGCTGAGAGGTATGTTTGCTGCTAGATTCTTTATTGTTAGTGTACTCGCTTCAATATGTGTGCTCTGTTTGAATTTCTAAAACATTGGCTGTCAGAATAGGTGTGTTACGAGCCTTCACTGGCATTTCCCCCTGCTTCACCAAAGGGAAGCTAGGGTTGCCTAACTAAAATGTCCAGTAGGGGGTTCTGTAGAGCTGTCTGAAGCTGGCCTTTTTTACAATTGGTGTTTGTCTGTCTTTTAGGGATATTGCCACTGCTGTATTGCCTTCTACAATTTTATTTGAATAACATCAGTTTTGCCTTAGCTGCTGATTTATAGTGTTTGCCGTCAGAACAAGAGTACCCTCAGCTGCTGTAAACGTCAGGCTACTCCGGCTTTAGTCTTGTAACCTATATACACCTGGTACAACAGGCTTTGGATGGGTAATTTGTGTACAGTTTGCTGACCCAGTGTTCCCTATTTAACCAGATTTTATATTTATTTTGGTTTATTTTCTTTGTAGATTTGTGCGGAGCGGTTGCGGCTGTACTCATGGGTGGGGCATTCTCCAGGACAGTGGTCCATGTCCATCACACTGCATGTTTTCATTTGTTGTAGTGCTGGAGCACGAACATGCGTGGTTTAGTGAAGGTACAGCCCCCTGCAGTCGGCTCGCTGCCCTCCATGGTTTTATGATTGTTGTCTCTGGAGGCAGTCAGCAGTATTTAAGAGTAGTCATTATTCTTAACCTGGATAATGCCTACGGTCTGTGGCTATTGTTAATAAAATTGCTGTTTTAACTTTCCCTCCATCTCTAGCTTGGTGCCTTACTTAAAGTTTTAAATAAAATTACCCATTTGAGCTGAATTTCACATCTCTCTCTTTAAATTGCATACTTACCTGTGTGTTGGGGAAAACCCTCTTGTCTTTTAAGGTGATAAAGCGAAGGTTATTTTTTTGGGTAACAGTCCCAAAGTGGCATAGTCTGGTATTACAAGACCTCACTTTTGCAATGGTCACATGTGCAACAACGGAATTCTCTACACTGAGAATGAATGTTATTAGGACCATGTCCAAATCAACCCTAAAAAAATATTCGCTGGCTTACTGCTAGATTCAGTTTCAATTACAGCACTCCCCACATCGAAAGAAAGGATGTTTGTCAGTTTACCAATAATCATGCAAATTGTGCAAACAAACGCTTCCACAAATGGTAAACGTTAGCATTGAGTGCAGCTTCCCTAAGTACACGTTGAATCGAACATGATTCCGCCGCGCTAATCACGGCACCAAATTATGCAGTCCAGGTCAACAATTGCATGCTTTTTATTCGAAGAGTGCCACCAGTGCCTTGAAACTGAAGGCCAACAATTCTCACTTCCATTGTTAAATTCATGCACTACAATTACCAGGACTACATTCCACAGAAACTACAGATAACACAAGAGCAGAATGGAATAAATGCAAGGTCAAAAATGTGTTCTGACATTCTGTAATCGTGCACATGCACTACAGTCTTGGGAAATTGGTAACGTTACACCTCAGAACACCATACATGGGTTGGTGGTAATCCAATGTGAGCCCAGTCTGAGGTAAGCCCAGTGTCCATGATAATGACATCCGGAGGCCCTGGAGGGTGTCCACACTGTTGTCTACGCCTGAAGATATGTGTCCTGTAAACTGCCAGGGTGGTATTGCAGATACTTTGGGCTTCATGCAAATGTCCATTGTGGTACCTTTAGTACAATAGTCTATACAGTATCAGGGAATTAGGAGCCTTGATTACATTTAGATTGAACTTAATTTCACTTAATTGTGTGTACTGTATATGTTAAAGGAGTCACAGGTGCCAAAGAGCACTGGCAGTGACAATATTAGACCCTATTTAGGGGGGCTCTGTCTTTCAACTCATTCTTTTCTTTTTTTTTGTTTCTGACTTTTATCCCATTTTCTCCCAATTTGGTAACCAATTAGACCCGCTATTTAAGTCAATCCCCCCCTAGTAATGTGAGTTCGCTGCCGTAGTCCTGCAACCGGTAGCGACACGCGACCTGACGCCTCCTCCGAGACGGCACTCGCCAAAGTATCAACCGTAACCCGGTATACTGCAGGGCCACTCTTATGCGCAGCAAATCTCATGTCGGCTTCCCTCCCCCCTCCCTGGGGCGGACAGCCAATCGCCGCCCCCGGTGGCGCTCCCGGTCAGAGCCGACTCTGGCGAGACGGAGAATTGAACCCCGGTCTCCGTGGCCAGCGTCGGACATTGTAACCACTGGGCCACGTGGGAGGCCTTAGTCATTCTTTTCTAAAAAACCTTTTTACTTAATATCTATTAATAGTGTTAATCTACGGATAGTGGTATTTCAATTTTGAGAACAACCACCATGTGTTTTTGTTTTGGGGAATGTAATGTTAAAAATGTAGACTTGTGCTTTGCATGTGTACATCTCACATTCTCATTGGGGGCTGAGCCCCCATAAATGTCAAATCTTACAATTGCCCCTGAGCACTGGTATACTGTACTGATGTCAATGTATGCATCAGTGTGCCCCCTCCTAACTTTAGTCTATAATCACACCCTACACCCTCCTGATCCCTTCGATCAGCCTCTTCTGGCCTGCTAACTGTCCCATCTTTCTGCACACCTGGTAGCCCTTCCTTATGGCCCTGGTCCCTAGATGGTGGAATGACCTTTCTCCCTCGGTCAGGACAGCAGATTCTCTTCCTATCTTCTGTAAAAGACTGAAAACTTACCTTTTCAGACTCCACCTCAATTCCTCATAACCTCTTTATCCCTTTGTATACCATTAGCATGAACATCAGCAATGACTGCGATCTCTAGCCATGTGAATGCACTCTTGTAAGTCTGCTAAATAACAAAATTGTAAAACAAATTGTAAATTGTTGTGTTCTGTGCCTTTCAGTTTCATGAAGTGTACCCACTGGATCCAAATCCAGTACACAAGTCCAGTACGCGACTTACATATTATAAGTCGCTCTGGATAAGAGCGTGCGCTAAATGCTTAAAATGTAAATGTAATGTAAAATGCAAGTGTCCATGGAAATTGGACCAAGAATAGATCCATCCTTGAGCCTGAAGAGAACGTGTGTGTGTGTGTGTGTGAGTGTGTTATTCTTTTTGAACAGTAGAAGTTTCTCAGCCTTGACTGATAACACAGATGGTGATGTATTTCTGAGTTCACTAGTGTGATCGCTGGCTGTGTCAAGCAGCTGGAAATGTCAGGGTGTTGAGGATAATGCTCTATAAATATTCCTTAAAATGGTTCTCTAAACACCTTTTAATTGACATGGATCTTGTTAGAAATATGAGTAATCCTGAGGTGACTGAAATACATTGTAGATAAAAAAATTATGTGTGTGTGTGTGTTTATGTGTGTGCTTGTGTGTGAGTTTGCTTGTATGTGCACATGCATAGCTAGTATCAATAGCTAGTATCTGTCAATGTATTATATTGTTATATTTATACATTGTCAGCTTGGTTTCATCAATTACCCCATCCTTTTTTGTGTTTTGTCAAGAAATCAGTTGAATAAAATGATCGTTTTGTTTTGAATACTGCCTCCTCCAGTTTCTTTAATTGCCTACACCCTCTGAAAAGGTAAGTGAGTGTCACCCCACCCCAACTGGCACTACAATACATATATATATATACTGTATATAAAAAATCATCAGTGGTATGTAACCTTTTAAACCATTACTGAATAGCCATACAGCTACATAGTGCATCCCTTAAACACCTTCTACCTGCTGTCTGTTTTCATTGTGGTTTGTGTTTATTTGCTTGCCTAGGGAAACGGAAGCAAGCCAGTCAGGGGAATATCCCATTTATTATTCAGTACTGACAATGAGTACAAGAGGGAAGAGAGTGCTTTGCAAAAGCATTTGTGGACTTCATCAGAAAAGGCTGACTGCGACAACACTAACCATCCTTCACCACAACAATCTCATTTTAATAAAGGAAAGCTCACACACAGTGCCTTGAACTTTTTTGCAATAATAAGAACAAAATAATTAAGTGCAGTTGTGAGGCCAAGTGTGTGAATGTTTTTGCTCTCAAACTTCTACAAGCAATAAACTACAAAGCATGCAATGGAAGCTGTGCTGAACTTTATGTCACTGGCCTTTCTCATTGTCATTCCAGCCAGAGGTGTGCCACGGTTACTACGTGGATTTGAGGTGTTGACTTCAACTTTATCCTGTCGTGTCAGTGACATACTGATGGGTTGCGAACTCCTCATACCTCTATATCAAACCTGCATCATTAAGTCTCATCATTAAAACAGAGGAATGACTTGAGTTTTCATTTGTTTCCCCACCATGCTCTCATCCTGCTCTCTTTCCCCATAATTTCTTCTGCCTCTCCTCACTTGGGCTAACTGACGTTGCATCATTTCTTTCCTTAGTTGAGGCCTTACCTGCAAATGTCCACATTTACTGAGGCAATTCACATTAGACAGCTTGCTCAAGGTTAAGATAAGGCAACAATCATTTGGCTACAATGGCCATCTGGTTTCATGTCCAACCGGATTCCCTTACCAGTAGGCCTCCCATGCGTTTCCCCATCGCACATCCTACCTTCCATCACCATCTAACTACCGTAATGCAGTGACATCACCTCCAAATCTAGTCTTTATGAAAGGAGGCAGACAACTTGAGCTCTGTCTCCCTGGGCCTCTCTCTCTCTCTCTCTCTCTCTCTCTCTCTCTCTCTCTCTCTCTCTCTCTCTCTCTCTCTCAACAGGGTGCTCTAAGTAAGAATGTCTTTAAATAGACCACGATATACTGGCTGTTCCTGCCGTCATTGATGTGTCGCCAGCACTCTGTTATTATATTTATCAATTCACTGTCAAAGTTCTCCTGGGCAATGTCACGGCCAAACAAAAAAATAAGTGTGCACACTTATGTGTGTTAAAGGGGAAAACTCTACTGCCCCCCACTTCTGTGGCACTGCTTCGTTGGCTCTGTTGCTTCAAAGGAGCACAGGCCTGTCAGACAGAAGGATCCCCAGAAGACCACCTCAAAAGCGGACACGTGTCAATGCATGCGGCAAGCTTGACTTGACTCCAAATAAGGGGAATGAAAGGATGAGACGGCTCTCCGGCTGAGGGA
Source organism: Aldrovandia affinis (assembly GCA_029706075.1). Lineage (NCBI taxonomy): Eukaryota > Metazoa > Chordata > Actinopteri > Notacanthiformes > Halosauridae > Aldrovandia > Aldrovandia affinis. The sequence goes on from JAINUG010000033.1 coordinate 1,814,824, forward strand.
AGGCATGAAACAAAAGAAAGCAAAGCGCAGTGCGAAAGAGAGACAAGGAGAGAGAGAGAGACGGGGAGAGAGAGAAATGCTAATGCAGCTTTATTTTTTTTCCCTTTTCAACCCACTGCTGTACGAAGGCTCCAAAACATCAGGGAGAAAAAAAAAACTTTTTTGATTTTGCACCAGTGAGAAAACGTGGCCTGCCTGCACATTGAAGCTGCGCTTCCCAATGTGGCAGCAGCCGTGGCAATGTGACTGAGGTAGCTGCACCTCATTAGAAGGCAGCGCAGGAGTGCCGGTCTCAGTGATCACTTATGTAATATCCTGTTATTTTAACGAGCCTTGCCTGAGGTGCCACACATTTATAATCACTCGGATGTTGATGAATACCATTTCTCGTGCTCTTACAAATTACATATCTATTTTATCTTAATTTAGTTCAGCCTATCCTACAATGAGCCCACTCAGAATGTAGTGGGAGAAAAAAACAAGAACCTTTGGGACCCCTGATCTCACGCCTCATGTTCCTCCCATAAATGTCAAAGACTCAGGCCTTACGACGGTGCGAGAAATGTTGTGGTTGACAATTTTTGTTCCCTAATCAGAATTTTAATTATTCTGCTAGAGGCATCCCATTAACATGTATTCTCTTTAATTAGAGGGTGACTGAGGAAAGAAAAGATGCTGCTTGATGTTCTTTTAGAGGAAAAAAAGAAGGAAAAAACATGCTCCGGCAGTCCTAGAGAATCTTTGGGTTTTCCTTTGATTCCTGTCTTCCTCCCACAAACAGGCATATCCATGTGAACACATCTGTGTTTCAGCAAACATATCTTGCATTCATGCAAAGGTGGTAGGCAGACCAAATATGCAGAGTGAAATACAAATCTATAGACATATACCAGATGCCATGAGTGAGCTGTGTTTTCCCGAGGTTGGAATTGAGTGAACATATTTTTTTATGCTGGTTTACGTTAAAATAAACCAATAAAAAAACAGCAAAAGGATGGCTTATTTTCCATATGGTTTATTTGCCTGCATATGCCTTATCCAGGGCAACTTACATACAACTTACATTCACTGCAGAAAGTCCAGTAAAAATATTTGCTGAAATATTTGCCACAATAGCAGCACCCAACCTGTGATTTGTGCTGACGACCTACTGATTATGGCCCAGTTCCTTACCAACTACTACCCCCCAAAATCACTTAGTAGGTAATAAAGTCCATTACTTGTCTTTATCAGGCTATAACGAGTTGGATGAGTCACCTTTTACTCATTAAGCCAGCATTTGAAACAACTAAATTAAAACGAAGAACACATTTAGCCTAACAAGTCTTTCTGCTTCGTTGATAACTGTTCTCATTTTTCAATAAATTTCAGTATGCTATATTTCTAACATTTCTGGTCCCTAATATTCATTCAGAGAGTGAGTGAATAATGATTTTCCCCCTGTTTCAGAGATGGATTCCAGGCAAATATTGAACCCTGACCTGAAATATAAAGCTTGCCTTTGCCAACTTCAGTGGTTAACATTAGAGCCCTAAGACATAGTATATACAACTCTGTGGGCCAAAAAGACCATGGGTAGGTCTAGTGGTTACAACGTTTGACACTAGCCACTGCGACCGGGGTTCGATTCCACTGGCCGCGCCAGAGTTGGCTCTGGCCGTGAGTGCCACCAAGGGGCAGCGCTTTGCCATCCGCCCCAGGGAGGGGGGAGGTTAGCCGACATGAAGTTAGCTGCGTACAGGAGTGGCTCTGGAGTACCGGAGTTACGGTCGACAGCTTGGCGAGTGCCATCTGGGAGGAGATGATACTTCGCCTGTGTCACTGCTGGTCACAGGGCTACAGCAGCGAACTCACAATACAAGGGGGGGATTGACATGAAAAATAGAGGGTGTAATTGGCTACTAAATTGGGAGAAAATCGGATCAAATCTGAAACAAAAAAAGACCAAGGGCGGAGTGATGTACCCATTACAAGTGCTTCATGTTTGACATGTCAAACATATCCATCCATCCATCCATTATCTAAATTCCTGGTCAGGGTCGGGGGGGCTGGAGCCTTGACATGAGGCAAAATACACCCTGGACAGGTGCCAATCCATCGCAGGGCACACACACCATTCACTCACACAATACCTACGGGCAATTTAGACTCTCCAATTAGCCTAAATGTCTTTGGATCAAAGTCGGAGGAAACCCACGCGGACACGGGAGAACATGCAACCAAGCACAGAAAGGTGATGAACCCGAGATTACGACAGTGCTACCCACTGCACCACCGTTTGACATGTAAAAAATATCACAGTAAAAAGAGATAAGTATTGAATTTTAGTCAAACTTTTGGAGGTGTTTAACCCTTGTATTAAGTTTCAATGTTTAAAGTTCATATTACGACAAAATTCTTTACATCATTTATTTTATTTCAAAATTTTGGTGTGGTGTTCTTCAGTTGGAAAATGTGTTGCCTCAAGCAATCAATACAACTCACCTCTAAAACACACTGCTTGTTTATCATTTGAAAAAAAAGGTCTGATATTTTTCTGCCATTTAGGACAGAAATATTAGTTTACTTTTTTTTTTGTAGACATATTTAGCACTGGGAGCGCCATGACGTTTTCAGACATTTGGTGATTTTAAAATTAAAATAACTTTTCCGTTGCGAAAGTCACGTCACCCCCAATCCCTGACCTTTCCTAAATATGTTTTTTCAACACTTGCATTGTTTGAATTTAAATATAACAAAAGGAACGACTGTTGTCATTCAATGTCGCCATGACGACCTTTGGCCAAAGTGTGCCTCTCCTACACAAATAGGACACTCTCCCAAAGCACATTGAAACATGTGTCCCACATATTGTGTTATGTATCACAGAGCCATTAGCCTGATGGGTGAGAATGGGTGAGGTGAGGGGAGGAGACAATGCAACATAATTATCCATTTTATGTGAATAAAATGGGGCGTGATAATTTCGTGGGGGAAATCTAATTACAATTTCTAAACAGATATATAATTGGAAATGGTACCAAGAGCATTACAAAGATTTCTGTTTGTGCTGACTACGAAGGGAAGGGATGAGAGCAGCAATTTCTAAATGAAGAAATAAATTGATGTGCAAAGGCACATACTGCTGTGGGCACAACCAATGTGTTCAGTATTATCAACGAATGACTCTTGGACTATTTTATATTGACACCTACATTGCTTTACATTCATTATTGCTTTACATTCATACATTTATATGCTGAGAACACGAGATGAGAATTTTTTTATTTCATTGCAATGAAAATTATGGATATGCGCAAAGCATATTTATATCCTTCTATGGACTAAAACATAGTGTATGATTAATTTTTCTGCATTCACAATGTGTGTTCATGTAGGCTACATTTTATAATGCAATTCCTGTTTTACAATTGTATTTTCCCAAGAATTGTCTTTCTTGCTGATCACCGTGTTTCCTGCTCATTTACTTATTTTTTTAATAAATATAAGCTTTTATGTGTTAAGTTACATGTACTTTCTGGTTTATATTTTTAGTCAAAGATATCTTAATTGACAAGATAATATATTCTTACAAGAATACAACAGTATGAATAGTACATGTGGTGGCATGCAGTATAGTAGTGAATATATTATTCTGCTTGTGGAAATAAGAAGTTTAGGTTTCCTAACGTGTCTTAAGACCTGCCTGAACAAAACCAAATCATTATTTTGAGATGGTATGTATTAAATTGAATTATTACTACTTTAAAATATGGCATCTATGGTTGGTTGGCATCTTTTTGCATTCCCGGAAACCCGGTGCTCTTAGTGTTAAGTCTTTGTCTGAGTGAGAAGTGCTGAGACCATGGTTTGTCAAGATTTGGTTTCCAACTATGACAAGCCAATGTTTGCATTCCACTCCCAGAAGTGCTGAGTTACACATCTAAAGCCTGACCACAGCAGTGCTAAAAGTGGAGAGGTCAAAGGTCAGAGCGTGTAGGCCATACTCATGGATGCAGCTGATGAGGAAATGTTATTAGCACTACAAGATGGAACAAGATTGCTGTTTCTGTTCGCACTGCTGTTTTTTTCCTCCTGGTCCTTTAGGGACCTCCTAATGCACTAATGCTTGTTTCACTCCAGGTCGTTGAAGGCGCACCGCGGCCGAGGCAAGACACGCTAAGAAACAGATGTTTGGACAGCGAAGCCTTCTGGTGTTGCCTGGCGCATTCGGCAGGGGGTGGGCTGGCTCCATCTCGCCCCGCGTGATATGAAGTGACGCGGAATCTCCCCACGCCCTGGTAGAACGCCCGTTGGAACCTTCATCTGCACGAACACGCTCCCTCGTTATCTGGCCAGCCGAGACCCATTCGCATTCAACGCGTCTTAAATGCTCTGTGATCCAAGAGCAGCAGGAGGTGCGTCCGTTTTACATTTCCCGTCCTCTCCTTTGTGTCGCGGCCAAGCATTCCCACATAAGGGCTTGTCTCTTTCTACCCAAGACTCCAGTCTCTGATTTCTAAGAGTGTTTCATGGTGCCAGACAAACATCTCACACACAATGTACCGTATCACTTGATTTCTGGTGTCACATGTATGAAGCGCCACACGGCAGCCACACGTGTGGTGCCCGCTCTCTGCAGCTCAAGACTTTGATCTCCGCCGCACGGAGGAGTTCTTTGAAGCTCTGACATTTCCTTCATCAGACTTTTCAAAACATATCACGAACACTGGTACAATATTTATAAGCACCAATGCCTACTACTCTGATTCAGATTAGTAGCTTTGTAGATTTTCTTTCCAACCAAATTATAACATAAATAGAATGCCTTCTATCAGTGGTTGAAATGAGGTGGGTCTGGGGGGATCCGGGAGGGATCCCATGAGGGACCCCCATAAGAAATACATTTTTAAGCTTGGGGTTCCCATCTTTACTTGAACATCTTTTAACAAATGCGGACATTTGTCAAACAGGACATATGACTATATAGAAACAACCAGTAGAAATGGTCTTTAAGACTTATTTAAGATCTGTGGGTTCTGTCAGGCCAAAATTTCAAAATGTCCCTGGCTGCCAAAATGTGACCGGGTTGCATCACCCAGGTTCTGTCACAATAGCATTCGAATGGCAGCTAGCGTCTGTTGCAAAATTATTCTCAGCTATGCAGATTTGATCAACTTACTATAGCCCATCGTTTAAATTTATTTAGAATTTAGGTTTGTGTTGGAATATTTGTAGTGTAAGAGATACATTCCTCAAGTTAAAAAACAAGCCAGCTGTCAGCATAGATGATAAAGGAAAGGTTTATTTTATAAAAAAATCTTTTATGTCAGTGCATAAATCAGACATATTTCTTTAAATCAAATGAGGCAGTAACGAGTGTGCCATTCATTGATTAAACCTACATTTTAAACCTACTCTACACATATTTCTAAAATGGAAAATCATGTCTTATTCTACCATTCCATTGTTCAAACAATTTTCCAACAAGAGGGTTATTCTACCACATTTAAAATGATGTATTCTTTAGAGGTCTGTTTTTTCAGGTCATTTAGCTCCATTAAGTCCCACCATACCTTTCTTAGCCCCATGGCTTCGTTTAATTAACTGTCTCTAATCAACTAGGCAAAGTCTCTAAACTCGTACAAATTTTAGTCCAATGGATGCACTGTGCAGTAAAAAAAAGTCAAAATAGGTACAAGGTGTTTATAATGTTAACTTAGACTCCGATGCATTCATGTAATTGAGTCAACAGAAGCTCACTGCTATGCTACAGTAGAGTGTTCAATTAGGAGTGCTCTGTTGAACAACAGGTGCACAGAAGTGGAGAACACATGGGCCTACTTTCACTCAGGAATCATTCCAGCCATCAGAACCGAAAAGCACTCTTCCAGCATATCTCCCCAAAGCTATTCCACACAATGATGCACTAGTCACATATGTCTAACACAGAGAAAATATACCAAGGACTTACCAGTGTATGAAAACATGATGATAATTCAGATAATATAATACAGCAGAAGAAAACAAATGCTGTTCATATTCCCCTCTCTGTGAAATATACAGGGACAGAGAGGGAGATTGTTTAAATGGAAAAGTCAACAAATAGTTGTAGCTCCTGAGTGGCTCAATTGCTGAGCGAGCTATCTGGGCTAAACATTGCAGATTCAAGCCTGGGCTCTGTCATAAGCAGACTATGACCACAGAAGTGGGGAAACAAAAGGCTTTGTCCCACCGGGGGTAGGGTGGTTTTATGTCAGCTTGCTTTTGTCAAAGGTAGCTGTGATGGAGTACGCGTTTCCTGTAATTTACTGCTTTTACTAACAATGTGTGGTTTGTGCAGGCCTCATTTATTATCGCTGTTTCACATTAAGATTATTAGAAATGCCATGATACATCAAGTGTGTGAATGAATGGTTGCTTATGAATACTTATGGTTGCATGAATACTGATTTAATGTCACAACGATTGCTGTGATCCATTACACTGTGTGAATTGTTGTGATTGTGATTGACTGCTATAAATAGCTTGATTGAAACTCTCACCAGCCCTTCAATGCATTGCATAGACTGTGAACATATAGCAGCTGGGACCCATTCACCCATTGCTATGCCTGGTATTAAAGCAGCAGGAACTTACCTGTCAGCAAGTATTTTTCTTTGTGGTTAACCGGGAGATGTGTTTCAGCGGACAAACTTCCCCTTTAGATCGGTCAAGTCTGCTGCTGCGAGAGAGAGAAGATAAAGACCCATTACTCAACGCTAGATAAAACACACCTGAATGGAGGTGTCCACTAACAGTACAATTTTATGCATGACTCACAACATGGGTGAATCGTGTTTAAAACGTGTGTTTTGTTTGCATTGCTTAACTGTACTGCAGTGGAGGACGGGCGAACCTGAGCGGCAGGAACATTACTGGATGTCACACTGCCTATTCCATGCCCACCAAAACCCTACGAAAGTCTCTGAGGTGGAAGAGGGGGGAACATGCCATGGGTCCTGGAAGGACCGAATGACGGACCGAATGAACGAGAGGAGAAATGGAAATGGCCAAGTTTTAAGACTGTGTAGTAGCCTGAGAAGTGAAGTTGCTAAGGGGTCATATCGAGGAGTGAGAACCAAAGGGCGTAAGTGGAATTTTGCGCAAAAATGAGCTCTATCCAGTGCCAAAAGGACACAACTGAAATAATGAACAGTATGATGAAGATTCAGAGGAATCCTTACACACTCCCAAGAAAGATGCTTGCAAATACTGTGGCTGGTATCAGACAGTGAGAAGCAAAACCACAAAGATTAATTTGATGCTCATCAGTCCAAGAAAACACAGACCAGAGAACATAAAGACAGTGATAAAATGAAAGCACACAAACTATCTTCATACAAGGCTGTCACTTTTGACCTTGAGCTAGGGTGGCCATTTTCAAAACCCCAGAATGGAGGATACTTAAGGCAGTGGCAATTTAACATGTAATTATATGACCAATTTAAAACCATAACCTATACAGACTAACTGAGATTAAAAATGCGTACTCACAATAGCATGTCGTTCGATAGCACCCTTTTCTTGGCTGCTGACAACCACCTCACACCGACACATTGTACAGAAGGCATGATAATCGTCTTTTCTGCTTTTAGAAATAAATCTGTGCTCTTTTGACCACTCTGGGTTCTACGAAATCTTCATTTTGCAGGGCTGGCTATGATAGCACCGAACTCTCTCCGATAGCACCTAGGTAGAGGGACGATAGTGGAAAAATGGGCGTCCAGCAGAGAATTGTGCCGGAACGGAGGACAGAGCACTTGAAAACCGGACTGTCGGATGTATGGCCACCCTACCTTGAGCAAGTTTTGACCACTCCCTGGTATGTGGCATGAGGGGAAATGTGGTCGTGGATCCTCACAGGTCAGCATATGTGTTTACAAATACCTGGCTGCACTTAATTCAGATGCTCAATATGTAGTGCTGTACTTAGATACATGTGGTGGGCAGTATCAAAACAATGTGCCTTCACACAGTGAGCACTTTGCCCCTCTCTGTAATTGACCATAAGTATATGGAATCTGGTCACAGCCAGATGGAATGCAACAGCATCCATGCTACTGTGGAGACAGCAAGACGAAAAATGCCAGTCTACACCCCAGATGGCTACTACACCCTTGTCAGGGTGCGAGAAGGAACAAGCTATACCTCGTGTACGAACTGGGCCACAAGGACTTCCTGGACTTCAAGTCCTTTTCAAATCACACAATCAAAAACAGGGGTAAAGATGACAAGCAGTCCGCTGGCAGAAAATTAAATGGCTCCGTTACTTGAAAGATGAACCACACTTCTTCAAATACAATTCTTTTGACCAAGAATTCAGAAAGCCACCAGAGGCAGATGCTGTGTGACCAACCCAAGCCCAATGTATCAGAGTCCTCCCAGAATCAATGCTGAGAAAACAAAATACTTGCTCACTCTGTGCACAAATGGAAGTATTCCACAGTTGTATGAGCAGTTCATCAAGGCATTACATGAGGTAGAGTATGTTGACATCATTTAATGAATCTCATCATTTCATCTCATCTCATCTTCAGCCGCTTATTCCTAGTCAGGGTCGCGGGGGGGCTGGAGCTTATCCCAGCATGCATTGGGGCGAGAGGCAGGAATACACCCTGGACAGGTCGCCAATCCATCGCAGGGCACTACATACACCATTCACTCACACACTCATACCTACGGGCAATTTAGACTCTCCAATTAGCCTAATGTGCATGTCTTTGGACTGTGGGAAGAAACCGGAGTACCCAGAGGAAACCCACGCGGACATGGGGAGAACATGCAAACTCCACACAGAAAGGCCCCCGGCCTGGATTCGAACCTGGAGACCTTCTTGCTGTGAGGCGACAGTGCTATCCACTGCATCACCATGCCGCCTACTCATTTAATGAATTCAACACGAAAAGAATGAGTAGAAACTGAATATCAAACATTTTGAAACTGAAAAATGATTTAGTGTTGTAGAGTTCTGAAGGAGAAAATGTGCAGTCAGTGAACATGCTCACAAGAATGAATTGTGAAATGTGAAATGAAAGTGAAATGTACTGACAGAAATGATAAACCTGAGGGTGATGTACTTGAAGAAGTTTTTGACAGGTTGGTATGTATTCTATTGACAGGTAATAAGTAATCAATCAAGTTTTTTGACAGGTTAGTATGTATTCTTTTAACTGGGAATAAATATTTAATCAAGGTTTTTGATAGTGTCTGTTTCCTGATGAATGTGCTTCTTAATAAACATTCGCTCTGGGGGTTCACCAGAGACTATTTCCTTTGAAGGTAATTAGCAGAATTTTGTGAACCTGTAGTTAAAAGGAAATAGAAGCTTTTAAAAGTAAAAAACAACAACTAGCATCTTAAAACAAGCGTCTTGTTCTGAACAGTTCAAACGATATAAGTTTGTACACAAGTAGGGTAAAAGCAGCTTCCTGGAACCCCCCAATAGGTATTAGCACTAAGCAATAAGTTATTATTTGGCTACGATAGGGGGTAATCCAGTGCACATTTTAAGAAGGATATGTCTATTTTGTCCTCAAGTTAATTATGGTTATTTGCATTAAGCCCTAGCTAAGGTTGTATATTGTTGATATTAAGAAGGTCCAGTGGTTACAACGTTCAACACTGGCCATGGAGACCAGGGTTCGATTCCCCGTCCCACCAGAGTCGGCTCTGGCCGGGAGTGCCACCAGGGGGCGGCGATTGGCTGTCCGCCCCAGGGAGGGGGGAGGGAAGCCGACAGGACGTTTGCTGCACATAAGAGTTGCCCTGTAGTACCGGGTTACGGTCGACGGCCTGGTGAGTGCCATCTCGGAGGAGATGTTACTTCGCCTTCGACACTACCGGTCGCAGGACTACGCCAGCGAACTCACATTACTAGGGGGGATTGACACAAAAATACCGGGTCTAATTGGCTACTAAATTGGGAGAAAATGGGATAAAATCTTTTTTTTAAAGAAAGAAAGTAAATAGCTAATTTGAACAGGCAAGGCAGGCAGGCCTGCAGCAATAATACGCAATAAAGAATATACAATGTTTAAAAAATATGACCTGCAGGATTTTTAACAACTGTCCGTCTTTGTTATCTGACACTGTCATGCAATGCAAGCCACATATTTAGATCACCGTCTTCTGCCATTCTGTAATTCAAGATCCCGTATCAAAAAAACAACAACCCCAGAATAAACATTTGCTTTGGTTATTCTCCACAGACTATTTGCTTGGAAGGTAATTAGCAGGTGAGATTACTGACTTTCAGCTATTCGGCCTAGAAGACCCAGTGAGGCCTCTTTAAGCGATTCAGCTGTTATTAGGGAATATTGTGGTTTTCCCTAGTCGCCGGCCGAACTAAACTGCATTGAAATACAAGGTTTTAACCCATCCTCATCGGACGGACTAAACTAACGGTATACAAACCCTCAAAACACAGCACCCTACACAGCAGCTTGGACCATCAGAACTCACAGTCAATGAAGCACAGCTGTCACAATCATCACCTGAGGAAATAATGAATCTCTTAATGAGTGAGTTACAAAGGAATATTAATGCTTTGCAGAAGGTCTTGGCTTTGTGTAACACTAAGAATTAATGGCTTTTAAAAGAGCACACAATTACATTTTAGACTTGAACCAAATCAATCCTGATATAATGGAGATGGTGGACACAGTAAACAGCGAGCTAACACCCCTGAAATGAGACATGTGGTTAATCAAATTAATGATCCGCACACCTCCCAAAATAACATTAGTTACACAACACATACCCCACAGTAGAATTCGGCTACATTGGTCTTTGATGAACTCTACGCTGCTTTGGACAATTTTTCACATATGTAAAAGATTGCATATGGACATTTTTGAACAGGAGGAAACCAATCTTTGTTTACTAGAGATGATAAATGCATTGCATAATGAGGATTGAATCCCTGAGATGAGACAAGTGGCTAATCAAATGAATGAACGGCAGATCCTGATCACTTGGCTCCTATAGTAGAAGCTGTAGACCAGATTTATGATCCCCTTGAGGAATTGGACAACAGCTTACAGCACTTACAATGAAGTTACAATGTCCTTAGTGGTGACAATGAAGACCCCCAAGCAATCCAGGTGGTTCACAGGGGGAACTTCAATAATATTTAAGTTAGGCAGCCTTTACATTTTGCAAGGCTTTGTTGGAAAGCTATGCAGAGTTCTACACTCAGTTTTAGAAACACTAGAGACTCTAGAATTTCAGAGTGATTCTTTGATTTATCATGTTTCGGTCCTGTCATTTTGATATACTTACAGACGAATCCTTGGAACTAGTGTTACAGATTGTACGTAACCCAAATATTGGAGGTCGGCACCGGAAGTTGTCCTCTGTTTTACTAGATCAAATAATTAGCCTGAACATGAGACACCTCTTTATAGTTTGCAACGTCAGCTTGTGTTTCTAAACCTTTGCACCCCGATTTCAGCACTTTTGAGGCTGAGCACAAAGTGCAACTAGTTTGTCGGATCAACATTGTGTGGCATTTACAGATGTTACCAAATTTGAACAAATTCTGGATGTAAAGATTGTGTTTTACCAGTGTCCAAACAATAATATCTTTAAGTTTCAAACCAGTTCTGACTGTGTTTCTATACCTTCAGGAAAATCAATATTATGGTATCAAAAATCTGAAGGGTTTATTTTGGAAATTTAAGGGGTTTCTGCCATAATGTCCTGAAATGCTGTCATTATTAACCAGTCCTATAACCACACAGTCCCTAGAAACAGATTTTCTTGATTACACACCCAGCTACCTGCAGCTATGCTAAGTGTCTTCATGCTCACTCTTTCTATAGGATATTTTGCGTTGGGGCTTGGCCATGTCCGATTTTCACAGCTGGAGATACAGAAACCTTTTTTTAACAAAAACTGTTGCATTCAGAATCTTTAGTTTGAATGCCTCAGCCCCCTTGGCTATAAGGCAAAACTCATCTTTGGCGCAAACCATTTTAATCTTCAGATCCACCCCATTTAGCGTGAGCTTCTCTTGAAAAAATATATTGGTATGTATATGTCCTAGTAATTCAAAAGCGTTGCTTTTTACAGAATATAAGGCACATTTTTGTTATCCCAGATTGTCTCCTCTGGGATTTGTCGCATCCATGGCTCCAGTCATGTCTTTAAAAAGCAAGCCAGTGCTGAATTGAGTAGGCAGAGTATCCTCTCCATAATTTAACAGATATTCCATTATTGCTCTGTAGGGGTACGTATTGCTGGATTGACTTACAAGCCTGTCCCCAAGAGAAACATCTACTTGGGAGAATGTCGATGTTATGCTATAGGGTAATTAATTAGACCGACATGGTCCCCGTCCACTATTGCACCCCCGTCGGCTTTCGTGATCGTGCAGCGAAGGTGCAAAAGGGTATTGTTCAAATCTTCCCTGTTTCCCGCAATGAAACATTCCAAAGGACCCGTGTCTGACAGGGCAGATAGGGGTGGTATTTCCACATATTGACTCTTGTCCAGTGTCCGAACAATATTTAATTGTACAATTAAATATATATTTTTATTTATTTATTTATTTCAGATTTTTTCCCGTTTTTCTCCCAATTTGTTTGCCAATTAAACCCTCTATTAATTTCAATTCCCCACCCCCACGAGTCCGTCGCCCGCCCTCCGGGAGCGAGACACACATTCCTGGCCAAGTGTTCCCGCCTCTTCCGAGACGGGAATTCTTCCACGGACGCCTTAACCTTCTCCTCGACGGACTCGTGCCGGCTCTCCCTCCCCCCTCCCCCGGAGGCGGACAGCCAAATGCCGCCTCCGATCGGGCTGACGACCAGGGCCGGTCTGGTAGAGACGCGGGTTTCGATCCGCGTCCCTGACGGGCAGCGCACACCACTCCGAAGCGTGGTGCGTTAGACCGCTACGCCATCCGCCAGCCCTACAATTAAATATTTTAATAGTAGTGTATGTCTGTTGCCACCCAACAGTAGGTTTTAATCTTTTACCATGCGACATCACCATAAGCACACTTCTTGATTATTAGAAGCGATTTGTCATGATGTTGCTTACCACATCACTGATAATATTATTTTCACCTGTTTTCAGATGCGGTTTCGCGAGGTTAAAAACTCTTGACAAAGGGACAGCCATTCTAAAAAGCCCCCAAAGCAGACCGCCAAGCCCTGTGCCATACATAATGGTGCTGCCATGGTAAGCAGGCAGTCCATGTCCGGCTTGAATTGCAATTGTATAATAATTTATATATCTATGAGGAACCACATAATGGGACGTTGGCACCATCGTTAAATGCAAAAAGACTTCATTGAAGGTCTAAAATGTAAGTTTTCAAGAAGTCAAATCAGGTCAAAGCGAATATCTTCGTTTTTACCTGATTTGACTTCAACAACTATATAATCAATATGATGCTTGCTGATTGGTACGTAATAAGTAACTGTGACCATATCTTTGTTTTGGCCTGATATACAGTATGTACGCATCTAAAAAGAGGCACAAAGCTATTTCCTACTCTCTAATAATAATCAATAAACTCGGTATAAATGTACATCGTATAGAAACCTGCATGCATATCTACAGGATGAGGGAATGCGCCCTGCTCAACAGGGCTGGTGGCAGCCCTAGCAATAGCGCTACATTACCATGGGCCCTAATTAAGCAATGGGTGGGGCCCGTAATATAAATTCTGTTTAGTTTTTTTTGGCAAGTTTTGTCCTGAAACTACAGATTTTGTTTTCAGGACACATGTCCAATGATGTATTGCTTGGGAGCGTAATATAAAACTTGCACCCTTCCATGCCTTCATGTGTCTAGATTATGAGCTTGTACACGTAGCAGCTGGTTTGTTTTATAATACTTGAATATTAACAATTTGATCACCGGGAATCCATGTATTACATTTCTCTGGCCAGCCGACTATTTCAATAAACACATTTTTTGCTGTTTTGCTTCTTTTCAGACAAAATCTTTTTCACTTTAAAAGCTCTATCTTTACCCACAGAAATATTTTGCTGTTCTTTCTCATAAAATGTCCCCGCTATCTTTTCACCATCATAGTCTTCCAGTTTGGACAGGCGGGTCCCTGGGTGCACATTCTACAACCTTGAAAATTGTATTCATAACCTTTCAGGAAAGGTCCTTTCACTCGGGACACTCTTAAACCTAAATCATTTTTTTTTTTTTTTCACAGATTGGAAACAATCCGTATAAAGTTTAAAAACCTTTAAAGGCGTTTTCACTATTAACATCAACAGGTTTCATTTTAATACTGCTGTGATAACCATATCTTGCACAACATCAATATATTTTCTGGTATTGACCACAGGAAAATAGCACCACATTTTAGTTTTCAGCGTTCGGTTAAACAATGCTTTGGCCTTGTTTCCTGTAGCAAAATGTGTATTGTTATACTTTTTCATAAGATTTAGGAACCTTTTGTTGAAAAACTCTTTGCCTCTGTCCGTTTGTAGTTTCAACAACTTCTTGTTGTTATTTTGTGCAAAACCAGACATATCAACCAGATCAGCTTGCCATTGTGAGTCTATGTTGCTAACAAAAAACAGGTTTCACTTACATTTTAAAGGTATGTTTCAATGCAGTGTGTAAGCTTCCCGCTGAAGCTGTGGTTGATGACCCCACAGGCCAACCCCCTGTCACCACGTGTGGTACACTACAATGAGGCGCATGTGCGGACGCACTCTGTCATAAGAGCACACCAACGGTGTGTTGAAGGCAAGGTGGATGTGTTTAGACAAAGCAAGAGGCACCCTTCTCTATAAACCCGAGAAAGTCTGCAAAATTATAATGGCTTGCTGTGTATTGCACAATATGGCACTTACACATGGACTCCCCTTGCCTGATCCAGTGAGGGAGAACCACATGGCAATTCACCCAGCTAATGACCCCCCAAATATCAAAGGAATTTGTGTGCTTCAGCAACTTATCAAGCGTTTCTAAAGGTGTCCTTTGTGGTGTACATCACTAGGCAAATAGTCAATAAAAGTCTCAATGAAAAGAAAAACTTTTATTTCTTATCAGCAATTATGTTCAATGATGTACTTATGTCAGCCAAATGATTGTTAATTTGTTTAAGCGTGCAGGCCATCTCCTCCACAGCCTCCTGGATAGCCTCCTGCCTCTTCAAAACTTCGTCCGTGAGGACCTTTGGAGAAGGGCACATTTGGGCCGGTGATTTAGGGGCTCTCTTTCTGGTTACCAAGGGTCATGGCACCTGGCTTTCAGCTGCAATAAACAATAAAAATGTGTTAATTGTGTTTCAGTTAAGCATATCAATGCTGAGGGATTTATACTTGGTATGTTTTAATTTGCCTACCTTCCAACACCAAATCGGAAGATGACTGTTCTTTAGTGTATGACGGCAGGTCGTTTCAGTGGCTGGGATCAGGGTTAGGATTACGTCACTGTACCCTTCTGGAATAATGCTGGACAGGGACACCTCACCAATGATGGCAGCGATGCGCTCCTCCATTTGGGAGAGCTTATCTGGTGTTCCTTAGCCTCCTCCAGTGGCTTTCATTTTTTGCCTGCACGCGGTTATTCGTTTTTTCGTTTCTAGTTTCATGTCAAACCATTTTCATTTGACTTCTTGTACACTTCTTTGAACAGATGAAACGCTATTCACTTGTCTTATGACTTCTTGCCAAATTTGGCCCTTTTGTGGAGCAGAAACCCCACTGCTTCTGTTACTGAATAAAACATTTTTGTTCTGTTGAACAGTATCAAGTATTACCTCCACCTCTGCGTCTGAGAAATTCTTATTTTTCTGCCTCTTTGATGCCATTTTTCACATGAGGATCATCTTTGTGGATTTCCTGCTTTGCCATATATAGTATTTCAGAGGCGGTTCCATTATGTTAATTAAGGGACCATGAACACTCTTCCAATTTACGACTGATTGGGATTTATCAACATATGCACGGGATACGATTGAAACTAAGTGGCTCCGAACGTTTGATAAATGCGGCGGCAATGTTCGTATAATTTTACGGGGGAACTTACGTGCATATTTACAAAATTATTGATAAATGAGGCCAAATGACTTTGAACAGTAGAGCGCTCAGCTCCGCAGACAGAAACATATTTTCTTATTCAGAAGATGCGTTGTAAGATTTTCCATGTCTCAATCTTTGTTTTTGATATGGGTGTTTTCTTCTTCCAAAAGGTTAAAACCTTTCCAAAAACGTTGTCTCATTCCTCTAAGTTCGGTTCTGGAGATCTACTGGGTGTGCAGGCTTTTGTTCCAGCTTTTCACTAACACACCTGATTTGAACATTCATTGCCTTGACGAGCAGTTGATTAGTGGAATCAGGTGTGTTAGTGAAGTGATTAATGGAATCAGGTGTGTTAGTTAAGGGCTGGAACAAAAGCCTGCACACCCAGTATATCTCCAGGACTGAACTTGGGCACCCCTGCTCTACGGGGATAGGGCTCTTCAATTCACTCAGTTTATCACAAATGTATGGCTTTTTCTTGAGATCATGAATCACAGTCCCTGCAGCTCTTTGATTTTTTTCCAGAGAACTGGGCAATCCGAACATTATGAGGGTAATGTTCAAAGTGTCACACAGACAAGAATGATTTTTTAAAAACTTTTTCAAAATTTAAATAGAAATAATTCGGGTCAGGCTTGTAAAGACAGCTATGCTGCCTCTGACTAGGATGGCTAACTATACAGCCATAGCAGTTCTCTTTCAAGTCTATAATAAAGTCCAAGATTCAGGCTATAACCGTTTTGATGTTGCTGATGACCTTGGAGATGACGCCACCATCAGGTTCAGCAGAATCAGCCATGGACAGTGGCAAGAAGGTTAGATTGCTTTCATCCAAATCCCTGCCCAAACGGTACAGCCACCCGTCGGTGTCTCCAAAGTCGAAGGCTCTGTCACAGGCATTGTCATCTTGGGTGTTAGAGATGTGAGCCATATTTTCGCCATGTTTAAAAAATGGGTGCCCCTTGGCTCATTTAAGTACAAAAGGAGTCAAAGCAGTGTGGGGTTAAAATGGATGGGGAAGGGAGGGAAGGGGGTGAGTTCCGGGTCTATAATCTTCTCTTAATAAGGTGTATGGCACTCTGATTCTTCCACCACAAAAACAAATGATCTATCTTCTTAAAGTAAGTGTTCAGTTCATGCAGATCTTTCCAAAGAAAAGCAATCATGTTTTCAGTTTCCTGCTTCATATTTTCAAGACACGACAATGCAATTTCTTTAAAAACAATCCACTCTTCACCGGCGGCCTCGAATTGAACACAATGCACCCTGTCAAAACGCTCTGGGGTATCTTGTAATTCATTCAAGAACTCAGAATACATACTGTATTCTGTCCCATTCCTGGTTTTCGTTGCAAAGCTCTTCTCTGATTTTTTACCAGTGATCCTGAAAATATTCAATAAATGCTGTGTTTGCGTTAAACACTTTTCTGCTTCTGCTTTTTCTTTCTTTCTTTCTTTCTGCTTCTTCTGCTTCTAATCCTCGCAAACTGTACTCTACATTTTCTTCTCTCCTCACCCCTCCTCCTCCCCCACCCCCCTCCTTCGCATCCTTCTTTCGCAAGAAGGTCGATGACATTCGCGAATCCTTCCCCCCATCCTCTCCCTCACCTAACCCTCCCTCACCCATTTCGCTACCTAAACCTCTCACCCCTCTGTCCCCCTTCTCATCCTCCCTGACTCGGCCATCCTTCAACTTGTTCACTCCCACCGTCCCACCACCTGTCTTCTCCCCTCTTCCAGTCCATTCCTTTGTACATCCTCCCCTTTGTCTCCAATGTTATCACCTCCTGTCTTTCCTCTGACTCTGTCCCCTCTCCCCTCAAAAGCGCCCATGTCATCCCCCTCCTCAAAAAACCCAATCAGAATCCTGCTGTCATTGCTGAATCCAGCTGAATGCTGCCGCACGTCTGATGTTCAATCAACCTAAGTTCATCCATGCCACCCCTCTACTCTCCTCTCTGCACTAGCTCCCCATCGCAGCACTCATCACACCCTACACCCCAGCCAGACCCCTCCGCTCCGACTGACTGTCCCAACCCTCCTTGCAGTCTTGCCTCTTCTCTGTGGTGGAATGACCTTCCGCAATCACTCAGGACCACGGAATCACTTGCAATCTTGCGCTTGCGCAAGAGACTCAAAAGCCACCTTTTCAGACTCTACTACCACTGAATACTGTACTGTACTAGCCAATTGTCATCACCACTGCCTACTTGTTCAATACTTTTTATATATGTATTCTTGCTTACTCCTAAAACATTTTTTTTACTAATCTTTTCCTTCCCAGTGTTACAGGTGTGGTATGCAGCTGCCTACAACGATGTCTATTGCTGTACTACTGCACTGATCTCTTGCGCGAACTATGATTGTTCTTACCATGTATTAATGCACATCTTGTAAGTCGCTCTGGATAAGAGCGTCTGACAAATGCTTAAAATGTAATGTAATGTAAATGTACTTTTCCATATTATACAGCTTCACTGATCCCCTCGCTGAATCAAATTTGTATCCAACAGTTCTTTCATTTGAGGTAAACTCTTGTTGCTCCAATGATTCTACAGGCTCCAACAATACCCTAGCTTTAAACTGAATTACTTTTTTAGGAGCATTAGGACAAATATAATGATCCATTGCAATATATAACAATTAGGTCAGATTTTCTCAAAGTGGCCCGAAATTTTTATTATTTATATTTGCCTTACATTTGTGTGTGTTTATTTTATTTATTTATTTAACCTTTATTTAACCAGGCAAGCCGTTAAGAACAAGTTCTTATTTACAATGTGTGTGTGTGAGCGCTGTATTTAACACTCAGCTGTTAACTGAATATCTTGCTTCCAAGCGATTGTTTATTTACAGGGTCCTTCTGCTAATTACCTTCAAAGCAAATAGTCTGTAGAGAACCCCTCAAAGCGAATGTTTATTAAAGGATCACATACATATCACGCTCATCATCTTACGGTACAATGAGCCTGACCAGGTGAATGCTCTAATTGTGAGATAAGGCCAGCTCAATTCTGGGGATGTTCTGTGCTAATAAACCATTAGTCACTCACTATGACAAATCATGATCTTGTGTAGGTGGGGCTCCAATTGGAGGCTGCTATTTAAGCCATCTCAACCATTGACCTATAATGCTGTCTAAAGCAGGTTGCAGGAAACCAATATAACTGTAACTTCCCTTTCCAAACACTCTAGACCAGGTCTTCAACTCCAGGCCTCGAGGTCTGCAGTGTCTGCAGGTTTTTGCTCCAACCACGCACTGCACCACCTGATTTCACTAATTAGCTCGCTTCCTGGACCAAGGAGGTAAAGTAATTATTCGAAATCAGGTGGTGCAGTATGTGGTTGGAGCAAAAACCTGCAGACACTGCGGACCTTGAGGCCTGGAGTTGAAGACCCCTGCTCTAGACTAAGAACATCTGGGGTTGAGATTACCCACTCGCTGACTGACTGATACACTCACTGACTTAACTGAGTGAGTGGCTACCACAGTATCAAGGTTTTGTCTCTAGCTGTCACAGCTATTGAAGTGTCTGCTCATTTTCCTTTTGTTTTCATTGCTAATTAAGATAAAGGCAATGGTTTAATGTAACATTTTCTACCTGCTTGTTTTTACTCTGATTGTTTGTGGAATGTTATAATTTAGTTTTTTGCTCTAATGCAGTTTTCATGCATTATGCAGATTCTCCTGTTTTAATTCATTTAATCATTTTGCTTCACTGCATTCTGATTTGGCCACTCTAATTCTTTCTTATCCATCTTCCTGCTCTGTATCATTTATTCTCATCCTTAGTGGTTCCTTCATATCTCCTTTGCTTCATCTGTAATTGCATTACGATTGTACTTCCTCTCTGCAATCTCCTCTCTATTTTATGCTTTGCAAAGCCTGCTGCAATGGCCCCATTGTGATGGGTGCTACAGGTATGTTAAATGAAATTTTATTAACTGATTGATTGATTGTTATCACTGAGCACGCTTCCCTTCATTCCAGCATGGATGTACCGCCTCAATCAGATTGAAATCTATTGCATTATAACAAAATGCTACAAACTCACTTGAGGATTCTGGCTCAGTGCATCTTTAAGTACATGCTGAAAAATATATAAAGTCTAAGGCTACATCATTTTTCCATTCAAACTGACAATGTACAGATTCCCCTGCTTGTCAGTTTACTGGAAATGATTCTTTTGGGATGTGAAGTTCACCAGCACCACTGCTGAATGCATAGATGTACCTTTTGGGCTTGTATCCAAACAGAGTACTCATAAGTTGCTGCCTTTTTTTGTCCCAGTTGGTGTCTGTTCCTCATTTTGAGGCCTATTTGGTGGAGCGAGGAGTTTCAATGTTTCACTCACCATGACTCACACAAAAGTGGTCATGCTTGTCAATTACAGCACACTGTTGGGAGAATACTAGGTTGTGTCAGTGGCCACTGCCACAAGACCATTAGATGAAGTACTGTCTTACGCTATAGATGATTTTGTACACTAACCATGAGCATGTTGTTGAATTGACTTTCAATTGGACTTTAAAGGCCCATGTCAACACATCATGTACTGCATGTACTAGATATGTTTCTCAATATTTGTAACAATGCATGATTGAGCATTCCAAACTGCAACCTTACAGCTTGTATACAAACCCTCTTACTCCAGTTTTCAGTGTGTTAATGTGCGATTTGTGAGTGCTGATGAGTTTTATTGATTAAAAAATTTAATGAAAAGCTAGACAAGTAGCAAAAACAAATGTTCACAAACCTGTCAATGGAGAATGACTTTCTGAAAGAACATGCCTGGCTCTCCATTCATTTTCTAAACAATAAATTGTCAAATGTACAAACAACATATTGACATGCTTACAAGTTAGTATGGTCATGAAAATCCACCAGGGCTGTAGTGGAATTGTTACTTTCATCCTTTGCAAATGGAATATTTCTAGTCTAAAGGTGTTTACATCAATATGGATTGGGTGGCACAATGGGCCAATAAAAACAATTGGCGTTATGTACGTTTCGTACATCCAGACCACCTCTTAACTCAAATGCTGGCAATATATGCTAGTTTGGTGACATTATTAATGCGCACATCTGAACAGATAGGGCAGACAAGCAAGAAATCCCTCATCACACAAGACTGCTTTGTGGATGTTTTGTATTTTACTTCACTCTGAGTCAAATCGTTAAATAAACAACTATTTGAAATGCAAATTGTATTCAATTAAACAGTTCAAAGTTCAGTTCAAAGCTCTGCACTTGTAAGGACTGGTTCAATGCACTTGAATGAGAGAGAGACCCCATATCTACACCCACTAAATTGTGTAATATAATTAAAAAATGTATATATGTGTTAAAGTTTTTTTAATGTTGAATATTAAACTTTTACTACAATAAAATGGAATACATAATGATGGCATATCACGTGGCAATACCATAAACGAATGCGAAGGTTGAAGAGACCGAGCACGGAAGAAAGGAGGGACCTTTTGGCTGCGGAGCATCACAAGTGCATGACTGAAATGTAGTTAATACAGTTAAGAAACACGTCTTAAAATATGAGGCTTATACATGAAAATACACAAACTAAACTAATGTGCACTGAAGATCTTTCTCTTCCTCCTCCCAGACAATTACATCAGTTGATTGTCTTCCTACATTTGATGTTAGTGTATTGACAGGCGTTTTCTAGCAATACCAGTACCGTGACCAAAGTGCAAATTGCTTTCCAAATCTGGCCATGGGAGCTCTGAGGTGTGTTTCAGACTGTGAACTGTTCACAGCATGAGAGATCCAGCAAATATGTTCTGAGAGATGACAGCAGGTTGTTGTATCGATCAAAAAACATGCTGTTTCAAAGCAAAGTTTAATCATATATTTCCCCCAAGTAACAAGAAACTTTTAGTTTGAAAAATGAATATGCGACCTTGATTTTGGCCAATGGTTTAACCTGAGAAAACACATTTCTGGGAGGACAGCTTTTGTGTTACGTTTCATCAATGCACAATTGGCTGAATTTGATTCAGGACATTGAATTTAAAATATGTCATCTATGTTTATGGACCATACAAACATTTGAATATAATATGTATATAGATAACCTTCTAAAAAGATCTGAATCAACCCTAAACATAACTAAAAACAAAGAGGCATACATGCATTTAAATAGCAGTTCCAAATTAGGACAATTTTGTGTTTTACTAATAACTTGTATTACTGGATTGATAAGATTTCTATTTTTTCTGAGGCTATAGCCTTAGGCATGCATGCACATTATACATTAATCAATTTTCAGCAATAAATAGGAAATCATTGTCTTATATTGCACCACCATTTTCAATTCATTCAGCCCCAGTGGTTACATAAATGAATAATGTGATGCATATGGCATAGTTTTGTTTATTAATCTACAGAAAATACAGAAAATAAACTGCACTGGATCCTGCTTTAGTTTAGTATAGATTTTAGCAGAAGTAATAGGCTCATAGTTTTTATTTTTTTCAAATAAATTGCTAAACTATCCAAATTCTCCAAGCTTCACATTACCATTACCGGACCACACAACCAGAGTTGCACATAACAAGAGGGGCTCAAATAGTGTGTTGGCTTCTGTACTTGCACCCTCAAGTTAAATATTTAATCCAAATTGGTTTGTGAGATCAAGCTGCTTAAATTGATGTGGGAAAATGGGCATGTTCCTGGATAACACTGGATAAGAGCTTCCAGCAAAGACACCCTTAGTATAAGCAGCATTCATTCAAATTAGCAATAAGAATCCAAATGATATGATATATCATGAGATTGTGAACTAACATGTACAATGTACTACTATGTAAAACCACTCTTATTAAATTTGATCTGATCAGAGCAGCATCGTTTTATGTTGAGACAGGGAAATTATTTATAAGGAGTATAAATTGCATGACTGTCATTTCAGTAGTCCCCGAAGGATGAAAAACAAATATTGTACAACTGGATCAACTGTGGTATTATTTTTGACAAATAATATTGTAATTAAGCTGTAAAATGACACTGAACATAAACCATGTCAGCATAAACACATTTATCAATAAATCAATTCTTGGTTGATACCATCAGATGCGAACATATGTGTGCAAGCCTTCTTCCAACCTGTAATTAGCAAGTGTATTCATGCTTCATAAAGCAAACAGAGAAATAGGAGTGTTCTCAATGCAAATCTCAAGTTTTGGGCTCCACACAGTAGTCCACACAGTAAAATTCAAAACCTGGAGCAGTGGCACAAACAGAATGAACAGCCTTGAGATTCTTGATTCTTTAGGTTCATAAAATGATGCTAAGGATGTCTGTCCTGCCTGCTGGCTGAAGCTAACCAGGGTTGTTCTTGGTTAGCACATGGGTGAGAGACTTTCTGATGAACTAAGTTAGCTAGAAGTAGTGTTGTTGGGCCAGTAGGGGGTAGTCTTTCTTCTGGACCAAGCAGAAAAAAAACCAATGCTCAAAACGTTGATGGGAATACTGTACTGTAGGACACGGAATCTTTCAGATTAGACGTTAAACTGAGCTCCTGACTCACTTATACAATTAGGGGGTTCCCAAGATGGCTCTCTCGGTCTAGGGCACCTAATCATCCCTACATTATTTGGCTTATGTGTGGTGGGTGTTCTGGCACAAAATGGCTGCCGTGCATTACCCAGGTGGATGCTATACATTGGTGGTAGTTGAGGAGAGCTTCACCCATTCACTATAAAGCACTTATAAAGCTCCATATAATTTCAATCAATTTTTATTATTATTGTTGATGTCAAGCCATGTATCATTGCCTTGAAACTTTCAGTAGATATAAGCCCAATGTGGTGTCTAACTCAAAGACAATGACTTTTCCCAGACACAAAGATATCCTTCTGTGCAGACACACAATTGTAGTTTTACACACACATCTCAAACCAGAGTGACAAGTGACTTGTCCTGTCCCGTACAATACTCCTGCAGAGGCAAAGCATTGCTTACTTTCTCCCAATACAGAACTGCAGTTAAAAAGGTCTGACTTAAAAACAAGTTCAGTTAAATATCTTTTATTAATATTGCATTATTTCAATTTCAAGAATTACACACTAGTCAACAGTTGTTTGTATTTACATGCAGAAATTGGCTGCAATATATTTTTGTATATGTAATTTATTTATGTATATAATTTTATATAATTTTTTTTGTTGTATTTCAGAAAATATTTCTCATGACATGACTCAATTACAGTCAACACTTCACCTCCTCTTCCAGCCCTTGTCAACTCTGGGAGGACATGAATTCTAATGTGATGGCACCCTCTTTCATTTTAAATTTTCCTTGACTTCAAAACGAGTTGCATTAAGCGCATACACGAAAGGCTACAAGGTATCCTTTGATAAGGCTAATGAAAACTACAGTTTTAAAAATACTAAATACAGAATAAAATAAAAAAATAAAAAAATAAAAAAAATAAAAAAAATAAACTCATAGATCAGTATCCCACAGAAGAAAACAAGCTGTGTAAGTAATGTTATTTATATTCAGGTAAAAATGGGTGTACAATGTTACGGAATATGTGAGCCTAAGATTCCCATTGATCCACATGTTTGAAGTTGCATCTATGCAGAAGCTTAGCAAGAGTTGTGTCTCTAAGGTGAGGGTGGGAGTGGTGTTGATGTGGTGGGGGAGGGGACATGGTGACACAGGAAATGAAAGTACCAATGGACAGCCCTGTAGGGGGCGACATAATGTATCTCTCCTTTCATTAAACAATGAAATTGCTGAGACACCCTTTATCAACGTTGGAGGAGGAGCTTTTATTTAATTCTTAATGATCTCCAGTACCAACATGTGTCTTCACTTATGAGTCCATTATCCTAAATTGAAACATAAAATGTAGGATAGCACCAGACAAGATACCAACAGCTTTGATGAATGAGAGTCAGAACATTCCTTCAACTGAGACTTATAGAGCCTAGGTGTACAATGCATCGCTGTACCTCTTAAGATGTTCTGAATAGCAACAACAAGAAACATGTGGATTCGGTGATGGAAAACTATATACAGTATTGACAATCTGGTCCCTACATTAACTTCATAAATGGAAAACATGTTTTTTTTTGCCTATTAAAACATAGCTTTTTGGGGATTCGTCTAGTTTCAGTGCCATGTAGGGGTGGAGTTGATTATCTCTATTCTGACACTATGGGAACTGCGTTGGGGCAGAGGGCTAAGGCTTCATCTGTAAACGCCTGTGCAAAAACACAATGTCACCAAGATGCATCTTTTGGCCGCCGATGTCACTCCCTCCTCATAATTCACCAAGGGTATTCAATCTCTTTAGCAGAAAACAGATATTGGCAAGAATAATGGCAAACATTGGCAAGAAACCGTGATGCGTGGTACAAACAAAATGTATTCAAAAGTGAGGCATTTATGAAGCAAGCATTGTTACAGATGTGAATTTTAAATGGACACAGACATACTCTCTCTTTTTCACACACACACGCATACACACACACACACACACACACACACACACACACACACACACACAGGTCGGGTACAGTGTTCACGGGCAGACTAATCAAAGTCTGTTTCCTTTTTTTAGAAATATGACATCAACATGTTTTAATGCGTAAATGCTTATCTATAAGACTTTAGCATTGTAAGTGAGAGCTACCAGATGTATTGACAATTTGTGCAGTCATATGAATGTTTTAATAAAATCCATTACAGTAATTTTAAGTCAATTAACTTTGATCCTTTTGCCCCTGAACTCTTTATTTATACACATGTGTGTGTCTGTGTATTTACTTATAAAAAAACATATGATACGATCTTAAACATCTCACAGCCTTACGTAGATGCAGAAGTTCTCAGTCAGACGTTAGCTTTCTACACAATGATGGAGAATGAATGAATGTGTGTATGTGTGTGTACACGTGTGTGTTGTGTATGTGTTCATGTACGTGTGTGTGTATGTGTATGCATATGTGTGCATTTGTGTACGTGTTGATGTGCAAGTATGTGTACATGAGTGGTGTACAAACTGCATTCTACTGTGAAATGTGATGATTGGCAAAAAAATATGGTGGTTTAAGTCATTTTACTACAATAAAAAAAAACAAGGAACGATTGTTTTACTAAGTCTTCAAGTGACACTCATAAATATTTACATTATTGTCCTGTCACATCAGCATTCGCCTTACAGTAAAGTACAAATTAGGAAGTTTAAAAATGTCATTTTTTAAGAAATCTGCTAATATTTACAAGAATATACTGTTCCAATCGATGGTTATTCATGAATTATTTCATATATACAACTAGCAACATGTTTTGGAACACAGTAGTTAAAGCCCTGACTCCCACCCCCTGGAAAATGTACAACACCAACATTAAGATTATTTTTTTACTCATGTAAGTATCAGTTGAAATCATATTAACGCATCTACGGACTTAGATGATCTGGTAACATCTTAAAATAGAGTGTTCGCATTTCTAACAAAACAATGTATGTATACATATACAAATATATACATATGAGTTTGAAACTTTGCACTGACAGGTATACTGTATGACAGATGATAAATCAAATCTGATTAGATATGTCCTCATAGTGATGCTATCCACCAGTTTTGTGTATCTTTGTGATTTCCATATAAAAGAAGTTCAATAATAGTACACCTACTGCTATCACTTATACTACTGCTATAAATGAATGAAAATTAGAACAATAATAACAGGTATTTATTTGTAATTATATATGAAACAATATAACAAAAAAATGCACCCTTAAGTTGTCTGTAAAATAATGTAAAAAGTTTTTTGTGCTGTCAGATATTAAATTAAATCTGGTTTCAAACACAGAGTTATTATGCAGAAACATACTTGAGTTTAACTGGCCAGACATTCTAGTATGAAATTTCATTGTAGGTATCTAAAAAGGCTGACATTTTTATTATTGTTCTTATATAAGGTCCGCACAGACTGGTGGGGTTCTGTTGAACTCGAAACAATTCAGTAAAAATAATTAAAAACACCAAATTAATAGATAAATACACACGATATACCTCATTTACTTGCATTATTCTTAAGAGAGTCAGAACTGTATACATATGTTCAGTAATGTAAATGATGGCATCTGTAATTAGGGATGCTTATCATGTGTGATAATGATTGTATTAATAACATGCAAGGACTGTTGACTTTAACCTCTGCTTTAAATGTTTGCAAAAATAACTAATGATGTTTTTAATGACATTCTACATTGAGCTGTTACCAATCGTCTAAGGGTCACTGAGAATGCAAAGTAAATTATAGGAGAAATTACTGAGTCAAATATGTTCTACATTTTGTGCATTTAACATCCCTGTTTTATTTTTTAGCTTTTGTTAGTTTTCAAAAGTAACAAAGATACAAGGTTTTACGTAATTACAGTTTCCTTTCATTTCTAACACTGTTAGTTGCCAGTCTGAGGACACTGAGGAAGGCCTATCGCACTATGGCTTTTGTTACTTTTGTGTGCAAATGTTTGGTTTATGGCAACTGCAGTCCAAGATGCCACTTACACTATTGTACTTAATTCCCATCTGGAAATGGTAAAATACAATATTGCTTTGTATGAATAAATCTGTGATTATGTATCTATGATATTTCCTCATGTAACATTGACTATTTCTTGACATTTCAAATTAATTTCTAATGACATTTTGTATAAAGTAAATTTGTCATAGAAAGGGTTCTTCAGAAGTTGGATATACCAACCTTTGAGCAACAGCTTCACTAAATAGTCAGACAACAAAAGAAAAATCTCAATTGAAATGTTAATGGGATGCATTACTGACCCCCCTAAAAAAAAACAAAAAAAACAAAACCCCAAAAACAGTGAAACAACTAAACAAAATAAGGATCACATCTTTCAAGTTCCTCTTCCAGTCGAGACATAGAGCATTGTTGTGCTTTTAAGCATTCCAGTCTCTCAGACCAGTTTGCTTTTAAATCATCTCTGCCTGCAATGGTATGGGCACATAAATGCAAGCTAAATAAGTGCGGACACTTGGATGCATGTAAGAAGGAAAAGTTTCTTGTGAGTACTGTTTGCTTTTTTGACAAAAGTAAAATATAAATATCAAATAAAAAAATCCTTTTGATGGTGAATCTTCTTCCAAATCCATGTCTATTCTTTGATGGCCGAAAAAGGTGAAAATGATTCAGAATCTCTCCAAGTGGCTATAATTCTCACACACGGTTTTAAAAGACATGCGTCTGAACTAATTCGTTTAAAAGGCATACGCCATTCATGGCCCCCCTCCAGCTCCCTGAAATACTAAATAGAAACATACCATTCCTTATGTAAACACGAAAATATGCTGGATGAATCCTCACTTAAATTGAGATACATATCATAACTTTAAACAATCATATACAAGAAATATTTACAGATCATTGTGAAAGGTAATGTTGAAAGTGTGCCTTGCTATGTCTGGTAATTTATAGTGAAATGTCTATTACAGACGCCTTAACTGCTGGCTCAATGTTCTATGTCATTAGATAATGAAATCTGATGCTCGATCACAAAGTCAGTGCATTCCATTGCATTCTATACATTTACACTCCTGCACTCAACCAAGAGATAAAATAAAATATTTCACACTATTCTTATCGAGTCTTAAAGCTAGAGCCTGCAATGAGAGCATGTAATAACATACTTTAATAATTTCCCTTTTTTACATGGACCATCTGCTTTCACACTAAAGGCTTGATTCGATGTATCACTTCAGCACTTGTTTAAATTTACAGCAAATTCAATGCAACATTATTCATTCAGACAAGATCAACAATTGCCATTTTTGTTTTTCATTTTGAATTTGGAGAAATAAAGCAAATTCTTTCATGTTTCCTTGACTTAATGTATAATTAACATGAACTACTGTGTCTGACCACTGCTTTCTGTATTTTTCCCTCCCGCTCCCCTCTGTGCCTAAACCATCTTCACCTGCTCCCAATGTCCTTGTCCATCGCAACCTCTGCTCTCTCTCCCCCACTGCCCTGTCAGCTACTGTTCTATCTTCCCTTCCCCCTACTGATGCCTTCTCTCAGCTACCTGCTGAGGAAGCATCATCCACCCTACTTTCCTCTCTCTCCTCCTCCTTTGACTCACTCTGTCCTCTATCCACTAAACCTGCTCGTCTCCGTCCTATTCTCCCTGTACACCAAGTCACTTGGTTCTGTTATCTCTGTTCACGGTTTTTCCTATCACTGTTATACCGATGACACTCAACTCTTTCTCTCCTTCTCTCCATCTGAGACCCAGGTCCCGGCACGGATCTCTGCATGCCTGGCTGACATCTCCGCATGGATGTCCACCCACCACCTGAAGCTGAACCTGGGGAAGACAGAGCTGCTCTTCCTCCCAGCGAAGGGCTGCCCGATGATTGATGCATCAATCACCATTGAAGGGTCCATAGTGTCTCTGTCTCAGTCTGCCAGGAGTCTAGGAGTGACACCGGACAACCAGCTGTGCTTCTCGGGCCACATCGCAGCAATCACTCGGACCTGCCGACTCTCCCTCCACAACATCTGGAGGATCCGACCGTTCCTCACCCAAGAGGCCACTCAACTCCTGGTCCAGGCCCTGGTGATCTCACGTCTGGACTACTGCAATTCCCTGCTGGCAGGCCTACTGGCCTGTGCCATCAAGCCACTGCAACTGGTCCAGAATGCTGCCGCTCGTCTGGTGTTCAACCAGCCGAAGTTCACCCACATCACCCCTCTACTCTCTGCCTCTCCCCTCCCCTCTCATCTTCCACAAGAGACTCAAAACCCACCTTTTCAGACTCCACTACCACTGAACTCTGTACATCTAGCTAATTGTCATCACCACTGCCTACTTGTTCTACACTGTATACCCCTGCTTACTCCACTTAATAAAAAATAAAAATAAATACATCTTTAAAAAACTAACCTTTTCCTTCCCAGTGTCACAGGTATGGTACGCAGCTACCTGCAATGATGTCTATCGCTGTATTACTGCACTGATCTCTTGCGCGTTCCTACCATGTATTTATGCACATCTTGTAAGTCGCTCTGGATAAGAGCGTCTGTTAAATGCTTAAAATGTAAAACATTTAATGTAACTACTATCTCCTGCAAAACCTGTGATTGATTGAATTAAGCCATATGTGACCTGCAGTTAGCCCAGTGATGTTTTCTAGCTTCATCTTAAATCCCAGAGGGGAGAGAGTAGCACATTTGGTGCCCTTTTAAATGTTCTGCTTTTACAATCTGTTTCTGTCAACTCAGGGGATTTGGCAAAAATGATATGTTGTTCTTTTGTTTCATTCACATGACAAAAATTGCTAATAAATCCTAATATATCTAAAAATACTTTTTTAAATTGAAATAACGCATAACATAGTCAATATCTGATATCATGTTTAAAACAAATTACACTGAATTTGAAAACAAATATGTGAATTTAATGTCTTTCTGTCTATATTTTAAACATAATATATTGTGAAAATGTTAATTTTGTCAATAAAAAGAGAAATCTCTTGGCTATTACTACTAACATTTGATCTGCGTTCCTTTGATTTCTTGAACCAGAGCCATATTTGATCAGAGTTGTTTGATATGTGCATTTGTGAGTATTATCGTAGGATGATTTAATTTAAACCATTCTATTATACTTGTCCTCTTGCAATTGTTAAACTATTTATATTCAACCATAGCTACAAAATTAATTACTGTATTTCACAAAATAAAACATTAAAATATGCAAACAAACCTTTAAGTACTCAATCCACTGTGTAAACTATAGGTGACAAACTGAAATTCTGGAACAGGCACCAGGAATATTTTTTCTCTCTCTCACTTCTAAGGTTTTTATGTGTTAGCCAGCAATTAAGGTGTTCCAGGGTCAAATGAAGTCAGTCCTGAATTTAGTTTGGATGTAGTAATTCAAAGTCTTGCTCGTGTTGTAAAATTAATCAGAAAAAAGAGGAGCGGCATTTTTTTTCTTCTATTTTGCCCTTTGCTTACGTCCTCTTAATTGACGTAATAGAGCCAATAAATGATGTTGAAGAAGGAGAAAACGGTTGGAAAAATCATCCTCGACCATTTGTCGATAGAGTTTACATCAGTCAAGTCGGGGATGGTGATTTTCAGCTGAGAGGCGCGCCTCCGTAGCCGGCTCTTCTTCTGGGCAACGTGCCGCTCCAGCGCATTGCGTCCAAAGTTGTGCCTGGCCAAGCCTGCTTTGCGATACTGGAGAGTGGAGCTGTCATAGGCCAGCATGGTACTCCTAGGGTCGCCTAGGCCCAGGGTTAGCTCCGATGCTCCCATCTCGTTTTTGATCTCCAGAGTGCTCAGTAGAATGTTTTCGTGGGGATCCATCTAAAAGTAACAGAGGGGTGGACTTGTTAGTCAGGTCGACAGGGCGAAAAGGAGCTGCAGCATTTTATACTGTAAAGATAAAACCTGCTTTCTGATTTTCACCTGTCTACCTAGTTCACTAGGTATTGGGGGAGCATCAATGGATTGTGACACAAATATATACCGTATTCAAGTTAAGTTGGCATTGACGTTTTTATCCCTTTTTTGTTCTATTCTTGTTCTTTGGTTACATGGTTATATTACTTCCAATGGAAAGAAAATCTCAGATGGGTGAATTAGGTATCATGACACCAAAGAGAACAAAGCTACCATATATTTCCAGTAACTTGGTGATTTCAACCAATCATTGATTTGTTGTGAAGAACAAAACCTTTTGATTAATTTAAACATGTCGGTGATTGAGAGCAAACTGTAGCTCCACCAAATTTTGGTTCCATAATACTTAATTATCCAATCACTAGTTAATTGTATGGTTTATAATTATGAATGCTCTAGCACTGAATAGTGTGATTCCTTAAAATAAGATTATTGGATCAAAATAATTTTTGCATAACATACTATTATGTAACAATTATTTTCATGAACAATGGCATGCCAGCTTAATTTGGATGCAGGTACATTTACTTAAACCACACAGGAATAAGGGTTTATAGATATATAACTTTAACACTATGTAAACTCTTGTGCCCAGTCTATATACTAGAACAATATATAATTGTCATTCAGATTGTACTAACATTTTTGCTGATTTTACATATTGTCAAACAAACCTTGCACCCTGAAAGGTGAACTAATTCATGTTTAGCATCATGGTCTCCAAATTTCACCCACTTATATGTCCAGACTGAACAGGTAAATAAACATAAAAAACAAACAATAAAAAACCATGAGAACACAGAATTGATATCAACAGTAACAATATATATATTTCTGATGGAAGGAGAAGATCGGGCAGCATAGACAAGGTGAATGTCACAGTATGTTCTGGTATTAGATTTAAATATCTGTATATACGCTAATTGTTGAATGTTTCTTATGAAAAATTAAAAAAATAGTTTTCCTTGTCTAATAAATCTTAGTTACTCCCTAAATCAATACTAATAAGTGTTTAAATCGTGTATCTTATTCTGATGTAAAGCCTCTCACACAAAGCTACTCCACAAAATGGCAAGTCTTTCGTATCTGTCAGTTGCAGCATAATCGTGTTCTAATCCTATTTTCTGTCCCTCTTCATTCTCTGCTGTGCAACTGGAGAGCTTATGCTTTTTTTTCCTTTTTTTAAGTTCATGCATTGTCTTTGAAAATGAGTTATGCATTTCATTCAGTGGGGAAGAAATTCTAAACATTACAGCACACAGTGAAACAGTTTCATTATACACCAGACTATACATACTTGTGAAATCACCAGAACTGAAGTACAGTTGTAAATAACCACGGTGACACAACTGTCAACCTGCCACGTTTGTTTCTTGGGTACAAGCCTACTGTATCTTGTGGAATACAAGGGAAGGGAAAACAATGGTGGTGATGGAGATGGCTATTACTTTCAAGTTACAAATAAATAATCAAAAGCAAAATAAACCAAAAAACAGCTAGACATTTGGTTCTGGTTGTGTATTAATGAATATTTAGCGCATTGTAAGGAATAACTTTCAGCTGTTAATCCAGTACCTTATTCTTTTGCTCGCCTAGTCCTATTGCTGCATCCTCCACAAAGATCGGTTCCCACATCGAGTCATGAGCGTCAATATCCCTCTGTTTCATTCTGGCATACAGAGCATCGTCTCTCTGAACTACATTTCCCACCAACCACTGCAAGCATACAAAATCATCACCGTCAGTTGCCGGGAGATGTAATGCCAGAAAGGGGAATGAAGAATTCAAATGGAGAATTCAATTTAGCCGTGATCATAAAAGTGAAACGTTTACAGTTGTCACATTACACTACATAAACTGAGAGAGTTTGAGCAAATGCTGCCATTTTTGGATTTCAGCCACAAAATGGAGCCACACAAGTCCCCCAAAGCATTCCTCCAAGATGGCCTCTCATATGTGAAAGACCTGCTACAGCTTCTGGCTTTTACGGAAAAAGCATGCACTTTAACACATCTTTTGTTGTTTGGCTTTGTTTGATTTTTCAGGTCTCTGCTGCACCAAGCAAAAGATGCTTAAGTATTTTCCAATGTAAAATGAACTTAAACCATACCCACTCATCCCTGCCTGCACTGTGTGTAGAATACTATTGATCCTATAATTTGTGAGAGAAGAAACATGCAGCAAAGTCAGTAACAGCATTGGAAAAGTAAATACTTGAATAACAATTTGTCCAATGTGCCCAGAGCTGCAATTACCACTGCTGATAGTCCATGAGCAGGTGTTAGCTTAGTTTCACACACAGTGCTAACCACATATTTAAGTGTACATTGGTAATAATCTGAGCAAAATGTGTCTGTATCATACAATTAGTGCTGTGAGTTGACTAGATGGCATAATGCTCCTACTGCTTTTGGTATGCTGCACAATGTGAGACCTAACAATCAGTAAAGAAAGGTATAACGCAATAATTTATAATCAAAGATGATAGACCCTTTGTGTCTTTAAGTACTTCAGTGTGTTAAAAGGCATCTAGGATAGCTCTTTGAGTTAATAAGATACAGGGGATTCATATGTTTGAAAGCATCTATAGATCAGCTCTAAAAAGGACATTGGCTTGGTCTATGCATGGTATGTCCTACTTAACACCTACCCAAGCATTTATTTTCAACTACTTATTGAGATATCTCATGGCTCAAACTAGATTATACATATTAAATGATAACTTGTAACAACCGCTGGTAATAATTGCTGTAAACTGAATTCAGGCTTTTTTCTAATTATGTATGCAATTACAAGCATGCATTTATTTCATTTTGGATTGTGGTTGATACACAAAATAAAAGCTCGGGAAAGGTTCAGCAAAATAATATATTTCAATAATAAGCCCAAGGTGCTCTCTACATAAAACAGTGATAACAATCTAATATAATTTTCTCTGACAGTAAAAACCATTTACTTTTCCATTTCTTATCCTTTCATGAATTGCTGTCACAGCTCTAATTTTTTGTTGTTGGTCTTCTGCTTCATAATTCAGAGTCATTTGGATTCTGCCCAAGGCAGAAGTGCGAATATTAATTAAAGCCTTTCAGTGCGGCAGAGTAACATGAAACCAGCTCTTGGAATGCAGAGTTCAAGAAGCAAACATATTCTCAACAATGATTTCCCCCTTGTCCACACTGGCCCTTGCTTTACATAAATATATGAGAATCTAAGAATGTTGTGGCTGGAAAATGCTTTTGGTTCGTGTATGATGTGAGTTGACTCTATGGTCCAATTTGAAACACTTTCATTTGATATTTATATAAAATGTGTGTTATGGTGCCTATATGCACCTAAGTCATACCACAAAAATCAAAAGTCAAACAGTGAGATCACAGTGAAGACATGAGAACAGACCGGACAGGCACAATAAATACAGCGAATCACAGAACAAAAACTGTTTACGCACTGTCTCTGTAATTTAGGAGCAGACACACACCTAAATCAAAAGCACTTTGGGTGATTAGAAACAGTTAACAAACATTCCTCATCAAATTATGAACACTGTTAAAACACAGAATAAATGTAAGTGAAAATATATAATTTCAGCTCATTCCAGTAACAATACATTTTCTACAGATTATCAATTCAAAGACGTCTAGCATAACCACGGAAATAATGAAAAATGAATGCATCAGTATTATTCTCGACAATACAGGTAACATTATCAGTCATTATAATATCACAGAAATGAAAATAGAAGAGTAATCTAATGCTACTGAATGATGCTCTCAAGCTTGAATTTATTATTTCATTCTACGCGGAAGAACACATCCATATGTATGTGGCGTACCTTGTTGGCTTCCATTCTCATTTTTTCGTTGTTGGCAGTGGCGGCTTTCTCAGCCGCCTTTTTCTGGCGTTGTGGCCCCCTGCCGAAGAAGATGTAGTTGACCAGGGCGTACTCCAGCAGTGCCAGAAAGACGAACACAAAGCAGCCCATCAGGTACATGTCTATGGCTTTGACGTAGGGGATCTTGGGAAGGGTCTCCCGCAAGTGTGTGTTGATTGTGGTCATGGTCAGCACAGTCGTGATTCCTGGAAAGCAGTGGTTACCATGGTGAGGGACGGGTCGGTCATCCTCAGGCACTGAGAAAAAGGGGCACGCTTGACACTTTAAAAAGAGAATGTGGCTGAGGTAAATAAATGGATTTATGAGAAATGTAAGATTTCATGGATTAGGGTATTCCATATGAAAAAATAAAATATTATTACGTGGTCAGAAGGGATTCTGTCTGTATTTGTAATATTGGGAATGTTTGTTAAGAGGATGCAGATACTAACCCTCCATCACAGCCACTTGGCTCTCTCACTCTATGCTGCTCTCCTGTATTATTCACAGCACCATGCACTACCATCATTTTCCTGCTTTTGCCAGTGTGCTTGATTTGTATCAGCAGAGTCATCTGTATGCGCATTCTGTACTCGGTCAAATTCAGAGTGACTACAAATCACTTGGCTAACAGCATGACTGCAGCATTCCTCTCCGATCTGGACCAATAGGAAGCCACCCATACTGCTTGATGCGGCAGCCCTTCTTTATGACGTCCTGATTGGCCCCATACAGATGACTCCCAAATATTGCTCCGCCTCCACCTGTGGTTGAATTGCAGCCAAGGCTTTAACTGGCACACTGAACGCTCACTCAAAAATGAGGTCTTAGTTCAGGGAGTTCTGTTTTTTAAACGCTGCCACTGTTTTTCATTAAACCCAGCACACACTCCTATCAGGTAGATAAACATAGGTCAGACTCCAATCTGTGAGAGTGCTCGCCTCATTGAGAGAGATGACAGCAAAAAACGTTTTGTTGCCTCCTACACTGGACAGCTTCTCAGACGTGGGTGGGATGAGCTTATGTAATCGTGGATGAGAGGGAAAAATGGTCTTTTCCAAAAAAAGAAAAAAGAGCACTCGATTCAGAAAAAAAAACCCAGACAGTCATCCATCACTCACCCCAGCTTTAGAAATCCCCCAAGTCATATTTACTACATGAAAGAATGCTTTTTACAGTGCGAGTACAACAATAAAAATAAGCAAAACAACTAAGCAATTCTTTCAATCTTTGCTTTTTTTTCAGAAGAACATGACAAAACAAAACAAAAATACCATAGATGGTCCAGGTATTTACAGTCACTGCTGTGCACCACCACAAGTTAGGTGTCCGTTACATCCATAATACGGTAGTGCATGAAATATCCGCTATTTTTATGTTTATCATTCCAAATTTTTTGTGGAAAGTTGTATTTAAGGTATTTAAAATGTGTGATCTGCACCTATTTACAATGCAGCTGGAAAGTGGCACTTTGGGGTTGGTAAAAGAGAAATGCTGTAAAAAAATGTTATTGACCAAAGCCATACCGCAGTGTTGTAAAAAGTTACAATGATGTTTTGTGCCTGTTGGGATAATACCAGGGCAGAGCTCAGGCAAAAACTTTATGATCACCTGAATGTGAAGTCCTTACCTAAAGCCACCCTGGCAGCGGAGGCGTCATAGTTAATCCAGAAGGAGACCCAGGACAAGATGGTGATCAGGATGGATGGCATATAAGTCTGCAGGATGAAGTAGCCGATGTTCCTCTTCAGCTTAAAGCTGAGGGACAGCCGTGGATAGGACCCTGCCAAGGCACAGAGGAACACACAATCATTTCCAGTAAAAGTGGACTGTGCGCTAGGCCTCAATCACATGCCTGTAGTACACTGGGTTCCCACTCCCTCAAGCTGGCTGTGTCACCATTCAGATATATATTTTTTTGGGACACTGGATAACCCCCCACCCAAGCGGCCATTCTTGTGGGTGGAAATATCAGAATGGCAAGGAAACAGCTGTATGATACCCTTTTGTCGTATTAAAAAATGCATATATAAAAAAAAAAAATTGTCTGCCAAAATAATCCCACAGACCAACTTTAGTATAGATATGCATTTAAATTAAAAGCGTGAACTTTGAACAGTATATGTTAATTCAGGACTTTATTTTATTCTATAGCATAGGCTATCACTAAATCAGCCTAGAACGCCGAAGCCTGTTTAGTAGTGAAAATGAAAACTTATATCCCAGAGTCAGGAGAGGTGGCAGTGTCTGGATGGGCCTGCAAAAAAGGACCACTGCTCTGAGGAGGAAGAGGATGAAGGTTGCAGTAATAAATGAACCAAAACAAAGGGATCAGGTCTTAGATTGCTGATAATTCATCTTGACCTCTTAGGTCCTGAGTGCTCGCAATATGGACATTGTCTTGACACTGCATGTGGATGTGTGGAGAGAAGATAGGTGTCAATTGATTTTTATATGAGGAAACTGTGAATCCAGCCCAACCCTAAGCACTCACTGTTCTGAGTGCAGAGGTGTTACTCAGTGGAAGCCAACTGCTTCCGCTGCTCTGGGACTCTTCCTGGTTAGCTGAGATCAGACCTGACCACTATGAACAGTGTTCTGTGAATAGGGTTCCAGTCATCATCAGTGTGAAGTTGTGATTAGGCAGCAGGGCTTTGTAGCAAGAATGTTGCGGGTTCAAATCCCAGGAAAGAACACTGCAGTTGCACCCCCAAGCGATGGCACTCAATGCATACAGCTATGGGTGTCAGTGGAGTGAATATATAATGTAATGCAATAATGTATTGTACCTATAAGATGCCAATGCACTCTATACTAACTCTATTCCCTCTGTGAATCATAAAAATGTATCTCTGTCGTCCATGTGAAAATACATTGGCACACTTCGAGCTTGCGGGCATCCAAGCCAAGGGCAGCTTTACTAAGCCTTGGACAATGTGGAGTTTGGTCTATATAAACAGAAATATACAGTACACCCCTGACAGTTCTTAATTTGCAAAGTTGTTTCAAAAGCACTTACTCTACCGCTCTCTTTCTGGATACTGGCATGACGAATTCATGAATATGAAAATATAGTTCATGAATAAGTCATGATTTCAAACAACATTTTTAAATAACTCATGAAATGCGCTCAGTGTTCTGGAGCAGGGGTGGCCCCCCTCCCACCCCTCATGCCCCTATAGGGCTAACGGAGGGGTCCAGTTCCACAGTCACTCTGACAGCAGCGTGGTATCCCCCTCTCTCTATTTCCCTCTGCCTACTGTGCAGGATTATGTCTTTTCTCCTCTGCCCGCCCAACAGTGTGGAAAATACATGTGAGTACTAAGCATGTATATGGTGTCTACACAGCTCTTCAATGTAATACTCCTTCAACTGACCTTTCAAAGTGGAGGCACTTTAGCTCCTCACTTGGTCTTTACTACACAAGTCCCGATGAGGGCAACCTGCTGTATAGTCCATAGACACAATCCTCGCCCACTCCCATTGCCCTGCCTGAGTGCAGTACAGGACCCTGCCTCAGCCCCTCCTCTGTGGGAGCTAGGCACGGGGAGCTTCATTAGCACGTTAACATTGCGCCTTCTAAAAAATGCTTATCAGATCGGGACCACAGGGATCAGAGTGGCATTGAGCTAACAGGGTTGGAGACAATCCCCCAATGAAGAGTCCCAAATGTGCACCCGGTGAGCATGCATTATGCCTCCCTGTTTCTTTACCACCACCTCACCCAGGCCCATAATGATTAGCTCCCAGACATACACCAGCAAGACTTGCTCTGACACAAACAAATGTCAAATGTCGTCGTAAGTGATGTACAGCAGATGGGGTCTGAATAATTATTTTTCAGTGACTGTGGTAAGGATGTTGAGGTGGATGACAGGATGATGCCTTGCGTCTCCTCCTCTGTTAAGTTACTTGAGCATTGTTTGTCAGAAATTAAGGCAGAATACAAACTGAGGCAGCTGTTGGGTTCATCAGGGGTGCACAAGTTTCCCTCTGAGCTGAGAAAACTATTTGATTTGTTCCTGTGCCTCTGGTCTGGCATAAACATTTTCTTGCCTTGTTAGGATAGTATCCATCATATTTTTCAACTGTGGCACTATGCCCTTTTGTCATTTGTCATTCTGTAGTATGGCAAGAGGGAAACAGATGCATCAAACCTAACCAGGGCACTGACATCAGATTGCTATTGCAAAATACATCAGATTAGATTGCAAACAAATTCAAGATACGAATGACTGCCTGCATTACACACAAGATTAGTTACATTATTCAAGGTTTAGTCAATTACACTTTTCAGTGTTCACTTTACCTGTTGAGAAGACCACGTTCTTTGAAATGAGCTTATAGTCCACGATGGAAAATTGAGGAAGCTCTATCCGTTCCACTCCCGTCACAGCATGGTCGCCCCCACGCCAGTAGAACTCAATATCATCTGTGGTGTAGCCATCTGGAGGGGGGATGCGACAAATATTTATTGTTGGGGTAGGGGATCCAGAGATCCAAAGATTGTAGGGTGCATGTTAGTGGTGGTGCAGATATATATTTGGACATGTATAACAGACACACCTGACTTGCAGTTATACTGGATCTATTAAAAATCATTGGGATTAAACCTGGCAGGCCTCAAAACTGGTCTGATCACTTGAGATGTTTCAGAGTAGCCCCTCAATATCCCTATTTCAGGGGACTTCCACTTTAAAAAAAGTTATGCATACAGTGTAATCAAATGCATTATATTTCCAGGAATGACAGACGCAGACGATGCAGCTCCCCCCACCCTCCTACTATCCTCTCTCCAACCCAACTGGATGCACCCCAAAACCAAGGCAGTACCCCAATTTTTCATTTCAGGGAGATTATATGGATTCATTTTATTACCTAATCCCCATGCAATTCTCCCTCCTCCCAACTATAAGGCATCCCTTTAAGGCATACCAGGTACATGTACATTCTGTATCTAATGGTCCCCAGATTGTATGACGTACATGTAAGACAGACTCTCAATATTCTAACCGACACCAACTAACTAACTGACATGCTGAATAGCTAACATTAGCAAACACGATAAGCTAAGATAACGATAAAAACAGTGGCTGTATAAATATTTTTTATGAGAATTAATGGCTAGCCAGCTAGATGGAAAAATAGCTAGATGCAATTACAAATAAACTAAAATTAAGCTAGCTGCTAGACATAAAATACAGCAAATATCTAACTTACCTACTTACCTAATTAGTTAGCTAGTTGCTGTGCATGTTGCTAGCATCATTAGCAAGTTACAGCTTGTACTACTATAGACGCACATAAAAGTGCCACTTTTTTAAAACTTTTCCTTTACCTTGCTCACTGTTCTTCAGCTGAGTTTTAGAGGTTACAAAGAGATGTAGATGTATTTTCTGAGCTTTATTATTTTATACACCTCCAACAAACTAAAAACTCAAATGCATGCCATCAACTCTACAACACTGGTGCACAATCCTCAGTTTGCAGACTGTAGCATAATAAATTGACTGAAAATAAATCCCAGAAAACAATACACTTTATATACATATCGCTAAATAAAATAACTGACAGCCTTCTCTTGCAGAATGTATTTGGTCGTCTACTTCTCGTGATACACATTTCTGGTTGTATTCATGTATAGTTTCTGACAGTTTGTAAACAAGTTTGTGCAGTAATGCAACCAAATACAAAAGCAAACTTAAGTTAGAATATTTATTTGCCAATTGTGTCATCTTATCTAAATCGATGCTATTTTGATTGAGTGTAGCTTTTGAATAAGCTAACAAATAAAAATTTA
Organism: Aldrovandia affinis; assembly: GCA_029706075.1. Lineage (NCBI taxonomy): Eukaryota > Metazoa > Chordata > Actinopteri > Notacanthiformes > Halosauridae > Aldrovandia > Aldrovandia affinis. The sequence continues at coordinate 1,855,988 of JAINUG010000033.1, forward strand.
GTTTCATACAGTGTGTATTGTCAGTTCTCCGAGGGTGTGCATTTATTAATATTCGGCAACACAAGTCCAATTATAATGATAATACTAATATTATAATAATATTAATTACAGGCTCAGTAATGATGATAATAATATATTAAATGCATTTCCATGAGAAGATTCCAGTATTTGTAGAATGTTGGAATGAATGAGTTCAGGCACATACAGTGAAACTCACCTCAAAGCCCAGAGGAGTGAGTTGAGACCCACAAAGGACTGCAATAATAAATAATCAGTGTTCAAATCTGTCTTCTCTACAAAGTGGCTGAAATCTTCTCTTTCAAGGTGATGAGGGGGGCTTGTTGCCATCCCCATGACTCAAGCAGATGTGGAACGATGTCACCAAGATGATGTCATCATCAAAAAAACTTTTCAGACTGAATGGCAGCAAAAACTGGACTCTAAAACTTTGGATTATTTTCCATTATTAATGACTCCTTTATTATTTATGGCAAAAAGATGGGCAGGATGATAAATTATGAACACATAATAAAGTTGTGGAGTTAACTAGCTTGCAAACAGATTTACAGTGCAATCGGTTTTCTGCTTTCTCAGTCGGCAGTTGGGATGCCCATTTTCTAGTATGCACGCTTCTGCTTACTATCTTTGGTGTAGATTCAGTGCCTAAACCAGTCCTTTTAGTATTGAATTAAATAAAACAATATGTGAATACATTTGAATATATAAAAGACAACTGTCACTCTTCACAAGGACATGAACATCAAGTGCTTTATTAGTGTCTAATTTCTATTGCTATCACATACGCTACATTGATGTTCATGACCAATCCCTAGTGTGATATATGTGTATATATCTAGTGTAGGCTACGTGGGCAGATTGAAGGAGGGCTTCATTTAAAACTACCACTATGCCATATTCTATATCTGAGGGAAAAGGAGCATTCTGAAATAACACTCGTATATTTCTAAAAGGGCATGGCTTGCTGTGCTGCAGCACTAATGTGAAAACTGCAGATGTATTCATACACAACATTGAGAAATCTTGGGAGAGAGACTCTCCCTTTTCTCAAGTGATCTTACCACTGACCTCGATGCACGGGGAAAGAATGACAATGAAAATAAGTATTAAAAAGTAGTGTTGTTTTGTCTGCCTCAGTGCTTGCTGCACTAAAACTGATGGAGCTGTAAGCAGCCAGCCTGTGGACTCGGGCTATAAATGATTGAGTAACATTTTTAAGAATCCCAGGAAATTATTTTCCAGCATAATCCACTGCCATCCCCATGCAGTTTCAAGTCAGCTGACTCCAGAGCATGGGGAGGGACCAATCGGAGTGCTGCAGTGCCGCTCAGACGCTGTGCACTCCCAAGATTATAAAAAGGAGAAGTCGCTCCCTCAGAACCAGCACATGCGTGCGCATTTTGTGTGAGTGTATGCAAGGTTGATGTTTGTGTGTAAGCCTACATGAGGGCTCCCAAAACCAGTAGATGTGCTGCTGGTTACTGGCCCATTCTCCCACTGCCTCACTGATTTGCACCATATGGGTTTCTCCACTCCCTTTCCCACTACCTTGTAATTAGAACCAGTGACCTATTTAGCATAGATGCTATGAATAATTAAATTTTATTTTTCCAGTAACTGGTTTTAATATTCCATATGCATATACTCTTTTGTGGAAAAATGCAAAGTGAGAAACAGCGGTTCATCTGATACACAGAGAAATATCACACCATATATTGTCTCAGTACTGTGCATAGAACACCATTTTACTGATGTACTATCAGAGTTCTCCCTGATATCTCACAGAATGGCACACAGTTCCAACTAACTGACAGGAGATCATCAATGGCTGCAGAGATTTTTGACTTTTTTTGTCTTCATAACCAAGAATATGTGTTAATCTATGGTGAAATACATTCCAAGCAACACATTGGGAGAAAAAAAGGTCTGACATTTCTTTTTCCAATTCAAGGAGTACCTTCTATTTGATTCTCACTTCATTCACCTCCACAGCACAGGGCAATATCATTTTAAGAGTCTGCCCCTTTGCGGTATTGATGTAACCAACCATGATGTAAAAAAGGACAGAATATTTCCCATCAGACAAACCCAAGCAAGTTTATCTGAAATCATTTATCAGCTTTGTTGCAGTGATTGCTCATAATACCTCAATGTTTGTTAAATTACCATAGGAAGGTATGCACATTGTACTTTATACTATACAGATGTAACCTGCAGTCTGCATCTCTTGCAAGGGTCTGTCTAGTTGCATGGTTGAGAGGCACCATTACCAATGAGGGTACGTAACGAACACGCTTCCATCGCTGTGAGAAAAGCCTCACATTTAGTTGTCATGTCAGCCTGACTCTCAGATCCCATTAACTCCATTGTTTCTGTGCCATTGAGCCTGACTTTATCAATTATCTTTCACCTCCATTCCTGTCATCCCTGTTACATCACCGAACTGGGCCTGGACAGATACCCAAGATCCTGTGTCGAATTGAACTTGAAGGATAAGGAAGAAACGGGAAAAAATCACCACACCCTTCAGCCAACCGGCTCCTCCTCAGACCGCAAAGGTTATAAGTCCAAACCTGTGAAACCGATGTCCCTAACTGACTTCCACCTGAACTCAAGAAATAACCCCACTGTGTCAGAGTGAATTAGGCACTCTCAGATCTCTGAGTCTGCATTATGAGGGGTCCTAATATACACAATGTTCAACATTTACACATGTAAATGTTGGTCTTTATTTTACCAGAGGCTTCTAATAAAGCCAGCCAGAATATCAGAATACTCCACCTTTATGAAAACCATACAGTATAAGAAAGTAGTATAAGTTTTGTGGGGAATGAAATGAGCAATAAAACTGTTAGGAAAGGAGATGGGTAAAACACCCCCTTTTCAAATGAATCTCAAGATAATGACACATGATGAATTATTACACATATTGTATCAGACATAATGAATACAAAGCACCATGACCAAAATATACTTTTGTGTCATAAAAACCATATGGACACAACAGCTCACCAAAACGCAACTTCCATTAAAATATGTATTGAAACAAAGTACATTCTGTACTCATATAGGAAAACATTTAGGACATGAGTTATTTCAAGATCCACTTTGCATTTGTGGTTTTTGAGCTGAGCACTTAAAGATGCAACCAACAGAGAGAACCCTCTGTGCGAAACACTCAAAAGCTGCAGCCTATTCCCCAGCATGTGCTCCATATGTCTGCTACATGCAGCACAAATACATTTTTTATATTGGCGATTTGAAGTTCCTTTAATCTAATTTCTGGTTGTGCAATTAAACCAACTGACAGTCCAGCAGCCCATAGCATGATCTTCCCATCTGATCGGAACTAAGAAAGTACAATCAAAGGGTTATATTGCTCCTGAAGAAAATATAGACCCCTCGTGTACAGTTACTGTTCAGACCTAATTTAATCCTATTGCAGAGGAGATCTGTAATGCCTAAAACCAGTTCCAGTAGTTCATCTCCACACTCAATGATTGCTTGCTAAGGAAATACTGACCATAACATGCAGGGTTTATAAGAGTACAATAATTATATTCCAAAAATATTAACAGCTGTGTCTAAATAACCTTAATCAATCTGGGTTTTATTTATTTTTATCCCTGCTATTTGCAGGCATAAATTTACTGTGCATTGAAGGGGAGCGACGACCACGGTGATAATAACTACTTTTGGCCCATCACTGTGACTTGACATACCTTGTAAAAAGGGCTAAAAAGCATCTGCACCAACAAACACAACAACAGCCAGTGGCGTAATTATATCTGATATAATGCCGGCTAATGTTTCCGCTGCCTGGCAAGAAAAAATAGGTCCTCTTTCAGTAACCCCCACCCCTCACAGGCTACAAACTGGGCAGGTGTTTTAATTCAGAGTGTGCACTCTCTGAATGGCTGCTCTGGCTGTGACACAAGGGGTCTGAAGTCACACATACAGCTGATCCCTACCCCCCTGAGGGTATTTCCGCTTTGTGTGCTCTCCATGGAAAGGACTAGAAAAACCATTTTCGTGGTCACACCGTGTTTACCCCAGAAGTTGCCCTGAGCCATAAACATGTACATGGTAGGCAAGTGATGTAGGGAAACAAAGCAAATTCAAGTTGACGGGAAGTGTTATATAAGGTCATCACCTGGCCCTGACACCACGTTGTTTGAAAGACACTAAGTAAGCGACAGTAGTAATGTAGAGACTGATTCCTTATTAAATGAAGCTTCTTTATTAAGGACATAATAACTGGCTCTGCTACAGCAGGAAGTGGGGGAGGTGGTATTTAAGGATGAGTGAGTCAGAAATAAAACATTTTTAAAACAGTGTCAGAAATAAAACCCTCCTCCACACCCACACATATACATGGCTTGGTGAGCCATCCCAATCAGGCCCAGATAAATGAGCTGCATTCTTTTATGTTTTAGCTGATGAAAACTGTGGAAGGAAGTCTGTCATGAATCCTACTGTGGGCATGGAAATGAATAGTGGAACTGATTATGCCCAAATGATTCTGGGTACTTTGAGTCTCCCAGCAGCAAACCAAATCAAACGCACACACACAAACACATGTACATACACACGTGTACACCCACACCCACGTGTGCAGTCACACAAAGACATATACACACACTAACGAGTGCACACACACACACACACACACACACACACACACACACACACACACACACACACACACACACACACACACACACACACACACACACACACACACACATACATATCTACACTCACACACAGTCACACTTCAAAAGACCCACAGGCATAGAAACACATCAACAGTACACACATGTACCAAACTCACATGCAAGCACAGACACGCACATGCACACCCACATACCACATATGCACATCCATAGGCACGTATACAAACACACACACACACACGCATACACACACACACACACACTACTGTCCATGTGGCTAATCTGTGTATCACCTTACCTACAGTGCAAATCACAAGATTAATGTCACCACCCATCAAATCAATCCTGCAGTGTGAATTATTTCATCCAACATCATCCTCATCTATCTACCACCCCTATATTCATGCTATATTTGCTCCAAAGACCACTCGCCTCCAAACTTTATTTCAATGGGCTCATGTTTTAAGTGATTTGTCTGCTCGTCCCTTAAAGAATGAAAGAATGTAAACTTGAATACTTGGGGCTGTGGCTGTGATATTGATAGCATTGAGAATTCTACTAATGACCAGGGGAAGATGCAGATGTAAAAGTATTCATTCCCTTTTTCCCCCTGGAGCACCATTAAGTCCATCAAAAATAAATGGAAAGAAAAATATTTTGAAGAAAACTCAGTTGAAATCTTGCCTAGAGTTTGCCAGAAGGCCTGTGGGAGATGATCAAACCAAGTGGAGGAAGATTGTATGGTCTGATGAGACCAAGATTGAACTTTTTGGCCTCATCAGTAGGTGCTATGTTTGCAAGCTTAACACTGCGCATCATCCCGAGAACACCATGACTACCGTGAAACATGGTGGTGGGAGCCTAATGCTATGGGGATGCTTTTCTGCTTCAGGGACTGGAAAACTTTTCAAAATAGCAGGCAAATTAAATGGAGCAAGATATGGACAAGTCTTGGAGGAAAACCTGCTGCAGTCTGCGAGAGACCTACAGTAAAAGTCACATTGAAGTGGTTTAAAAACAAAAAAGGCCCTGGAGTGGACCAGACTGCAATCCCATTGAGGATCTGTGGAAATATTTGAAAATTGCTGTTCACCAACAGATTCACCAACAGCCAAAGGGATGAATACTTTTTATACATGTTTGAAAACGGTATTGAACCAATAGAGCATGTTTAGACCATTATTTTTAAAGTCATAAAGTCATAAAATGGAGGCGAACAGGTTCCCATGGGAATGGGAAGATAAATTAGACATTACATGCTATATTTTTATATTGGTTTCATGGATAAATTAATTTAATGGAATTAATGTTTGCAAATAAAATAAAATAAAAATCTTGACACCATTTAGTATTTTTGGACAGGTTGCAGACCCCAACACATAGAGGACCAACAGTAATGCTAGATTAGGTTGACTTGTTCCCCACAAATGTTATTGTGCCATAATGTATTAATATTATTCTAGAGAAATTCTGCATTTGCTTTGAAATGGGACTCATTCACTTATATTTTTGTAGAAACTTGCATATTTTGTATATACTAGAAAAAGTCCCTGCACAAAAGTACAATTAGATTCATGAAACATGCGCATCAGTAAATTTTATTCAAATTTACCCATGTGTGTATATTGATGAATCCCAATTGTGCTCACGTTATGGGCAAATGCATGCCATTTATAATTAGCATAATGCACACCCATATATTACTCATAAAACCTATAAAAGCATAAACCGCTACTGATTTCACAGTTGCATAATCAAGATTCAAAGTCAAAGAAAAAGTACAAACTCAAACATGCTTTCAAAAGGTACAAGAAAGAAGAATACCTTCACTGAAATAGAGGTGGAAATAATATGAACCAAAGTTGAGGCCAGAAAAAGTAATGGCATCTGGGAAGAAAATGGCCTGGAATGCCTTTCCGAAGTGGTCAACGCTGTCTCTCCAGAGAGACCCACTCTGACAGAAGTTAAAACTAAATTGTTCGATTTAAAAGTTGATTCAAAAAAAGAATACGTGAGAACAAAAAAACAACAAACGAAACGGTGGTGGACAAGGGCCACCCGATTTGTCTACCCTGGACCAGAGAATGGCAGCCTTAATTGTAAGCATCTCACTCAGTGGTATTCTAACAAGGGGTGAGGGCGATATGGCCTCCAGCTAACCACAGACAGCAGGTTAAGTTTCGTCTTTAAATTCTTCAAATTTGACCTTTAATGTGAATGCTTCGAATAATCAATTTTATTTACAAGTTCCTAAATGATTGTAGTTAAGTCAGTTAAGTTGTAGTCAATATAGGCTAATAATCATTTTATAAGAAGCTTGATAAAACAAAGACATGTCACTAATTAAACAATCCTTTTATTTCATTTTTGGCTGTTAGATGTTTATGCATGCAATCAAATTGTGGGATGGTGCTTTGATGTGCACATTGTGTGCAATCTATAACTCTGATTATGTTGCTCCATATTGTATGGAAATTGAACATGATGAGGAAGCAGCCGTATGGTGCCATTCAGCACTTTGGGGAGTTTATGGCTGATTTACGATTGGGATATGCTGGCCCCATCTCCCATTTCCCACTGAAACATCCCGGTGGCTAGGGTGCTGATGGTGGAGAGAACCTAAATAGGGGGGGAATTGGGTAGGAACGATTGGCCTTCCTTCTTAGCTGTGGCTCCAGGGACTTAGAGAGTCAGAAGAACCTCTCTTGGCAATCTAAAACGACTTATAAGCCATTCATCATTTTCTGCAAACATGTCTTGCCGATCTCTAAAGATTTGCTCTCTTCTCAAAGCGCAGCCTGCTAAGCCTTCCAAGAATGCCAACTACACCATTGTCACACAAGCCTTTTTCTACACACTAGTCTGATTACTAATTAAGCCATTACCTACATGAATTAAATGCAAGCCAATTAAATGTAGAACATTGCCTGTAGACCCGAATTTGTTCAAATATGAAAGGCACACAGGCTAATTCTTTAAAAGCAGGGAAAGTTTACCATAAATACACATAACAAAATATATAACACTTTCAACAACATAAGAATGTAGATGCTAGAGAACATGCCCAAAATAGTGTTATACAAATGACGTGTTATACAATTATATTATTATGAGAAATACCACCAATTTCTTCTCACATGAATAATATAATTTGTACTTTTGATCACAATTGAGTTACAAGCAGGTTGTTTTTGTGTACGAGTGGTCTGGGGTAGTAGCAAATGTGTGTGTCCTAAGAACAAATTCCAAAATTTGTGTCACATTGATCCCACGCACACTTTACACACAGATCTCTGCATATGCACTCTCCAGGAATGAGGCCCAATATGATGACAAGCAAGCTGCAACATAGCCAACCTAGTTATGTACCTAAAAATTTCAGATATCCCTCCTTTTTCACTGTACAAGTCATTCCAGAGTGACACTGGACATACAAATGCACTGTCGGTGAGGTGCACACTCACTCTCACAATAAAAGAGCGCTTTGGAGCATGGCTGTGTTGTATTTACCCACCCAGTCAACCAGGTCAATGAAAAAACAAATTATGTCCCGGGAGCGAAAACAGACCACAGCCTAAAAAAACATGTTTGTCATCCTCTATGGGCTCAAGTGGCAATTGTCTTTTTTGGGCGTATTTACCAGCAATGGAAATGACCAGTCACCCTCTTGACCTCCGTGCAGTTTACTGCAGCTAACTGCTCTCCTCCACTCTGCAGTTAACATTGTAGAGTAGAGGAGTGTCTCAAACAGCATCCGATTTCACATTTACACATTCCCCTGCCGAAGAGTTACTAATTATGATTTATAATATGCCCCTTGATACAGAAATGTCTAATGTTGCTCTACCCAGCCTTGTTCTGATATTCTGTGTTATGAATGCTAATTGAGGCAGAGGCCCATGAGTTCCATTTTCCAGAATGAGGGCACAATCTAAAGCAATAGGACATGCCAACTTTTTGTGGGACTAGAGCCTTGAAGCATGCCCATAAGTGGAGTACACAGTAGGCGGATTCCACCAAAAACTTATTGGCTGTTTTCCAAAGAGCTGTATTAGTCACAACTCATTCCAGCCCTTGTACGGCACTCTCTGGGTTTGTTGCACAGATTTGCAGAGAGATCGGCTGGATCAAACTGCCTAGTTCGCTGGAAAGAAATGAGACGGACGGGAGAGAAAGAAAGAGGGGTGCGCGAGAGAGCGAGAGAGAGCAACAAGAGAAGGCCCCCGAAGAAGCCTCAGAGAGGGCTGCAAGTCCAACAGACAGCTGTCTGATCAAACATAGCCAAGCCACAGTGCGTGGTCTCACATTGCGGCTCCACGAGTCATGGCTCCAGGAATGGAAATAAAACGGGAAGGGCCTCATGTGTTTTTCCATTTTTATTAGGAGACGCGTTCAAAATTCACTCCACACAGTTGCTGCTGAAATAAGCAATAAGTCAGTCACCAAATTAGGGGGCAGGCTTTGTGCTCAGGAGCAGAATTACCAAGTGTTCCGTGAGCTTCGTTTTTACGTTCCGCCATCTCTTTCACCAGATTCTTTAAATAAAAAAACGTATTTAATGGCTGCACTCACCGAGCCGTGAGTTTACATGGCAGTTTAGTGTGACCCTCATTTAACTAACCTTCATAGCCATGCTTTATGTAGTTGATAGCAACCTTTTAGGCCCAATTAGTTTTTATCATATGTTTGACTTTACTTCTTTCATTGGAATATGTGGCCTCTATGAGTCCTATGTCCTTTCTTTCAGTCAATATGAATTGTCATTGCTGGGGTCATTAGGTAAACATGCTACAATTCACTCATATTTGCTTTTTTTATTTGTGCCTTGTTTCTGAGGGTATTTGAAACCATAAGAGCTAGATTCCTGGTGATGCCCACATTTCCCCTGATGTACATAAAGCAGTCATTCATTTGTGGCATACTTTAAATTGCTGGAAAACAGCAAAAACACATCAGTTGAACATGTATGTTATAGAAATAAAGAAATGGCTCCTTTGTGATTGTCAACAATAGTCAAGTAGTAAATGCAGTGACATATTAACATATAGATCCATTTTTTTCTTGGTTAAATTGGTCCTACAAAAACACAAACACTAACTATTGGTTTTACGGTTGATTGGGAAAAGCAGGATGGCGTCATATTCAACATTACATTTTAAAAATTAAGTTTTCACCCTTACAGTACCTGCAATACGCAGGCAGATATTAAATACATTCAAATTAAACACCCTTATCCTGGCCCCTGAAGAACACAGAAACAAGTGCTGTACTTAATTGGTGTTAATACAAATGGTGGACCAACGGGTGCCCCATTCATGTAAAAATGTCTTACAGTTAGCTTCAGCTCCTGAGCTCATGTGATCAATACTCTACAATGTGACATACTGCTTGGTTTCACCAGCAAAATTACATCCTTAACATATTTAATTCCTTAAACAATGCTTATCATAAACTATGCTCAAAGAATACTGACGCAATTCGAATAGAATAATACCCTGGATTAATTTTTTATAAGACCGACGAATAGGCGACTCCAACAGTACAATATTATCTTTGAAAATATCAATATAAATTATATTTTATTCTCTAGCAACAAAGCTTCCCCAACACTGCAGAGCTGAAGCTGAATTTGATTTCCATGCCTTAGGAATTAGTGTCAGAGTGGGTAACATGGAAGCATGTTAACATTCCCCCTTTCTACTACATGAACTCTGACACAGTTTTTAGAATTTTACTTCTTCCTGTTAATAAGATTGATGTCATAGAGTTGAGGAGTCCAGCTCTGATTCCAACATACTACCAAATAACAAACTCTGATAAAGTTGATAAGGACCATGTGGTTTCAGACGTATGGCATGGGTGCATTAGATAGCATGAGACAAGGCCTCTCCTTGGACGAGTTGAGTGTGAATGCAGTGGCACACTCACAGCTCTCGATCTCCAGAGTGCAGTTCTGTTCATCCAGGGGGTATCGCCTCAAGTCCATCATGCAAGCTGCGGTGGTGGTGATCCTGTGGGAGGAAGGAACAAGCATGGGGTTTGGTGGTAGTTTGGAGGCCTGGTCCTGTTTCAGAGGGTTATAGCACAGGTTCACGTGGTACATTGTTGCTGAAGCCCTTATCTCCTCTGAAATTGCTTCAGTGAGTCCTGTATTAAAACAGAAATGGGCTCCTCTATTAGCAGTTTTTTCAAAACTCACAAGAGGGTGGGCTTTTTTGCACATTATACCTGCAAACAGAATCTGAGTAAGATTATAAATTATCATAAAATCAACCAGATAGCTGCAAGTATCCCAGATCTAAGTACATATAATGCAATGTAATGACACTGCATGTTATAACCACTTCAGGGAAGATCTGTATAATTTATTCTTTTGATATCTTTGTCATAATTCACCTATAGTTAATAATATGATATAGTTAATGAAAAAGCAGGCGGGTAAAGATTTCTAATGTAATTAACATGGGATAAAGAACTGTGTCCACAAGCAGCTGCATCATTAGAGCTTAAAAAATACTACAAGGTTAACACTGAGCCAAGGAAGAACATTTGTTTTCTGTTGATTAACAGATCTGCAGTCTGAAACGTGGTTCCGGTTCCAATGTAATGCTACATCCTAGAGCTGTGAACATGCCAACCCAGGCTACTGCCGTACCTGGATCACATACGGCAATGATTTGCTCATGGGGTGGAATCTGTCACGTTCCTTTCAGTGTGTGAGTAACAATTTTCCACTTTCTTTGAACTGAATGCAAAAAAGGAATTACAGGACCATGAGGATGTACAATGAAACCATGTGGTCTTGTGAAGCTCTCCATTCCAACCTGCCACCAGCTTCTGTGACTTCACACAGAGAGAATAAATAAGCCTTCTACCTCTGCCACTGAAAGAACCTTATGTAATTCTGAGTTAGTGGGCACATGGAGCCTATGGATTAAAACACAGAATCCAATCCCTGTCCTACTTTATGCCTTCTTTAAATCACCTAACTCCGGCTCCCCCTACTTGACAATTCAATCACTGCACAGCCACAGGACACACAGAGAAATTAGGGCAAGAAAGCAGGGTATAAATAACAGTCGGTGGGTATTTATAGAACACTACATCACCGGCGGAAGACTCGGTGCTCTTTCTGAAAAATTGTCACTTCAGTTTTGGTTACCTTTGTAGTTTCTCACCTCGAAAAAGAAACGATATACAGGCATGTTGGGGGAAATGCAGTCCCACAAGCCAGCTATCCCCCCTCCCACCCAAAAAAAGGGGATTGTAAAATGGGTACTCTGTCAAACACACCCTCTTACGTGCTGTGCAGACAAGACATATTCAGTTCGAAGGCATGTCATATCCATTTTCCCTAAAGCACCCCCCCACCCTGTTAAAATGTCAAGCTGGAATGAGAGAGTACACTTGATGAAGAAGGAAAAGCAGAAGCATGAATGTAAACATTTGAAGCTGTGAACTGAACCACAAAAGCCCATCCCCTCAGTTTAAATGTTACATAAAAACAATGTCAACCAAACTATGTCTTCCCTGTAATTTTATTTTATTATGAATTTTTTAGGAAGTGCCATTCAAGAAAATATTAAACCGGTATGCCACATCCTGACCACAATGTCATACTTCACGTAACTAAATGAAAATACCTGAATATTATTTCATAATCCATGTCTTTGTCACTGAAATACCATGCCTTCATACACATTACATAATGTATCATCATCTAGACTAAATGTAATGCATCTGAATTGACAAAACACTGAGGGACCCATCTCTCAATTAAATAATTTTATAGAGCGCAATATCAAAAGGCTTTAATTATTCTGGTGATAAATGACCCAAATTTCACTAGAATCCTTTTAAGAATTATGGGTATATATGAGTGGTGAGGAGCCTTTGCAGAGTGCTAAAGCTAAATTCTAAAGCTAAAGCTAAATTCTATGCTTTTTATCTTGCTAAGTTCTGGCAGGATAATTTGAGTGGAGAAAATGCCTTAGGAACAACTTGCCACAAATCAATGAGAAGAAATAAAATATATGATGCGAATAGTATGGGGAATACATTTTCATTGATTATTTTTTTTGTTTCTGAATCCTCCTCCGAGACGGCACTCGCCAAGCCGTCAACCGTAACCCGGTACTACAGGGCCACTCTTATGCACAGCGAACGCCATGTCGGCTTCCTCCCCCCTCCCTGGGGTGGACAGCCAATCACCGTCCCGGTGACTGGTGGCAGTCCGGCCCTGGCGAGACGGGAATTGAACCCCGGTCTCCCCCCTAACCCTGGACCACACGGGAGGCCAGGGGGGCAGACAGCAGAGAAGAGACAACTGTATCTTTAAGTGCAGTTAATCTACAAAGTTATTATATATATTTTTGAATAAATGTATTTTTCAAATTTTACCCTGTTTTTCTCCCAATTACTCCCGCTGTGCTTAGTTCAACACTCCCTATGAGCAGTGACAAAGGCAAAGCGCTGCTTCCTCCGAGACAGCACCGATTCTGGTACCCCAAAACCACTCCTCTGGCTTCCTCCCTCCCGCAGCCAATTGCCGCCCGATGACACTCCCAGCTAGAGCCGACTCTGGCGCGACGGGGAATCGCGCCGTGGCCAGCATCGGATGTTGAAACCACTAGACCACGCGGGAGGCCACAAAGTTATTTTTTATGGCAATGGAAAACTGACACCATGAAACACAATTTACTGATAAATAAAGCCATGCTATGAATATTCCGTATTTAAATACATTTAAACACTGGTACACTGTTTTTAATGCATCCGAAATTGACAATCAGTGAGAAACCTCTTTAAAGCTCTCTGTGCTATTAAATCCATCAATCTATTTTTCCAGGAAAACACTTCAAAATATAACTAGGAATTCAATTGTTATGGAAAATTGTGGAATACTGGGGAAGGTGCAGCGAATAAATATTGAGCTGACAAGAAGAGGCGTCAAACTCTGACTTAGTTATAATTCCCCCAAGGCCACAGAACAGTCTGTCTATATGCAGCTGGCCTTCTTGATCTGAGGGTTGAGAGACATTTGCACAGGAAATCCTGGGATTCCCACAAATCCCAAGAATTTATGGAGGTGACCCGTCACAGTTCCCTAATTTCTCCACCATATTTCCCTGTCGGATTCTTTTCAGCTCATGTTAGCTCTGGAATGATTCCGCCGGTCGACAAGCCTCCTTCTACACAAGCCACCCTGCACACACAAACAGGCTGATTAATCAATCCTGGAACCAGCTGAAAATGTGGCCATTGTTTTTGATGAGAGCAATAACCATAATAAGAGCATACATATTGTGTGGGGTTTGAGGACACACAGTTATAGTTAACCTTAACTTTTCTTTTGTTTGGAACAGAGGGAGTGCCATTGCCAAAAATATGAACTTTTCCAACTTGCAGTTCATGCAAGGTTTCCAGTATCCCATGGGGGACAGTGTACCTTTATCCAAATGACAATCTCTCTGTCCACTGAGGCTTAAAGTACCACAGAATGGACAGAATGGATAATGAAATTTCGAAATGGTGCTAGAGGCATCTTTGTTCTTTGCAGGAAGGGCACCACATACAGTAGTAGTTCAATCTAAAACCCACCAAAAACAAATAAAACAGAGGCTCGCACAGTTTTCATTGCTGCACTTTTGAATGTTCACCAAGCAGGCCATAAACATGGTACTGGTTTGTGGCAATCTTGCCATTGTTCACTGTGAAATATAGGGTATAGAGATGGCGGGGAGCCCTGGATGAGGCCGTTTGTGACCAGGTGATGCCTGGGTAATGATGTCTGCCCGCTGGACACCAGAGATAAGCCCAGCTGAGCGAGTCGACCAGAGCCGAGGCTTCCCTGGGGCTGTTAATCTCCCCTCTCCTCCACCAACTCTCCTTCCCTTACACACAGCGAGGCCGAGGTCACTGCATCCCCGAGCAGTTCTCTTCATTATGACAGGCGCAATAAAGATCCCCTTAAGCCACAGATTGGATATGCTGCCACCTTCACGCTGGCCCTTACGAATCATATGCAAGGAGAGGACCCCCCTCAAGGCTGTCACGTGGCCGACCTGCACCTGAGCCAACAATAACCTTTTTTATTTTCCTTACATGAAGGAAAACTGATACTAGGATTATTTCTTAGCTGCAGAATTCACTTCAGAGTGTTATATAGCACTTTAGGTAAAGGACCTGTACTGTAATCACATTGCATTATCTCCCCCTACTTTTTCTTTTTGATGAGATTGTAACTGCGTATTGAAAACTTTTCACTAGGTGCGCTTGTCAAAAAGGTTAAATGGCTTCAACTGGACAGGCTTTGACATTCTCAAACTCAGTGGACCCCAATCCTGGTCCTGGAGAGCCGCAGGGTCCACAGGTTTTAACTGAGGTGCTAACTCATTTCACCTGGTTTCTTGGGTCTGAACTGGTTTCTGGTTCATTTTACAGTGAAAACAAAAAAACAGCAGACCCTGTGGCTCTCCAGGACTAGTGTTAGCAAACCCCTCTCTAGCATGCTGGTAGAGAGATCTGCAGGTGGGTCCACCATGTGGTTCAAATTCTGGTGAGAAAAAAGTGCCCTCCCCAAAAACTGCAGGCTGACAGACTGACGTCACAGAAAGAAAAAAAGAAACAGATGGGAGGAGATGAGCCTTTTACAGAAATTCCTCGGCAACCAATTCAGCCCAAATCATAACGCCTGTTAACTGCACTATCTGTGTTTTACACTGCTATACAAAATTATTATAGTGACCAAAAGCAGATCCCAAATCAGCCCATTAAAGAGGGAAAACACTGCCATCAAAACCATCAAATATGGCCAATGAACATGAAAGGACAATACAAATGGTCAGTCTCTCGTTCTACAAGGAATATAACCTGCGAGGCTTCAGAGTAGGGAGGTGGAATAATTTTTTAAAGCAGGAGGGAACCCAAACTTTTTTAGTTCCAGACAGGGTGATACTTCGCAGGCTGGAGAAAACTAATTTGACACATAGAGCGGGAATCTGTCACAGTTATTATCAATTAAAAAATAAAATAAAGAAATACACTTGCTGTTTCAAATTACACGCTTGGGGGGGCCAGCGTGGAATTGAACGTGTTCCTGTTTCTTGCACCATTCGCATTCTCTTTGTCACTATTCATTTCCTATTGATGCATCGGCTGGAGGTGACCTGCCTTCAATGTGTTTAGCCATGGAGCAAATTGTTGGTTTCAGAAGTTCCATGGAAGAGCAATGTTTTTTTATTTGTGAGTGAGTGAGGCTGTGTGTCTGTGTTTATATATACAGGCAGTCCCCGGGTTACGAACGTCCGGCTTACGGACAACTCGTACTTACGACATAAGGTCTATTATATAATTTTTTTTTGTTAAATACAATGGTTCGTAATAATGAACACACGCACTACTTTGTGATGCTCATGAAAACATTGCGTGGTTTCAGCGGTTCGTCGGCTCAAGGAACAGAGATCACCGTCTGTTATTTTATGTCAGATCACGGTCCCGTTTTTCTCTTTCTCTTACCCTTACAACGATGCCTCCAAAGCGTAAATCCAATGCAAGTGCTGGTGATGGATCAAAGAAAAGGAAAACAATCACCATGGAAAGTAAAGTTGAAACAATAAAGAGATTGGAGAGAGGTGAAACGCCATTAGCCATTGGGAAAGCATTAGGCTACAGTCGATCAACGATTGGAACAATTTTAAAAGACAAAGGGAGAATAATGGAGCATGTGAAAGGCCATGCCCCGATGAATGCCACGATTATTACCAAGCAACGCAGTGGTTTAATTATTGAGATGGAAAGGCTATTGATAATTTGGATAGAAGACCAAAATCAGCGTAATATGCCTATTAGGCTTTCTTTAGTGCAAGAAAAGGCTCGAAGCCTTTTCAATGACTTAAAAGCTGCTCATGCAGCAAGTGAAGGCAATTGCGACAAATAATTTGTTGCGAGTAGGGGTTGGTTCAATTGCTTTAAATTGAGAGCAAATGTAAATAATATTAAAGTTCAAGGTGAAGCAGCGAGTGCAGATGTAAGTGCTGCTAAAGTCCATCTCCAAGTCCATCATCTTCTGCATCATCCAGTTATTAATGTTATCATAATGTTACATCAGATCAGCTAAAAGGCGGTTTGAAATTAAAATTTCACCAGATGCAAAAAGTCATCCTAATAAGTTTTTTCAATATTGTAGGAGAAAAAGGAAAGTTAAGGATGAGATTAAGTGCATTAAGAATAAGGAAAGAACTTTTGTTTATAATAATAAGGGTATTGCTAACACACTAAACAGTTACTTTGTTGAGAGCTTTACTAGAGAAGAGGTTATAAATATGCCTAAATGTATAGACAGAATGTTTTGGAGGACTTTGAGATAAGGGACGTAGAAGTACTACAAAAACTACAAAAACTTAAGACAAATAAGGCCCGGATGGCATATATCCCAGAGTACTCAAAGAACTTGGGGAAATTGTATATAAACCATTGACAGTTATTTTCATTCAATCCATAATCACTGGAGAAATACCAGATGACTGGAAGCAGGGTAGTATAATTCCAATATATAAGAAGGGGGATGGTCCAGGGAACTATAGGCCTGCCAGTTTAACTTGCATCGCATGTAAAATGCTGGAATGTATTATTAGGGATAAGTCATTCTTGAAAAATACTAGTATTTTAAGGGAGAGCCAACATGGTTTTATCAAAGGGAGGTCATGCCTAACAAACCTCCTGGACTTTTTTGAAGAGGCTACAAAGTGTGCTGACCTGACCCAGGCTTATGATATTATATATTTGGACTTTCAGAAAGCATTTACCAGGTACCACATGAGAGGCTCATTGCTAAAATGGATTCAGTAGTTTCAGAGTGGGTTCATAATTGGCTGCAAGGGCGAATACAAAGAGTAACAGTAGGTGGGGCCGTATCTGACCTAGGTGCTGTGGGCAGTGGTGTCCCGCAGGGATCGGTGCTGGGACCTCTGCTCTTCCTTATTTACATACATGATCTTGATATGGACATTAGTAGCAAAATAGTTAAATTTGCAGATGATACTAAACTTGGGGGTTTGGCAAACAGTTTGGAATCGACTAAAGTAATCCAAGATGATTTAAACAAAATCCCCAAATGGGCAGATACATTCAATATTGCCAAATGTAAAGTTATGCATGTGGGAAATAAAAACATTAGACAGGAGTATTTTATGGGAGGAGAAGAGTTAGTAGGTGTTCAATTTGAAAAAGCCTATCTGCATCCAAGCAGTGTGCTACAGCAGTGAAAAAAGCCAACAGGATGCTGGGATACATAGCAAAAAGTATTGAGTATAAATCAAAGGAGGTTATATTAATGTTATATAATGCCTTTGTCAGACCTCACTTAGAATTCTGTGTGCAGTTCTGGGCACCGCACTACAAGAAAGATATAGAAGCTCTTGAAAAAGTCCAAAGAAGGGCAACTAAACTGATACCTGGTATGAAAGGTAAAAGTTATGATGATAGACTTAAGGCACTCAATCTATTTAACCTTAGCAAACGGAGACTTAGGGGGATTTGATTGAGGTTTTTAAATTCCTAAAAGGGATTAACAAAGTGAAATACCAAAGATTTTTAAAGATAAGTGGGGCCAGCAGAACAAGAAATGGAAATTAGTTAAAGGCAAATTCCGCACAGATATTAGGAAGTTTTTCTTTACACAGAGAGTTGTCAATGCCTGGAACAGCTTCGGGTAGTAGAGGCAGAAACATTTGGGCTATTCAAGTCCAGACTAGATGTAGTACTAGATACTCTTTAGATTAGGACATGACAAACTTAGATGGGCCGAACAGCCCATTCTCGTCATTATGTATTCTTATGTTCTTATGTTCTTAGTTACTTTTATTATTACTGTATTATTATTATTATTAATATTACAGTATTGTTATTATTGTTATTACAGTATTATTATGTACTGAATGTTATGTTTAAGATATTTTATTGTATTTGGAAGTTTTTCTTAAGTGTTTTATATGCACAGAAAGGTAAAATAAATACTATATTAAGACAAACATTTGACTAAGTGACGATTAATAAGAACTGTATGTTCCTGTTCCGACTTAAATACAAATTTGACTTAAAGACAGACTTAAGAACGGATCTCATTCGTAACACAGGGCCTGCCTGTATATATATATATATATAGTATATATTGAGAGACAATTATTCTGAAACAAATTCAAAATTGGTTTCCATATTTCCAGAAGAATATATTCACAAAGAAATAAATTAAATACTTTAATTCTCTCATTTCATTCCTTTACTAACAGAGGCATTTGGAAGCAGGCTGGGCCCTATAGCCAAGACATTGAGGGCTCAAGCTAGGCCGTGTAATTTGTTGACTTAGACCGGGAGTCTGTAGCGGCGGGACACAGCTGGCTTCATCCCACCAGGCGTAGGGTGGGTTTAAGTTGGCCTTCGCTCTTTGGGTTACCACTGCCTCAGCTCCTGCCAGTGACATGCCATATGAACCAGAGGCTACAAATTGTTCTAAGTGAGAAATACACATGGTAAAAAATAAATGGTAAAACAATACTGGTAATACTTTTTGTATTGTGTAATCTTAAAAATATTTTTTTTATAAATCAAAAACATCAAAAACATGAAAAAAAATCTAGATAATATACATACTTGCCGTCAAGCAGCATCTTGACACATATCTGACCATGGATACCCAAACCTGGTAGAACAAGCAGTAATTATGGCAGAATAACAATTGCTAGGATTGGCATGAGATAGATGGATATTGTTCATTAGGATGCTGAGTGCAGGAATGCCAATATGCCAATATTGTGTGCACTGGACGGCATTATTCCATTCACAGCCATATAAAAATCTAAAGGATTCACCACTTTCCTGGTTTTGCAATTAGGTGTTCCCTGCCATATGTACCCTGCCACATTGATTGTATTATCTCTGGGATTGGTGTATACTTGCATTATGGAACATTCTGTGTTTAAACATTAGTGAGTGTGTGTGTATGGCTGCACATATGTAGGCATATGTGTTAATATGTGTATGTGTGCTTGTGCCTGCATGCTTGTTTGTGTTCCTGTCTGTTTGAATAGGTGTGTGGGATTGTTGGCATGAGTGCATGTGTTTCGGCATATATGTGTCTTCCTGTGTCTGTGTGCATAGGTGTGTGGGCGTGTGTGCATGAGTGCATGTGTTCTGGTGCGCATGTGTGTTACTATGCGTTGATAAGTTTGTATGTGTGTACCTCTGCGTGCATCTCTGTGCGTGCACGCACTTGTGTGGGAGTGTTTACAGGCTGGGATGGAAATGGTGTTTTTGATGGATCTCTCTGTTGCTTGGTTACGGGATGTGTGTCTGGAGTGAAATACCCCCACCCCCCGCCCCACCACACACAGTTTGCTTGAGCGTGAGCCCTCCGGTGTGCTGCATCTTCAGCGGAAAGCCCTGGTGCTCTGGGAAAGATTTGTGCACATTGGGTCAGAGTGCAGGATCATACCAAGTCCCAGAAGTGTTTGGTCAGAGCACAGGCACCAGTGGCCCAAAGGTGGAACAGGGTACTGCAAAAGGAAGAAGCAAAACAAATCTGTCCATGAATTCCATTAGGTGACTCCTGCACATGCTTCAATCTCTGCCAGACATTTTTTTTTCTTATAAATTTGTTTATGATTTTTTCCCGTTTTTCTCTCAATTTAGTGGCCAATTATACCCTCTATTTGTTTTTATTTGCCCTCCCCACACAAGCTCGCCGCTCATCTCTACGAGGCAAGCTAATTCTCAGAGGGCAGCGTACTCCTCTTCCTTCGAGATGGAATTCACCCACCCACGTTTTGAAGACACCCTTATGTGCTTCACGGCAAACTCAAGCCGGCTCACCCTCCCCCTTCCCCCTAGGGTGGACAGCCAAATGCTGCCCCCGATCGGGGCTATCAGCCAGCATTTTAAATTATATATTCTACTTGGGGGATCCTGGGTGGATCACCCAACTAAACCACTACCTCTCAGTACAGTAATGCACCACATGGTCCACATTGAATCCAGACCATATCATTGTCAACTGCGGATGGAAGTTGGGATGGTATGATCATCCCATGGGATGATGCAAGATTGTTTACATTTAATTATTTCTGAAATTCGACGTGCAATTTTCTCAGTCATTTGAAAAAATATAACACGCTAGCTGTCACATGCCATCTGATTTTTGTGGTGTGTGAGTCAGCTGCCTGGAGTAGCCAGGCTTGCTCGAACCGACCCCTTTTCTTTTGGTATAATGTGGGGTGGGTCCTCTCATCCAAACAGGGGAAAAATAAACCCTCAGTAAGGTGTAGAATAGCGCCTATCTCTGCACCTGGCCATACATTTGCAAACCAACTGCTTTTTTATGCATTGTCTGGTAGTCTGAGATTGTGGGAAATAATAATAATAATGTTCTTTATCATTTTTTTTACTCTTTCAAATTCCACTTAGAATGGTCTCAGGTGTCCAATTGCATTGATGTGCAATGAATAATGCAGATATAAATACACTCATAAGGCAAACACAGGCATAAAAACGTAGGGTTTTTGTTTTCCACTAGACCATTATCAAACTTCAGGCACATTTGCAGCTCAATAGCAGATCAATTAGAAGGACAGTCTGAATAACCATTCGCATACTGTAGTTGTGTGAGTTTGCAACCGCATTACTCACTTAGAAGTTCAATTAATTGAGCTTCTATGATGACGGCAGAAAAATAATGTATACCAGTGGTGGCTGGTGAGCTGAAATTGTACCTTTAAACCAACCCTTGGTTTCAACCTGTTTTCATTTATTTTGTCTAATTAACATTAAGTGTGCCAATTAATTTAATAACCTGTTGGTGAGTAATTACTGAACGTACACTTAATTGTGTCTCACATTGTAGAATCTAAGAATAATCTAATTTTGTGATTTATGTTTTTGTTTTAACCTGTGAGACACTATCCTCTCTTCCTCACATAAAGAGAATATCAATGACAATAAGGATTTCACTTAGCAAAAATCTACTGAATCATTTCAAAGAATAGGCTACATTTTAATTGAAATATATATAGCACACTAACTGTGAAAAAGGAAAAGAAAAACGCTTTGGTGACAATTAAACAGCCTCATCTGTACAGATCAGAATAACAGATATTTAAGAAGTCAATGTTCCCTGAATTTGTGCACAGAGAATGAACACAATTTCAGATAACCTGCAGATATAAGGAAATGCTACATTTATATGATGGAAAGAAAAGTGCTATCACAAAATAAAAGTGGGAATCTATAGTTACTGGTATTGCTTATTCAGCTAATTAATTGCTTGATTGATAATCAAGGAATTTAAATGGAAACAGGTTGAGAGTAATCATTGGTGGTATTGGTTTCAGCCTCTATTATGCTGACAAATCGCTACTGGTGTATTCTGTTTGCAGTTGTATTCTATTACCCACACAGTGTAATGTAATTTACAATAATGGCCTTACTATACTGTAATGCCATTTCATACCTTCTCCCAAAAGCAAGACAGAAATAAATAATGTATGAATAATACTATTGGTGATCGTGTTGTTTTATTGTTGTTGCTGATATCTTTAACAGTTGCTTTGTTGCTAATTTTATTTTTAAGGTATTATCATGATTATCATTATAGTAGTTGTAAATGTTATGTATTATTATTATCACTATTGCTTATGTTGCTATTAGTAGTAGTAGTAGTGGTAGAAGATGTAGTAGTAGTAGTAGTAGTAGTAGTAGTAGTAGTAGTAGTGTAGTCTTAATGAACACAAGCTGACTCTGGTTATTATGACTTGCTCTCAGTCCCACTTTCAATGCTAGACTGGAAGTTCAGTAGAATTTTAATGCAAGGAACTCAGCAGGAAAAGGCTCCATTCTCTCTGCTCTCCGACATGACGCATAGGGCACTGTGATTCTATATTCTCCAGTGTGATATGTAGGGCATGGTGGGTATCCATTAGCCAATGTCATGTGTAGGGCATTGTGGGTCTCCATTCTCCAATGTGACGTGTAGGGCACTATGGTGACTGTTCTCCAGTGTGATATGTAGGGCATGGTGGGTCTCCATTCTCCACTGTGATGTGTAGGGCATCATGGGTCTCCATTCCCTACTGTGACATGTCGGGCACGGTGGGTCTCCATTAGCCAAAGTCATGTGAAGAGCATCATGGGTCTCCATTCTCCACTATGATGTGTAGGGCATCATGGGCCTCCATTCTCCAGTGGGACGTATACAATAGGGCCCTGTGTGACATGTAGGGCCCTGTGGGGGCTGTGTGCTCAGGTCTCCTGCAGCATGCAAGCAATATTCCAGGTCATGTCTTATTAGGAGCGCAGTGATTCAAGCCACCTGCTCCTCTGCCGTATGGAGAGACGGCCTGACCAGCAGATGGCCTCTCTGGTGTCATCTTCTCCATCCGCGTCACTGCAGGACCAGCCCACAAGATCAGGAGCTCGGCATGCTCGGGGATTACACACCGCACGCCTCCTCCACCCAGACTTCAGGGAAAGATTCCTCATCACCTCATCTCGTCACAAATTCCCTCTCACCACGTCTCTCTAGATCTCACTCTTCCACCACCCTCCACCCAGAAAGGCATCGTGTGCAGCCACCTTGAGCACTCATGGCAGCTCCTCAAATAAAGACATCTGGTCATGCTGGGTTTGACAGCAGTCCCTGCATATGATTAGTCTCTGCACAAATAGTCCTACTGCCACAAAGACTGTCATTGTCACTACTATAGTGGTCATTTTAGCACTTTTAATGATCATTTTATGGTCAATAGCAGTGTCGTTGGCCCCCTGTAATATGTCTTCCTCTTTGATAAGACATACTTTTGTCACCTCTGTCATGGATGACTTCATGCATGCATACTGACTGAGGTGAGAAATATTCTATATTAGTCACTATTTTCAAAAAATATATATATTATACCATATATTTGCCAAGCAAGTTTCCCTTGTCCAGGGAAACTTGTAGAGCTCACATTTGACCTATTATCCATTATCCAAGTGCTGAAGATATTTACTGCAGCAACCCTGTTTAGAACCCTGCTCATGGGTATAATAGTTCCACCTGAGATACATAAATGCTATGAGCCCAGTTCTTCAGTGTCAAACCACTAACCACTGCCAAGCTGATCCAACTATATGCATGGACATACTAATGCCCTGCTGACACATAACAATCTCAGAGCACTGCTGAACGAGACATCAGTGTTTAATAGAATGTTACATATTAGCTGGGAATACATTATGGCTGCTGCTATGAATGTATAATATATGGCAGCCATGAATTATGTCTCGCTATTGCAAAGATATTGCAGTTTTTAAGCTTTGCATAAGACAGCGGCAGTGGGGGATGAAAAATATGTGGTGAGACTTAGCTCTTTACGAACTGCCAACAATGACGTTAGCCCCCGTGCAAGATACAAGGGCAATCTTAGATTATTCTAGTGGTTCGGACAGGCACCGAATTAACAAGGCAGTTCTTCCGTAATTATTACAAATTTTACAGTCCGATAAAGATTACTCGGTTTCCATCAATAATGCATTACTGTATTCCTCTGGGGCTACATTTCCACTCTGTTTCTGTTTCAAGATCGCTTCATCTTGCAGAATTTAACAAATGAATCACCTAATTGTTACTAATCTAATGCCCATCTACAACTGGCAGTTAAATATTTTAAGGACCACAAATAGTCCACCTGCAGAAGCTATTATCCCTATAGTGGAGCTTCACATTTCCCCTTCCTTTTTTTGTCTTGCTTGTGAATGGCTCTCAGAGAATGAAGCAGTGGATGAAGAGGAAGAAGACAATGATCCACATAAAGCAATTCATCCCCCCGCCCCATTCCACCCCAGCTCGTTTCCTTGCGTCAGCTAATGCAATAAAAAAGCCTCAGATCGACATGGATTCTGACATGTTCATAACTTTAAGCGATCTAGTCCTAGCAACAGTACAGTCATTGTGGTTGGCACTTTTAATAACCAATGAATCACTGCACGAAACAATTGGCTAATTGCTCTTTGCTCCAGAGGAAAGAAAATAATTATGTAACGTCAGGAGTCAAATGCACAGCCAACAAGGCGAGCGCTAACACAGTACAAAATCAACGAAAGGGAGAGAGGAGCCAGGGCAAGTGGAGGACAAAATTCTGCTGCTTAGCATCATCCCTCCTCCGTCTCCTGCCCCCTCTCTCTTTCTCAGCATCACTGTTGCAGCTCAACATCTTAATTTGCTTGTGCCCAAATTCTGGATGCAAAATTTAAAAAATAATACCAAATAATAGTCTTGTGTATAGAATATGAATGCCTTGGTGGTTTTTATATCTTATAATTAAGAGACTCAAACCCTCATTCAGAGAGAGCAGTGATAGTGCAGTGACTCCCTGGAAACGAGTCAGTCATGGTCTAATCTGTAAAGAGGAAGTATCTTAAGTAACCTTTTAATCATATTACATGGTTCTCTGAAATATAAAAAAAGAACAAACAAATAGCAGCAAAGCAATGATGTTCAGCATTTAGATTCATGTCCCTAAGAAGGCCCATTGGTGGTGGTGCATGGCAATGCAGTGTGTTATCTGAGGTTAGCCCAAAATCAAACCTAAACGTACAACCTCACCAATGGTCATGCATTTGCCTGTGACACAAATACTGTATATGGAACAATCTAAAAGTGCAATCTTTACTAATTGCATCTGCAATACTATTCATGTTATCAGTATTGTATATCAAGAATGAACAGTCATCACAAGAGACACCAGAACGTTAAAGACTTTACCTTAATCCATAGAGCACGGTCCCATCTGGGTGCAGACGTATCATTCGGTTTTTGACTGTTACACCGTGCACAAAAGACTTTTTGTCATTCAGGAAGTACGTGTCCGGGACCCACAGCTGGTCTGCCACACGGTTATCCAGGGTGAGATTGAGGGGGATCTCTGAGTAGGACAGCCGTTTGTCTCGCCAAGCTTGCTGGAAATACATCGTCAATGTATAGTCCTGAAACAGAGAAGCAGAGGGTGGAAAATAGGCTACTGGGCCTAGGGATATGTTGTCAAGCCAAGAAAAGAACAATTCACCCCAGCGTTTTCCCAGATATTCTAGCTTTAGAACCAGCTTCAACATTAAATGATGCCAGCTTACAAGCAGAAAGATCACCTCAGGTAAAGGGTAACTACATATTTCAGGAGAGTGGAGACCTGGAACAGAAAGCCTTCCAGAAGGAATAACGTCTTTCAATAAGAGGATTAGTACAGTACAGCTGGATTGCTTACTCTGGAGCAGCATTTTTTTGTTTCTTGTACGTTATCCAATTGCTCCCCCGCAAAAAAAATAACAAAATAAAAAATATATATACTATACCTCAGAATACTTATTGTGTAGCCAATCATTTTCTTTTCATGATTCCATGAAAAAAGGTCAAACATCCCATATACAGTACTGTGCATTAGCTCCAGTCTAATTATTGCAAGTCTTGGAGGTTTAAGTACAAAAGGTTTACCTCATCATAAAATGTAATAAAAAGTATTATGCTTGCATACAAATGAGACTTGGGAGTTGTTTCAAAAATTGTATTTACAAGAAAAAAAAAGTGTCTAGGTTAACTAGACTAGTGTATATTCTAGCTCCAACCTGCTGGAAAAAGCTGTTCAACTGATTTCAGTGTGGACAAAAACAGCACACAGTACAGACAAGCCCTAATATTAACGGACAGCAACAACCAAAAAGACTTGAGAAATAAAAGAGCAAAAAAAGTTAATAAATGAAAAATCCAATTTGAGCCATTTGTTGTCAGGCCTATTTGTCATGATAGATACTTAAACCACCTTGAAACTGATCCTGAGGGAAATACATGTTGGTAGGAAACATCCTTCCCTATATGAACCATGTACGGCCATGTCACTATGTCTTTCCAACGTGTTACATTTAATAAAAATGAAGAGTTAAAATGTGAAAAACATTTTTGTATCAGACATCATGGTCAACATAGAACACAGTGCCTGTAGCCTATACATTAGGAAAGAAATGTAACTAAATTGAAATCTGTAAATCTGAGAGCCGCAAATCTAAAGGAGAAAGGAGAAAAAAGGAGAAAGGAGAAAAAACAAGTGGTTGTCGTCCAAAGTATCCTCTCCACCCCTTCCTAGTGATCTCCTAAAACTGGAATTGATTGTGTGCTCTAGAAGATTGTACATCAACTCTATGAGCATGGGGTGGGGGAGCCCAAAGGTTGAAGCCACAGAGGAATCCTCCTTTCTCCCACAGAGCGGAAAGGGAGGACAGCTTCTCCGGAAAGCCCTGGCCACTCGTGTGCAGCTTCCTCATGCTTCAGATCCATCCCGGCCGATGGTTATGTAACAATCGTCTCTGCGCTGCGCTCCTGCAGCGGCTTGCGTGCTCATTTCCATGTGCTGAACTTAGCGAGGATGAGAGAATTTTCCAAACACATTTTACATTCCATCATCAATTCACGCTGTAATTTACTGAGGCTATATTGTGTGTGTGTGTGTGTGTGTGTGTGTGTACAGCCTTGAGGTGAAAAATGTTAATATGATTTGATGCTATTATTTTTCTGAGAAAGGCAGATTTAAGTGGCCTGTCCAGATGCACCACATAAGATCAACAGAGTTAGGATTCATAAATAAACAAATATGTGTATATAATATATTCTGTATAAAACATTCATATTTTATTGGCCAGTGAAAGAAAACTAAAGTTGTACAGATTTGAAATACAAAAGAAATACAGTATATATATACTATATATTATCCAATTCTAATCAAAATGATCAGCTCCTACTCTAGCTCCAAGACCTCTGGATCCCTTGTTTGACAACGTAATTAACACCTTTCCTGCGACAGACAGTCATCAGAGACATGCTTACATAGTGTCAGTTAGGGATGTTAAGGATTAATCGATGATCGATTAATCGCCGTTAAGAATTTGATCGATCAAGTATATCAAATTAACGATTATCCTATAGTACAAACTCTAGTGAGTGTAATAATATTGCTTTGAAACAACAGTTAAAACCTTGTTGATTTTATAAAATATATCTAGCAATATTTCACAAAAAAAACTATTTACAACCACAAAACATTTTTATTAACGTTACCTCAATTGACAATAGTTACCTCAATTCTCTTGAATTTGCTAAGCACGCCAAAATGAGTTTTTGGTGAAATCTTTTTTTTTTCAAAGTTGCCAAGCCTCCGCTGTCTGCAGGGCCAGATCTAGGCATAGGCAAACTAGGCATGTTCCTAGTGTCTAATTGCCACAGGGGGGCCCAGACAGAGGGATTAAAACAATATTAAATATTACATATTTTTTAAGTTTTAAATATTGTCAAATATTTTCGGATAAAAACTCCAATCTAAAACTTTATTTCAATGTATTAGTTTTGAAAGTCATACACAATGTAAGCACCTTGCAATGTGCGCAAAAAGTATTTCCAGTTCAGTGCACATCATGCTTGCTATATATTAGCAGTGTCCTTTCAGCAATGCTTTCGGGGGCAGCAAAATGAAGAGGAAGAAAGAAAACTACAGCCTGATTGACACACGTTATGTTGTCTGTGCCTATCACATGAACTATGACGACGCAAAAATGCCTACAAAAAAGTGTGTTTCCTCACAAAATTTCATTCATTGGGCATCCGAGAAGTGCGTGCAGCCACAGAACATCTGAAATAAATATACCCACATGATCTTGAGAATGACTTTACAGAGGAGTTTTGCCAGTTCAGCTGGTAATGGGTGAACAATCAGTGATGGGCATGTATAAGAAGCTCAGAGAGCTAGGCCTTGGCGATGCATTCCCCAACGTGGAAATATGCTTTCACATGTATCTGGCATTACCGGTTGCAAATTGCTGTGGAGAAAAGTCGCTTTCTTTATTGAAAGACGTTAAAACGTACCTGACATCAACAGTGAAGGAAAAGAAACTGAACGCATTGCATTGTTGGTGATTGAGAATGAATTTACCACTTCCCTGGATTATGATGAAAGTCAGGAGAAAGCATCTGTAAATGTCAGTACACTTTCCATTTAAATACCTAACTATGAATAAGTAAAGACAAATAATAAAATCAAACGTAAAATGCAACTAAATGAATGAAACGTAATGGCCTATACCCCTATAAATACACGAGTATCAAATTGCATATAAATACCTAAATATAAATAAACCACAACAAAGTCAAATATATACCTACCTAAACGAATAATAATAATAATAATAATAATAATAATAATAATAATAATATGTGGCAGTTAAAATGTCATTGGGTTTTATGGGGCCTAGTGTCAGTCCAATGCATTCTTACCTATGACAACCAAAAATGGCCTAATTATACATTGTAATGGCATCTATGCTATAGGAACATTTTTAATGAGTGATAATTATCATTCACGCAGCTGGGAGGGATGACAGAGCAAAGACCAGCTGGATGAGTCCTGAAACAATGTACACAGTCTGTGAAATAAATTAAAGATATGAACTGTTTGAGGAGCCTAGCTATGCATCCCAGAACAACTACAAATAAATAAAAAACAGAAGAAAAGGCCTATAATCGTGACCTCGACGACGAGTAGAATACCATACGTCATGGTGAGGGGCCCAGAGGGTTAGGGAAACACAGCTGCCATCCCCCTGGCAACCTGTCCACCTGGTGGCCGTACAGAAGTAGAAGCCTCTCCTCCGCAATGCCGCATAACAATCGTATGTACGTCTGCATCAGGGCATGTCACTAAATAATCGAAACAAGCATTCTTTCAAACACTCCTTCGTTCAGAATCTCTTTTGGAATAAACAAGACTTCAGGCTGTGGTGATACAGGGAAAAAATATTCTGAGTTTTCAGGAGTTGGGGGGAGTGGTGAGGAGGGCTGAGGCACTTGGATAAATACATACATGACTCTGATGGAGGGAATAGTGTTGTTAAGCTGACTGGGTGCCCCTTCGACACAACAGTGTGCCGCTACAAGCAATAGATTTTCCTGAGTGAGACTGTTAGACACTTAGCAGGAACCACTGGAAAGCCGTTGTGGCCAATTTACTCTGACTGGGGTAATGCATGGAGGACCACTGAGGTGCAGTCCATACGTTTATCCCCTTCTGCACAAGCAGGACAAAGTGATGAGGGACATACAAATAGAACTGAAGTTAATAAAGGGAGCTATAGCAGTCCAGTGTGAATTGGGTCTAGGTGGAACATTCTGTCACATACCAACCGCTAATGAGCATCACTAAGTTTCCAGCAGCCAGCGTGTTTATTGAGGCAAACCGGCGATGAAGACACAGTAGTCATCATTTTCCACATCTTCCTCTGCAGCTGCTAAAACTGCGACTCGACACGCTTTTTCCTAATGGGGCTGTCCAAATTAACATCCTGTTCATTATAGCTCGTAAAAAAAAAAACTCTCTTTCGCCATCAAAACCTACAATATTAACATCCATTATGAATATAAACCCGTGACAGCTGCTGGTGCTTCACTGTGTGCTGTTGGATTTAATTGTGTTGTCATCCCTCCCTTGCCACTATTTCAGGAGAAGTGATCTCTTTTCCAAAAACAGCTTCAAGAGCGTCACTTGAGTGGTAACTCTGAACGCACTCTATGAAGTGTCTAGTATCCTGACCTTGAGCGTTATTATAGAGGTGATACTCAAGTGACCCTGCTGGTGCTGATGTACCAAAGAGTGCCATGCAATTAGCAAAAGGTCTCTCAAACGTTCCAACCAAGTTCTCGCATCCATTTCTTCACGTCTTGGATGGACACTGTATAAACAGGGACCCGAGAAACCCCTCCAGCACGCAATTTGTTCTACCCTGCCATTTCTGGTTTTTTTCAAGACCTCAGCAGCCATAATACACTTTCGGTGATTCACCAGCTAAGTGTAGGTTGGGGAACTGGGGGGATATGATGTGAAAACATAAATTGGAGGGAACAGAGCGGACATGACTGGGTTCTGCCTTTATTGAGAAATGCTGTAGGCACACTTTGGACATTAGACACTGCCTTGGAGGGAGGCTGTGTCTCACTGAACAACCAATGGTGGACAAAACAAAAAAACTGCCTGCATTATTTGTGTTCTAAACCCTATTTTAACACAAATCTTTCATTCTGGCACAATCTCTTAATTGCTTCTCTGTGATGTTGTTGCTTTGACAACTCTCACGTTTGAAGTTGAGTCAGCCTGCTTGAGGTTGAGTCACCCCCATGCACGTGTCATCTAACAGGGTTCTCAGTAGCCAGGCTTGGCTGAGGGAGAAGGTAATTATGCATTGGTAATACCTCCCCTCCCCCCATAACCCTTGAAGTAAGTTCTCCACTTCATGACAGTGGTGTGTTTGCTGGGAGGGATGGAATACGAAGGGCGTAAAATGCTCAGAGCGCCGATGCAAATTCCCATCCCATAATTCATATCTGATCCCTGGACATATTCATATGTGTTGATCGACTGACATGAGAAAACCTCGACTTATATAAAAATAGTCCATTTGTCCTGTCATAATAATACATGCCATACAATCATTGAAGGTGGTGTTTACATTCTATGAATCAAACCCTTTGGCTTTCCAAGCACAAGTAAATATTTGATCTTGAAAAGAAGATTCAGGTGAGGTGTTTTCATACAATATTCATACAATAACTGAAACCTAGATCAGCCATTTTTTTCAACTAGTATAAAAATCGAATGCACCTGCATGCTCTCCTGTAAAATTGTAATCTGTTACGTAAATGCACATCCTTTGTCTAGGATTATTTTGCTCTGAATTCCATTGTAAACTTTTGACCTTGAGAAGAGGACTGAACGCCTAAAACAGAATCGGAGGAATGTGCATCACGTGGAATGTTATAAATGGGAACAAATGGATCCCAAATGGTCTTCCTTCAGCTGCTCTTACTACATTCTGGCTTTAACCCAGTTTGGTCAGTCAAAAGTCCTTCAAAATGGATCACTACCTCCCCGCTTTACATTTTTCACTCGTCTTTGATGGCTTTTTTCTCTGAGCTCTATTAATAGAAGTAAGTGAGTTGTATTCAGCCTTACAATATATATCTAAATATACATCACGTCCCCCAAAGATGGAGATATATCATTGGAGGCAGGGAATTGGATGTTCAGAATGATGATTTCAGAATGGATTGTGCAGGCTGGATATCAGGCTGGAATGGAATGGCATGAAGTATTGTTTCAGTGCTCCAAAAACCTGCCTGCTGATAATATCAAATGAAGGTAAAAAACACACACGTAATTGTTGAAGCATAATAGCTGACCAGATGACCACATCTCTCAGAATGTGTTTTAGGAAAACGATTCCTCTGTCAGGCTAACCTAACACAGTAGCTGGGGTAAATGTCGAGCTCTGCAGTACTGACAGTGTTCCTCGATAAGAGATGGTAGCACTTCTGTTTACTGCTCCTATTTGTTTGTTTTTCCCTGGCCTGGAGCTCCTGTCTCATCTGGGTGGGTAAGGAGCTTCGGGGGCCTCCCTTGTGTTCTGTCAGTGCTGCCTCTCTCTCAATCCCTAATTCCCTCAGTTCTCTAATGGAAGCACTTAGCTCTGCAGTTGTTTGACTCCAGACTATTCATTGGATTTGACTGGTGTGTGTGCAGACCTCATTTGTATCTTTGGGATGATTGTTGAGCAGAGACAGAGGCTGCTCCACAGATGGGACTCCAGGAGGGGGATCGCTGGATTTACTTTTTCATCCAGCTGGAGGATGATGGAAGTTACTTCCATTGGTACTTCCATCTGAGCTTCCATTGATGAGAGGAACATGATAAATGAGAGTCTTTTTTGAAGGGAAAAAAAAAGAAAAACCTGTTCTTTTTCTGAGAATTTTAAATAGATAGATAGAAGATAGAGCCTTTATTAACGGGGAAATTTGGTTTGTCACAGCAACAATGCTGAAAGAACACACAAGACTCCTCAACATCTGATAATAAATATATTTAAAAACCAGAGTAAAAAACTAGCAGTGCAGTGGTGTGAATACCAGATGTTAAATACAATAATTTAAGAAATAAAATGTGTATTTGTTTGTATGTGCATGTGTGTGTGTGCATGTGTGTGTGTGTGTGTGTGTGTGTGTGCATGAGTATGTGTTTGTGTGTGTGGGTGTGTGTGTCCATGCATGCATGTGTGCATATGCAGAGAGGTAATGGGGAGAATTGTACTAGCTTTCCTGCATGCTACAGCTACGGATGTACTGCTACAGTACTCCAACAATGATAGGCTAGCAGAAAGCCCTCTGAAATTCCTTTATCTACCAAGAGGATACGAACTGCACACTACATGAAGAGGGACAGCAAATTCTTCATGAATTATAAAGGGCAAACTTATTCTCAATGCAGTGTAGCAAAGTCTCAAATGGACGACATGGAGAAAATGTGATTCTGCGGTTTAGAGTTTCTCGTCAGCCGACATGCACCCCTGTTTCACACCACACCTTCCTGTTCTCATGGATTTGTGGATTGGGGCTGCTGCTTGCACATGCACCCTTGAACAAGGACACCTTTGAAGAGGCAACATTTTCCTCCCTGTTGGGGTGGCCTAGAAGGAGAAGGGCTGAGGGAGGGAAGAGGAGGCATTGGCACAGGATGAGTTTCCAAGGTGTGGGAAGAGGTCACTTTGCAGGCAGCGATCGGTCAGAAATGTAACAGGAAGAAACCTTCAATCTGAGAACTAGGAATACCATCCTTGATGCAGGTATAAGACTAATTAACATGGGAATGACAAAATATGACTTATTTCTGTGCAAGATGAAACCATATGTCAGAGTCACAAAGCAAAAAAGCAAGGAAGAAGCTCAGGCATATTTACCAAACTCATAAAACTGACAACCACAACTGTGAAACAATTAAAAATAAAAGCTATGTATATATATATATAGATGGGAGCAATGTCTATTATGTTTCTTTTTTATATCAAGGATGGCTGTGAAAATGAGCTTGCTAGGGGATTTGGCATGTTAAAAATGTGCATATGCACAGAGTGCTGTGAAGGAGGTGATGTGTACGAGAGCAGTGTGATGCTGCTGCAGCTGGGGGGGTGGGGCAATCTCCAGCCCTCCACACTAATAGGGCAGTGACCTGAAAGAGAACTCTTTCAATTGGATATTGTCTTCTGCCAAAAATATCTCAACGTGCTTGACAAAGTGGCTCACGGGTATAAAAGGACAATGCTGTTTCGACTTTCAGAACCACAGGAATTGCGCAACTTAGGCTTTCATTCTGCCAGGCCCCATTTGAAATCCTAGGAACTTCACGCAGGAACACACACACACACGCATGGGCGCTCATGCACACACAAACACACACACACACACACACACACACACACACACACACACACACTGGCTCTGTGCACCTGTTCTTCTAAAGTGAGACAAATTGCATGCTTTTGGGTGGATGGAAGAAGGCGAGTAGGAACTTGCACCAAACCTTAACTCACACAGCTCTCCATGCCAGTACAATACCCACTCTCCCACTTCCTCTGCCATACAGAGGCGTCACGCATTATAAAAGAGCCAAGCTTCAAATTCTGTTTTTATATCAATCTGGAGCCAAGCAGACATGTTCTTCTAGTCCGGATGCATTTTAATGAGGTTTTTAAAAATTATATGTATTACAGTCAAACAACTGCACTCAAAATCCCTGAAGGAACACAGGCAAACACAAACACACATAGCACATTTGTTCGATTATACTATGCACCATTAAAAAATTGTACCGAATGAAAATGCATTACCACTTGAAGATCTCTTGGTAAGACTGGATTTGACTTTTTGACTGCCCAAACTTAAACTTTTTTTCTCAGCAAAAGCTTCAATTTATATCAGATTTTCTAGTACCTTATACATTGTTCTCTCATGTGGGGGATGACAACATAAAAGTCAGTTATAATCTCACACAAATCATGTTCCTAGTATTCATATTGTCCTAAAAACCATGTATTTGTATTTTATGTCCTCTTCTCATATAATATACCACAGATGTGCTGTGGGTATTTAAGAGAGGGTGTGAGAGACAGAGGAGAGATACATAATTTTAAACATGTAACAGCCTTGTGTTCTTTATGAACAACTGAAATAATAAAAAAGATATATTTTCAACTGACAGGCCTGACACGCGAGCCTTTCTTCTGGAAAAATAATAATTTCTATCCCCTCTGCCTTTTAGTTTTTTTTCCTTTTGTTAACTCCCTTAACCACCATTGTGGGCTGAATAATTAAAGTCCTGGGGATTGTTTTTTGAATCAGCTTTAGCACAACTGCTGAAACAAACGCCTGACCAAAGGTACCCTTAGTACTTCTCGCAATCCATTTTCCTTCTAGCCTGCTTTGCTTTCAAGACAGGTGGGAACTCAGAGATTTTACGATTCTTAGGCAACAGGAAAATACTGGTGAGGAGGGCTGGTCATCCGTCAAATCTCATGTTTTATTAGCATTTAAATGCACTGATAAAGCAGCCCTTCCCAAGCTTAAGGACATCATAAACTATAAATAGAAGCACAACTGGGAGAAAAAATTGTTTGCTTTCTGGGTATTTATCATGTGGGATGTGGGAAAATGTAACAGGCAGCCATCATCCCTCTCAGAATGATAAATGACATTAAGCATATAAAGCCAAAATACAGACGCCTCATAAAAGCAAGAGGACTACCAATAAGGAGGGAGAGGTTCCTCACTTGCTGATAAATCACTGCTCACAACTGCACGTCAGTTAATTTGAAGGTTCATAGCAATGATATTCTGTAACGTGATGAATGTAGGCAGCCAAATCATGATAAATAAAATAGATGACACGTCTCTTTTGTCGGTTCCTGCACCTACTGTACGCGTATGCGTGGCCTATCTGGTTCTCAAGAAACAATCTGCTGTAAAATGATACCGCTGCATGGACAACATCCCCAAACAACTCATTTACGCTCAATTTGTAAACTCTATCTCATCTGAGCTCCTAAATATAAACTCCAGCATGAAAGGAAAGAGACATCTCTCTTCCCATGGCACGGGGAGCCGAGTGCAGATTGTGAATCGCACGACTGGCCGCGTGATTATGTGGGAACTCAACTTGAGCACCGGGTATCTCGGGAGGAAGTCAGATTGGTGGGCACGGCATTTGTTGCCGGAGGTAGGGTCTCTTATGCAGGAAACGAAATCAGCACAGAGGCTTAACACTAGAGAGGCTGAGAATCCACCTGCAGAACAAGTGATATATTGGTTTGAGTTCCATTGCGCTGGAACATTCTGTCTCCCAGCAGGAATAAAGCAGTATCATTTCGATTCGCAGCATACCCACTGCTTTTTATATATTGCTGAGATTTGTTGCATCTGATTCAGGGGCTGGTAAAAAAAAAAACATGCTTATACCTTGCATTATTTAACATGTTCATTCTTCACCCCTCTGTTCCAGGGTGACACTAGTTGCTAGTTGGCTCAAAATTGTTTAGGACTGTATTCCTCCGAGGTCTGGAGTTTCCCACCTTTAATATAGATCATATGGATATTGTATGATTTTCACCTCGAGAACTCACTCTATATTTATAGAATCGCAGTTGCAAGACATAAAGCACTAGATATAGAGCAAACCACAATTCATCCCTCCCCAGACAATTTAAACCAATTTAAGTTAAACTAATTTGTGTTAAAGACTAAATTAAAATATATATTTCAGTTCACTTTCATTTGATCAATAAACAATAACAGGTGTATTGTACATTAAACAAAACAAAATCATCTGATTAAGACAGGCATGGTCCAGCCTTCCTGGTGGCTACGGATAGGAGGAGAGACGGCGCGTATGCCGGGCACATTGACCTTCAGACGAGAGTGCGGCCTGGCTATATGGTGGAGGACCAGAGGTCATGGCGGTGAGCGCTCCAGAGCTCGGTGAGTAGCACTGGCAGCGATTAACCCACTTTCATTTGTCACTCCGCATAATCCGTTTGGCTTAGCCATTATCAAGCTCCAAGGGAGGACAGGTGGGAGATTACCATTCTACCATGTGCCGCACAAGACAATATGTTGTCAATTCCAATGTTGCCCTGGCGACAAGCAAACAAGACACAGCCCTTGCGCATCGCGGCAGGCTGGAAATAGATCTTCATCTTTGTCACGATGACAACAGAATCAGTGCATAACCATTCTAAAAATAACCAGCTGATATCCAGCAGGCATTTAAAAGTCATGTTAGCGCAAGGGTTGCTAGTAAAAAAATGAGAAGCAGCAGCAGTGAGCAATGATAGGAATATCATCAGTTTTGCCTATTAAAGACACGTCATTAGTGTTGAGCAATGCTGCGGCCCCCTCAAAGTGTGGTATGACTGTGTAGTGGGTTAATCCAGAAAAGAAAAAAAAAAAAAAAAAGAAAAAAAAAAAAAATATATATGTGTGTGTGTATGTGTGTGTGTGAGTGTGTTTTCTTTGGTTTGACACCCTGGGGCCCCCACAGCGTCACCCAGCAGAGTGTTCTCCTGTCTTTAGCTGTGTGCCGTGGGGTTTCTTAGTGAGGCATGAGGAATCCTCCAGTCCCCCTGGCAAGGTACCACTAACAGCAGACAGCTCAGTCTGTCTGCATCCCCAGCAGGCTTGCCATCATCATCTTACTCTAGCCCTGTCCTAACATGGCCCCACTGTCACCCTGCGCCTATGTATGTGTGAGAGTGTGTGTGCATGCGTGTTTGTGTGTGTATATGCATGTGTGTTTGTGTACGAGTGTGTGTTTGTTTGTGCAAACGTGCATGATTTAACATAAATCTATAGTTAATACGGACAATCTTATAAAAAAGGCCCAGGGTACACTAAGGTCAGTTCAGAATCACACCATCCCAAACCCCTTAATGCTGGCTTTTATTCCTACATTAAATCATATGCTCCCTGGAATTAATCGCCGTGCTGGGAAAACGAAGACGATGAAATGGAGTGTGCTTTCATCTCCCAGGCTGGCGGTCCAGGACAGGGGTACTGACCCTACATTTGTGTGTCTGGGACGCACAACTGCATGTACTGGGGTAGAACAATTCAAGTCAGACAGCCTAAAACTACAGTTTCAAAGACTGGTACATGCATTATCCATACCTCAATGGCTCAACCGATTTAGTACCTTAAAAGTACCTTAGTATCTTTTTTAAAAGTACCGTAAAAGTACAAATAAAAGGTACCTCACTGACTAATTGGAAAAAAACAACAACTTGAAAATCAGACCCTATTTCTTCATTTGTTAAGTAAAATTCAGTAGCTGTACATCACACATAATATGGTAAAAAATATGTGCCTACATGAACATTTCCACCACTCGTCCTGTATTGTAACACCTCACATGTATGTATATCACAATATGCATGTGTGAATGTGGAATAAAAATAATCTTCCTGTTAAATGATGTTCAACACATTCCTTGTTCAGAAATGGTATATGATGGCATAATGGTTTTCATTTTAATCGAGAAGCACACTGTCATGGTTTTCGGTAGGCCTAATTTTTGTGCAAAATAAATTGCGTTAATTTAGATGAGAAGGCACTGATGTTTTTGGAGATTGTATGGAGTGCAGATGGAAACCAACGGCATCTCTTTTCTTTAGAGCGGAACCTTATCGTTATGAGGATGGGACGCAGATGGTCACTGATGCTGCCGTGTCCGTGGGTGTTGTTTCCATATCAACGTACTTCATGGACAGCGAATGACTTGACACGATATGATTCGTCAGTGATGCAATAGAATTTTTACAATTGTTTTTGCTCTTTTTTTGTGCGTGTGTGTGTGTTTTTTTCTCCAAATAGAGACATCCACTTGATCACAATCACGGACAAATGTCACATATTCACAGCACCCATGCGTGACTGTATCTAATGTCATTCTGCCGATGTGACAGCCGCTGGTGAGTCTTCAAATGAAATACTGCACGCGGATTTGGATGCAGGCTTCATTTCACAGACGAAATGGCAAGTGTTTCCAATGCTATTGATCAAAGGGCCTCTTGAGCCTGGAATTCGAGAGAGGCAGGGACCCAAAAGAGGATGCGGATGGACACAAATATACAGGGAGAAGTTAACGGCGGAGAGAGAGAGGCACTGAAATCCACGAGACAAAGAGGTGAGACGCAGGGCAAAGGACAGGAAATGAACACAAGGGTCCACAAGCCAACGCGGAGAAAAAAAGCATTGGAAAAAAAAGAAGTAGAACTTTTAAAGAATTTTACACAAACTGTTCGGACTAAGAAAAGAACAGAAAAAAGGCTATTTCAGCAGTTATCACTTTCCCTCCCTAAGGAGAGCAGGCATGAGCCTGGACAAAGCTGCGCAACTTCAACAGTGCAGGATCAGCACACAGCACAGGGATCTTATCATGAAGCTGGCTTTGACTGGGTGTGATTAGCCACAAATTTCACAACATCCCATTTAATTTTCAAGTCCCCCTCTTCAAATCCAGCATTAAGATAATTGGAGATGCACAAGTTAAGCATTAAGATAACTCCAGACAGTGCATAAAGGACAAATGAGTGACTTGAAAATTGTCATAACACTTTGCATGCAGATACCTTCTACTAGTAAAACATATATATATTACATACCAGGATTCCAGTATGATAAATATGCACATTAGTATTTGCCACAGTAGACCTTCCCATCATGTTTGAAAAGTGACATTGGATATCAGTGCTGCATTTAAATAAACTAGCACTGCTGATGACTTTTTAGGTCATGTGACTGCTCGCTATTAGATCTGTCAGCTGTTGGTCAACTCCAGAACAAGGAAGTAGCCCTGCACAGATGGCTTGAAGAGGAAGATTACACGCACACAGTTGCATTGCATCCAGTCACCAATTTAAAAGCCAAGATGGGGCACTTCATCAATAGACATTATGATTGGAGAGCAGGTCGTATTATGTTGTCTGCCTGCAATGACACTAATCTTTGCACGACTGTATCAGTCCAGAGACATGACAAGGAAGAGGCACTGAGTTGGACTCGCTAGCAATTATGACAGCATCTCTTACTAATTAGTCATGACAACCATCCCCCGAGCTGGACCAATAAGCATGCGCCCGTAACAACTAAAAGAAATGTTGGTAATTATTTTTCTTCCAGTGCGAGTGAGTGGTGGGTCCCAGACAAGGGAATGCAGCTTTTTTTGCTGGCTCCCAATGGGTCATTTTTTCAGCTAGCTTACTTTAATTAAAAGCACAGTGTCACTGCTTCAACTTTGTGTTAATGCTTTGGCAATCGCTAACGGTTTCAAATTGGCAGCACTGCAATGGGGACTGTTCCACTTGTGAATTGTCAGTCACAATCAAAAACCTCAAGCTTTTGAAGAATATAAAGCAACATATAAAAGTAAAAAAGACATATAGCCATTTGTTTATATGTAAGGCACCGGACAACGAATCTGTAGAATTTAAACTCACGTTATTGATAAAATCATGACCGTGATGTTGTGGTGCAGCAGAGTTGAGGAGAACAGGATTACTCCATGAGCTTATTCCAATGAGGGATTCAGTGAGACCAGCAGGAGAGACAAGAATACTGCAGTATCTTTGCTGATGATCTAAAAAGTGAGGAGCCAGGGAAACCAGGGATTGAGGATCAGTGTGACCTCTGTGAGATCAGAACATTCATCAGGGGGCCTCTTTGAAGCTTCTAAAGGAGCCACACTCCTTGATGGAGGCCTGGAAGCTGTACTTTAGGCCTAATTAATCTGCTATAGTAATGATTCACTCTGAAAATGTTAATGTTCCCTTCATAAACAATGAGTGTGTGTGTGTGTGTGTGTGTGTGTACATGTACGTGCATGTGTATGTGTATATAGAATATGTGTGTGTGTGTATAGTGAAGAAGTTTATTACTTTGCTGATATTGGATCAAAGCTCCAGAAATGAAAAAAGGAACATCAAGGCTTGGAAGCAGCCAATATGACAATTACTCACAGACTAAACATGACACTTATGGATTCCTTACATCTTGAGCAATTTGTATAATGGAGGAAACAGACGTGTAACTTTTTCCCCTGCGCCATGGAGCCTGCCGTGTAACACCCGCAGCAGAACCTACCACCCCACAAACTGTCAGCTGACATGTCTTCAAATACCAGATATCGAACATGAAGATGATAGCTGCTTGGCAGGGTTGTGTGTCTTCAATCATTTTTATGGACTTTATCATGCACCCTATAGATCATCATGTATATTTATTACTTAGCTAAAACTCATCCTTGACAAGACAGCCCACAGGGAGTGTCAAAGACGTTTGATGGAATTTGGGAAGCCATTTTTTCAAACTGCAAGCAGGCACTACTGTATAATCCTGACCTCAAGGCCAATGAGTTTAGAAGGATGGACTAAGCATGGCATCTCCATGATCACACAAACAGCTCTTGGTCTTACACATACTGTGAGAGATAACACACCCCAAACAGATCATTGTGAAAATATAAAAGTCAAGCTTAAAGGAACAGCTTCAAGCAAGACAGAGAAGAGTATTTCATCCTTGAACACATTAGAATTACGAATAAATAAGCTAGGAGCACATTGAGATGGTAAATTCCAAGGATACCTTCTCAGATCTATTGCTCATCAAATTTGCAGTCGATAGGGGAGTAGTATGTCTCTCCTTGGGATAATTCTGACTGTAATGGTCAGCATGCTTTCTTTTTTCTTTCATCCAGTAACTTTACTTTGGTTTTTAATTAAACTTTTATCTAAGTGTAGATACCCTGCTATATCAGCAAGGATTTCTCTGTGAGGCCTGGGATTAATATTGAAGGAGGAGTCAGGGCAAAATGCTAAATAAGCTTCTTCCAGTATCAGGCAAGAAACTACTTTAAGGATACGTCTGGTGTTG
This sequence comes from Aldrovandia affinis, assembly GCA_029706075.1. NCBI lineage: Eukaryota > Metazoa > Chordata > Actinopteri > Notacanthiformes > Halosauridae > Aldrovandia > Aldrovandia affinis. The sequence continues at coordinate 1,897,541 of JAINUG010000033.1, forward strand.
TGAAATCACATCACCCATAGTATACGTTGTTCTGTTATGATGTTGGTCATCATTATTTTGGCTCCAGAGAACAATTTGAGAAAATGTACAGTATGTTCTCCACTTCGGCAACTTAATACGCGCACCATGGACAATAGTTTATTCAGTTAAGGCCCATCTAGAACTAGCCACAAAAAACTGCAGAGGTCATCATGTACCACCCTCCTCAGCATGCTTTAAATTGGTCAATCTCTAACACACTGCACCCACAATATCAATGAGCGCCACTGATATGTATCTTTATTCTCACTGGTGAGGCATCATGAACTGTAAGATTTTTATCACACTAAACTGCAGACCAGTATGGGCACACAACCTCCTGGAAACTCCAGCTTCTGGACCAAGAGAAAGAAACAATGAATTAACATAGTGCCTTTCATGCATCTCAAAGCAGTTGACTCAACTCAACTACCATCATCATGCAACACCCAAACTGGGTGAAGATTAGATGGCAAGACTGTGAAAACCAGATTGTAAACTTTGCTAACACATAAAAGAATAAGTGCCATGGGATCTTTATTGGCACAGTTTGTAAGGCCTTGATTTAATATCTCATTTGAAGGCCAGCCTCTTCAAGTCACTGTGCTGGGGCATTGGGTTTTTTATTCTGCATGATCCTGAGGGAAAACTTCCCCCAATTGACCCACCAACACAATTTCCAGCAGCTAACCTGTTTTCTTCTTACTCCCATCAAAGTACTTACCAAACTCAGTCCCATTTAGTTTCAGCCATTAGGCAGAATACAGCCACATGGTGGTAAGACTGCTGGCTAGACTATGTTTGTGAAGGAGAAGTCTGACACATCCTAAGATTGTGACAGCTCCATCTTTTTACAACTATTTAAGTATCCAGCATCAAAGTGACTGCTACCAGTGTATCACCATAGCCACTCTTGTATCCTCCATGACATAAACTGTTATTATGATGTGACCCCTCACAGATAATCTTATTGTGACATCAGCTCTAACAGAAACCTTTACTGTGACATCCTCCCAAACAAATATTCTTATTGTGATGTCACCCTTGATAGATACTCTTTCGGTGATATCATCTCTGGTAAACACAGTACTGTTACTGTGACATCTTCTCTAATAAAGATTCTTACTGGGGCATTCTCCCATGCTGTCACAGTACAGTTTTGTCCAGATGCTGAAATTATATCTAACAAATCAATTTTTTTTTTTATATAGTAATGTTCAGCTGAGTTTCTGGGGGTAATCATACTTATCATTACCCCGGAGAGACAAGGACAATAAACTATTGAAATTATGTTTTGCAGTCATATATGCATTGCCTATGGACAGGAAACACTCACACACTCCCATATGAATCCATTCGGCTCTGTAGCTTTCGTATCTTTTAATAATACATGACCCAACCATATGAAAAATATACGAAGGCAGTTGACTTGACTTTGCGCTCCATTTTCAAGACCTGGTGTTTGCACCATTCTCAGGTGGCTAAGCCAGGTGTAATAGACTGGAGTTAAATGGCTTTTTAGCAAAAGGGACCCAAGACACAGATACTGGGCACAGTCAACTGGTAAGAGGAAATTAAATTGTTTCCCATGTGACAGATTTTGCCTCTGGGCCTCATGGCTGAAACAAATGCATATGAATACGTTTTCAAATACTTTGAAAAACTTGAATTATCTGACATGGCTAAATATATGTTCACATGAGGAAGATCTGCTTGTCTAGAAATACAAGAATGCATTTGATGCATTTATCCAAAGATAAAGCACAAAGCCTATACTGTATAGCACACCTTACATAAAAACAACATTTAAGGAATCAAACTAATATAAATTTAGAATCACATTTTATTTGCTGGCATTAAAAGCAAGTCATCCGTGTAGCATGTGGCGGCACATATGATTACGTTTTTTTAAAAAGGTCAGACGATCTTCTGACCTATAAAGCCCATTCTCACAGACAACATACACTGTAAAACAGCCTGAAAACTAATGAACCTGATGCTGGTTACTGTAAACCGTAAATTATTTTCTAATGGCACAATCAGGCAAAATTATTGGAACGTTTTTGCATTGCTTTCATTAAACAACACATTCACTTATAAAAACGTACATGGCCTTCTGCCCAATTTCCCACATGCCCTTTATTTTCCTCAATGTTGCAAAAAAACACAATCTGAGGTATAAACTCAGTTAACTAGGTTGTATCTATTTAGCCTTTAGTCTATTACAAGGTCTATATATCTCCATGGATTAATTGTATCTAGTACCTGCTCCATTTGAACAATGTAGCTAACATGTGCAAGACTATTACAGTTTATTGTTGGTCATTATACAGCACTTAAAGCCATTACTCCCATCAGCATCGAGCATGCTGTCATTTCAAGCTCAGAGGCACTGAATAAGAGGCAATGACTAATAATCGCTGGAAATGCACGATCCCTCCTGCCAAACGAGACCACTTGAGACCACCACGAGTCTTCACTCCTGCCCTGTCATTAGGCCGGGGGAACAGACCAACTTGCTCAAACAACATGGCCCGAGTCCCCAACCACCTCAGCTATAAGCATTTATGACAAGATTTCCGAAAGGCTTTCCATCACAGGCAGATACCGCCACATCACTGTCATTTATTAGCGAGGCTCCAGATCGTCTTCAAGTGTTTTTAATTAAGCCTCACTCTCATAGACTCGGGTCAGTCACATTGTGCCACTATGTGAGATTCTCAGAGAGGGAGCGTTAAGTGCCACTTAAGCCTAAAATAAGACACATGAAAATACTTTGGGTCTTTGTGGGGCATCTGGATAGCTGAATGCTAGGGACAGCTCTTCTTGACCTTCAAGGTTGGTTATAATGACCCGCCTTATAACAAATCTGAGGCATTTACCATAACACAGCCATTTGAGTGTACCACTCTCCTGTCTGAGAAATAGTGAAGCAATTTTATTCCCCCACGATATATCAGACAATTACTCGTCATTACTGCAAAACACTTGGCCACAGCTGCACTTTTATGCTAATGCAGGGAAACAGTTTCAGATTCCATTAAGGAAGGAGGGTTACAAGAGATTTAGGATTTTTCAGTTCATTAGATAGAGGATAAATACTGAACAGGGGTTTTGACATGTCTCCCATTCCTTACTGAGCAGCTTTCAGCCATTATGATGAGATACCATGGAAACTGTCATATTCTGCTGCATGATACTGTAAGATAAACCTGAGCGTTGCCACAGAACAAGTATTTAGAAAGCACATAATTTATCAACATGAATTCTGAGGCAGAAAGAGGCATCTTTTTTTGAAAGATTATGCAAAATGATTAATAAAAATGATTTCATTTAGACATTAAATTCTTATCTTGAATGTGTTGAAGCTTCAATAAGAGGATAAGTGGGGACTATGTTAATGCTGAGTCCTGCTATCCAATGTCTACTGTGCCTTCATTACCAATGTTAGATGATAGGCTACTCATCATGTTAAGAGATGGGTAACAAATGGGTTTTGAATTTTACATGAAAAGGAAACAACTGCAGCCCTGACAATATAATTCTAGGTGTCAGATTCACCAATTACCTCTGTTAAACTAATTACTCATAAATTATTAACACTACACCTAAGGGATTTAATCGTTTCTTGTTTTAATGGGATCCATTTTACTAATGTAGTAAAATATGCTGTAATACCATACTTGGGAGACTGTGAATTCTGGTTTGGTAAATACGCATTTCAGAAAAGAACAGATGCCTTATTCTGCAATGAAAGGTAAAAATGGATTCAGAGTTTTTCTTCGCTGATCAATAGGGTTCTTGACCTCGACCTATATCAATAATGGCGTTTGTGCGTTTTTGGAATAAAATAAAAAGGCTAGTTTTCCTACTCTATGCCAGAACATTTTGTTCTCTGGGGATCATGTTGGCATATCCTTTAACAAGCCTCTTCTTTGACAAACTCCCCCACAGTATATCTCATCACAGAGGCTTGGGACTAAGACAGTTCGTTCTCCAATCAATGACTGTGAATGTGTTTCTCAGTAATGTGTGTGTGTGGGGGTGGGGGGGGTGGTCTAAGCTGTTTTTACAAGTGTTGCAGTATCTCTGAAAAAAAAGAAAGAAAGAAAGAAGGATATAATAAAGAAAGTTGCCAGAAAGCAAAATGTAAACCATCAGTAGTTGCTCCTGACACAAGTGAATTTGCATTCTCTCTGTGTACCTGTGTGTGTGTGCGCATGTGTATGTGTGTGTTTGTGAGCGTATGCGTGTGCGTGTGCGTTTTGTGTGTTTGTTTGCTTGTTTTTGTTCTCAGTTTTTGTTCCTCTCCCTGTGAGTCACTCTAACCCCGAACTGCGAAAGAGCGTGACCTTCCCTCCAACTTCACTGAGTCTGCCTCTCCAAACAGCGGGTTGTTAATATCAGGGGACGCTTTCACATGTGGCGAGCATGCCTGGCCCAAGGAGTTACATTGCCCAGCATCACATCCAACCTTTGGTCTCTGCTGAGGGCTCCAGAAGCACACCGTGATCGAGAGGCCCCCTTTTAAAAAATAAAACAAACACCTCTTTACCTGACAGGCAAATAAGCACACATGAAGCGGTAAAGCAGTGTACAGGCCCAGCATGCAGTCTCCACCCAAGGCTTTTATTCAGGAGGCAGAGCAACTGTCTACCTCAACATCTTACAGGTTCTAATGAGCTTACATAGTTTGAGGCAAAGTAAGGTTTGAAGTATGAATGGGGGGCAGTGGGGGGGAGAGTTTAGACAGATTGGAGTGCAGAGAAATCAATACTGCACAGCATCAGAGAATACACATAGAAATGGCCTTTGTTTGACAGGGCCAGTCTCTGTTATATTAGCAAATATATGTCACTAAAGATCACTACTCCACCACCACTACCACTTTCACCACCAGCTCACTGGATGTGGAGGTAAATACTTGGATTTTCAAAGGGGAGCACAGTGGAAGCCAATGGGAAATCACTACTGTGATTTGACTCACACTCCTGTGAGGGCCTGACTGAGCTCAGATCAAAAAGATGCTGCCCCAAAAGTGGGAAGCTCTTTCTACGGGATGTCCTGGCAACACAAAACACCTTGTGATCAGTAAGGAGCATAACTGTAAGGTGAAACTCTCCAACAGAATGCATTTCAAAGAGATAACCAATAAATACAAGAGCAGTCTTTAAAGCAACATTTCCCTTGGCATGCATGTCAGAAGGCCTATTATGTGAATCATTATCATTGAGCCTTACATTCTTTAGTAGGTTGTGAATGGTAAAAAGATCTTCAGCAGTTGGTCAGTTGAGATTTACCAGGGGTTATATTTCTTTGTGCATGATACAGGAAAATGCCTTGTCAAGTCAACAGTGGTCACAATGCAGAAAGGACAAACATCGACCACAGCAATCAATCCCTGTGTTTACTGCAAACTCGGCTTTGCGGATTACCACAGAATGGTAATAGTTTCTGAGCATATTTGTTGAAAGCATTAAGGGAAAAAATCGGTCTCTAAAACAATAACCCAGGTGCCTCATTTAGCAGTTGAGGCAGATTAGGAGATTAAACATGAAGGTGCACAAACGAGGCCAACTTCAGGAATTACATAGAGTTTGGGAAAATGTCCTGTCAAATGCCAGGAACGAATGCCCACATTGCCATGAGGGAGTTACGTGACGTCACTATTGGTTCATGGTGCACTGCACACTCATTCTGGTCACACATTGAGATAAGTGTTTAATCCAGATTAATACTTGCAAGGTTTCTGAGGATGGAGGGCATCAGATTGATGTTTGCTGTGCTCCCTTTCTGGGCTAACCAGGGAGGACCACATACAAATAAATGTGCAATCATATGAGATAATGTGCAAAGTCGCATGCTGGGTTTGGCTGTCTTGAAAAACTTCAAAGACAGATTTTCCTTTTTGTTTCTTTGTAATGACTAACTGATTTTCATCTTTAAAAGCAAAATAGCTTCAGTTGAAGGCACATTTTCCTCATGAAAAAGTAACACTGGGTAACATCTGGTATAGTTCCCTGTTCAAAAGACACTTACAGTAACTATATTTTGATTTAAAAAGATGACAAATTATATAAACAATACACTTGGGGGGGGATTTCATTTAAAAGGCATACACATCAATTGTATTTCATTATCTACAATCTATCATGAAACTGCTGGTTCAAATGGGTGTGATTGTTATTAGTATATCACAATATTTTAGAAGAGAAAATTACATATTTTTAAGATATTCAAACATTTGTATTGTCTAAGGTTGTAGAATCTGCACTTGAAAAGGCATTAAACACCAGCAGCAAAAGTGTATTCTGCTCCTAAGTATGTACCTATATCCTAGTTTCACACTTGATTGATTATTGAGTTTGATTATCTAGAGGAATCCAAAGAATAAGCAAAAAACACTAAACTAATTTGACATTAAAATAAATTGGAGTCAAATAAGGAAGTAAATATAGTTAAAATATGTTACATTGTTGTCAGATTCACCTTTCAACGCATGCAAGGTGTCAAAATAACGTGCTTATTTTTTTTACCTTTGTATATGCCTTTTTAATCAAAATACAACAGTAACAGAATAGTGATTAAATGTAATTCTATATAGTCATCACTAGGGGATGCTCTTGCATGAGGCAAAACTTTGTTTCCTCACACACTTAGCTACTATGTAACGCAGATGAACTACAGCATCGCTGCTACATATGTTTCTGCAACTGATATGTTTCCTGGCTGTCAATTATTGTGACCGCCTTACAGTGACTTAAAATCTAATATGATTGTCGTTAAATATCTGCAATAGCTGTTTGCCATTTTAAGTATTCCGAGTCCTCCTTGAAGAATGCACTTCCACAATGAACCGGATTTAAAAAAGGAGCATCACACTAAGCACTCAGGTTCATGTACTGATATTTTCGTCGTCTTAGAAGGACATGGTGTGCGTAACCGGCAAAACACCGCCAAATGAACAATGAATGAAAAACGAATTGTATATATTTTCACGACCGTCTGTGTCTGTGAAAAATATCTTGTGTCCATGTGTGTGCGGATGTGTGCGTGTGGCGTTTTTTTTTTTTGGTCTCAAAATTTAATTAAGGCCGTTGAATGCAGTAAAATGAATTAGCTACTATAATAACAGCTATATTCCGATGAGAGATTTTCCAAGGAGACTAACCCACAGTCTCCCACCAGTCATAATCAGCGAATTAACGATACAATATAAGTAGTACAGATAATGCGTGAAAGAAAGAGGTAATGGACCTCGCTGGTATTGCATTTTGTACCAAGGTGCTTTGTATATTTGAACAGGGCTACCTCCCGGGAAAACGTTGAATGGAACAGATTTGGACATCGGGGCTACATAATCATAGATCATTAAAAATATATAATGATTGAGTACTTACCATATTGACTTCAGATACCATGTCTATACTGGCTATGTCTATATTCATTCCAACTCCAACCGGGGTACCTGCAAACCAACAAAATGGTTCGCAATGTGATCCGCCAAGAACTTGTTTATTCCTTCACAAAATGTGGGCTTTTACCACCTAACCTACATATCAGATTTTAAGCAGCCGACACAGATACGGAACTGCATATTAGCCATTAGCCATGAACTCATAAACAAACAGGTAATACCTATACACATCGGATTCCCAACGTGACATTAGAAATATAATCGATAATGTGCACAATACCCCCCAATCTTCAGTGAAAAACAGATAGCTCCGTATTACATGCAAATACCACTCCCAAAGAAATGGTTCGTGTGTAGCTCTTTTAATTTCAGATTGTATCAATAAGGATCAGCATTAAAAGCATTCCCAAATTGTAAAGGGCATTTACTACCTGAGTACAAAGCTCACCCTGCACTTAAGGTGCAAACAGTAAATGCCAGACAAAATAATGATGCAGGTGGATTTTCAATCGTCATTGTCGCTGTACAGTTAAAGTTGGATTTTACAGTAACCTAATCACAAGTTTAATAATCCACCTCTATTAAATAATGTGTTATAAACCGGTTATCCAGCATCATTTTAGACATGTGAAATGATCACTGTCCGTTTATCGGGAATCTGGCCCGATTGGTACACATATACCTTAGCAATTGGGAGGTATGTGCGCTTAACTTTAGCATGAGCCTTGCTATTTACCACTTCACACAATTACATAAACATTGAACACGTTAAATGGCTAATAATTGCATTCAATTAGAATCCGTATTAAATCATTTTAATTACCTCCAAAATCTGGCCTCAAGCGAATGTCATATCCTTTCAACAGCCTATCCACTGTTTCTTTTACCAGTGACATATTGCTAGGGTCATTGACACTAGAGGAAGGAAAGAGGTACATTCTTAGATGCAGAGGTCTCTATATGAAATATTGAAGTATTAAATATAGTGTATATAGTCACACAAAGTAAGAAACATCTAATATGACGACTTACCTTTGTGCACACACCACGGCCACGATTAATGGAAAGGTCCAAACCCCAAAGTAGCTCCTTTTCCTAATTCTCAACATCGCCATAGTTTTGATATGATTTTGGATTTCAGTGAAGACAGACGAGATCCAACTTATTCTGGCCAGTGCAGTAATTCCAATGTGGAGCGCATGCGCATACTCTACCACAACATCAAGGAGCCACGGCTGCTGATGCTGGTGGTAGAGCAATTTCTGTGGCAGAGAAAAAATTTAAAGGGGAAAGCAAAGAATAAAACAAGTCAGTCAGAGGCGTTGAAAATACTGAGATAAAAAGATCGCCGGAACGCAACTAATGCGCTTTCAAAGTATGAGTTTTAAACATTCCATTGCAATAGCAGACATGGTGTTGATTTTAAAATGCTACTTTGTACTTAAAATCACTGTTATTTAGAATACAGACTTTATTCGTATGAATTGGAATCGTGTTACAATTCTCATGCGGATGAAAACGAAAGAACAGTACCTTAAATTCGCAAGGATATGAGGCTTCAAATTTTTAATTTATATATTTGACAAATAAATATTAATGAATATGCTTGTGAGAGCAATACATTATTCCTTCCATTAAAATCACATGTGGAGCTACTAGGATGGACAACTGATAGCTAAATACAATTGTTGAAGATTCGATGAGAACATTATTGTGATTATTGTACAAAAAAAGTACACATTGTCTATTTTGAGAAATCCCAGAAAGGTTGTACCAACCACAGTTTTGGAGGGGAAACAATTCTAAAGAGTGAGTGAGCGCGAGTGTATACTGTCTGTGCATGCGCTCATATGTGTTCGTGTGTCTTTGCGTGTGTGCGTGTCTATGCGAGTTCGTGGGCGTGTGAGTGTGTGTGTGTGTGTGTGTGCAGGTGTACAAGTAGAGGGCTATATTTAATTATGTGTGGTGTCAGATAATTGCAACATATGTCAGAAAGACCGTATGAAAAGCGAATCATAGCACTGTGGAACACAATATAATTATGTGCCCTATTACGTTCTTACGTCTTGAATTGGCCAATTGTCCAATGTCTGATCGTTTGCCCTATGTGCTAATGAGAATAAAGGTAAAATACATTGTGACAATGGATTTCTGAATGAATAAAATAAATGTAGAATAATTAATTTGATTATGTTCTTGCTGCACTCCTGTGAAATGGTATAGGCCTAAAGTACATACAGTACCCTTTGACGTTACTATCAGTAGTAGCCTAGTTAGTTTACAGTAGGCCTATAGTAACAGTGCACATTTAATTTCACGGCAGTTGACTTATAATAAATAAACCAGAAAAATTGTAAAACATCTGCCAAACCTGTTTTAGCTATTTGTCTAAATAAACATGTATGTGTATGAAGGGAAGCCCTCAATTTTAAGTAGAAACACTGTGAACAGGGTAGATCACAAGCTCTCACGTGCAGGCACATACAAATTCAGATCATTCTAATCTAAACCATTCTATTATATACCACTCTTCGGATTTCTACAAGGCTTCTGATAGAATATTGATAGATAGTAAAGTATCGGAAAGTAGTTTGCTGTTTTCCCACACTGCCACTCACTGTGTACCCTCTTAACTAGTCCTGCAGAATCTCCAAACATAAAATGAAGACAAAATAATAGAACAGCCTCATGTTGTTTAGAAAAGCACATTGAATCACACTGTAGGCTACAGTACATAAGAGCATTTTTACATTCTATCCACTCTCCATTGGCACGTGGATACATGCAGTTCTATGTCGTTGTACATTATAGAACGATAATTATATGTGTTAATCTGTCCCTAAAGGTAGATGGTCTTTAATTTGATGGTGGTGTCCAGTTATTTTAGTTATTCAAGTTATTCGTTGGTAAAGAGAAGGGGGTGTAGAATAGACAAGAAGGGAGGGAGGGATATGTGTGATGAGTGGGTGGGCTCATAGATCACATGGCAGATCCATTATGGGTAATCAACACTACAGGGGTCAAGCAACATCCTTCCTCAGGGGAAAATACATAGCCTTATAGTCTTTTTTGTAGAAAATATGTTCTAACATAGCAGGTCAAATGTTAGAAAATATTACTTTATCCAACAGCTGATGACTAGATTACCATAGAATGATACTAAAATCTATTTAGACATTTTTTGCATACACATTCCTGAAAGGTGGGCAGGCAGATGAATGCATGCATATCAATTATAAAGTATGTAAATGCTTAAATGAAAGTATACTGTTACAGGGATCTGGTATCCTTTTTTCATTCGGCTTTCATTAACATATTAATTTGAACAGGCATGCATTCATTCATTCATACATTTTTGTATTGTGCCTATTTAATTAGAAACACTTTCAAACCCACATATAACTTACATAACTTTAGGGTAACTTAACAATAAAATACTTCTGGAGACATTTATTTTTCAGCTGTTGAAGTTAACAACTTCCCAGGAGTGTTAATGTCCTGACTATAATTTTTTTTTGCAGCATATGTCAATCATAACAGAATGTTGTCATTCTTATTGGCTGTTATGTGTTTATTGTTATGGAACATGGACTAGCTTATGCTAGAGCCCCAGTCAGGAGTGTATGCACAGAAGAACTGGGTACACAGATAGTGTCATTTAACTCATCATCAGTGATGACATTGAGCCTCTCTGTTATAAAAAAGGAAAAGATAAACAAACAGCCCAGACATTCACAACTGTATCCAAATCCTGTTTAATATTGCATTAAACAATTGAATCCCATTACTAACAACTGTGACCTAACATCCTAACATACAGTATATCCTCATTTTAAAAAAATGTTACCTCCATTAATTAGATACATTTACACATATTAAAGTATTATTTTGTTTGTATTTGTGTTATTATTTTTTTAATATACAGCATGCCTAATCTGTTGGAAAAGTATCATAAAGGATATCATCAAATTATTGCTTTAAAAGTTATGCAAACAAGAATGCATCAAAGGTTTTGGAGAGTTATACTGGAAAGTCCATAGATCCATTCAGCATTATTTTTATTTTTTTTAAAGAAGATTACGCAATATTAAATGCATTCTATCTTTTATCTCTCAGATTACTGATTGATCATTACTGACAATGGATGCATGGACAAAGTTATTTGCCAAAGTGACTTACTCATGGTGAAACTCATGTGCAAAATGAGATTTATACTTTCTACAGTGTGGTTACAAGACATTTATTGTATTACTATGACATCAGTGTGCTATGCAGGATTTAAACCCATTATATTCGGCTTATACTAGAAACTAGAAATACAGTATCACTGGGGCTTCAAACTTGCTGAAGTAAAAATACAAAATATGTTGTGGTGTCCCCAGGGGTTGGGCGACACTCACGGACCTTGCAGAGGGCGTAGGCAAGTTTAAGAACCAGGAGGAGGCAGTATTCAAAAACAAAATGATAATTTATTAAACAATTCTTGACAAACACAAAACACAGGGTGGGGTCTTCGGGGGAATACAAACACATAAAGTCCGCAATCCTTCTCGTTGTCAATGTCCGTTCCAATTCCAAATCCAAGTCCAAGTCCGCAATCCAGTCCGTAATCAATATCCAAAGGGGGTCCTCAAAACAATCCAAATTCATTCACAAACAATCCACTCCAAAACACTTTCCAAATCCTGGCTAGTCAACGACTTCACAGGTTCTTTCTCTCCAAATACTCACACAGCAACTCCTTCACCAACACGTTCCTACTCCTCTCCCAGTGTAGTGGGAATCAACCCTTTAAATAGGCCTTGAAATGGCCTTCAGCTGGTCGTTAGTCCAGTTACTTTCACTCGGCTCAGGTGTTTCTGTGGTCTGCTGGGAAATGTAGTGTTTCCTGGCGCCCATGTGTTGTAGGCCAGGCAGCCATTTTGTTGTGCAGCCCCTTGGGCTGCCACAATGTTAAAAAAAAGCTTTATAAACATGATGAAAAATTATGGCTTTCAATTGTTTATACACTGAATAAATCTAAGTTAGATTGTCTACCTCTTTCAGTGACCCAGGTTTAACCATTTATTATTAATATAATGTATTCCCTTGAACACCAGGGTATCCAGGGTAGCTTGTTGTATTTACATTTGACATTATTACCCCTTAATACAGATGGATATTTGCTAGAGCAGTGGTTCCCACTGATGGTTATAGGAGTGGTTGAGGCGGGACACAATATATAAATATCCTACTGTATGTAATACACCTCCCATTGACATTCATGCCAGTCAAATTAGACATTGCACCTATTCCCTGCACTACAGTAGGTGCAGTGCACATGCAGGTGCTTTGCCATGTGATAACAAAAACATTTGAATTCCATATTTGAACACATTAGAGGTTACATTTCAATAAGGGATGTGCCACAGAAACATATTTGCTCATTAATTGGGTTGTGGGCTCAAGAATTTTGGAACCCATGTGTTAGAGTTGAGAGCACCATGAGACTCAACTGGGATTTGAACCTGCAATCATTCAAGTTGAGTTGAGTAGCATCTACCCTAGATGCCAAACATATAAAATACATGAATCTACTATTTAAAATAATAAAATAACAGTAACAGTGAGTTATTCTTGGCTGGTGCAGAAATGACTGAGAATGACAGTTCTCAGACTATTCCATGTATTGGGGAAATGATAGTTTCCCAGACACATTTCGGGATCAATTCAACTGTAGCAACATTGCTTAAGTTAGTGTGTTATATTGAAAAACTAATTTAGGGGCCTTGATACAGTTTTTTCACAAATTTGTAAACACTTTCTAGCTTTTGTTTTAGGCCACAATCATGGTACTTTGAATGAAACAATCACTTTCGGAATTTTCTTTTTCACCTAGCAGACACCGGTCTTCAAAGGTTACTTATATTAACTCACTGAAGCAATTCACATTAAGCACCTTGGACAGGGGCAGATTGGCACCCACAACCTGGGATTCAAACCTACAAGCTTCTGGTTCCAGGTCATTTCCATAAGCACTAATCTACACTTTCTCTATATGCTGTAAGTCATTATTTTCAAAGCACAAACTGACCAAAGTGATGAATACAGAAAGGAAATCCTGTGCTACATAAAAAGTGCTGATGCTCAAATGGTCTAGACCTTTGTGGTTTTGCCAAGGCATGGATTAATGTAAACAGTAAAAGGCCAGCAAATCAGACAAATCACACAGAGGCAAGTGCACATTGGTCTCTTGAAGTGGCTTTTAAGTGAATCACCAAAAAATAAATCTGCTTATGGAGAGCACAGTCACATTACCAATCGCAAACAATCCAATAAAGTCATGAACAGTTGATCTGATTATGAAAGCATTGTATATAGTTTTGATATTGTACCACAATGTAGCTATGCTGTACCTGAGACATAGTTTCCAGCCAAAAATCCTCTTTGATTTACTGATGGGCCTGCAGTTAGGTTCTTATGTCATTACAAATTGAATAAACAGTGGGTATAAAATTTCCCCCATTTTCTTTTCTTACTTCATGGAATCAAAATAGATTTAAATGGGACTTCTTGCCACTGATCAACACAAAATACTCTATAATGTCAAATAAAAACAACTCTAAAGCTTTTTGTTTAATTAATTAACAAACTGACGATAATTGATTGCATAAATATTCACCCCTTTTTCTAAGACACACCTAAATAAACTCTATTGCAATCAATTGTCTTCAGAGGTCACATAAGTATTTGATTGGAGTCCACCTGTGTGCAATTGAAGTGTTTCACCGTTAAGTCCATCATTAAGAAATGGAGAGAATATGGCACGACTGTGAATTTGCCTAGAACAGGCCACCCTCCAAACCTGAGCATCTGTGCGAGAAGAGAACTTGTCAGGAAGGCCACCAAGAGGCCTACAGGAACTTGGAGAAAGATGATGAGATGGGAGAAACTGTCCATGGGACAACAATAGCCCAGTGCACTTCACAATTCTGTGCTTTAGGGAGGTAGAAAAAAGAAAGTCATTGTAGCAGAAAACTCAGTTGAAATCTTGCCTAGAGTTTGCCAGAAGGCATGTGGGAGACTCTGAAACCAAGTGGAGGAAGATTCTATGGTCTGAAGGGACCAAGATTGAACTTTTTGGCATCAACATTAGGCGCTATGTTTGGAGCAAGCTGAACACTACACATCAACCCAAGAACACTATCCCTACTGTGAAACATGGTGGTGGGAGCCTAATGCTATGGGAATGCTTCTCTGCTTCTGGGACTGGAAAACATGTCAAAATAGAGGGCAAAATGTTTGGGCAAGATATAGACAATTCATGGAGGAAAACCTGCTGCAGTCTGCAGAAGACCTGGGAATTGGAAGAAGATTTATATTCCAACAGGACAATGACCCAAACCATACAACAAAAGCCACATTGGAGTGTTTTAAAGACAAAAAATCCATGTCCTGGAGTGGCCCTGTCTAAGCCCAGACCTCAATCCCATTGAGAATCTGTGGAAAGATCACTATTCACCAGTCCCCATCCAACCTGATGGAGCTCGAGCAATTTTATAAAAACGTTATGGGCGAAAATTGCAATGTCCAGATGTGCAAAGCTGGTAGCAACTTAATCAAACAGACTCACAGCTGTAATTTCAGCTAAAGGTACTCTACCAAGTATTAAGTCAATGGGGGTGAATACTTATATAATCAATTATTGTCTGTGTTTTGCATTTGTAATTAATTAACAAAAACCTTTTGAGTTTTGTATTTTTATTTGTCACTGATTTTGTATCATTTTTCTGCTGTCCATGTGACTGACATATGATGCTCTCCATGGTGCTGAAACTATACCCAATTGCTGAACGCTTAATCTTAACTCTAGGTCTGTTCCATTGCTACAATATCCTCTGTAAACTAAAGAGGATGCACACTAGCACTAGCAAGTGCATCAAAACTCTGCCTTGCTGGGCAATGCTATGACCAATTATACACTACCCTGCAGTCACCACTGGCTTCACAGCATGATAAAGTACTATGAAGTACTTCAATGGGACGCACCACACTGTAAGCCTTGCTCACATTGTTTTGAAAATGTATCCCTCCAATCAGCTTATGACCAATTAAAAGTTTTTCATCAACTTCATGTGTTTATAAAAATCTAATACTGTTAATGATTCAAAATTGAAATGATTTGATACACAGCACAATAGTTATCCATAAATGGAATGGGGACAAAAAGAGTAAAAGGTTAATCATACTAAAATAGCTTACATTTTACATTTACATTGAAAGTGATCAGGTATGGTAACAAATATTTATAATGTAGTTTTTTAAATTTCCTTTGTCATCAAATGTCACTGAGTACTATGTCAGACGTCAAGTCTGAGTACATTTTCCTTCTAAATTTTGAAATGACTGTCCTGAAAACATCCAGGTACCTGGCTCTGCCTGAAGAAGACTGTCTGTTTTGTGCTGCATTATGCTACTTATGCATAATTTGACTTTTGCTATGTTATTGTATGGAGTTTTGCATTGCTTATTCGGTGAAAATGCCTCAACTATCTCCAATAAATGCATATTTGTTACCATAAATGTTTTCTCTCCTGTGTTGACTTCACCTGAATCACCCCACAGAGCCTTTTTTCTACTGTCCTGGTCCCTTGTCTTTACATTGAGTAAATGGTTCATTTTATTTGATTTATTATCTATTTTTCCTTGAAAGTCCCTTTGAGATATGAATTATGTTTTTGATTGGAGTCCTGGCCAAGAAGCCAGAAACAGATAAAATACATTAAGGTTTGGCATACACTACATTAAAATACAATAACTGTATACAGTACATAACATTGATTGGAACAGTTCGTAACAGGAACATTTCTCGGTCACATAGAAAAGCTGGATAAGGATTTTCATTTATATGCTGATAACTTATGTGATATATTACACATATACAACAGGAATTATATTATAGCTTGCTGCTTAAATTAAACCTAAAGGTACAGCAGCAAAGACCCACCTAAGATTCAAACCCGCAAACATACGAGTTTAATTGAGTAACTTCTGCATCATACTGATAGCTTAACTGCCATTTCAGGACCATCATTTCAAATCTCAGAAAGAAGATATTCTAAGATTGGGGTCAGACAATAGTCAGTTAGCATTGACAACAAAGAAAATTAACAAAATTCATTTAAAAGGTATAGGCCGTGTTAGATAATGAATGAATGAATGAATTAATATTGTTTGCAGTTTTGCAATGCAATATTGTTTGCCTGCGGTGGATTTCCTTTCCAGGCGACCTGCTCCATCTCACCATCTCCAGAATGTATTCCTGCCTCTCTGCCTTCTTCCAATGAACATCTCCAGACTGGGATCCGCCACGGGTCCCAGCGTCCTATTGCAATGGAGTCCTGTTTGGGGTACCCAGCAAACCTAACCAGGAATAAGCGTGTTAGATAATGAATGAATGAATGAATTAATATTGTTTGCATCCAGTTTTGCCCAATGCTATCTCTCTGGCTTAATTGGTGTGATGCATTGAATTTGTAATGGTAATACTTAGAGTAACTGATATGTTTATAAGGTCATTTATAAAATAATTTGTTTCAAATGATTAGATAAAATATTTAGGAAAGACCTTTTTGGTTGTGATGAAATCAATATGCAGACCAATTAAATAGGTTTACTGTAGCATGAAACCAGAAGGAAATATGGCTTTCCAGCTCAGGAAATCAGCTAATTTATGGAGAAACTACATACAGTACTTTTCAATGTACAGTAGAATGTGTTTTTGTTTGTTTGTGTCTTTGTCAAAAGTATATTTTAAAATAAATCTTGTTCTCAGCTAACTTTAATATAAATAAATAATGAGCAAAAATAAATGAATGAATGTGTTTAGGATTTTAGATCCCGTTAACATATTTTCATACATTTTTCACCTCATTGTTTGAAGTGTCATTCCACTAAACTTTTTCCATTTCTGAGGGAAAAAACACCCATGTCATTGTTGGATTCATTTTCCCAAAATTCAGATTGACAATCTCAATTTTCTGCATAGAAATGAGCTGAATCACTTCAGAAAACTCTCTAGGCTTATTTGCAGTTCAGTGGCTGGCGATGTGCACACCCAGGCACCGGAAGGTTGTGGGCTCAATCTCCAGTTAAGCCAAAGCCTTCAAGACAGCATCAGAGAATATCAATAACAGAAGGAAAAAAATCTATACATCAACCATTAAACACAGATCGTCACAGCCAACCGAAAGATGACCCTCCCACTGTTTATTTCAAGGTCAGTTTCCTCTACTCTTCCAGCCTGACTCATTGCCATGGGAAGAGCTCCATGCCAACAAACCGCTTTCATTGGATATCTGTGTCCTCAGCCTTGAAGAGATCATCCCCACCACTGCCAAAAAGAGCCTTGCAGTGTCTTGGCTGGTTGTTTCAGGTGCAACGATACTTCCCTCCCAAGGCTCCTCTCCATCTGTCCAAGAGCACAATGCGTCCAGTCACGGAGCACCGCAGCCACATCTGGGCTGGCTCTTGTAATCATCTGTCCCCCCTCTGCTCAGTTTTCCAATGACAGGCTGCCAGCTTGGACGCGTATGGCCTGGCATCCGTCCTGGAACCTTTTTTCATTTCACCACTCTGTGGCCTTCCCAAAATTTGTCTATGGACACTACAATGGATGACACTCATAATTGTTCTTAATTGTGGGCCCTCAGCATTCAGGAGTGACTCGTGTGCTCCATCCATACTTTGTAACACCCTCCATATCTCATGCTTCCCTATAGACTACTCCAGGAAAATGTGGACAATTGGTTGTCTTAATGAACCTATGTTACCTTAAAAACCATGCCCAAAACCCAAAGGCCTCCCCTGTCTTCCTGAGGGTGGGGTTCAAGCTTTTGATATGTGTTCTCGCAGACCAAAAGAACAACTGATTACCTGTATGCTTGGACCCCAGTATTACAGATACTGCTTAAAGGAATTAACTTTGACCTTTCTCCTAGATCATTTCTCAAGGTAGTTCAAGCCGGCGTCCTGTGTGGTCTAGTGGTTTCAACGTCTGACGCTGGCCACGGCGACTGGGGATCAATCGAGTCTGCTCTGGCCAGGAGTGCCACCGGGGGCGGCAATTGGCTGTCCACCCCAGGGGGAGGGAAGCCGTCACTGTTCGCTGTGCACAGGAGTGGCTCTGGGGTGCGGGAGTTATGGTCGATAGCATGACAAGTGCCGTCTCGGAGGAGATGATGCCTCGCCTTTGTCACTGCCGGTCACAGGGCTACAGCAGCAAACTACGAGGGAGGGGATTGACCTAAGAATAGCAGGAGTAATTGGCTACCAAATTGGGAGAAAAACGGGAGAAAATCTGAAAACAAATAAGGTAAAACAAAAAAAGGTAGTAGACAAGCCACACCAGTCCAAATAATATCTAATCCTATAAGAATATCCAATACTTCCAGTATTGGATATGCTAGTAATAATAATAGTAATAATAATAATAATAGTAATAATAATAATATCCTTATATATATATACAGTGTGTGTATATATATATACAGTATATATATACATATACATATATATATATATATACAGTATATTCATAAACAGCATGCTACAATATTTTCCCCATGGTTTCAAATTGGGCATGTTGCATATCCGCTCATATCTATTTCAAACCATCTGTTTTGACGCAGCGCTGGTGTTGTGTCAACAAGTCCTTCTAAACATCTGATATGCTGAAAACTAGCTGCCAAAATCTGTCATTTGCACAGTGACATTGTGGGGGTGAAGCAAAGAGCCAGACAGAGGAAGTTTTAGAAGGAAATTAAGTAAAGGGTCAAGACAGATATTTTTGTGTACCTCATAAATATTAATAGATTTCCATCCTACAGGTTGCATTTGTTTGTTTGTATATATAAACAGGAAATTAAAAAAGGCACTCACAACAAGCACAGGTTGGACCCTAAAGTCGCAGGTTCAAACCTTGGCTAGTCACGTCATTAGCTGACCAGGAGCCTTCAGTAGGTAGACACATTTGTGTTGTAGAGGGAAGGGCTTCTCTGGTTGTATCTACATTAGTCCCCCCCCCTGTTGTAGTCAGTGAGAGATGCACCTCTACACCAATCAGTGCAGGCTCTCTACTATACTACTGTGGGGTCTGGAGGGTGTAAAACAGTCATTGGCTTGTAAATCGTCACAGCGCATTACAGGAATGTGCATGCTTCAACTACAGTTCTCCTTGAGCAGGTGCTGGTGACACAGTGTTGACTTGAGTGGCACAATTGGTGACAAGGGTACAACGTAGAAAAAACTCCAATGTCTGTAGACTTACAGTTCTCATTGTAGGAGGTGTATTATGTCTTAGCACCACATATATGATACCCATACAAGAAGAACCAGAGTTGAGGGTCCGTTTCATTCATTTAATTCCTGTTCAATCCCAATTTTGACTAAAATTGACAAACACAATTCCAATTCAATATTCTTCCCACAACAATTGCTCCCTCTCTAGAGCAACTCAATTCCCTTAATTAAATTCCCTTAAATTCTTCAACTCAATCCACTTAATTCTGAGACATAATTCATGCAATATTTAAAATCATATTATCATAGGGAAAATCAATAGTTTTTTGGTATTCCGTATGATTAAGAACTGTTTATATAGATTTGCCATTTTCACAACTTTTATATTTATAAAAAAGGGAAGTTTATATCATTTTTAAATCACTGTTTTGGTTTTATTGCATCTTCTACAGAAGACTATACACAATGTTACCTTTCAAGGTCATATAACACCTGATAAGCAGGTTTGGGATCAATTCCATTTTTTTTTTTCAAAATGTTTAAATTCCAATTTAATTGCAATTTCTTGCTTCCATTCTTATAACTTAAATCCATGGGAATTGTCCACAACCCTGGAGAGCTGAAGTGTGTGCAATGCCCCAATACACTTTACCGGGAGCCTGTGCCTTTTTTATAAATTGCAAGCAACACTGTATACTACAGGAGATCCAATCAGAGGAGAAGTGCATCTCTCACTGATGACAACTGGTATCCTGCAGGCACCTGGTGAGCAGCTAGGGGGCACTTATGCAGCTGTAACCCAGGAAATCCTTCTTGACTTCAGCCCACCCTACACCAATGGATCAAGCTTAAGTCCTGCCTCTGTATTCTCTCAGTCATAGTCATCTAATGAATAGCCCAGAATCCAACTAGCAGCATCTAGATCAGGGTTCCTCAAATCACGGTCCTTGTGGGCTGAGAACTGTTGTTTTCCCACCCTTTCTTTACCTGGGAATCAGGTGTGAAGGCCAATCAATTGTATAAATTGTTCAATTAACTACCTGAGAGAAATTTGGACCAAATTTGGATTCTTGGGCCAGATTTGAGGAATCCTGATCTAGGTTATAGGGCTCAGCCTGTGATTCTGACATGGACCATTACCAACTGAACTACGCAGGTCCCAAATATATAATATTTTATTATTATTAAAATTAAGTTTAAATTTCAAGTTTAAACTCTACATCATATCAGCAGAATGAAGATACATGATCTTGTCTATGTGGGTCTTGCAAAATATGACGAGTATGATGTTAAAGCAAAGATAACAATTATGCCATTAGAATAAATTATTCAATTAAGGTAAGAACATGAACATTCCTGAATGGAGATAATGGGTCCAATGGCAAATACAAAGTTACTATAAACAGTGAGGACAGTCATCTAAAAAGGTCATACTGTTTAAAACTGAGTAATGGACAATAAATTGTAGTCCGTGTACTTTAAATGCCTTAGAGCAGGGGTGGGCAACCCTGGTCTGGGAGAGCCACATGGTTTTAATTTTTGCCATAAGATTAGCAACCAATTTATAAACAAGAAACCAGGTGAGGTGAGTTAACTGTGTAATAAACTGTGTAATAAAACCTTTTTTCTCAGTTTTTCTTCCAATTTAGTAGCTAATTATACCCTCTATTTATTTAGATTTGCCCTCCCCACATGAACTCGCCGCACATCTCTACGAGGCAAGCTAATTCTCAAAGGGCAACAAACTCCACTTCCTTTGAGACGGAATTCAGCCACCCACGCGCTGGAGACCCCCTTGTGCGCTTCTCAGCGAGTTCATGCCTGCTCACCCTCCCCCTCCCCTGGGACGGACAGCCAAACGCCGCCCCCGATTGGGACTCCCCACCAGGGCCAGTCTGGTATAGTTGGGTTTTGAACTGTGACCGTGATAGGCACCTCACAATCGGACCGCACAGCTTACACTGCATTAGACCGCTACGCTATCGGAGGCCGTAATAAACGACTGTAATATATCCATTAAGGGCTAAGTAACAACAAACACTACCAACTAAAGACACTTAGACGTAACAGACTAATGCCCCTGTTCCTTATTTTCCATAAATGTCATTTTAGAGCTCCAACGTTTCTTTATTTTAGAGATTTACCCAATTTCTTTCCTTTTTCTGTTGCAACGTTTGTATTTGGGAAGAGTAACTATGACAAACACTGGACCCATTTGCTTGCCACCAAAACACAACAAGAAATTGCTGGATGCAAAGTTTTATGATTTCAAAAGAATGTCATAGACACATGTGCAAACCACTATTGTTTGAGAGTACAAAAGTGAAGTGTACACACAGCAATAGGAGGCTGAATAAGCCACAGTTTCAAAAATCTGTGTCCCAAACATACAAACGTAATCCTCATTGACACACCACACTACTTTGCTCTGATACATGTGATTATTTGTATTTATTTGAATTAATTAATTAATTAATTAATTAATTTGCTATTTTCATAATATGAGAAGACAAGTATCACCTTATTCCAGTGTTCATTAAACCACCTTAAAAATAACAAGCAATAAGACAACAAAAAAAACAGACACAATAAAACATAACAAACAAATATTATTTTAATTCACTAATTAAGCAATGTTACTACACCCACAATGTGACAAAAGTTATTAAAATATTTGTTGTCAATAATATGTGGCCAAGTAAAACAATCCAATAAACCTTCTGTATCTTGTGTTAACTAAAGTCCAAACAATATGAACCAGAACATAATTTAATAAAATAACGTGTATAATACATTAAAAAAATGGAACTATGGTCTACATTGTAACTTCATAATACACCTGCATTATTGATGATACTTGTCCATATGAAGCCTATTCATTTTTATGAGATTAAAAAGCCATGGAGTTTCAAATAAACTATTATAAAACAAATACACACAGGTGGTTCAATCTGGGATGGTTTGGTGGATAATTCCCTTGGCTCCTCCTTCCTCTACTGTTTTTTTTCTGATCTCTATGGCTTCTCCTTATATTGTAAGCCTGGTTTGGTAATTTTCTTTCTGCAAATAGAAATTCTAAACAAGGAGATAACAGTAAAAACAAGCTAGAGAAAACACAATGTCACTGTAAATGAAAAAGGGAAATCCCAAGCGGATACGGGCAAGGTCACCGAACAATATGGGGCTTTAGACTCTTTTAAACTTTATTATGAATTAACATCTGTGGAATGCTCTCTCCCGGAGAAATTGAAACCATCTCTGGCGTAATCTCCAGCAGCAGGACATTTGAGCCTTTTCCAAATCTCCAAACGGGTCCCTGCTAATTCCCTGCCAAAACTATCAGTGGATTTCTTCCTTCTAATCTCCCATAATGCCTTATTCGATTATTGTCAATGCTGTCCGTCCCCGCGCTTCCGTCTCTTAAAACTCTTTAGTTTTTCTACTGAGCCAGTCAGATGAGGCACTACCGCACTAGGGAAGTCGATGAGGACGGGATCAAATAGCTTCCTGATTTACAATAAGCATTGGGATCGGAATTTTAGCAGCATTAAAATATGGAATATGCAAATTATTACAGTTGACAAGGGCTTTTTGGTTGTAGAGTGTGCGCGAGGCATGGCTTTCCTCTTCACTTGCATTTTGCTGTCTTGGTGAGTAGCTAATGGTGTACGTATAACGTATAGGCATCTCGTCCTTCTCTTGATACATTTGTTAAGCAATCGATATTTATTTCTCTATCTTTGTTTATTCTTATCATGATGACCGGTTATGCCAAGTGATTTCTACCGTAAATTAACTCGGTGTGAAATAGTTTTGTTTGTTTTAAAAGACGCTCTTGATTACAAAAAGTAAATTTTATTTGTAGTGTTGGAAATGTTTGGGGAACCCAGAAGATAGAAGCGAGTGTCTATTTGGATAATATCACTCGTATATTGGACAGACTTCTAGATGGCTATGACAACAGGCTTCGACCGGGATTTGGAGGTAAGGCACATGCTTTGTTGATAACAGGTGTATGTAATAGAGTTGATGAAATCGAACATATTGACTGCTGAAAAAGTTTACTTTCAATGAGTGGAGGGTATTTTATGATCCGATTGCGAGAAACTGCTCTTTTTTAAGTACATTGTTTGACATGGGCTTCTGCTCAATACTCAAACGATTAACTTAACTATGAAAAATTAAGTTTCTCTGGAGACCAGCCAACCATTAAAAGTGAAAATATTCAAATGAACTGAGCTTTTGAACACTTTGAAGTTTTTTTATTTGTATTTTTTTGTTCTTACTGTTTAGATAAGGTTCCAGGGTTAAGGTTTATCAGCAATATTCTTGTTTAACAATTTACATTCCTTATAGGTCCTGTTACTGAAGTCAAAACTGACATCTTTGTCACCAGCTTTGGTCCCGTTTCAGATGTTGAAATGGTATGTAGTTTATATCCCTGTATGTAAGGTTTGTGTGTGGTTCCAAACACATTTATTTATATTTTTGCATTGCTGTGGACAAGCTAGCTGAATTGCATGGCGCTCTGAGCCTAGGCATGTCCAGTGCCTCAAGTCATGTCCACACTGCCTTCATTATTCTGGCATTTGAGCAGAATGTCATTAGAGCAGATTAGGGATTTTAATCTGTTTGACAATCCCCTGTCAGTGGAGAGCTCTCGACCGAGTGCTTTATTTCCAATGCACTCTATACTATTTCCACAGGGTCTAAAGCCACTTGAGCCCCCATGTGATATATTGTCGTATTTCTTTAAGCAGCATATATATACTATCTATATTAACTAACATTAAGAGCATTCTGGATTTGAATCTGCCACATTTATGATGTTGCTGATGCTGCTGTTGTATTTATTTAAAACACTTATCCCTAACATCAACTGCAAGATAAACACAAGTGTTTATATATTTTGAGACACAAAAATCTTTCATAAATACGCGATTTAATATGTTCGTGTAAACGGGAGCATTTTATAGAATAATGGCACTGTAGATCAACATGAGAAATATACGAGATGGATACATAGGGGTATATTTTGAGAAGTAGATGAGGACTTGTACTGTTTAAAAGATACTTTGATGCTCTGTGAAACTTTTTATTTATTAACGGATTGATTTTAACAACCACTGGATGCCAACCGCCATGTTGTAGGAGTACACTATAGACGTATTCTTCAGGCAAACGTGGATCGACGAGAGGTTGAGATTTGAAGGCCCCATTGAGATCCTCCGGCTGAATAACCTAATGGTCAGTAAGATCTGGACGCCGGACACCTTCTTCCGGAATGGCAAGAGGTCTATCTCTCACAACATGACCACTCCCAACAAGCTGTTTCGCATCATGCAGAACGGAACTGTTCTGTACACCATGAGGTAGCGTACGTCCAAACCCTTCCTGCTTTCCAAAATAGATCACTCTCACACAGAGGCACCTTATGCTCTGTTCTTTGAAATCGACCGCCAATATCGTGGAGAGCACGCAAGTGTTTGCTCCCTCACGCCTCCGTAGAATGACTATCAAAATCAGTGTGTTTTTATACCTCCTCTTCCAGTGGAAGTTGGTTGAGTTGATGTTTCTTATAATTGCCAGAAGCTGCCAGAATGCCAGAAGCTCTGATGTGTTTTCCTTTTTTTTTTCCTCCCTTGACATTATATTTTTCAGTTATGTAATGACTCTTAGAATATATTGTGTGCTTTATCTCTGCAGAATAAAATGGAATCAAATGTTGTTGTTTTAAATTTTTTTTACTTTAAAATAACAATTTTTTTTACTTCAATTACAGGCTAACTATTAATGCAGAATGTCCAATGAGATTGATGAACTTTCCCATGGATGGACATGCCTGTCCTCTCAAGTTTGGTAGCTGTAAGTCACCTTAATCAAGCTGAAAGCATTTCAATCTGATGGCTGTGTTCTCAATCATAATTATTGATGATATCTTGTTTACCTAAAATATAGACGCCTATCCCATCAGTGAAATCGTTTATACGTGGAAGAAGGGCCCATTGTTATCAGTAGAGGTACCAGAGGAGTCGTCAAGTTTGCTCCAATATGATCTTATAGGGCAGACAGTGTCCAGTGAAAGATTACAGTCCAACACAGGTAAGGCATATTCATATACACTGAGCAGAATTCTGTTGATATGTAGACCATTGCTAAAGTAAATTTGATTCAACAGAAATATTCTGATAGTTCTTACTACCATAACTTATACTCAAATTGTACTTTGCACATAGCCTTGTTATTGGACAAAGGATTAACCAAGAAGTACCTGTATAGAATTAATTTAATTAATAGTTTTCACTGTCATTTCTGTCTTTTTTTGTACCTTGTATCTGGTAGCAGCATGCACTATAGTATTTACTGTGTGTATTGATCTACATGCTCACAGTCTGGCCAGCTTTTACATAATTCAGTATTAAGATTGTTGTAATGATGATTTTCTTGCCATGCCATGTGCCAAAAAATTCCATTTGTTTTCTGACAGGTGAATACATAATTATGACAGTTTACTTCCACCTCCAAAGGAAGATGGGCTTCTTCTTGATTCAGACATACATTCCTTGCATAATGACCGTAATACTTTCTCAGGTCTCTTTTTGGATCAATAAGGAATCGGTTCCTGCTAGAACTGTATTTGGTAGGCCCTGAGATTTTCTCTTCAAGGTCCACCTGTGTGTCACAGTGTATCATAGTGTCTGTTGTATTTACATCTAACAGGGTTACTCAGAATGTCCCATAGTACCTCCACTTTTTATTACTATTTATTTTTTTAACAAAAGCGTCAACCAAAAAGTTGGATTTACTACAATACATTTCATGTTTGTGACATAAACGGTGAGGTCTTTTTTATTTTATGAAGTAGGCTCAGAAGATATTAGGTAGGACAGATTTTTACTCTGTTACTTTTTATTGTTTCCACTCTATTGGAAAAGCAAACTTGGATAAAGGGTTCCTCTACTGAGATGGGCCTGTTTGGACAGGGAAATGTTTGCTGGCCAGCTTCCGGAGTCTTCTAGAGGCTTCCAGATTCTGCTTGCTCACATTAGATTATGCTACACTGCATCAGTTCTTGCCTTAGGAGCAAGAGAGCTCCTAAGTTCCACTTTGGGTCTTTTGATTTTCAATTTGCTCTGTTGGAGCGCAATCGCTGCTGTTTGTAGATTATAGCTTTCTCAGGGGTTCGTCAGCAGTTCCACCAGACCTCTCTGAAGAAAGATGCAAATCATTAGCATGGATTGAAGTTTACTTCTGTTGGAGCCCACGCCTGCAGAAAACTCATTAACAGCAGGCATCTTGCTGTATTTGTTCTAAAGAAGAGAGATGTCGCTGAGATGATATTTGAGTTTTTTTATTTTTTAAATGGTGTGTCCTTGAGGAACTCTTACAAAGCGGATGTGGCCTCCCCTAAGAACAAGGGTATTTATTGACCTTTTCAGTGTTTCCTGTGGTGTTTTGAGATTTATAGCTTAACTTAGAAGACCATGATGGTGTTTTCGCATGCATAAATTAAGCATTATTAAAATTATATATATTTTGAGGTTGTTTAGATAAAATAACAAACAAGATTTTCCCAGATAAACAACATCACAACCGAGCATACTTTTTGGCTGGTAGGAAGGGGAGACAAAGTGGTACAGGGTACAGAACATTATCCATTATTGTTGTATAACATTACAGACCCTTTCTTGAACTCAGTAGAAGGGTTTTTTAGAGTAGAGGTCTAAGAGGCTTAACTGACTGAGGCTAATTTATACCTTGCTTTTTGCCTTTAAAAGCTCACTGATGCCTCAAGCCTATTTAACCCCCTATATAGCTTAGTGACTTGGACACACCAAGCTTCTCTCTCTCTCTCTCTCTCTCTCTCTCTCTCTCTCTCTCTCTCTCTCTCTCTCTCTCTCTCTCTCTCTCTCTCTCTCTCTCTCTCTCTCTCTCTCTCTCTCTCTCTCTCTCTCTCAGTATATGGTTGTTTAACAAGTGCTGGATGCTCTGCTGGCTAGCTCAGCATGTTTGGATTGTGTTTGTATATTGTCATCTTTCAGCACTGAGGCCAAGTTGAACGTTGAGGTGAACAGAGTGAAATGTTGTTAACAGCCACTTAAAATGCATGTGAGAGGGGTCTATAGGTTGTCCCTGTGCAAAGGAGCTGTGTAAATATGTTGCCAGTGTGGTGTTTTAGTTAAGGAGCTTGGCTCCTATTCATTAGGCTATATGTTCTACAGTATGCGACAAATTCTGAAGTTAGGGTAGCCACCTGACATTAATTTAAAACCAGTTTGTTCATCTAATTAACTTAATATTTTGTTGGCGTGTTGTGCGGTCTTCGTTTTGTACTCCAAAACCAATTTGTGTATTTGTGTTCTTGCAGCCCTGTGGTTGTCTGTGTTGTTCATTTATTTGTAAATGCATTAAATGCTCACAGGCTGTGACTCAGGAAGGTACTCAGTAGCAGAATATCTGTTTGGCGTTTTGATTATTCATGCTGAATCTTCATATAGCCAGGTCCTGTCCAGGCACAACTTTTTTATTTTTTCATCACCGATTTTGATAAAACATGGACATGAAATCTTCTTTGTGTTGATTATGTTCAAACTAGTACACATTTAAGGTGTCTTAAATGTAAATTAACTGTGCTGTTAAAAAGTGCAATATTGGCCTCCCGCGTGGTCCAGTGGTTACAACGTCAGACGCTGGCCACGGAGACCAGGGTTCAATTTCCCATCTCGCCAGAGTCGGCTCTGGCCAGGAGTGCCACCAGGGGCGGCGATTGGCTGTCCGCCCCAGGGAGGGGGGAGGGAAGCCGACATGACGTTCGCTGCGCATAAGAGTGGCCCTGTAGTACCGGGTTACGGTCGACGGCTTGGAAGAGGTGTTACTTCGCCTTCGTCACTACCGGTCACAGGACTACGGCAGTGAACTCACATTACTGGGGGGGATTGACATAAAAATAGCGGGTCTAATTGGCTACCAAATTGGGAGAAAATGGGATTAAATAAAATAAAATAAAAAGTGCAATATTGTTGTTCACATACTTTGTACTGTGCCTCATAACCAGTGGGTAGATCGCATTCTGTAAATAGTATATAAATTACTGCTGTGGGAGGTTTATTGGTGTACTCTGCTTCTACAACTAGCAGGGTGTTTAGCTTTGGTGAGCTTTTAACAATTAACATTGCTGTCACAATAGTGTTCGCAGCTGGCACAGAAACAACTGTAGGCATTTACTTGGTCACAGTGTAGAACCTCTGACAGTGCAGTCCTTCAGTGCAGTTAACTAGTGTTCCGCTAAGTTTTATGTTGTTCTTGTTGTTGATGTTTTAAATTCAAGCCCTACTTCAATGTGAATGAGTAAATTCAGCCAATCAGTTTCTGAAGTTGCAGTCTTAGACAGGCTGTGCTAGATTTGGTGACAAACCATGACGATGCATTGTTTATTAATCAATGTATTCATTAATTTTTTAATTCCAGAAGAAAGGAAAAACATTAAAGGAATGGTTCTGGATCAGTCCATGCATCAATTTAAAACTGAGAGGGGAACAAGAATAACACCAAGCAAGAACAATGCTGCATTGCATTTATAATTGATATTAATTAGCAGTTTATTTTGATATTTTCATGAGTGTTTTGGACACAACCCATCTCAGTTGGTATAGGAATAATGGGATTTTATTAAACTCCCAACTTCTAAATAAAATGGTGACATTACTTTCCTCTCCTGAATATTTTTCAGTCAGAGAAATTTGTCTCATAAACTTAAAAGGCACAGAATTCACCTATGACCTCCTATTGCCTTAATATCAATTGTTGTTAATTTGTGTAGATTGAATCAAATCTTTATGCATTCCTTTACATCTCTTCCTTCATCTGTTTTGAGAAAACGGCTGGGTCTCATTTCCCAAATTTAAATGAAGTGATATGGCCTCATTGAAAGAACCTAATCCTATTCATCACTTCTTTATGATAGCAAGACATGTTTAGTTATTGTGGTTTGGGACTACTATGTAAACCTGTTACCTGTAAGCCACCATCTTGCCATCTGTACTGTCCATTTACATCTCTGTCCATCCTGTCTTCATTTCAGGAGAATATTCTGTGCAGACCATCCATTTTTTTTTGGAAAGGAAAATCGGCTTCTATCTCATTCAGACATACATCCCTATGTTCATGACTGTTGTAATGTCGCAAGTTGTGTTCTGGATAAACAAAGAGTCCATCCCTGCACGAACTGTGGCTGGTATGACATCATCCATCTCTGGCGTTTATGTCTATAGTGTTAAATGTTCTAGTTTGTCAAAGAATGAGCCTGAGCTTCTGAATGGATACGTGCCCAAGAACTTCAAGGCTTTTTCCTTTTTCAAATGTCCGTTCTGCCTTTTTGGGCTACTGGGTTTTTATTCTTAACATGTTAATATGTTTTGGCCGCTTCTTCAGTCTTGAGGCTTGAAGGCTTCACAGTGAGAGCTCCAAAGTTCAGATTCATTGTAAATGATTTAACTGGGAGGTGGGATTGCTCTAAATGAGAAAATTAATAACCAGATTTTTGCATTTGTACTGAATAATTAACTCCGCTGGAACAACCCCAAAGGTGGCAGTAAGGACATAGTGCCTGATAAGGGTCTTGGACACTGAAGCCTTTCCGAATCAAAAAAAGGCTACTTGTTGATTTAAGAATAGCTAGATGTGTAAATGTATAAGATTCAAATATAGATTAAAACTAGACTAGAATTATCAGGTGGTTAACTACTGATGGTAGGAGCTGTGTGGAGCTATTATGTGTTATGTGATGAGTGATTTAACTGCTATTGCTATGCTATCCTATGTGATTCCAAAGTGGTTTATCTTTTTTGAACCATGTGGTTTGAACCAATCATAGTTTTGGATCATGGTCTTTTTAGAGCAAAGTCTTTTAATTTATGTGCATAAGTCAGTGATGGATTGCATATTGTTGCTCCACCCGTGCTCTGCTGTAACTATTAACATTTTGTGAACAAGGCATGTTTCATCTACACTTAAGCTTCAGCTGTTGTAATTGGGTTATATGGTGTTGGAAGCTGAAAGATCTCTTTTGGATGATGATATGATCATTAGCAGAACTTTGTTTTAAAAAGGCTGTGGTTCATGTAAGTTGTGTTATTCTTCCCACGTGTTGAACTCATTCAGCCAAGCACTTACTAAAACACAAGCACGTGTTCACCTCAGTTGATGAGTTACAACACGCACACCTGCTCAGTAAATTAAAGATACTGCCCATCACTGCCCATTGATACAGCCCATTGTCTTTTTAGGAAAGAGATATCATACAGTAGCTAAACTCAATTTTTTATTGAACTGGGCAGCTACATTACTTTCTTTGTAAGTTTTCTAGGTTTAAATGCATTCTGGGGTGAATTAAGAGCAGGAATGTTTAATCTGTCAGTCATATATTTGTTTGAACTTGGTAAAAAAAAAATTACCCTCTTTGTGAGTGTGGTGAAGAGGTTGGTGTTCAATTGTTGAAGGGTTTTATTTTTTAGTTTAATTTCTCATTGACTAATTTATGGACAGTATGTCTGAAAGTTGGTAGAATTCATGTACTATTTTAATGAAAGAATGTATATAATTACTCATGGACATATTCATGGAAGGCAATATCTCATTGTTAAATACTCCAGATTGTTTACTATAGACCAGACACCAGTCCTGTAATATATGCAACAACCAAAAAAAAAAAACCTTATTTTGTGCATTGTTATTTTTGGTGCACTTTTAAATGTTTTGGGTTTGCCTTTGTTAAAGTAGAAGAGCAGTGAGCATTACAAATATAATTTGTGGGATGTTAATGATTCTGTACTATGTGATAAAATACATTTGTTCTCTCTAATTAAATAGGTTACAAGCCTTCCTAATTACCATACAACATATAACCACTCATTGAGAGTTACACCATCTAAAAATTCAGTTTTACCCCTGTTTTTATTTTAATTGCTTGTACTTTCAGTTCACTTTAGTCTAGTTTCTGCAGAATAGTTTTAGCCAGTGATATTTGGCATATTGTAGTCACCTGATGGATTTATTCAGTTCATATTTAGAGTGTTGATGAAACATGACTGCATAAAAGATACATTTACACTTTAACAGAAAGTCTCTTGAAACCTGTGTCAGCTCAGGTTTTATGGTATTGTGGCAAGCTCTAAACAAGCAGGTTTCTCTTTATCTTATGAAAGAAGATATGGAATAAACTGACAGTGAATCTCTTACCCTTAAGCTATTCCTTAGCACGCAATTCATGTGTGTTCAGATGATACACTCTGCAATAGCACTGACGCTGGTTTCAATGGATCTTTTCTGTTAGAAGTTATCGGTTCTGACAGCCAGTAAGCTAGGGAATGATTGGCCTTATATTCTGAAGTGACTGTTGGGGGAAGGGGGTGGGGTAGTCAACCTAAACACTATGACTATGTTGTTTTGTCCTTAGCTTTGAGAAACAAATCTTAGGGTTACTGAAAAAATAAATAAGTAAGAATGCATCTCTTGCTTAAGTTTGTAACCCAGAGTTAAGGACAAAGTGCCATGGGGAAAACCTCCACTCTCTGATGCAGCATTCCGCACCACTCACCTGTGTCCAATGGCCCCTCTCTGTTTCCCAGGTATCACTACCGTGCTCACTATGACGACCCTGAGCATAAGTGCCAGACACTCACTGCCCAAAGTGTCCTATGCCACAGCCATGGACTGGTTCATTGCTGTGTGCTTTGCCTTCGTCTTCTCGGCCCTCATCGAGTTTGCCGCTGTCAACTACTTCTCCACCCTGCAGGCCAACAGGGAGCTGCGGAAGGCTGCCATGCTGGAGGCTGCCGCCACGGGGAGCGATGAGGAGGTCGTTCCGGTAACTCTCCCTCACTCCCCCCCACTTCCCTCCCCATCCCACTTACCTCCCCACTAACCTCCATTCTGATAACAGGAGATTAGACGAGAACAGACAGGCAGTGGTTTCCCAAGCGATGTTGCAGTAACGTTTTCATTGTGCTGCAGCAGATTACATAAGAGGAGGGATTTAAATAAAGGGGGGGGGGGATTGTGTAGACCGTGCGAGGGATGCATTTACATGCAGGATCAGCGGGTTGTGAAAGGCAAGGAGAGGAGCAACAACAAGGAACAATTGTTGGAGAGAAGAAGGCATGTGGTAATTTATGGCAGAACCTCAGAGCCTTGTGGTAACACGTTTGCAGAGAAAGAAATCCAAAAAAGAATGACTGAGAGACATGAATAATGGAACTGCTTCATGGCAAAGTAGAAGGCACTATTATATAAAGGAAATATTTACATCCTTTACCATCTTTTCGAATATCTCACAGAGCTGTGTTTTAATACAACCCAATTTTATTCTGACATACAAATGACGGCTTATATAATTGAGGCAGGTGTCTACTAAAGAGCCAGCAACACCTTGCAAAGGCTAAAGGCAGCTTAAACAGAAACCTCTATTTCAGCAACCTTTTTTTTCTTCATGCATCACTCACCTGTTCAGATTAGACAAAATGAACAGATTCTTCACACTTGTTCACTTAGGTAAAGATCATTGGGGCCTGCAAGAGGCAACTATCATATTCTTATCTTCAAATATCAAATCCAGAGGGAGGGGCAGCCTTTTTTTCACTAAACAATTTCCTTCTGCATTCATGAATAAGAAACGGTGAGGTACAGTTCCTTCATTTCCATGGTAACAAGTTCTCCTCTGTGTTTATAGCTGTAAAGTATATGTTAATATGTTACAGAGACAGAAATATGTAGCTATATGCCTTGCCTTCTGGGACAATTCCCATGTGAAGCCTTGCTTGTTGTCATTTTAAAAATAGCACCGGTATTAAAGCAGCATGGAGCACATTCTCGCAGCACGATCTCACACCTCGATGGGGTGCGCACAGCACTGCGCAGCTGACATTAGCAGCTACAACCTGGTCTCTGATGGAAGCCAGTCAAGCCTCCCCCAAAGGGAAAAAACTCTCCAAATTACCCTGAAAACAGAAGGAGCCTGTCATGGCATTGATCGGAATATAATGCAATCTTTCTCATAATGATGGTGTTATTGCCTTTAGAACGGCTAATACGTGACAATTATAACAAAATATTCGTTCTAGTGTAGGTTAAAATGACATGTTCTTATTTCTGTTTATTATGGAGCTGATACAAAGGCCCTTTAAATGCAGGGATGCATTTCTTGCTCCAGTGTGCCCATGCTATGTACTGAATGTCACAAAGTAATAAACACATATATAATAGTAATGGGAATTTTGATATTTCACTCTTTATGCTGCAAAAGAGACTGAGGAAATAGTCTGAATACTTATGTAATGTAAAGCGCAGCTCCTTAGGGCAGGATACTGGCACTTTCCCAGTGAGTGGAGTGATGCAAGTAAAGGTATCATTTCTTTACCTCGAATGGCCTTCTGTGCAATAACCCTGTGGTGCTGCATCCTGATCAATGGTTTTGATTAATTGTGTTGTGGGTCAGGTACAGAGAAATGCAGGAGGAACCCTCTCGCCCTATGGCTTGCCTGAGTTGTCGGTTCGTTGTTAGGAATGTTAAAATAATAGTAATTTAAAGGATTTGATATTTTCTTAGTTTTTTCTTTTTGGAAGGAAATGCTTTACGCTGCTGGATGGTAGAGCTCTACGTAATTTTCCCATTATGGAGATGGCTAACATACCGTGCTTACCACTGAGCTAACAATAAATGTTAACCATACGATCAGGTTTTCTTGTATTGATTGTAGGGGAAAATATCACTAAT
The DNA here is from genome assembly GCA_029706075.1 of Aldrovandia affinis. NCBI lineage: Eukaryota > Metazoa > Chordata > Actinopteri > Notacanthiformes > Halosauridae > Aldrovandia > Aldrovandia affinis. The sequence continues at coordinate 1,932,025 of JAINUG010000033.1, forward strand.
TTGTCCATTTACTCATTTGTCCATCTACTGCAGAATACTTTGCTAACTTCACTTGTGACTGGTGAGCACATGCTTGCAAAGCACATAGCAGCCTTACGTTTTCAGTGAATGAGTGAGTTTTGGCTGAATAGAAGTTGCTTATTTGGCACTGTGTGGAATGTGCAAAATAATAAAAGTATGTTTGCCATGGAATATTGTAAAACCTGGAAAATGTTTCTCTCTTTAGAAGGGTCTCTGACAATTGTAGGCCAAGTTCAGCATAAAACAAATGGTGATATATCCTGCTACAGTAGCTAGGTTGTTAGCTTGTTCTCTTTGCCAACCTTGTAGTCTAGTTTGTCCACTTGTTAGAAGTTTGTGGTATCCTTTAAATTCTGTCACAATAAATATACAAAATAACACCCAGTAGTTACTTTGTTTGGCTATCTGGCTAGCATTAGTTTTGAAGGCTTGTGCTAACTAGTTAACAGTACATAGGTGAGCCCAGCTGCAGCTGTCAATAGCTGCATAGTAGCTTGTAGATGCACCTACAATCAGGTTAGTTAATCATATCTCTTGTTGGGCTGTAAGGACAATAGTTACAAACCTGCAGCAAACCAGCCTCCTTTACATCTACATGATCAATATTTATTAAGAAGAACATCCCCAACTAGCAGTATGTTCCAGATTGGCGAAATGTCAAGCCATGTTTAAAACTTAGTTTGTGCACCTATTTTGCAAAGCGTACTACAATATTGTGAAATAATTTTTAAAAAGAATACATATATCACTGCTTGACTTCAAAATGGAATGTAGGGAAATCTGTTTGTTGGTTATTTGCCAACTTCGTGACAGATGAAGATTAGCTATAAAAATAAATGCCCTATTGTACACCCAAATAAAATAAAAACATATTTTTAAAATGTCCTTGTCTCTCCCCTTCCCCTACCCTCCACAGCCCCAATCGGATGGCAACAGCAACTTGAAAAAGAGGGTTAACTCTGTGGCCCGGAGCGAGGCACCCACGGAGCAGTTCTTGCCCCCACAGGTGCCCGCCTTTGTCCAGCAGGGAGATGCCAGCAACATGCTGACGGGCACCAGCATCATCGACAAGTATGCCCGCATCCTCTTCCCTCTGTCCTTTGGGGCCTTCAACCTGGTCTACTGGATTGTCTATCTCACCAAGGACACCATGGAGCTCTCAAGGTACTGAGGCCTGTACGTGCTCAAATGAATGCGTATACTGTAGCTGCACATTGCCAGTTTGAACAAATGTGATGGGCAAAGGTTTTTTTGTTAATCCTTTCCAGCCTTATGCACATGCCTAGCAGTGCCACTTCAAAGCATTGAGAATATACACCTCCCTTTAGTATGTTGTTTTGATATTTCTTTGCTTCAAAATGAAGCATTGGGTTACCTTTCATAGCTTACATGTTATCCCTTTATGTTGGATATTTACCGAAGCAGTTCATTTGAGTACCTTGTGCAAGGGTAAAGCAGCAGTGGGACTCCACCGTCTGGTCACAAATCCAGTTCCTTATGCCGCACTGCCTCACACAACCTGAACAATTATATTGTGGTTAAGTGAAAATGGGTTATTGTGAAACTGGGTAGTAGTTTTTGAGAAAGGTCAGAGATATATTTGGACACATATATTTGCCCCATTGTATTAAAATTAGGTATGTTTTTGGAAGATGAGCGACATTAAATATCTTATCTAGATTTATCAATTGTGGTTTCATCTTCAGTCAAATTATTATGATATCATGTATTGCAGCGGTTCTCAAACTATGGGTCGCGACCCCACTTGGGGTCGCCAAAGGGTCATGATGGGGTCGCCAAAAATAAAAAATTAAATATATATATATATATTTTAACCATGAGCATTTCTTTACATTTTTTTAATGAAAAACAAATTGCCTGTTTTTTCGTAAAATCTGTCTTTTCTGACCGATTATTTTTAATCTACCGACATGCATGAGTTGAATCCAACGCATGCGTTTAACGTTACTGCACTACCCCATGGCATGTGTAGCGCGCCAATACAGCAGTCATGAAAATGGACACGTTTGTTGTCAGGAGTGGTGCTGGAGGTGAGTTAAATTCTAGCAAAAGACCAGCAGAAAATTACAAAAATACAAATAAAACAAAAAGGAATAAAATAAATTATGACCCTAAATTCCTCACCTACGGCTTTACATGGACAGGACATGAGGAGGACCCAAGACCACAATGTGTCGTGTGTGGGGAAGTTCTAGCTAACGAGAGCTTTAAGCCATGTAAAATGCAACGCCACTTGCAAACTAAACACAGCGCATTACAAGCAAAGCCGCTAGATTTCTTTCAGAGGAAACAAAAAGTTTTCGGCATTGACTTTAATTAAAAATAAATATAGATCATGTCTGAGAGTTGAAGGGGATCTCCGCCTCTTTCTCAGCCCGGCGCAGCCATGCATCAATGAACTGTGTTCAACACTCCAAGCACATCCATCCCATTAAGTAGGCTAAGCAGTCTGTTTTATTTTTCATAAAGATATAGCCTGTGAATGTACTGTATTTGCTACTATTAAGTCTGTTTTATTTGTTTTTCATAAAGATATAGCCTGTGAATGCATTTGCTACTATTTTGGAAGTAGACGACCAATATATGTTTATGGACTAAAGTTTTTCAGCGTTGTAATTGCACTATCATTTATGTATGGGGTCGCGATTTTTTCCCACCCATGAAATGGGGTCGTGGTGTAAAAAAGTTTGAGAAACCCTGATGTATTGTATTGGCAAAGAAAAGTTTAAAACCATCATATTTGACCAACACTAAAAAAGCTTGGTTTTTAAAGGGGGTGGCTCCTGGACTTGAACAATTTGTTATTATGTTCAATCAAAATACATGGAATACAGAAGAATAGTGACCCTTTCCTTTCAATAAAGAGGAAATGCTTCAATTAGCACACCAAACATTTTCGCCTCAAACGGGCCTCTGAGAAATGGTTTTAAATATCCTTTTCATTTTCGTTGTTTAGTTATGTCATTTGTACAACATTTGAATATGCATCCATCATTTGTCCTGTACTACAGTCTCATCACCATAACAGGTCTTGTGATGCCTTGAAATGTGCTATAAATGGTTACTGGAGTCTTTATGTGATCACATATCATGTGATTTTTATGTGTAAAAAAAGACATGAGCCACCCCCTTTGAATTTTTATATATTATTATGTAATAAGCATTGTATTTACCTGAAAGAAACTTCAGGTTCATAAATGTCAAATTGATGACAACGTTTTGACATACGTGGGGGGTCTTTTTAAAAATCTATTCTAATTGCAGTCTAAATGTCATAAAATGGTCAGAGTGGTGCTGGTAGTCTTAGAGTTCAGTGCTGAGAATGTGTGGGCTTTGCCGTGGGAAGTCTACACTGAGGAACGGTGATTAAAGATAAAAATGATTATGCTGTTATGTTATATTGATGTCAGTCTCTGGCTGTCTCTAAAGGGCACAGAAGAAATACATTTTCATGGCATTCTAATAATTTACAGCTAAACTTCGTCAAAGCAAAAAATAGCATTACAATCAACTTCAGTTGTCCATTAAACGATTGAAATATTGTACAGTGGAATTGCTTAGTGTGTGATGTGCCAGCTGCTGGGCTGATAATGTCCTCCCTGTTTGACACATCGTTTATTGTGGCCCAGTGTGTGGAGAACTACATCACCACTCGTGTGGCTTAAAAAGAAAAGAAAAGTTGGATAACGCAACACGGATTGTCCAGTTGGCCCCAAGAGGAAATGCCTTGGCTCTAATAAAACACAGAGTGCGCACATTACGATGCAGGTGTAAATCACGCACAGTTCCGGCCTAATTAATAAAGTCTCGCTGTTTCTGACTGCAGCTCACTAAATAAAACGCACGCAGCCCCGTGTGCAGCCAGTGAAAACTGTTGAAATGTGACTACAAGAATCTGCACCTGGAATATTATTTTTTGTTTGGTTGTTTGATCCTTCTTTCTACGTTTAAAGATGAAGCCAGATATTTTTTGCGTAGAAATGTTGCTATTTCTTTGTTTTAATGCCATGGTTCTGTTTGATGAAAGATGCACTGTATAATATGATGCCGTTCATGCATACCTGCATGTGCCCGCCCACACACACACACACTCTTCCATCTGTTTTTAGTTGGGTACCTTCAGATATCCCGGTATGATTGCATATCTTTCTAATAAGGATGCACATGTCCTTGCAATAACAAGTGAAGTGGATCCTTGGAGGAAGAGAAAGGGCCAGCCATTTCAGCCTCATATAAGCTCCATTTTAAAAGGCCTTTTTCAGACTAGAGAACACAATGTGTGTGTTGGTATTCTAACACATGAGAGGCCAATGCACATGTAATGTTAAGATATTCTCTGCTCATCTCCCTTCTGGCCTCGGTGCCATTGATCTCCTACAGGCTGCGGGAGACGTGCTTCCTGCCAACCGGAATCGGGCTTTAAAGCCAGGTATCTCTCTTTTTTTCTTTGAGTCAACAAAGAATTAAAGGCACCGTGACATAATTAAGGAAAGGACTTCACACTACGGGAGAAGAAATCATGAAACAGGAGTGAAGTTTAAAAAAGAAAAAAAAAGAAAGAAAGAAATCACCCTTGTGAATTTCTTCATCAGTGTTCATAGCAATCAAGAGTGTGCATGTCTGGCGTTTAGTTGAGCTGAACCTTATACAAGTACATATACGGCATATACGTATAGTGCAGTGTGGAGGATGCACAAGAGCGTGTTTCAGTCAGTTAATCAAACAGACAAATTCCAGTCAGTACAGCGCTATTTACAGTAGTTGCCGCAGATCAGCAATATGCAAAGATTTATCTTGGAAAAGCTTCTAAACACACTAAGCTGTACAAGTGTCTAAACACAAGACATTAACCCATGTGTGCCCTGTTTTACTGATAAGTATTTTGCACATGGAAGCTAAATGCAACAGATCCCAGGTCCTGTAAGAGAAATCAAATTACATTAGAATGATGTATGCTGTCAAGCACTGCCTACACTTCTGACATTTGTTAACCGCTACTATTAATTAACACAGACTGTAACGGAGCAGGCCATTACAGGCGTTGCAAAGTGCACCCAAGGGCACAATGACAGCAGAGATAGAAAATAGAACAGAGCCAGGGACCACAGCTGGTATGCAGAGCAATGAATGGACATGTGTCCACTCAGGATACACGTTTATGTAGGGCCGTACCAATGCCTGCTTTCACTGGTAAAATGGGCTAATAAACGGCTTCTTAAGACTTTGAGCCTCATGGGATCAGTAATGCTCGGTAATCATTTATTGTGCTTTCCTGTTAACCAGCCTAATTGTTTTGCATGTTCTATTACAACTCCTGACTTTGGCAGTGTATAGTTTGGCTGAACAAGTTACAACTGTTCTTGGTTTTTGATTTAAAGCTCTTCTGTAGGACCATACATTGCTTACTGTTTCATGTCTGATCTACATAGTATAATAGACCTAGGTGCATTTCCTGAATTATTTCAAACTGTTGAATCGGTTGATTAATAGTATATATTTTATTTGTATTAACCCCTGGATAATATCTTAATGATATGTTAGTTTACAGATTATCAGTTGGCCTGCAGGTCTTATCTGATTGTTACCAGAACCCCCCTCCACAAACGTTAACTTTACTCCTTGGAAGTCCCTTGCTCTAGGGTTATCATCTTAGCTTGCTCATTGCTTTCGCCACCTCATACAAGCTTCTCATTTTTTTCTCTCACTTTTGAAGATGCACAACAGACAGGATGTTGTATACAAGTTGTATATTTGCATTCCCCCCCATAGTTCTACATTTCTTTCAACTCCCCACCAAGGGGATGCAGACAAAGCCTTTTCAAAGATGTGACCACGAGGACAAAATGGTACAAATAGATTTCCACCGGCTATGTATGCCAGAGGACGTAATGTCGGCCACAACCTGCCCAGTAGTGGGGTTTTTTAAATAATGAATAGATCTATCCAGGACAGACATTAAGAAAACACATTTGCTAGAAAGGCTTTTGAAGACCAAGCTTTTTTCATCTCTGGAATCTACCTGTAGGCGATAAGCCCAGTCTTTATTGCCTACTGGAGTGCGGAGCTTGAGAAACTGCTCTCTGTGTCTCTCATAAATCAAAACCAGTGAATGTCATATTGAATTCCTCCTCCCCAGTCTGGGCCTTTCTCATGTCTTTGGTATAATGATCATTCAATTACTGCCTCTCAGCCAGAAAATATAGGAGTCCAAACTGTAAAAATGTAATCCTAATGCATCTTATTTCTCTATGCAGTACCACTGACAAATCAGTATTTTGCTAATGTCCCTCCAAGAAGATTAGCCCATGTCTTAATATATCCCAAGCGATTGTATATAATGAAGCCGTATGTAGAATTTCTATATTTTCTTTGAAAGCCTGATAATGGAAGTCTATAAGGAAGCACGCCTGTGCCAGGTTCAGTCATTACCAGTGGTACCAAAGTTTCTAATCTTGTGATTGTAAATTTGGTCCACACATTACACCTTCCCCTCATTGTACAGCAGGTTCCGGAGTCCAACAGTAAATGGCAATATAATTGGGTTAGTGAGGGGTGCAGTGTTTGGGACAAATTAAAAATGTGCCATGCACATTGTGAAAGTGTGGTTTCAGGAGCATTAAAAAGGTTTCACAGCTACAGGGATAAACAAGGAGTCAAACTTGGGGAAAAAAGTGATTAATTGATAAAGACATCCTGGTGATACCCAAATATTAATGGCACTTGATACATTGGATTTCAGTTTCCAAGTGCTGTCCATTGGTTCAGAAAGGAAACATTGGATAAGAACAGGCACTTACTTAAAACAGGTCAGGTGAAGTGTCATAATGGTGTAAGCAACTGTATTTCACTGCATTACTATACAAACTCAGTGTTGATCATACAATCTGAAGACCATGTCAGCAAAAAGGAGATAATGTATTCCAGTTTAATTCTCTCTTTTTTTCTTTGATCTTTTTCTCTTGGACATACTGGCAAATTTGCATCATGTTTAGGGAGAGCATTCGTCAATTGTTTTGTCTCCACTTCCGAGGTTACACTAACTCAAGGAACAGAGCTATCTGTAGAGATTGCAGCACATCACTGGGGCTTGGCACGTTGTGTCCTCTTCTTGTGCTATCATCGGGGAGATGTCTGCTCCTGTCTCCTTTGCGTTGATCACACACGGGGACAACTGGATCACTCGGGAGGCCAGAGGATTCACTGTCATAATTGATTCAAACTCAAATTCAAAGGTGGTGAAGTAAAATATTTGCCTTTAAGCCACAGGAGCAAAAAACAATGAACCACAGTCTACTCGAGAATGTGATTTAAATAATACCATTAGTTATGCATATAAATTTGTTTGGGGTTTTGCATAGTGCTCTATAGCTGACAAAGAGGTGCGCAGGCTGCAAAACCTTCTGGCAAAGGGATGACATTTTTGTACACACAAAATAACAAAATCTGAATGTCTAGAGAAATAAAATATGAGTCATACATATTTGTATGTCAATTAATTTATCAAAAACCTACTTACCAAGTTTTGACAGCTCTCCATCGTCCGGTTAGAGTGGGCTTTCCCACCCATTCATATTTATTCATCAACCTCCTCATCCGTGTCTTTAAACCGTGGCAGATAAAATTATATTTGCTTTACTTGCAGGCCTGGAATTTGAATGTGAATGTGAAATTCCTGCCTTGTTTATGTGGCTCTGGCAAGATGTACCAATAAAACAGTTTTATAAAGTTACCAACTGGTTTCCCTGATGTGAAATGACCATTTGGTTGTACAAAGTATAGTCTTCTTGCAATAAAAAAAACGATTTACAGTCCAACCAAAATATGACATATAATTAACATGTTTATTAAACACTGTACTTCTGTAAAAAGGGTCATTATTCTTCTATTTTCCATTTATTTTGACTGAAAATAATAACTGAAATGTGTTGACTTTCATGAACCACCCCCTTTAAAACAATTAATGAAAAAATTGGGAACCATTCCCATACCTGTAATAGAAGTAAATTCTCAACAGGGGTGGTGTATTTAAGGCCCTTCTCCACAGATGAACCAGTCAGGACTAATTAGACTGTGGTTGAGATTCCAATTGCTGCAAAAATGTACATTTGCACTAACTGCAGTCACAATTGGCATCCTGTTCGTTCATGTGGGTTTGAACTGCAGAGCAGTAACTACTGTTCCACACCGACGTGGGGAAGGTTTTCTGTAGGTGGGAAACAGGCCTGGGCTTTCTTGAGGCAAAAAAAGCAAAGAAATAAACAAGCAGAATATTTTCACAAGGTTTTTTTGACAGCCCATAAGCTGGAGACTGATTCAAATAAGTAGGCTTGCACGTTGAGGCTAGGAAGAAATCAAATAAGAACACCTTCGGCGTGCCGTTTCACACCGTTCGCCGCCAGTCCATTTGTGTGCTAATGTAAGCATCTCCCACTGCATGCGCCTGAATTGAAGGCTTTATTCTCTTTCATTGAGTCACCTCTCCGGCGCTGCGACCCCCCCACCCCCATTTGCCTGTGTGAATTTCCTGGTGTGCATATCCACTTATTTCTGGTGTTTGTCTGGTTTTTTTCTTTTTGTGTGTGTTACAGGGATGGCGCGTGAGCACCTCCTGGATTCTTTCCTGCTGAAGGACATTCGCAGGTCAGCAGGGCAACATTGAAACATGACAGGGCTTTGCTCCTGTCTCGGTTTGTTGGCTTTTTTCTCTCTCTCTCATTCTCCTGGATGGGGTGGGTGGTGTTCGGGAAGCGGGAGGGTAGCCTTCACTGAGTCCCATGACTGGGGGACTCATTTTGGCTCCTCACCGGTGGACCTGATACCCATTTTGTTCCAAGCAGCCCCGCCCACCACACACAAATACACATATATTACTTCCGCTCTTCTCTTCTTTTTCAAGTATAAAGATGTTTCCAATCTATTCCTCCTGGTTAAAAAGAGGGCCTTCAAAGTATTAGCGGAGCGTCTGATGTGAGCCCCCAGGGTGCCACCACTTGGTCTGTATGAATGGGAAAACGTGAACGTGAACATGAACGTTCGGACACGGGACCCAGCGGAGGAGAACTGAACTCTGAAGGCTCTTTGTCTCCATCCCCCATCCTCCTCCTCCTCTTCCTTCCCTCAACTTTATGATTGTATTATTTCTTTTGTGATGACACTTCAGTGTAGGCATTTTTTTACAGCCAAAACTCTGCCTGACTTACAGCAAAGTGGATTTCAATACGTACACACACAGAGACACACACGCATGCACACAAAACCTTACATCAAATGTCATATGTGAACATTCTACCAGACTTAATGGAAATCTTCATCTTTATCATCTTTAAAGTCATAGATCATAATTTAATGTGATGTTCCTTACCTTTACTGATGTTCCTTTTGATTTACCTAATTGGTATGAGTGCTTTCATGTCTGGAATACACTCCTGCAATACTGGACCAAATCACATCTTAAAAACATTTGTGTTATTTAGTGGATGGCACTCTGCATTACTCTGCTCAGACATGTCTTTCATTCAGATTATGAACTTGCTTTCAGAAGCTCTGACGTTGAAGCGTGCTACCTAGATCTGTGGAACATTCGGTCATCAATTCATAGATGGGCAGTTTGTCCATAAGAATATTTCTATCTTTTGGAATTTGACACTGTTTAGATTGTGCTCAATTTGTGCTCTCGGTGATGCACTCTGACTGTGTGCCCTGTGGGAGTCGGGCCCTTCGCCGTGTGCTTGCATTTATACAGAAGCTTGCATGGGGGAAAAGGATTGTGTGCAATTCATCAATTCAGAATCCGTTGCACTGCAGAGACAGATCTGTTTACTGCTATTTTATTAGCATGTGTTTGTGTTGCAAATGCCCTTATTCATTGTGAATCACATTGCCTATGTTTTTGTTCAAATATTTCCTCCAGTATATCTTTACTGGGTACAGAGACATAGGATTTGAACTGGCAGTATTCTTTCAAGTCAGGTTCGTTAACCACTATGCCTCAATGCTGGACTAAATGCCAAGACATTGGAAAAATCTCCAAAACTCATGTAGTGCTCTAGAGAGTTTGTTAGGCTCTCAAATAGTATTCATAATGCCAGTATAGTCTCCTAACACAGAGCATTGGCTTGTGATGCTCTTCGCTGAAGTCAAGCTGTCTTGTTTGTCAAACCCATGTCAGTACAAACAAGACAAATCCAGTAGTGGCCATCCCTATACATTATATATATATCAGGGTAATTCTTTTTGGAACCCACAAGCAGTGTAGCTCAGAAAAAACCCTTTCATTTTAATTGTGAAACACTGGCCCTTCCTGGCTGAGCTCTGACAACAAGTATCTGATGTAGTGATTTCCTGGCAACAGTGCACCACTGAAGAAATATATACTTTGTGTAATATTGTTCCTTTTTTGTATCATTTGACTTCATTATGTTTGAATATTTATATAATTACACTGTCATGAATTGGAAACCGGTGGAAAGATGGCGTGTAATTATTCAATAAGCTTGACGGCTGTCATTCTGTTCACTATAAACAGCACCTCACACACACACTCAATTATGAAACAAACCAAATTCATCTTTTAATTAGCTTAACGCTGTATTTTCATAATATTATTTTCCAGCTCCAATCAAATGGAAGACCAACATTTTTAAATTACCAGCAGCTTTCAATTAATATACTGACATCTAAATATATATATGAATATCCTGTTTCCAATTAAAAAATGCACAAATCCTAGCACAAACTCGAACATTAAAACACCCACGCATATACAGTAGCTTCGGAAAGTATTCAGACCCCTTCACTTTTTCCACACTTTGTTGTGTTATAGACTTATTTTTAAATAGATTTTATAGATTTTTTCCACCAATCTACACACAATACCCATAATGACAAAGCGAAAACACGTTTTTCGAAATTGTTGCAAATGTATTAAAAATTAAAAACGGACATTTTTGAGTGCTGCAGAGATTATTGTCCTTCTGCCAGGTGCTTCCATAGCTGCAGAGGAACTCTGAAGCTCTCTTAGAGTGGCCATTAGGTTCTTGATCACCTCCCTGACCAAGGCCCTTCTTGCTCAGTTACTGAGTTTGGCCAGACGACCACCTCTAAGTGGTTCCAAACTTCTTCCATTTCACAATGATGGAGCCTACTGTGCTCCTGGGAACTTTCAATGCTTTAGATGCACTGTGCATTGTGGGACCTTGTATAGACAGGTGGGTGCCTTTCTAAATCATGTCCATTCAATTGAATTTGCCACAGGTGGACTGCAATCAAGTTCTAGAGACATCTCAAGGATGATCAAAGAAAACAGGATGCATCTGATTTCAATTTGGAGTGTCATAGCAAAGGGCCTTAATACCTAATTATGCATCGGAATCAGCGTTTTACATCGCAAGTTTTATAAGGGACTGCAAATGAAGATTTATGCCGTGTAGCTAGCTAGCTAATAACAGGTACCTACCAGATTTTGGAAATGCAAGGAAGCTGTCTGCACATGTGCAATCGTGTTGTAAACAAAATAAAATGCAAGAACAGCCAAAGATGTGGTGGGATTAAATGACATTAGCAGACACCCCAGGTCCACTATTATATTATTTAATATGGGTTATTTAGACATTTTAGTAGGATAACGGTTCAAATATTGTTTTCCCGCATGAAAATAGCTTTTGCCATGTGATTTACTTGGTATTATGTTAAGTTTATGATGGTACTATTTCATATTTTAATATCATGGTATACTGCCATACCAGTATACCATCACACCCCTGTTTATAACACAACAAAGTATGGAAAAAGTGAAGGGGCCTGCATACTTTTCAAAGCCACTGCAAAGCCAGTCCATGCTTATCAATTTGGTATTCTGTATTATTATTATTATTATTATTATTATTATTACTTTTCAGGGTGGGCTGCATAGTTTATATTTTTACAAGTCCTTCATTTACACAGCTGAATATTTGCTGAAGTGATTCAGGTTTATGTACCTTGCTCAAGGGTAAAATGGTAGAACCCCTGTGTTTTGAACCTGCAACCTTCTGGTTTCAGAAGTGTTCATTAAAATGTCTTTCTATGCTATTCCTTTCTTCTTTTAGGAGGTTGTGATTAATATTGTGTTTTAACTGACCCACCTTAGCTGTAAACCAGCTGTACATGGGGTGTTTTCACAGAAACCTGACCTGGGTAGACAATACAGGTATGTTGGCCAAGAATAGCTTGGCCCAGAGCCCCATGTGAGTTAAGTGTTGTGCTGCGTTAAAGAAGGTATTTTGCTTACTTTTTGCTTATTTTAGGTAGCATGGCCCTGTTTGCATATCCTCAACAGTTGGGGCATGACGGGGGGGAAAAAACTGTTTAATTTGCAAGCTGTGTCAGATACGCATTTAATCAGCATCATTCACCACAATCCTTGTTGCTGTGATCTATCAAAAGCAGGAATAACACAGGCGCATGAGCATAAAATATTGCATCTCCATCATAAGCTGGTAAGAAACTGCACAAATTTGCATTGCAAAAATGTTTTTTTATTTTTTTATGCGGGTATAGGGCGATACCAGAAAAGGCCAGTGGGCTTACCAGTGCTGCCTCTGTGGGTTAGACTGCAGACCCCCCAATGTTGGTTTGCATTAGTGCAGCAGATGCACATCTAAGGCGGGTCAGTGGAAACCAGACTTTGATCAATGTCCAGAGGTTTAACACATGAATCTATCTGCTTTTGCGCAGTGATGCTGGAATGTAATGAGTACATGCCAAGGAGAAGTGTACATACTGGGACCATTTTTGTAAATGAATTTTGTGAATTTTCTATGCACTTATTGTTGTGGGAGTAATCTAGCAGCTGCAGAGACTTTAATTTAGTTGTAGAAATGATGGCAGCTCCTAAAATGTGTTCAGGCATTTCAGGTTCATAAAATGTAAATGAATACGGTTGTCGTGACCAAATGGGTTTTATACCCATTTTATTTCTCCCAACTTAAAACACATATGTAAAATATATAAATAATATATATAAATATAAATACAATTTGCTCCATCACAATTTTTTTCCTGCCAGTGGATACATATTGTACCTTGATACTATGGCGTTGCTATGTTTTGTATAAATCCAAATGTTTGTAGTTGGGAGAATTATTATTATTATTTTTTCTTACCGATCAATGGTTATTATGAGATGTGTAAATTGACCTAACCTTATTGAGTGTCTTAATGTTAAATTATTGGTACCGATCAAAGTACCGATCAGGTAAGATATAGTACGTATTTGTAATTGCACCTGTAGGTTTTTTGATGCATGATTGTTTTAAAAAAATTTTTTATTTTTGTCTCTACAGCATTTGCTTTTATCTTGTATATTGTGATGCTTATATGTTTTTTACCCTAGATTATTCCCAGTTGATGCTTGTTTTCATGAAAGAAAAATATTTTACTATTCAGAATCCGCTTTTGTTACATATTGTATTTATACCAGTTTGATTAATGTAATGTAATGTCCTTATATTTATTGTCCCCAGGATTTTAAAGAATATTTTAGTTATGCTGAATAAATTGAACTTGTATATTTATGTGATTGCTTCCTACCTACTAAAATAAAGTTTATCTACAATCGTCCTTTAAAATAAATTGAAATATTTACATACAGGGTTTTACACCAGACATTGATTTTGCTCCACATTTGTCTGAATGCTTTGTTAATGAGAGTAAAGGCAAACTTAATTGTCAGATTAAATACCTTGTGTACGGTCCAACACACTTCCATTAGACTGCGTGTCTACAGTTGAATAATGCTATATTATTTATGTGTATCCATGCAGATTTTGTAATGATGCAAAACCCAATATGAGAGTACTCCTACCCCTGGAAACTTGATTTGAGTTTCAGCACTTTCTGACTTCAGGAAATGGATTTAGTCTGAGTAGGGGGACATTTGGATTTAGTCTGAGTAGGGGGGACATTTCTCTTAGCAGGATTATCAGACTGGGGGATTTTCTCCCAAATGTAGGGAATAAAAAAAATTCACTGGGGAGGTTTTGGCGTTAATGATTGATGCTGGATTTTGAAAGGAGGTACGGATATGGGCTGCTGGGTGGCTCATCCTGTTAAGGCCCTGTTGTAGTATATGGATGAGCACCATGGTCTGGTATTGAATCCAGACCGTGTCAGTGCCGACTGGCCAGCAGCCCTGAAGGGTGACACATGATTCGCGGTAGCGTTGCCGAGGGAGGGAGGGAGGGAGGGAGGGAGGGAGGGATTCAGTTGGCCAGGATGTCCGTGTCTCGTCGCACACCAGCGACCCTCGCTGGTCATTCGGGCGCCCACAGTCTGGCTGTATAAAGCTGTGCATGAAGTGTCTTCCTCCGACTTGTAGAAAAGAAAAGAAGAAAAGAAGCGGTGGCTGACATCATGTGTTCCGGAGGAGAGCATGCACCTGTCTACGCTCTCCCGAATCAACAGCAGAGGTTGCAACGAGGGTGGCTTAGAATACGATTGGGCGTAGCAAATTGGGGGGGTACTAAATTCCCTGGCACCTACCAATGGTCTCCGAGTACAGAAATGGACCCTAAAACAGTTTTGCAACTTCATTCAACACTGGGAAGAGACTGCAGCTTTGTCTTTGTGGTCATCTACCCTAGAGTTCCTATCTAGACTCCTCCTTGTCATTTTTTCCATTTGTGTTTGTCTTAGAAGTTTGGGGTAGAAGAACAAAAGGGCTTATAGCACCACCATCATTTTTCCAGTTCCATCAGACAGTCATACCTAGGCATATAAGTGCCTTCTATTCAATAAACAAATTACAGCTCAGGCATTTGCAGAAAATTACACAGTAAGGGCTGCTTCAGAACACAAATAGCACCATTAAGAATGCTCAGACAATGAGAGCGACAGCCACGCATTTTACACAGGTGGATATTGATAGATTCTGGAGTGCGCGGCTTAAAATAACCATCCATCAACATGTCTGAAAAAAGCAACAGAATGTGCTCTCGTTTTGAACACGCCCCAACCCCAGTTGCGCTTGGGTTTCTATTTTAATCTCTTAAAAGGCTATCCAAAAGTTCATCTTTGATTGGTGAAGCAGTAATATATTGTAGCACAGTTTTTCCACAAAACGGGGGGAGAAGGTGGGGGAGATCAGTGAATCATAGCACACAGTACAAGATGCATATTAATGGCTGGTATAATTTTTGAGGAGTTGGTAAGAATTACAATTCTAAATTGCAGAATTAAGTCATTAGAATAGGAGCATTAAGACACTGCACACTGTTTGACTTTATGGTTGTACTCTTCACCTCAGCGTGTCCCTCATATGTGCTGGTTTAATGTATTCAGGCTAGCAGCGTGGAGTGCTGGCGCCAGGCCAGCATCTAACACCTACGACTTTACCATGGCGATCACGTCCAGGGTGAGACCACCAAACCTGGGCAGCAGCGCGGCGAGGACGACGAAATGACCCGAAACCGACCCTAACCCTCTGAAGAAAGGGATCCATTGCTAATCAAGCCGGCAGTGGGGTTACGCCTCTCGCCCGGACCCCGAGTTCTGAGAACAGAGCACATTAGCTGATGGCTGAGTGCATCGCATGCCCTGGAATGTCCGTGCGCTCTGAGAAGCCTCGGGTTACTTTTTCCCCCAGTCAAAAAGGGTAGAGTGCCACCTATTGGTGCACAGCCTGCAACCCTCTCCTACTCCTACTCTATGTCTCCTTCCAAGCCTCATTTCATTCAGAGTCCTCCCCAGCATGATTAAATACGGATTCAGTGAGTGACTGGTTACCAGTGACTAGCAGCACCTCTTCGGTCGTGTCTCTTTTTCTCACAGCATACAAGCGTTTGTCTTTAAGATGTTTGATGTGTGTGTCAGATCTGGGTGGGAGTGTATAAATGGAGTGAGGGAAAGGACAAGCAGCTCCCCCCCCTTTCCCATGAGCTGTGAGTGAGAGCACAGGCATGAAGCGAACAGCTGAGACTCAGCTTTCTCTGTATCCGTCAGAACCCACCGTATTGGGCACATCCGCTTTGTTCAAATGCCAGCCTGTCACATGCATTCTGATTCATCAACTTCTCTGACAGAGACAAAGGGAAAGACTGAAAGAGTGAATAAATAAAAGAATCACAGATGCAGAACTCTCCCGTCTTTCTGAAATGCCAAGCTGGTCTTCAAAATCTACGGCTATGAACTTGCTAAATCCAGCAACGTCAAGTGTCACACACTTGGCTTCAAATGACACAGCACTGTCTTTGTCAATAGCAGACCTAAATAAACCTTACAGAATGAATATAGGCGCCTATGCATCGTTAGTTGGGGGTTGATGCCATAGAACCTTGTTGATTTGCCTTTCTGAGAAGATCACAGAGGAAAACAATGATTTGATAGAACATTAACGGTTAACGCCATAAGGTACAAAGATCACTGCTTCCATTCTTGTTCAGGATTAAATACCAGAACCTCCCATTCGTCAGCACTGACTCCCTAGGGCCCAGTTCTGGGTCTTTTGGGGGGAACTAGCATGAGATCTGTAGATGAATTACATTTGTCAGGAAGCAAATAGGCTGCTTCTGCTTTTAGCTTTATATATATAGGTCCCTTAAAATATACTCTCTTACTGTACAGCACGTTTTATTTATTACTGCTTCCTTAGGCCTGGATTTGTACTTTTTGCTCCATGTAAAATACATGCCTTTTGATACAAAATCTGAATCTCTATCCCCGTAAGGGGCATTACCTCAGACAGGTAAGATTTTTCAAATGTGTTGCTAACCTACATCGTTGTTATCACATGGTTTTATTCTTCATCCTCCGGTATAAGGTATCTCTCAATAAGATGAGACTGAAATAGACATTATGCATCATTAAGAGGCACATAATTTATTGCCGGTGAAACACAAGCGTCGTTCATATCTTGTGAACAAAGGACAATAGCAATCACTCTCTACCGAATCCATCGTAAATTGAGATTATTGTATCAACTGTTGTGGGTTCAGCTTCCATCTATTAAAGGCGATTGTTCTTGTTTAATTTGATAGGGAACAGCATGTTCTAATTAAAATCCCTCAAGCGGGATGGTTAAAAATAACTTAAATCACTGACAAATGACCTCTTTCGATTCGCACTCTCATTCTTAACTTTCCCAACATGGCAGCTGCCTAGAAAAGAGAATATTTAATTAGGGATTAAAAGGGGCCCCTCCCAATTCCAAACAGTCTTATCTGCGTTCAAGATATCACATTCATCCTCGCAACCTTGCTGGTAGGTTGGTTGCTGAGAAGATGATGTTGAAATATAAATAATAGCAGTAGAATTCCTTACTTCCATGTTGCTGACCCCCTTTAACAAAGCCTATGTATAGCCAGAAAATTTACATAAATTAACATGCAATCAATCTTACTGAATGCACACACACGCATATGTGTGTATATATATATGCCAACAACAGGGTGGTTGTGGAATATGGGTTGAGTGAACATTGATATCTTATACCAAATACACACAGACACAAATACTTTTAGTTATCCTGAATAAATTGAACAAAATTATTCACACCCTTAATAAAATGAGCAAAAGAAACAATGCAGGTAATGACCTATATTGTGTGTTCAAAATTATATTTTAGACTAATACAATTGCTCAGAGAAATGTGTGTCACAATTATTCACACCCCTAATAATTATTTTAAATAAAGTCCAACAGAAATAAATCTGCATTAACATGCTATTTTTTAATGAATCTCAAACTTAAGGAACTGTATTGTGGCATCCCATGGCTTCTTGTTTCATTGGGGTATATAAATCATGTAATACACACATAAAATCAATAAATAAAGGAGTTGTTGACCTTCACAAATCATCAAACAAATACATAACAAACTAAAGCCACCTTCCACTATTATGTCAATAATAAGGTCAAAAACATTATATAAAACCACTGGAACAGTAGTAAATCAACCAGGTAGAGGACGCAAGTGCATCTTGCCCCACGCACAGTGAGGCAGGTTTGGGAAGCAAAGAAAAAAAAGGGCCACAGTTGGATATCTACAAAGCTTGGGTGCATCTTGAAGACACAAAGTCTACAAATCTACTATCAGATGCCACGTCCAAGGCAAGTAGGCTTTTCAGAAGGGTTGCCAGACAAAAGTCCTCTATTGAGGGAAATCAACAAAGATAAGCTTTTGGACTTTGCTGAATGGCATTGTAACTCCGATTGGAACTGAGTGTTATGGTCAGATGAGACCAAAATTTAGCTTTGTAGCCATGCACACCAGCGGTGGGTTTGGTGTCAGAAGAAGGATGCTTATGTTGAAAAAACATCATACTTATGGTGAAATATGGTGGTGGATCTTTGATGTTATAGTGTTGTTTTGCATCTACTGGTCCTGGAACTGTTGTTAAGGTCAATGGAATCATGAACTATAGCAAATACCAAGACAATTTGACTAAAAACCTGGTTCCCTCTACAAGGAAGCTAAGACTTGGCCATCTCAGACTCCACACTTGATACATGTGGTCTGAATTGAAGAGGGCAGTCCACAGGGGCAGACCGAAGGATCTGAAGGATCTTTCTTGAAAGATTTTGTATGGACTAATGGATCCTCCTTAAAGATCCTCCAATATGTTCACCAATCTCATAAAACACAATAGAAGACAGTAGTGTTATCCTTGCGAGGTGAGGGTGCACAAAGTAATGAAAACAGGGGTGTGAATAATTGTGACATTAATTTGAGAGAAAAAATATTACTTGTTAAACAAAACATTTTTCTATGAGTAGTTATTATAAAGTATTAGTATAAAATAATGTAATATCCCCATTTTTACCATACAATATAGCTCATTACCTGTATTGTTTATTTTAAACGTCTTTATCAAGGGTGTGAATAATCTTGGAGCGTACAGTGTGTATATATACAGTAGACTCCAGTTTTATTCACACCCTTGATAAAGATTAACAAAATAGATCGTATACAATAAACTATACAAGTAATAAGGTATATTTTATGCTCAGAAAATGCTGAAAATTCCAAACCTACAATACTAATACAATTGTTCAGAAAAACATATTTTGTTTTATTAATATTTTTTCCAGAAAACATCTGGATCACAATTATCCCCATGCCTAACTATTCTTTTAAATGTAATCCAACAAAAACAAATCTTCATAAATATACACCTTATTTGAAGTTCATTGGAAGGTTATGGAACTATACATTGGCCTTTCCTGTTTCCATAGGATATAAAAAGGAGGGAACAAACATACTGTGGTCAGCCATCATCATGGTGAAAGGCAAAGAAGCAAAGGCAAAGAAGCATCAGACAAAAGGTTATTGACCTCTACAGATCAGGAGATGGCTAAAAAAAATCACTAAAAAGTGATTTTCCGTTTTCCACTGACGACGCCTATATGACAATTGACTTTATGGTAGAGTTGCAAGATGGAAGCCTCTTTTGAAGACAATTCACCGAAAAAGGCGCCTTGAATTTGTCAAACTACATCTGAACTACAATTGGAACCGTGTCTTGTGGTCAGATGAAACAAAAATCAAGCTTTTTGGACATGCACATCCACAGGCCCTGGGGCCCTTATTAAAATAGATGGAACCATGGACTCCAGCATGTACCAAGAAATTTTGTCCCAAAATCTTGTTCCCTCTGCCAGGAAGCTACACCTTGGCCGGTGGACAGATGAACCTTCCAACAAGACAACGATCCTAAACATACGTCCAAAGAAACTACGAAATGGTTGCCAGAGCACAGGATCATAAGATAAGGCAAACAGTCCAAATCCGTAATCCATTTCCATAGTCGTTGTTCATTTCCCAAGTCTTTATCCAATACTTCGTTCTCAGGCACTCCAGTCGATAACAATTCAGTAAGTCATACACAAATGCAATCCAAATAATAGCAAACTCTCTTATCTCAAACCCACACTCCACGCGTTTCCCATACGGTACTTAGCAACCGGCTGGGGGCTATGACCCCTCTTTTTTTCCCGAGACGTCAGCTGTCTGTCGGTGCGTCTTATTTCCTCCGGAAAGGTTTGGGGTGGAGCCAGTGTATTGGCACGTATCTCCCCTATATCACCATTCCCCGCACCTCCCCGGCCATCTGCCACTATATATATATATATATACACACACAAACACACATACATACGTTTTAAATTTAGGCCAAAAATGTCTATCTTGGTTTCATCTGACCACAACATGTTTTGTCACATGCCTTCAGAATCTTCAGTGTTTTTTTGCATACCTCAAACAGGACTGAATATGGAGTAGTGGCTTCCTACTTGTCACTCTACTATACAGACCAGAATTTTAGAGAGCTTTCTGTGTTGACATATGCACACATTGACCACTCTTTGTCATAAAGTCCTGTAGCACCTTCATAGTTGCTATTGGCCTCTTGGTGGCCTCTCTGATCAGTCTCATTGCTTAGTCATCCAGCTTGGATGGACGGCCTGATCTAGGCAAGGTCCTGGTGGTGCCATGCACCTTCCACTTCTTAATTATGGCCTTGACGTGCTCCAAGGCATAGTTAAGGCCTTTGAAATCTTTAAAGCGGGGGTATTCAAATCCAGGCCTTGAGGTCCACAGTATCTGCAGGTAGTTGCTCCAACCACGCACTACGGTGGTTCTCTGTGGCTCAGTTGGTAGAGCACGGCGTTAGCAACGCTTAGGTTGTGGGTTCAATCCCCACTGGGGCCACATATACTGAAAAATGTATGCATTCACTACTGTAAGTTGCTTTGGATAAAAGCGTCTGCTAAATGGCATATATATATATATATATACTACACCACCTGATTTCACTAATTAGCTCGCTTCCCGGACCAAGGATGTAAACAAATTATTCTAAATCAGGTGGTATAGTGCGTGGTTGGAGCAAACACCTGCAGACACTGTGGACCTCAAGGCCTGGATTTGAATGCCCCCGCTTAAAAAAATAAAATAAAATAAAAATCACTAACCTTTTCCTTCCCGGTGTTACAGGTATGGTACGCAGATGCCTGCAATGATGTCTATTGCTGTATTCCTGCACTGATCTCGTGTGCTAACTATGATTGTTCCTACCATGTATTCATGCACATCTTGTAAGTCGCTCTGGATAAGAGCGTCTGCTAAATGCTTAAAATGTAAATGTTAAATGTTAAAGGGACACTGTATATATCTATATATATGCAGAGAGAGAGGTTGCATTCAGTCAGATTGATATGCATTTTAACTTATCTTCCCTCAGTGTTCAATGTTCCCCCAATGCATACTCCACAACTACCCTGTTGTTAGCTTGTGGATTCAGGAACTAAAGGGTATGGAAGAGGTTAGGGCATGCTCCCCTGAATCTCCACCAGGACTATGTCTAGATGATTCATTTAAATATTTAGTAACAAATACATGACTAATGCACTGATTGACCAATGATTAATGCACAAATGTAATTGCAGGAGTCTAATCAGAATAACACTGGGAAGGGTAAAGCCTGGCAATCCTCTTGTTTTCCTTTTATATTATGTCTTGCAATTACTATACCTACATTTTAGGCTCATTGTGAATAATTACATAGCACTTAATTCTGGGGTAATAAGTGACTATGTTTCTTTCTTTATTTCTTCAGTTGCTCAGGAACAATTAAATCCCCATTAGTCAGCAATTAATGTTTCATGCATGCCTAATGGTTTACTGTGACCAGTGTTACAAGTTTCCAGGCTGGGGGTGCGGCCTGTGGCCCCCTCTTAGGACCACGCCTTGCCTTGCAGTTTAAGGCGTGATGCGGTGATACCTCGCAGAGACGCAGCCGGCTGGAATGCTCGCTAACATGTGACTACAACCTTCCTAATGCCATGGCAACACCGTTTTCCGGACAGCTGAGTTAAAAAAAAAAAAACAGCGACACATTAATGAGTGCCGTATTTATGGGTTAGAGGAGTTTAATGCATTTGGCCCCCTGGCTCCCAATGCATGCGTATTGGGTAGAACGTGGCTCTAAATGATCGCTACCATTAAGAATGCCTGAAAGGATAGGAACAAAGCTCATGACTCATTGCCAAGATGGGCACACTGGCCCAGGGCCTCTCTGACAAGTGTGGCCAGACAATGTTCTGCTGCAGGGAGGCCTCATTAAAACCTGATCATTGTATCGATTCTCATGGATGTGCACTCACTCTCACTGCAGGATTGTTCGGGAAGTTTCACAGTTGGGCCGGGTCTGACAACAGCAGAAAATGAGGGGAGAAGGAGACCATTGCTATGAAGCTGCATGCTGTGGTCTTGGGAATTGTTGAGTGAGAGGCATTCATGTAGAGGATCTTACACATCTTACACAGAGTCAGAGCACTCCTTTACAAAGACCCAGAAGCTGGCAAGGGCTCTTTGGAGTAGGCCAATGAGCTCTACTCTCAAGAACTCTATTCCCAAACTCATCCCTCATCACTCATCATTACCACCTTTCTATGAACAACACAGAACACACCACTGGATTGCCTTCCCTATACATGACTCACCCAGTGTGTCATTCCAAACTATTTCAAGTGGTTATAATGAACCACTTGGAATTGGGGGGTTGGACAGGAATTTAGTGTCAGAAACCTGTCTATGGAACAAGCAGAGTTTGAAACAGGGTGACTGGGTTCTGGACAGGACAAGGTTCACACACACAAATTCCTGTTAAAGTAAGCACTTGAACGTGCAGGTACATACCTGATTCACTTCTTTTGACTGAATGTTTCCAGCTGGCTATTGACATACTACCACAAATGCGTCCATATTTGAGTGATGAGCTCTACCACATGTTGATTTATTCAGTGGTCTTATGATACTCTGTGAAAGGTCAATGATTTCACTTTAGGAGATAAATGAAAAAAATGGGGGGTGAAAAAAGGTCAAATAATGAAGTGGCAATGACTTTTCCAATATGCCAACATAAGCAGCTTACTACTATACATATGTAAGCCAAATGGGAAATACTGGGAACTAAGCCTATATTAAGGTTTTCTATATGCAATCTAACCATAGATTTGAATTCTGCCACTAGAATTAAAAACACCATAGGACCACTGTACACTCAAGAGAGTACAATAGAGTGCACATCTGTACTGTGCAGGGAGGGAGGTACACTAGGCCAAAGGTCTGAGAAAGCCCTCCAAGATAACAAACAGCGGACTTTCTTGACATTCAAAGTATCCGTTTGACTCTTTTTTCCCCCCGTCTATGATGTTTGCATATCTTAAGCTTAAGATTGATGAGTGTGTGAGTGGACTGGACAGAGCCTATGCTAATGAGTGCGGAGGAGCATCTCCTGGGCTTTCTCACAAGTTGGATGCGAGGGCAGAGTAACTCCTCTCTGCCCTGAGAGAGTGTGTTCAGCAAGGATAACCAAGGGGGGTGGGAGCTGCAACAGCTTTCGACATATATAAGGTCAGCTCTGCATAACCATGGAAACAAAACTGCCACAGTCTAGCAGCTCCTATCAAGTAACTTGAGTTTGAATTCACTCTGGTTAAAAATGTATGTTCCAGCTGTTTGTTTGCCTGATTCTAACATGCTCTCTCGCTCACTCTCTCTCTTTTAAAGTGACCAGCAATTGCATTGTTTTCTCTTTTTTCTGACACACGTTTTGAAACATTGTATAGTCCAAACCAACTAAGAGCTGTCCCCCTGTGATATTTTCTCCAAATAAGAGGACTGGACCAGAGGTTCTGTTGCATAACAGTCTTGCTGGAATGCTTGAAGTCTATGTGGGTAATTTCTTTTGGCAAAGCCCCCATATACTGTGCTAGTAGAGTGATCCTAATGGAAAGCTTACATAAAGACCTCTGTGTCTCACAGTCAGGATGTCCGTGGAAGCTCAGTGAAGCGCGCTCGTAGATTGACCGCATGCAGGGAGCTTGACTGAATGGAAAGTGAGCCCCTGTTCTGCCTTGCTCCTCGGTTAACAAAATCAATTCCCTATTCCGCTCTGCCATTAAAAATCATTTAGCGACCCGCAATCATTTCTCCCTGACTCTTTGTGTTTGGATTATTATATATATTTTTTTTTAAAGAAAAGAAAAAGACAAACATCATTCATAATGGTGATAAATCACCAAGCTCGCCTGGAGATGGGTGCTCGACAGTGATGAACACTACCTCGAGAGCACCCCCCCCACAACATAGTATCCCAGCAGACAGCGGCTGATGTAAATGAAAGGAACAAGGCCTACTCAAGCATATCACCTGATTGTTGAAAGAAATAACATTCTAAACCCCACGCACATGTCTCAAGACATGGTTTTTAGGATCAAACCAATGCTCTCGCTGCCTATTCACTGTGCGGTCATTCTGAGCTGAAGTCCACAGAAGGAACTCTTTCTGCGCACAGGACAAAGGCACAAATATTATTAGAATGTGCTTTATATCACATAGGAAAGGAATAGGATTTCACTAAGACTAAAAATGTTGCCTGTTGATTTGTAAAGCTTCTATATTTTAACAGTTGTTACCCACTTTCTAACGTTGATTGTATTTGGAATTGGCAAATTCTATGTCAAAGTATCATTTAATTCTCACATTTAGCTTTGGACAATAATTTGTCCTTGTGCACAGGAAAAAGCTGGCCCATATTGTTGCTCAATATGGACCAACTGGCACACAAGACCCAATTAAGCTGTACTCTATATTTGTAAGATAGTAAACAAATAGCATTCCAACCCATATTACAGAACTACAATCAAATGGTGTTTGGAGTGATTTGGCCACAGGATTTCTCTTTTCTTTTTCAAGTATGACAAAGAGATATCAGATACATTTCTGCCTCCCACATCATAGTGACCAGATGTAAATCATGTGTGGGTAGCCAAGCAACTGAAAAATGAACCCATAGGGAAAACACAATTCTTTACTTCAACACATTATTTTGGATTTAAACATCAGTTTAAATAATTTGGGATTTAAACAACATTAACTGACCTTTCATCAGGGAGCTCTCTCGGTTTTAATACCAGTGCCTATTTAAAAAGGGAAAAAGACACCAAATTAACCAAAATGCATACTAAGTACCATTTGTTGTGCACACACAGTTGAATATATATGTATTTATGCATCCATATAAATATGTATTTATCTAATAATCAAATTCATCAGTGGAGAAATCTGAATAGGTTCACTCACACATCAGACACGTACACCGCATGGATTATAATGATAAAGAAGGCTTAAAAGAGCGAGGCATCATGGGTATATAATCATAGTACACATATTTCTCAGCTCATTATTGGACAACAGACTAGAGCTAGTGAGTAATTATGATTAAAATTATATTATCAAATAGAGAAATAGCCAATATAATATATAATTGAATTTATCAATGAATCACAAAAACAAGAGTAAAAATATGTTTAATAAATACTCAAGCTCAGTTTGCTTTTTTTGTATGTGCATGGCCTATGGGTACACTGCCTGTGTGTGACACAATGCAGGCTCCATGTCACTCACACAAACTGTGGCATCATTCCCTTGTGCGGCAGAATCACACCCGCTCCTCTCCTGAATAAGAGCAGTGCACACTAGAGGGCATGTTGTTTTATCTGAGACCTGCTCCCCGCTCCTCCCCCGTCTGGGCCAGGATGGTGTGGTGGGGGGAATGGCAAGCGAGCGCATTCTCACTCCACTCCACTCCTCTCCTCGCGCCGGGCTGCTCTGACCCTCATCCTCCATTACCCCCTTCGGCTCTGTCACAACCAGGAAGGGCGTTCATATTTTACCCACCGCGTGGCTCCTTGCCATTCATCTTGTTAAATAAGGTGTGGAGAGGAGTCAGGGGGGGAGGGGGCAGGAGGATTGGGAGGCACGGGAGGCAAAGGAGGCGTGAGTGAATGCAAAGAGGCGGCTTTTGATAGGTGGCAGAGCTTGGTCAGTGCAAGGTCAGGTGGGCATGATGATGATTGATATAAATATGATATGGACCAGACACAATGTCACATGAGAGGGATTTTTCTGTCTGGACAGGATTTTTAGTGGGAATTTACTGCCATAATACTATTAACATATAAAACAATCATGAATTAGATTTAAACCTGGTTGTAATTATTATTATTATTATTATTAGTAGTAGTAGTAGTAGTAATAGTTGTATTTATATTTTTTATAATTATTAATGTTGTTGTGGTATTTTTTTGGTAGTCTTTTGTTAGTGAATTCTCCTGAATCGGCACACTATAAGAACACTTGTTTTAAACAACAACAAAAAACACTCACTTATTATTATTAGTTTATATTGCCTTGTTAGGCTGTAGGCAATTCTCTCTGCCATCGGGAATGGATCCAACATAAGGAAAGCAGACTTGTGGAGAATGCAGGCATCGATCCCGCTACCTCTCGCTTGCTAAGCAAGCCCTCTACCATTTGAGCTAACTCCCCATTGAAAAGATATGCTATGTGGGAATGTCTTTGTTGCTTTCCATAGCACACCAGAATGGAAAGCGCTCTACCATTTGAGCTAATTCCCCATTGAAAAGCTATGCTATGTGGGAATGTCTTTGTTGCTTTCCCTAGCACACCACAATGGAAAGCACTTTTGGCAATCAGCGGCGCTTTCTGTTTTTGCAGGCTCCACAGAATTCAATGACAAAATGGTGTACTGGTTAAAACTGTGGACTCTGAATACAGCAATCCAAGTTAGAATCTCGGTGCGACCTTAGCTGTTCTTTGGCCACCCTTTTTCACTTGTCTTTCAAACTGCCACCCGCCTCTCATGTTCAAAGCTTGCAAAGACTTGGCTTCTATTTGCTGGGGGCGACTGCTTGAATTGGCGTTCTTTGGGCTGGTTAGCTCAGTTGGTTAGAGCATGGTTCTAATAACGCCAAGGTCGCGGGTTCGATCCCCGTACGGGCCAGTCCTTTTTTACCCTCAGTTCATGGATCAAAGATTAATTTCCCTGTCTGGGAATCGAACCCCAGACTCCCGCGCGACAGAGGGGAGTACTCAACCCTATACTAAGGAGGAAAAAGGCTGGAAATGCCATGCTAGATTGCACATACACCATCTCATGTAAACCCTGCCTGCTTATTCGCCATAAACCTTTGTAGCATTTGCAAAATCATGTTCCAAATATCCCTCTTGCATCGTTCCCAACCTGCCGAAATAGCTCATTTGGGAGAGCGTTAGACTGAAGATCTAAAGGTCCCTTATAGCTGCCGAAAGCCCAACTTAAACTTACTGAAATGGTAAGACTTGAATGTTCCTCCCCCTTTTAAAAATAAATAAATAAAACATATTTTAACCAAAGTATTTAACGTATAGCCACCTTCGGTTTATGCTTGTGTAACCATCTGGAGCGTATTATACAGTTCTGATAAATACTTTCTGAAATATTCAACGTTTTAGCTCCATGCTAACTATCATAGCAGAGCAACGATAGCCAAGCAGCTTTGAGTTGATGTCATAATGCAGGAACTCCTAACAGCTTAGTTACCACACTAACCTAACCAGCTAGCGTTAGATAATTAACTTAAGACAACCATAATGAACCATGATCATTTGTATATTTTAAAAGCATTAAATGTCAGACTATTAGCTAAGCTGCACGAGAACAGGCATCCACATTCTTTTGTTTTTCCTGAGTAACCCCGATCAAAACTATAAAATGCAGTTAATACATTCAAAACTGTTGAATTGAATGTGTTCCTAAATTCAGATCTTTTTGGCACTAATTTTCTTCCATACCTGACTATGTTAGCTAGCTGCAAATAGTCAGCTCACAATAGTTGAACTTTTATCAGACTAATTGTGGCTTAAATCCTGTTTAATTTCACTACCTAGCTAGCACCTAACTTGTTCCCAGTTACACAAACAACGTTTGGTATTTAAAGCCTTAAATACTGGTTATCTATGACTATATTAGCTCAAATTAGCTAGCTAGCAAGCTGTAAATAGACTGTTAGACCGTTGGCTGGTCCTGTACGAGTGTGAGCTGCCTATCAAGTTAAAATTGTTACAACAGTAATTTTCGGTATTACTTTTATGCTTTAATCTTTTGAACAAAATAATATACTGCAAACTCCAAATCCACATTTCTTAGAAATCATATAATCAGTCTGAGGCAAACTTGTTTAACCTTAAGTGTCCCCGTTACAATAACAGTTCGGCATGTGATCGGTTTTACAAGCTATGTGAAAACGTAATTACTAACCCACTAGATGCGTTAGACACAGACACTACAAAATAATATCAATGCATTAGGCTTCTTGCATCATTTTCATTACAAAGTGCTAATTTTTGTTGACTGTCTTTTTTTGCCACAAGATTTATTTTTATTTATTTTACCAGGAAGTCCCATTGAGATTCAAAATCTATTTTCCAAGGGAGACCTGGCCAAGAATGGCAGCAGAGGTTACACAGTAAACACATAAAACATACAATACAGTAGAGATACAAAGTAATAAAAAATTTACAATAAAAAGGTCAAAGTCACAATCTATAGATCAGAAACAGGACCATACATCTTGCATAAGATTGTGAATATTTAGTTTGAACTGACGTAGAGGAACAAAGCTGGAGCTTTGACTGGAGATTGTTCCAGGACCAGGGTGCAAAGTAATCAAAATCCTTTTCACCAAAAACAGTTCTGATTCTGGGGACTTTAAGAAGAATGCAGGAATGTGATCTTAAACTATAGGCATTGGTGGATATTTGGAGAGTGGTCAAGTAAGTGGGTAGTTTACCAATAATGGCTTTGTAAATGAAAATTTACCAGTTTATCAATATTCTGGTGGCTAATGAGTTCCAGTGTAATTGCTGATACAGGACACAGTGGTGAGTTAATGGTTTGAGGTTAGTGATAAAACATAGAGCTGAGTGATATAGAGAATCTAGGGTCTGGAGGGCGGAGACATAAATAATGTCACAGTAGTCTAGAACTGGTATGAAGGTGAAGGAAAATAGTCTTTGCCTGGCGTATTGGAAAAATCAGGATTTGTATCGAAAAAGAACCCACCCAAGAGCTGAAAATCTAGCTTTTCTTTTAGCGTTATTTTTATTTTATTGAACTGTGTGGATTGCACATGTTCAAACTGGATAGGTGTTTGTTTCCATGCCTTCAGTAGTAGGGCCCTCAAGTTGTGAAGCAACTTAGCTTAGCCTCAGATGTGCTGATCAAAACACAAACATTGCACTTCAAAAAGATTAATGTTTCCCTAGGTTTACCATTATTATCATCATTATTATTATTGTTGTTATTATTGTCCCCATTATTTTCAGGTGAGAATATTCAGCATTTTGTACTTTCAGACTGTTGGGGTCACTGGAATAGAAAGAGTGCACATCCCAAGGCAAGTCTAAGAGCTGTAATTAGCAAATAAACTAAAAACAAAGTAAACATGAATTAATAATTGACCAGGAATAAGAGTCCATATTTGCTGCCGTCATTATTGATAGATGCATGCTTTTCAAAAATCGCATCCTTATTCTATATCACAAATGGGTGGCTGTTAGCCAGCTCACTCAAAGAGGGCCAAACTGCAGACAAGGTGGGTGCCGTAAGAGGCAACTAAATAACCACTTGACTCCACCTGTCAGTCTCTTTCCACTTCAAAAAATCCTCCACTGCCATGCATAGAGAAACAGACTGCCATGGGGTCAGTCTGCAGCATCACGGACAGAGCCACTCCCCTCAGCCCTAGCACAGTAAGTCGGTGTGCATGTGAGAGGACACATGCTGAACAAACCGAATGCCGATCAGTCCTCATCAGTATTGGAATAAAAGCTATCCTTGAGCTGTGTGTGTCTTCAGCATTTGCAGCATTCATCAAGCAGCCGGCAATCAGTTATCCATCACAGTAGGGTGATTTGTAAACGAGTCTGTCACACGCCACGTGACAATCCCTGGATGGGAACAGAGCCGTCTGGAGACGGAGTGCAGTTTGCCGGTCTACAGACCGGATTTAAAAAATTTTTTCTGTCTCTGCCCCCAGACATGGGAGAGAGACAGTGGGAGAGCAGGTTAACATAAAACAAACAAACACAAAATCTTCACCCTACTTGCCGCGAAGCATTCGGGCAAAAACAATTAACTAAAATAACAAGCTAAAATAATCAAACCATAAACGAAAGCCCTACATCCTCCGAGGGAGGAATCCCCTTCCGGGGCAACACAGAACAAACACAGACAATCAGCGGCTTTCCACACCGCCTTCACCCATTCACATTAAACACACATCAACACTCACCGGGACAGGGTAGAACTCTACTCACTGTCCCGACACACACATCTCCAGTGACTTTTCAAGTGCTTCCCAAACCCAGGCATACAGAGACTCAAACTTTCCAGTCCGAGTTCTCTTTTACCCCAAACATACCGAGACCCTCGCCACTCCTCACAGTGAGAGTTCTCTGGCGACCAGCCCCGAGACACTCTCCACTCTTTCAGTGAGAGTTCTCGGGCCGTTGTCCAGAGACACTCTCCACTGCCCGAGTGCAAGTTCTCTTCCAATCACACCGAGGGCAAGAGGCGGACCTTCTTTCAGGGCGCCCTCTCGCTCTCGAATCATGCCGAGGGCGAGAGGCAGACCCTCTTTCAGGGTGCCCTCTCGCCCTCTTTCACGGTCACACCGAGGGAGAGAGGCGGACAGTCTTAGGGTGCCCCCTCTCCCCCTTTCCCACACACACAAGAAGCACTCTACTCAGTCACTTTCGACAAACGCACACAGAACTCAACAAACCCAACAGACTTCACACAGACTCCACATATGGAAACCCCCTTGCGGGGAAGACACCACACACAGTATGTCACTCACATTAACTTACACTCCACATGATATGCCACGCGTACATTCACACATACAAACAACAACTCTTAATTCACACACATCAATGACAAGACAAGACTAACTCTCTAAAATATACACACGACAATCAATTTCATACGCACGTCTGTCTGTCTGTCTGTCTGTCTGTCTGTCTGTCTGTCTGTCTGTCTGTCTGTCTGTCTGTCTGTCTGTCTGTCTGTCTGTCTGTCTGTCTGTCTGTCTGTCTGTCTGTACACATAATGACAAAGACAAAAGACTAACTGATTCCCCACTTGCCCCACCTGCTCTTAAATAGGCTTACTTTTTGCCTGGCTCAGGTGGGACTCGTGAGGCAATCACCCAATCACAATCACTCAACACCAAACAATTCACATTCTCACACACAAACGCAATCAGTCAAGTGAATTCCAATCAATTGCCAATTACATAATAATTAAATCAATTATGGCCTTTGGAGCAACCTTCCGGGCGACAGTTCACTCTCACACCCTGTGAGAGTGCCAAACCTGCCCCCGGAAAGTCTCCCTGCTCCAAAGGCCTCCACAACATGTAAAATCAAAGGCAACCATGCCACTCCCATGTGGCCAAGACCGACACCCTCCACAGAGTCAATCTATCCAACAAATCCTTCTGCTGAATCCTTCAAAACCAGTCAAGACAAAGGTACTGTGGATTCATGCATGCGTATGTACATTTTAATTATTGCTTGTGTGTGTTTGAGTGTGTGTGCTTTTTGTGTATATGTGTGTGTCTGTGTGTGCTTTGAGTATGAGTTCAGGCAATAAAAAATGCAATGTTAGTAAAGTTTACTCAGTATGTTTCCTGCCTGTGCATGGGTCCTTGAAGACAATATGGGACATTCTTATTGCACATGTTAGTCTCACTCAATCTTATACAAGAAGCCCAGCAGCTCTACCATAATAAGGAGGCTTCTTGGCTATCTCTGTTGTGGACGGACCAAGTCATTTATCTTCCCCTACACCCATTAATCAATGCCCTATCATCATCAAAACTCATATCAAAGGTTAGCCTATAACTGACTTCTATGTTTGTTAGAACATTTTAAAGACGAGTTACACGGCCAAAGGAACTGGACTTTATTACAAGACCAAGACAGGAAGTAGGAAGCAGCATGTCTGTCTCTTATCACCCACATGTATCTCTTTCCACTGTGTCTCTTTTCAACTCATGTTTTTAGGCAGTGAATACATAAAATGGGAACCTGTGCTTTTTCTGCAGGTTTGACAGAAGCTTGTCATGTACTTTTAATACAAGCCCAATTTCAAACTTGGGTTATAGTGTCACAGATTTTCATGATTTTTGATAATACACTCACACACAAGTTGAGCTATACATGCACACATATACAATACATTTATAAATGTGGATTGTGGATTGTGGATTGTGGATATATATATATATATATATATATATATATATATATATATATCGGTAGAAGTATACTGTATAGTTAAGCAGTATAAAAACATTAGTAAATGTGTTAATTCCAGAATATTGAAGGAAGTGTTTCAAAAGCTTTCTTTCCTAAATTGGATACTTTATCTTGGATAAATAGCATCAACCACAAACATGCCGAACTTGCGTGCATTATAAATATGTTAAGACATTATATTTATTGTTTTTTAGAAAATATGGGATTTCTTATGTCATATGCATGGCCTGGCATGTCATGCTTGACATTAAAAGGTTCAGTATGATTATGAAGAGAGACCTAATGATATGTACAGTATGAATGCTGATGTCATCTAAATAGCATATGTATAAATGCATACAAACTTGTAACCACGATTTCACTGCACTCTGTACCACACAGTTCTTGGTAAAGGAACAATGCAATGCATACAGTAAAGTATGGGGGGAAGCACTGTATTCCCAAGGCAGCAATGTGCAAATGTGCAATGTGTTTATCAATGTGTACTGTAAAGTATTTATTAGTGCATTGTACAGGGTGTTTGTTACATGAAAGTATTCCTCTCTAATGGTATATATGAAGATTTTTTTTTTTTTTAAATAGGGCAATTCGTAATATGCATTGCGTTAATCTAGAAAATATTTTTTGAATTAATAAACAAATAATAGTCATTACAAATATTCTGGCAGAAATAGATTTTACAATATCTTTTTTTTTCTATGAAGCACATCTTCCCCAACACCTGTAGCACTGCACTGCAGAAATTCCACTGATTTGCTGTGATTGGAGTAACAGCAAGATATAAAGCTGCAGTAAATTTGAGAATTTTGTCAAATAACTGTATCAGACCCACAGTGCTGATCTATAACTGTGCAGGAACATTTTTATTATGTCACCTTTCAGTCGTGACCTCAGCGAATCATCAAGATGTACTTCAGACTTCCATTTTGGGTTTGGACTGATGGTTAAATAAAATCATACACAATAAAACATATTTGTATAACTAATCTGGAAAAAACAAAATGAGATCTGACTATATATATATATATATATATATATAAACATATATACACTACCGTTCAAAAGTTTGGGGTCACCTTCCATCTGGACTAATCGGGCACTCCTTCATTCTTCAGCAAGATAACGACCCGAAACACACGTTGAAGTTATGCAAGAACTATCTGGTGAAGGAGGAATGTGAACAACAACTCAAACTAAAGATCTGGCCTGCCCAGTGTCCAGACCTCAATCCCATAGAACTTGTATGGGACAAACTGGAAAGGAAGAGTCAAAGCAAAGCAACCCACAAGTTTCTCTGGGAATTGCTGCAGGATAGCTGGGAAAACATGTCGGGAGATTTCCTGCTAAAACTTATTAACTGAATGGCCACTGTTTGTGAGGCTATTCTCACGCCAAAGGGTGACTATTTTGAGGAATCCAAGATTCAATTTTCAATATAATTTTCTTGAACATTTCTTTGATGTTCATTTTGTTCATTGTTACATGTGTTTTTTGTCATTTTAAAGTATTTACAGAAATGTATACGGTGTAAAGCATTGTCAATTATGAGATAAAAATAGTTTCCAGCAAGTGACCCCAAACTTTTGAACGGTAGTGTACACACACACACACACACACACACACACACACACACACACACACACACACACACACACACACACACACACACACACACACAGTGGGTATAGAAAGTATTCACCCCTTTGGCATTTTTGGTATTGGGAGATGAAGGCGGTGGAAATTTACTCTGCATTCCAGAACTTTCCATAAAGGTTCAATGATGTTTGTTTTGGGGTGTTATCATCTTGGAATATGGGAACATCTTGAGGAAACAATGTTTGAACCATAAGGTGCACCTGGTTGCCTAAAATGACTTTATATTCCTTGGCCTTAATTTAATTATAAATAAATTCTCAAAATATGAGTCGGTATAGATTCATAAATAAGTCTTGAGGTCGTTAAGTGCACAGTGCAACAAGTTAGGCTATATCAAATAGGGACGTCGTGTCTTAAAGTTTGTGCAAAGATCGCAAATTGACCAACTAAAACAGCAGCACTTGTTTCCGCAACTCCTGGCTGAACAACCTCACAGTCAATAAAGGAATAGCCGCTACGTCATATCACCCATCACGCACCGGGCCAAATTCAGTGCTTTACACACTCCTTAAACAATGCATTAAGCTTCCCTGTTCCCTGAATGTAAGCATTCAAAACATTGATGCTTACTCTGTCTTTCCTTTCGCGGCAGCCCCACACCACGCTCACACTAAGATCTTGTTTGTGATATGCAATACAAAAGTTACCGGGCAGGTAAGGAGGCGGAGTTGCTGACGTTACTTCCTACTTTGTCACATATATATAGTATTTTAATGTAAATGTAGGCTACAACATATTGGATTAGATCATGAAATTAATTATTTTTATACACCTCAAGAATCTGTAAAGGAGTACCATAAGGAATGCATTCTTCAAGCATATTTCTTACATGAATGTTGTGTTCAGTCATTTTCACAAGAGAATATCATCGAATTTAATTTACAAACAAACAAGCTCAAAACAATCGCAATTTAAATGACAATGCATACAAAATAGAATCCATAGAATAAAATTATGTGTGATATTCACAGCATTACCTACTGTCATAAATATTGCTCAACCCTCTGTCCAGTATGCACTTACTGGTCGTCATTTTTGATTGCTTTTGCCTATCACTGAAATGTAACATACAAATGATAATTTTGGATTGGCAGGATTAGCCTACCGGTGAACCAAAAAGTTCCTTCAATCGTCAACTGACATAAACAGATGAGATAAAACCTATGAATGATTCATTCATTCCCTAGATCATAGTTCCTTTTACACTTTGGCGCCCTCAGCATCAAAAATAAATTCTAAGTCATTTCGGCATTATATGTTTTCTTGAGTTGTAAGTTTAAATTGACTGTTTTTATGACGGTCAACGTTATAAAAATGCAGTTGAGAGAAAGAAAACAAGCGGTGGAACAGATGGTCAGAGAGGTTTTAATACGAGAGCCAAACTGTTGCATTTTCGTCATTCTCGGGTTTATAATCAGTGTTATGTAAACTGCGGATTCGGAGCGCAGTGCCGTCTGCCTCGTTTCTGTACTACGCACTGTATAATGTTTCTCTCCCACATCTCCCATATTTACCAGCCTTTTGCGAAGACTGTAACCCATCATTATGTATTTTTTTTGTCACATATGTATTTATCCATAAATATATTAATGCGTATGTATACTATCATATGTACAAAAACAATGACGGTAAATTAACTGCAGCTTTCTTTCATCGGTTGTTTTTAAAACAATTTTATTATTTTTTACATTTTTTTAAAATTGTGTTTCTCCTTGGAGGAACACAACGTGATTGGGTCAACGCCTGATGAAGGAATGCCGTTCTACACGCTAGAGCCATACCACACACATTCTGCCAGTCTGATTAGAGGCTACTCTGAACCAGATGTACCAGCTGCTCGCGCCCTGTAAATGTTGCAGTTCTGTAAGACAACATCAATGTCAAACATGAAGAAAACTAGCACTAAAAGTCCAGCTGACATAGACATACTGCCATTACCTAGATATTAACAATCAATACTACCAATAAAGCATATGTAAAGCATAAGTGGAGACAACACAGGCAGCACTGTATTTAACATTGGATCTGAATAATTAAAATCCCTACACTAAAATAAAGTCAGGTCCTCCATTACGATGTAAACACTCCTCTTAACATTACCCCTTAGGGCTTTCTTCACGACATATTAGACAAAATAATGAATTAATTGCCAATATGCCACACCTGATAGCACAAAGAGTAATGTCTGTGGTGAAAGAGGGGAAATGTATATAAACAAATAGAAGGGTAATTAAAGGTTAGCTGGTGTATTAATCTCAATGTGACATGGCTCACTGGGTTCCAGATCTGCTATGAACTTTGCATTTATAATTTGTGCCTGCAGACAGGGTGTGAAAGTATTACACTTCTGCAAGCACATGCACTTGAGACAGGCTGCACACTCCTCTCCAGAGGCCTCGTCATTTCCTTAAAATGAGATATGAGATGCAAGGAAAGATCATCAGGATTTATTTAGAATGGGCCTCTAAAGGAATGAGCATGGGTATGGGCACGGAGAGCAGTAAGAAGCTAAGGATTGTATTTCCCACAACTTTCCATGCACATTCCGGTACCTTCCATTGATGAAGATGGAATAAAGAGGAGGAGCTGCTTCTTAAGGTTAAGGTCAGTAATCTAGACATTTACTTAAACCTCTAAATTAAATATTTAGAGATGTTCCACATGCCTAATACAAAAAGCGAATGCTAAGTCAACCGAACTGCATCTATAAAGCTTTGTCATTTGCTTTTAGTGTATTATATTCATTCGCATTATCAAAAGTTAATCAGTCACCATATGTGGTAAAGAAAATAAATATAGAATGTAGAAAATAACCTCCAAAACAGTTTAAATGGCTATGTTAAGAATTATTGTGACTGACTATATTCGGTATAGTTTCTGAAACTTCCCTATTACCTCAATGGCTTCATGCATGAAATATTTTGAAAGCCATCACTAGGAACCTTCAAATCAACTTAATGTAACAAGCAATACCATACACCTGCATTCCCCTGATCAGGTCTACACATAAGAACATGACAATATTTTATAAAGTGAACAGGCTTTCAGCCCATCCAGACTTGTATTGCACTGTCCCAAAAATATCCAGCACTGTATCAGCATCTTAAGAGTTACAACTTCTACTACATGCCATCTTGGTATATTTCCTTGTATCTGTGTGAAATTTACCTTTGACAAATTCCCACCTATGCCTCGTAATGTTGATGGAAGGGAACATGAGATGAAAGGATCAAACAGATCACATGTCCATCTTGTCTGCTTTTACTATCCATTGGCAGATTCCTTGATTGTGTGCATAGGATCCATTCATATTAATACAGCTGGGTATTTATTGGAGCAATCCAGATTGACAACTCAAGTGTCCCATCCAAGGGTCGAACCCCATGTGACAAGTCTCCTAATGACTATGTCACACCACTGTCTACCTAAGGCTATATTCTGCAAGTAGTTCAGACATAGAGGCTCCACACAGCCTGCAAGCATTTAGCAGCTTTACAAAAGCACTTTGAAATAATTGCATCAGGAATAGGGTAAGCAAGTGTAAACTTACAGTACAGTTAAGACTTTACAAGTGAATTCCATTGCTCAGCTCAGGAGTGATTGATGTGAGTTTAAAGCCAGTGTAATGCAGCCTTTGTAATACCTCTCCACCTGTTTCCATCTATTTCATAAAGAGCTTCTGTCATGCATTGTGTCTCTTAATGATATAATAATAGTACTTTTATTCTTTGGAGCAAAGAGTTTGTGAGAGGAAGAAGCATCTTACTATGTTTTCTTTTTCACTTTCACTTGTTGCCTGTACATTTTTTTTAATGCATACCTGTCTCAAAGGATTTACCCCCCAAGTTTATTGATAGAAAATAGGTATTTAGATTTAAGGTAGCATGTTGACCTGGTTTATGAAGAACATTGGCAAGTAACAAAAGAGTTATTGCAAGGGTATACAGCCTAGGAATGTTTTCAGTACAATCATTTGTATTTAATGTTTTGAAAAAGGCATTGCTTGGTCTCATTATTTGTGACTACTGAAATTTGGCTCAGTGCTATGGAATGATTTATTAAGTGACATGTGGCACGTTACACGACATTTTCAAATCTCTCGTTCCAGTACTGCTAACACTCATGTTAGTTCTAAAACTAAAATCGTTTTAATATCGAGGTGTTATACTGGAGGCACTCGGCTGAAATAGACCGTCTTATTTATCTATTAGAATACAGATCGTATGAAGTACAGCCCGTTTTAATAAAAAAGAGTACCAAAAGTGGCAGCCAAGAGTACATCCCTAAAATCTTGTAAGACACAGAAGAAGTCAAATGATGCAGTGCCCTTTTTAATAGGCTATGTGTACCCAATTAGACAATTACTAAAGTTTTCAATTTGAATCATTTTCAAAGTTACCCCCAAGAAAAACTCCAAGTGCTTGTCAAACGTGATTACTTATACCAGCGTCTCACTGTCTCCCCGACCTCTCGAGTGCATGTACAAAGACAAGCTACTGCGTGCGCCAACAGACTTATTTGAACTTCGCCGGGCTTCTTGTGCTAGATGGGCCGTGTGTGATGTAAGACATGTAGTTCGTGGGATTCTACTGATGATCGCTTTTAGTATGTTGCATATCACTGCTGTCTGTCTCCAAGCGTGCTGCTGTATTAGTAAGTTTACTTCAAGCAAAAGCGGCAGGAGACGTTTTATTTTCAGCACTAGTAGGTTTGGAGCTATCCGAAGTCCTGAAACATTCCTATCTTTTGTAAGGGCGAACTTTGCTGTCACCATTGTGTTATGCACAATCTGGAGCAGTGACTCACTGTGACAGGACTCGATTTAACTTCTGCCGGAATTGAGTCAGGCTTGGGCTCCACATTATAGCAACCATAGATTCCAAAATGCAAAGCCATCACCTGTAAATAAAATCACATCATTGTTGAAGTATCACCATTGGCTATATTACAATTTGTAAGGTCAAACTTCAACTTTATAACTTCTTAAACCTCACCCAACAGCAATCATTTATTGATTAATTAATGTGTAATTATTAATGTGGCATTTATTTGAGTATTGTTGCCTAATAATTACATTATACGTACTAGTGAGAAATATTCTAAACATTTTATCTACTGGTGTATTAAAACCCCATGTTGCAGTTTAAGTGTTTATTATTATTATTATTATTATTATTATTTATGTTGTTATTTCCCTTCTTTTTGTGTGAATTATTCTTAATTGCTGCACTGTGTGAGACACCTAAACACCACTAAACATATTTTTACCTCTGAACAACTGGTAAAAATAAAATAAAAAGGCACATAACTCTTTGGATCATTAAATTGAT
Source organism: Aldrovandia affinis (assembly GCA_029706075.1). Classification (NCBI taxonomy): domain Eukaryota; kingdom Metazoa; phylum Chordata; class Actinopteri; order Notacanthiformes; family Halosauridae; genus Aldrovandia; species Aldrovandia affinis. The sequence goes on from JAINUG010000033.1 coordinate 1,971,259, forward strand.
CAACTATATTTACAACACACACATACACACACAACTACAAAACTAATAATTTCCATGATTTCCAAGGCATTGCCCAACGACATATGAGTATGATCGACATATGACACATTTAAATATGTTCAGTCTCGAGCCGCACTTGTGATGTGTAGTCAGCATCAGGTTAAGGTCGAAACCGTTTTAGAGTTTTCAGTATTAGAATGATGGCGAGATGATACGTACATCTATGCATTTGTTAATCACAACCTCTTAATATGCAACACTATCCAACATTCATGCCCCTGTCCTCGTTTCAAACGTGGGACAAGAAGCAAGCCACTGCAAGCGCAGCGAACTAATAAATAAATAAACATTTTAGTCTATTTGCCATGTGATGGGTGATGATTTGCCTCTGAAGGACGTGTGGATTTCAGTCGTCTGTGGCAAATGCATTTTGAAGCAATTATTGAGATCGGTGGGTGTTCTGTCTTGTAGAAGTTATTTAGATACGGAACGATGCTATTCCTGCTTCCTGACATATTTAAACGATCGCCTGGTTGTAGTTTAACTTTAAAAACGTAAATGACAGCGATATCTACGCTTAGTTTCATCGAACGGTTTTGCAGAGGTATAGCACCGAGTAGCCTCTAGAAGCGACTGTATTTGCTCACTCGTATGGTAGCTTACAATAAGCAACGTGATATTTTGCTGTACACAGATGCAACGGTGTTGTTTCGATGAAAATCCTGGTATTTGAGAGTAGGCTGCATCGAGTAATTTAAGGTGATATTCGGAGTGGTTCGTCACACCAGCTCGTTCAGTGCGGAGAATACAGTATGGATTTCATGAGATTGGGAAGAATGTCTCATTGAGAAGAGATGCCGTTTCTTAACATTTGCATAAGGCATATTCATAAATATTGCTTTCACTATTAATTATTTGATTAAAGATTTAGCATCAGCGGAAGCCCAAGCTGCTTAATATATTTATTGTAAAACAGTGTTTTTCGATTGCAAAACATCAAAGATCAGTCTAGTGTAGGGGAAAGGAGGGAAAAAACAAGAGATCCGGTTGAAAATGTAAGAGGATTTGATTTTGCAGCCACTGAAAAGAGATTAAGTCGACAGCAGTGGAAGTTAAATTGTGCTGCATATAAAAAAAATGGGCGGATTGGTCTTTAGATGAGAGATTGGTACCACCTTCCATTCTAAAATAAAATCGCCCTGGCATGAAGTCACAGCCTATTTCACATCCGGTTTACCCAGGGACATATTACTATTGTCTTGGTAAAGAAAAGCTTTATTTGGCTGCAATCTCGGAATTTCGAGTAGATTTTGTAGTTAGATTACCAATTTGCAGGGACTGGGAAGAGTCTAACTCTCCACACGAAGGAATAGCGCGCGAGCCCTGCGCAGGCTCAGCATTGTCAGCAGCCGCTTCTCGAGCCTCCAGCTAAAAATTCGGCAGATCAGAGATCTATGAGGATTTTTCGCTACGAATCCGCCTAGAAAAAGGTATCCGTAAAAGTTCAAGGATACGACACAGTTGAATATCACTGGCATATCGATGTAAGTGATTTCATATTTTTCATGTTGTTGGGCTTTTACCAGTTGAAAATTCGGAAGGGGGGGTGGGGGTGGGGAGGGGGGCTGTTGGGGGTCGACAATAGCAGTTGGAACTGCATTGAGTTCTGTTTTAGCTACATAGTCAGGGTGCTGTGAAAAAATAATCATAAAAGGAGTTTCATGGAAAGTGTGAAATGATAAGTTTGAGGTAGGGACGAAGGTGCTTTTATTGAATATTGATATTCTTCAACTGTCTGCTATTTTTGTGAAGGCTGACTGTACGGAGCCTGCATAGCGGTTCTAATATAACAGCATACAGTTACTTAATTGCTTAATGTGTACGAATTAAAATAAGGAGCGTGCTTAGAATCAAGCCTGTGTGTATGCCAGTTGTATACTAGATTGATCTACCAACTTTAGATATATTTAAAGACGTTCATCTATGAAATTAGTTACAAAGTCTTGTGGTGTGGGATTCGGACTTAAACTGCATTGTCCCTGCTTTATCAAATCCTTGTCGAGTAAAGGAATTTTAACATAATATTGGAGATCCCTTGCATTGCATCTTTTTCAGCACATCACAGTTTTTCTTGGTGGAATTAAACCCGAATAGGAGTCGCAGTTAGTATAGTGCACGTTTCAATAACACGTTCATCATATTTATTGCCAGTCGCCTGTGGCATAATGGTTTTTCTATTGATTAGAGCGTCTTTCTCTGGGAAATTAATTGCTTTACCATCTCAGGAGTGTTTTTGTAATGCTTTGAAAATTAAAACGACTGAGCGTGAATTATGTCAAATGTCATTTTCAGCAAATCATCGTTCGGTTCCCTGTTTAATGCGTTAACCTGTTAGTTTTCAGCATTGAAAAATAGTGTGGAGAAACGATATTATGATGGACGGAGGTGAAAACGACAGCGTTTAAGAAGATTTGGTTTGTGCTGGCTATTTCGTTGTATATTCAACTATGTTCACGGATTATGCGTACAAGTGCCATGGTAACAAACGATGTGTGATTTTTTAAATAGCTGTTTGTCAGATGTAATTGACGGTGGAGCATAATTCCTTGCAATGTGCTTGTGTGACTTGTGTTTATACGGAATCTATTATTTACCCTCAAATGCATTACCCTTTCGAAGGCTGCAATCATGGGAATACGTTCTTCAGTGTGTGTTTCTCCTCCAACCTTGATGATTTTTGTAAACCACGACGAGAAGACTGTTTCCAATGTGAAATCCAAAATCGTGAACAGCTTCTAAAGGGTAAAGCATCATACGCCGCAACAGCACGGTAGACTAACAGAAAACAATTGGACTGAGAGACTCGTTTGTGACACAGTTTACACCAAATGATAGCATATTTGAATTCAGATGGTATTTATGTAAGTGGCACATGGTATGGGTTTAGCGTGTGTTCTTTGAAATGCCACTGTGACTCTTTAGAATAATGGGACTTGCTGGACCCACCGCTCTAGACATATGATAATTAGACACATCGTTAAAATGTTACTCAAATAACTAGGCATCTGTTCTCAAATAGAGACCACAGTAGACTGCCCGGTTATAGGAAGATGTTTTTCAAATGAAACTTACTGGTGTAATCCTTTGTGGTCCTCTTGAATACTGTTTTCCTGCTCTTAAGTGAAAGTATTTTTCAATCTGTTTGCTTCCTTCATAATCTGTAAGTCTGATGAATGAAACTGCAATTGTAATGTATTATGTTTGTTTTTTTCCCTTCTGTAGATTAATTTATCCCAGTCAAAAACAATGTTGGGACAAACCAGAACAGCAGTGCTGTGTATATGGGCCTGTGTACTGGTGGGGGATGTCCACTGTGGAAAAAGGTAAAGATGCTGTTTTAATTTTTTTAAAGATTTAATTTGAATAAACTGTCATGATGCACTGAACTGGTACAGTAAAAAGAAACAATGTGCATCCCATACTAGCTGCAAAGATGATATGAATCTTCTCTAAATCCCAGATGGAGCAAAATTTAAATACATTTAGTGGACAGCACAATCATGTTTTTATAAAGTTCATTCTTTTGTTGCCAAGCTGGTGAGCAAGCTGTTGATTATACAGCCAGACAATGATAGTAATTATTAGGTTCCTCCAACTTCCCATATTTGTCACACATATTGTTATCAGAATGGTTTATAATTAGGATCTCACTGAAGGATGCTGCACTGTGCCCTGCGATAAGAGTTGCACTATGTACTGACAGTTTGACCATAACAATTGTATGACATCACAGCGCTTATTTGATTGAGCAGACATTGTTTTGTAGCAAAATGTAAAAGACTAAGAGGTGGCGTTTACACCATACACATTCTGAAACTCATGTAAACGGTGGGAGTGTTTGCAGGCAAAACTCAAGAGCACAACAGCAGTGTTGCAAAGTGGTGTTCACACCTATGGTCCTGAGGACCACTTCGACAACTGCACTAATACCCATAACAGCAATGACAACAATAATATCAACAGTAATAATTTTGGTGGAAATGTAGTGCTGTCATCTTTCTGAATTGTTTTTATCACCAAAAAATAAATGAGTTAATGTTTTGGTAAGTCCCAGACACAGGCTGAACATTTATGTTGCGCTAAATGTGACAGATGCTGATTGATATGAGAAGGCTCTGAAATCGAGGATTTCAAACCTACAAATCCATGTGTGTACATATGGGTGCAATACAAAAAAACAGCGAGCACAAAACTAGAATATTAATTCAAGGGCATCGTAGAATGTGGTTGGCCATGTTGAAAAGATGCTGCTGTTGGCTCTAATATGAATGAAGTATGGTCATGCTTTCTTCATGCCTAAATATTTATTTTTGAACTGCCAGCTTCATATTTATAGAACCTGAGAATAATGCTCATACATTAAGTTTTCCGTCTTTAAGCACATTACATCTATGATAACCTTTAGCTGTCATAGCTGTAATATTCTTTCTCTAAATGGTGTTGCATCTCCATAGTGACAATGTCGATGCGAATACCGGCTAAAGTACCCTTAAAAATATTTTTAAAATAGATGGAAACAATGCAGTCTCTGTGGTACCTAAAGTGAATTCCACGTTATAAACACCAATGAGAATGTGTACTATTCTTCTTAAAAACACAAAATTTAGCAATAAAATAAAAAAGGCTTCATGATAATTCTAGATATTGATGCCTAGAAGCTGGAACACATGTTATCCCCTTTATTCATGCTAATGTTCTGTTAAATTCAAATAACAACCTGGGCTAACTTAGTGTCAAAGGCTTGAATGAATACGCAAACATATGTTTAGCAGTTATTTGGCCTGATAATGCGGTGGAGTACGGAGTGCATGTGTTCCTATCCAGTCTGCAGTGTGCAGCGAGGAGTCCTGTTAATGTTCAGATGACCTGTAGATGGGGATGGTGTACAATGTTTTATAAGGAAGTGGCCCTAGCCCATTACATGTGCACAGCTCTCTCCTTATCTAAACGTGTTACCCCACTCCCCTCCCCCCAAAACACATATATTCTCTTTCAAATGCATTTTAATTATTTGTACTCAAAAGTACTCTGCAGGCACGCTTGCGCACTGTTCCTATGGTGGTTATCATTAGTGTTAGCGCCTGCTGAAAAGTACATCAAAGGCCTAGAGTGTTGTTGAGTGGCACTTTACTGGCACACACGTATGCATAACAGACATTTATAATTGTGAGGGAGGGGGGGGGCTGTGCCTCACCTGTCTTTGTGTGGATCTGCAGCGGATTGATGTTTTAATTGTCTTTTCTCTTTGGGTTGACTGGAAAATGGTCAAAATTTTAATTCAAGTCCTGGTGTTGCTGTCAGAGTTGTCAAACGAGCAGTTAGGCCATTTTACTGCTTAATTGTGTTTTAAAAGTTTTACCTGGGGCTAAAATACAGATACATTGTTTGACTGTGAAAGCAAGACAGAAAATGTTTGCTGAGCTTCTTTGTATTAATGTGTTTTTTGGAAATGCCAATGGAATAATTATATTCAGGTTAATAGTGCCATTTGAGTTTGATACCATCATAACCTAGCATTATGTTTTCCCTCTAGTCTGATCTTTTTTATTAGCTACTATTCTGAAATGTATGATTAGAAAGAGGGTGGGGTGGGGGGGGCATAATATGAATGATAGAGATTAAGCCATTTGAATCAAAAAGCGGGTCTTGAGTGTTTATTTAGCAACACTCATGCAAAGCCCTGTGTTCCTTTCCAAACTCCACTACTACCTATCTGTTCTTACAGTTTCTCTCTGCCTGCTATTTCAAATTCCCCCTTGCAGGTCTGTGTTAACTAATCTTGATGACCTCCCTCTCTCCTTGGAGATGATTCAGTATGGAATTTGTTTTTAAACTGGAAATGTATTTTCAGTTTGCAATCAAACCTGGTCTGTTATCAAAAAGAGAGATAAAAAAAGAATGATTTACATTCAGCAAAAGATTATTTATGATAATTTTCTTTTTCTCAGATGATTGTTTTTTTTAAGAGCAGAAATTGTTCTTTCCTCTGTTGATAAAAATACATGTTTACCCAGCTCTATTAAACTGATTATTATTTAGAAATATTTGCGAGAGGGAGGTATACTTGTAATAATGTATAAGACCAATTACTATTTCAAAGTACTATTTGCTGGCTGTGATGTTCATGTTTTGCATGTTTTTTGTTTCATGCTGCTCAAATATGCATCAGGTTCATTGATATAAAAAGATTATTAAGGCATTAATAATGCATTATAACATTTATAAATATTGTTTTCCCCCGGGATAACCCGACACAACATGTTGTTTTTACCCCCTAACATATTCACATGCATTTACTTTACAATTACATTTATTTAAATAATTTACATCTATTTAAAGAATGTCTGATTTTAAATGTACAACATGATTTGGTTTAGAGGTGGTCTGTGCAGCAGTTCAACCACTCCCCCCACACTAACACACACTTCAGATTTATTTAAGTCTTTTCTAACACTCCCACTATAATGTATTTTTCCAGCTCTAACCAGAACAGCGTATCTGACGAACAGAAGGACAACACCACTGTGTTCACCAGAATCCTGGACAGCCTCCTGGATGGCTATGACAATCGTCTCAGACCTGGCCTTGGAGGTACAGCAACAGCTCCCCAATGCGAAACATTCCCATTCCCAATACCATACCATTCTCATACCATTCCCAATGCCATACCATTCCCATTACTGTACCATCCCCATTCTCAATACCGTACCATTCCCATACCATTCCCATTCGCATTACTGTACAATTCCCATTCCCAATACCGTACCATTCCCATACCATTCCCAATACCGTACCATTCCCATACCATTCCCATTCCCAATGCCATACCATTCCCATTATTGTACCATTCTTGTTCCCAATACCATACCATTCCCATACCATTCCCAATACCATACCATTCCCATTACTGTACCATTCCCATCTCCAATGCCATACCATTACCATTACTGTACCATTCCTTATCATTTATGGTGAGTGAAAAGGTGTGTCCTCTCTCAAAATAACAAGATCCAGTGATGTGCTTGGTTGGTCTTTCTGAACAAGCTCTGCTTGGCTGGTTCTGATGTTGAAATTGTGCCTGTGAGAGTGAGTGTGTGTGCGCATTTGAATGTGTGCGCATTTGTGTGTGTGTGTGTGAGTGTGTATTAGAGAGAGAGAGTGAGGCAGAGAGTGTTTTCTGTTCATCAACCACAAGTTGGGAGTTTAACACTGTAAATAGAAAGTCCCTGCTTTGGATAAATGACAGACCTTGTATGTTGATCACTTCTTAGCTCAACCCCACAGCATGTTGTGGGGGAGCCGATGGGACTTGGAACATAAGCACCAGACCTGCGTGTATTGACTTCACTGACCGCATGCAGTTGAAGGGCGAGGAAATTACACAGAGCAAATTCTAAGAGATAGGTATAAATACAGTTTAGTGATGTATGGAAACACCTTCCCTGTGTTCTCAAGATCAAAATAAAATTGAGGCTTGAAATACCTGCACCCGCATGTGTTATGATTACATTATAGTTCCAGACATACATTATATATACAATTTTAATTTGGGGGATTACTGCCACACATAAAAATACCTTGTCACCCACATACAGTGACACCCTGAATGTATGATGCCGCACCACCACCACCACCACCCCCACGGATTGTGTATTCATTATAAGCTATATTCTGCCCCATTATGACTCCAAACCAATGGCTCTTGAAATAGGAATTGCACAAAAAAATAGAAATTTGAGTAGACAGTTGAGTGTAGGGGCTTCGTGACAATTTGGGAATGATTAGATCAACGGGCAGAAATACTCCTCAGGAGTAGGAGGTAGTTAGAGATAATGAGGAATACTGATTGACACTCATTCTCCTAATTTCTTGCTTCAACAGAGCGTGTAACTGAAGTCAAGACTGACATTTTTGTGACGAGTATTGGACCCGTCTCGGACCACGACATGGTATGCCCATCTTCCCCCCCTTTAAATGTCATCACCCATCCGCGTCTGCCTCACCCCAAACCCCTCTCCATGATGGGCTAGTGAAGGCAGCATTTCCATGGATCCGTTCACTTCATTTGCTAGAAAGGGGACAGTGATTGATTTGTGCCTCTCGGGAAATAATGTCAGGATGATATAAAAAAAAGGAAGATCACTGAAATGATTAGTCATTCACATTAAACCTCAGATTGAAATGCCTTCGTCCTGGTTTACTGATGCAGGTCATTTTAAAATGAGAGCATTCCCTTCTTTCGGTTTACAGTGGTAGTAGAAAGCTTAGTAAATGCATTGTGTTCATATGGTTGCCTATGAGCTCTCATTTTGCGTTGTTCGTCAAGAAGCTGGTGTCTTCTTTTGTAAAAAACTGTAGGTTGATTTACGCACTAAATGAAACATTTATTGAATCCATTAAGTTACATAGCTTATGCAAACAGCTGGTGGAGATTGACGTGAACCCTCCTGAAATCTGACAAGCACCAGCCAGAAATATTTTTGACTTCATTCCAGTCAAATCCTTTAATTTAGCCCCACATAATTTTTATCATAGATAATATATGCCCTTTTTCACTCTCTTCCTAAATCTCTACTACTCTCTTACAGCAATTAAAGTAGGCATGTTGCTTCAGAAAATATAATAAGTTATCTTGTATTAAACCGAATACCAACATGGATAAAATGGAATTATTGCTCAGGACTTACTGATAGGAGGAAAATTATTTAGCGTCTGACGGACGGAATTGGTCGCCAACATATTTATTTTTTCTTATTTTTTTCAGTCCAAACTACCTATCAGCTTTGTTACCAGGCAGAATAATTAACCCACTTAGAAGAAAGAATGCACATTTGTTATTTCTTTGGCTGGATCTGTCAGGAAATGTGAATGAAATAAAGAGGAGCTCTTAGCCATCACGTTCAGCATTGCTTTGTGTATAATTCAATGTAGAATGCTTCCTAGAACAAGTAAACCACATTTAGGTATTGTAATTGCTATTAAAGATCTTAAGTTAAAGTCCCCATTAGGAAAAAAATAGCCACTGCAGATTACGAGAGCAAAAGTGACATGCAAAGAAAAGGGCCATCTGAATACTCTTTCCTTAGTACTGGGCATTGAATATGTACTTACAGTTTAAAATCGGGAAAGGGCGAAATTGGCTGGGTGTTGACAAATTCCCCACACCCTTTCCCTTTGCAGGAGTACACTATTGACGTCTTCTTTCGACAAAGCTGGAAAGATGAAAGACTAAAATTCAAGGGGCCGATGGCCGTGCTCCGTTTGAACAACCTGATGGCCAGTAAGATCTGGACTCCAGACACGTTCTTCCACAATGGGAAAAAGTCTGTGGCCCATAACATGACCATGCCCAATAAACTGCTCCGTATCACAGAGGAAGGGACACTGCTGTACACAATGAGGTAAGAAAAGCAGGGTACTGGATGCATTTGCGCACGGGGGGGACAAGGTGCATTCGAAGGGGAGAACTTCATGTCATTTTTTTAAAAAGTATTGTTTTGGCATTGCAGACGGATTTCATTCGTCGTTTGGTCCTTTATCTTTCCGGCATTGGAAAACACTGTTCATGCTCTCCTAATCATTCATGAGAGTGGAGACTCCAGAGGGAGTATGCGGAGAAGGCGCGTGTCTGCAATGCAAGCGGTGTGGAGGGCAGAGCAGCTGCAGTATCTGTCTGAATCTGCGCAGGGGCCCCATAAATAAAAGCGGCAGACATCAACTTTTTGCTGGCCTATAAAGCGTGCTAATGCGTAGGTCACAGGGGACCCCCGTAAACCATCTTTTAACGTGTTTATTAGGAGATTAGGGCCCAGCGTGAGTACATATTTATGTCAGGCAGATGACAAATGAGAGACATGTCCTGGTTATATCGACACACCATCCTTCACTCTGGCTGTCAGAAAAGGCTGGAGGGACCTCAGAGTCTGTGTTGGGCTCAGGGGTATGCCTCATTCTACCACTTTTACTGTAGAAAAGACAGATGTGTTCAAGGGACAATGGCAGCGAGGTATGATATAAATATTGAATCCCCTCTCTCTTTCTCTCTTCTGTTTTCTCTCTCTCCATCATTCATTATTTTATCTCTCTCTCTCTCTGTCTCTGTCTGTTTTCAGATTGACAGTGAGGGCAGAGTGTCCCATGCACCTTGAAGATTTTCCAATGGACGCCCACGCCTGCCCATTGAAGTTTGGCAGCTGTGAGTGCCTCCATTTCCATCGTCTCAGATCTATGTGCAGAAATTCCTTTCAGAAAATAATGGGCCCAACAGAATCCTCACAGGTCCCCTGGCTGTGTGTCACAGACTGGAGTTGCTGTCATCATGGCTGTGTAACTCACCGGCTGCTTCACAATGACCCCAAACTATCCGCTGTCATAGAGTGGGGGGTGGGTAACACCCCTTTACAGAAATACACAGGATGAATGAAAAAGCCTCACTCGCTCTTTAAATATTTCATCAGCGCGACTTCTCTGCAGTAGAAATTGTCTGCGGTGGAAAACTCAACTCTGCAGCACTGATATGCAGGATCACAGGAAGCAAACTTTCCCTTTTTGGGGACAATTTTCAGGGCAATTTTGACTTATGCTTTCAAAGGTGCTGTGGTCACGGTCACCCCTTCCACAACTCCTGAAAACCATATTCTTTTATTCGTAGAAACCCTTCTCTAGGCTACCTTACATTACACCTGCTTATATATTTTTATATCACAATTCATTATCCGAATACTCAATAACAATACGGCTGGATTTTTTTGTGAAGCAATTCAAGTTAAGAGCCTTGCTGACTGGTATAGCTGGCTGGTTTACCCTGCCTCGGAGTCCTGGTCACAGGCACAGTTCTTTGGCCACTATGCCACACACTGCACCCTGCTCCGTAAACACATTTGCATTTATAAGAAGGTATTAGGACTACAGGGGGAAGTAATGAAGCCTGAGCATTCCCGCAGTAAGACTGAATGAGCATTAAAGATTCCTTTTGATGTGTTCTGTCACACTGCCCATCAGATGCCTACACACGTGCAGAGGTGGTGTACGTATGGACGAGGGGGGCGGAACAGTCCGTGGTGGTCGCCGATGACGGGTCTCGACTCAACCAGTATGACTTGATGGGACAGACCGTTGGCTCTGGTGTAGTCCAGTCCAGCACAGGTCAGTTCTTGTTGTTGTTGTCGTTGACTGCAATCAATCAAACTACAATTATGACACGTTCAAAAGATGAAAGACTGAGAGAATCCTTGGTAATCTGATAATCTGTTAGTAGGATTATCGAGAAACAATATGACCCATTTTTTTGTTGTTGTGCCTGACTTGACACGAGCACCATCAATGTCAGCGCAAAAGAAAGACCTTATCAAATTGAACTTTGCATGAAAAGAAAAGTGAATTCTGTGCAGACAGCTCATTTGATGGATTTTTTAACGGGCTAATGTTAAAAGTGTCACCACCAATCTGTTGCAAGCGAGTGAATGTTAATTCCCCAGAGAGTGATTGATTAGAGTACGCTCAATTAATTTTGTATGGCTATTGCTTAAAACCACTTATTGATTTTTTTTGTATGTGTAGCCATTGAAAATAAATACCCATTGTATCTTGATCTGACCATGGCTACTGTCCATGTATTAGTTCATAAACTTAGATGCCGAGCTAATTAAACAGACATCTATTACGCCTGGAAGAATTTCAATTAATCTATCTTCTGATTTTATGATATGAAATAATGTTATTGACTAACATGCAGAGAGCAACTCTGAGACAGATGTCCCTCCTTCTTGGATTTAATTGTGAGAACATGCACAGCTAGGGGCGGATATGAAGGACGTTATCATGCCGCCGGGATCAATAGGTCATAGCATTTTTCTTTTCGTGAAGCCGTTGCCTTCTAGGTGACAGAATGTGCCTGGAGTGGGATTTAAAATCTGATACAAAGACTCATCTGGTGATTCCTGTCTTTTTCGTGCCTCTTACTCACACTGCGATCCTGCCATTGCTTACATACCATAACGCTGTGGTTCATATTAAAATTCCAGTGTTGCGTCACCTTGTATATTGTATCGATATATTTCTTTCCCCACTAACAGGAGAGTACGTTGTCATGACAACACACTTTCACTTAAAGAGGAAGATTGGTTATTTCGTCATCCAGACCTACCTGCCCTGCATAATGACGGTGATTCTATCACAGGTGTCATTTTGGCTCAACAGAGAGTCTGTCCCTGCAAGGACTGTGTTTGGTGAGTGTAACTTATTTATTAATTTATCCGTTTTATGTAGTTTGTATCGCATATTAATCATAGAAGAGGGGACATATCACTGTAAAATACAAGACACATGCATACGCTGGCGAGTTGAGTTAACCAATCCTGTCAAGCTTGTGAAGGACTTACCAAAAATAGAGGATGACGAATACTGATACATTCCGCACTGCAAAGCAAGACACCGTCAACACAGATATTCCGCACTGCAAAGCAAAACACCACAGAGATGATATCAGATGATTTCAGCACATGCCCTATTTAATGTGTATATTTCTGTCTATTTGATGACATGAGTTTGTTGTTGTTCATTTAAAAAGAAGTCCAGCTGCTCTTGTTAATTGTGAAATTTGGCTATTCCAGAGAAAAAAAGAGTACATGGCTGTTTTAGTTCTCAGCTATCCCTGTGGTTCATTTGAACAATCAGGAATCACGTCTGTCTTTCTCACTCTCTTACTTCAGATCATTAAAACACAGGCTTGTTCCTGCATCTTCTCAAAGGCTCACCACACTTTATATACACCCTGGAATGGCTTTATTTCAGGAGGAGACTGCACACACCACCGAGTTGAGTCAAGGGCTCCTTAAATTCCTGAACAGACAGAACTACGGTGGTGTCCTGTAGTAGCGGGAAAAGGGGATCCGGTGACTTATGTAAGAGAACTTGATGAAGGGAAGGTTTTTTTTTTTTTTTTTTTTTTGCTTCTCTACTGCAGGCTCAGTGGCACAGCAGAGAAAGCAGTCGCCGGATTGTCCTTGCTCGACCTTACTTTCACTGTACATTGGCGCATTTAAGATGGCAAATGTTTCTCGTGGTTAAACATTTTAGTTGTACCCCAAAATTCTCTAAGAGGGAGCCTTGTGTTGTTGGTGCAGTTTTTATTTATTTATTCTCTCTCAGCGTGAGATGAGATGCCCTTCTACAATGAGGCATTCCTCTAATGCTCTGTAATCCAGGCCAAAGGCCCCTGATCCCCCTGTTCATTGTGAAGATGTATCTATTATATTTTTGTTCATGCCCCTTTGGCCATTTGCTTTCCTCGTGTGATGTCATATCTATTGCCATATCCTCCTCTCAATTCCTTTGCGTATAACCCCGTTGTGTATTGATACTTGTACGCTGTACATCATTTTTATTGGCAAAATAGGTCATGATGCCTACGGGAAATAGCCTGACCAGCGAATATTTAACTGACCAGCGATTATGAATTTATGCAATATGCCAGCCATCCGGAGAAATAGTGACCAGGCCAGGGTGTAAAAAAATATATATATATCTGGCTAATTCAATGTGATTTATTGTGCCTTAAAATGAAAAAGGGGAATGTTGTATTTTTAGCACAGACTTAGATCACCAGATGCCAGAAATCCCTTTCTAACAGAGTGCCCACAGGCATGCAAGAAACTAGTGCATGCATCCCCTGCACTAGACTTAATCTGGTCCCTCAGGTATCCATCCTATATGTTTTTAAAGCCGGCTAAAAAGCCGTGCTCAAAATATATTTGGCCATCTGTGGGGGGGAAATTTACGGCGTCAATTTTGGTTTTCCTTTTAGGAAATTAACAACCCTCAGCGAAGCTTAGAGGGGCAAAATGTGCCTTGTGAATTCTCATTGCAAAATAATGTGTTGCGTCCTGGTGCAAATCTGATGCCTCGCTCCCATTTGAATCAGCGTGAACAAACACGAGTACACACCAAATATAAAGTCTGCCTTTTTAGATAAACAGGCAATTTAAAAACCCAGCAGTGGGTATGGCTGTCTATTTGTCATTGTGCCGATTAAAGAACACTGATACATTCAGGGCCTGATCGTCGCAGTGCATAAGAGTGAGAAGAAATACAACTCTTTTCAATTGGTTTATTTATCACAGAAATGAAAACACAGGGAACGACGTACTAATATCAAAAGCAAATGGAATTAATATGTTCCATTATTCTTAGTTTTTACTGCAGATGCCCCCCACCCCCTGTCCGTTTCTCCTCTGCCAGTCAGCATTCAAAAGGTTAACGTCCCTCCTCCCCTCCCTGCTCTTAAAAGCTATTCACGCGTATTTACCGGCCACATTGAGCTGCCGTTTTGATGTATCTGCTGATTAAGGCACAAAGCCCAGAGCCAGTTTCTGGCAGCACCACGTCTCTGGTTCCGCCAGTGACTGTGAAGATTTGCGAGCAGCAGAGGCCCCATCCTGGCACTGCAGTCCCATGTATCTGCTCAAGCAAACGCTCGCATTTTATTCAATTAGGGGAGGCCGCCTCATTGCTTATGATGAAGACGGATGGCTGTTTTGGTGTCCTGTGAGAGCCGACTTTTTCCGCAACGGCACACAGGTCCACTGGCGCGGATGCATGGGCGGGGTGAGAGCTTGCGATGGGGTGGATGTCATGGTGCATTGGTCTTGTACAGCACACAATGTGGTGTGTGTAGATCATTTTGTTTGTTTGGTTTTTGGTGGGGGGGGGGGTGGGGGGGGGGGGCGGCTCGAACAATGAGCCTCTATTTCTTTGACCTGGGATCCATTTTGTTCCTTTTGGAGTTCTGAATGTCAAATGCAGAACAGGAAGAACTGCACTTTGCAGTGTTATCTCGCATCTCAACCACTCATCACCCAAGGGTCTTCATTTTGTTTCTGTTGCCTGTTGTCTCTCTCCCGTGCTCTTAATCTCTTAATTCCTCCTTGTCCCTGCTGTGTGTGTCAAGGTAAACTTTGTTAAAAGACACACCTCATCTAAATCAAGTGTCATAGTTTCCACACATGCAGCTAAATTGAGTGGAAGAGTCACAACAATTGAGTTACGCGATGATTAATCCATTTAAAAACTTTTGAGATGAGTGACTGTGTTCATTAAGGGTCTGTGAATACATCGCAGCCCATTAGTCCAAGTCAAAACTGTCAAATGTAATCTGAGACAATCATCGAAAAACAAATTTCAGTAAATGACTACCTTCTGCAGTTGGGGGAAAAGGCAAGGGGGGGAGGGGTATTTAAAAACCGAAATACTAGAAACAAGAATGTCAAAAAGATGTACCCATCTTCCAGTGTAATATGTGCCTTTTGTCATGGTTCTGTAGAAACCCAGAGATTGTGTCACATGGCGCCACTCCCTTGCACCAGCATTCAGTACAGTAAGAATAAAATTAAGTTACCACCATGAAGTAGTTTCCATGGCAACACAGCTTTGTGTCTTTATGTGTAAGATGGTGGATCCTTCCAGACTACCTAAGGAAACGGGGCTGGCAGAAGCAGACGGCTTACAGTGTGAAAACCTACCATCCCCATTGTGCAACTGGCCCTATGGCCCCCTCTCTTTCTCTGGATGGGAATGTGGCTTTGATACCTCGCTGTTTCCCTAGGCCATGAGCTCCAGCTGGTCTGCTCACAGAATGAGGGCATGTGGGCACCTCCATGCCATGGTGCACTCACAGCAGGGAGGTGCAGTCTGCAGTCCCTTTTGCAAAAGAGGCACACTTAGCGCTAAATATGAGGGTCAAGTCCACATTAATCCAGAGAAATGGCTTTGGAGACCCCTGATAGAAACATGCATTGTTTATGAGCTGAAAAGACTTAAAACTCAGGAATACAATCGAGCAGTGTGTGTCCTCAGTCTTCAGAGGAATATCTTGCTGATCCTGGCTAATCCACAGAAAGAGCAGCAAGGTCTGATAAAGATAGAGTACACTGTAGTATGGTGTAGCCAAGCTCATCCCAGTATGGTAACGAGGCAGGGGCAGTGTCTTACAGCAGCCTAAGGGATCAATAAAGTCTCGGGTGATGTAGTTAAGGAAGAGGGCTGGTAACTGAAAGGTGGCAGGTTCAAATCCCAGGAGGGGTCCCGCCACTGTTCCCTGAGCAAGGTGTTAGACCCAAACTGCCCCAGTAAATATCCATCTGTAAAAATGTATAACACTCAAAATGTAAGGGCACCATGGACAAGGGTGTCTGCCACACTGATGGAATAATAAAACAATAAAGTATAGTTTAGACTAGTTTTAAAAACGGACATGGATATGAATTTCATTTGGATTTGGCTTAGAGAGTCACTTCATGTAACATCACAGAGCCAGCACTGCATCTCTGAAGCAGACCTAGCAACAAGACTGAAAGACAAAATACATTCAGTTACTTTTGTGATCACAACGGTTCATTGTAAGAACATGTGAAAAGGACTGTCCCAGTAGCTATTTTACCATTATTTGTACTTGGGAGCCAACTCTGAATAAACAGTGCAACAAACTCAATGTAATTTCCCTCAGAGAGCTTTTACTTGAAATTCTACTCATGAATGAAATGTAATTGGAGCTTCATATTCAGATGGGTCCAAAAGATTATATTTCTGAGATTCTGTTGCTCTTAAGCAGACATCGGCCAACGTTTAGATGACCAACAACAGCCAGATGTTTATCTTGACTTCTGCTCTGCTCCCTGAAAATGAAACAATACTACAGTGTTCCAGAATCAGGCAGCTGCCGACGGCAACGACATTATTAGAATGCTACAGCAGACATCACCCAAGGTCAAACGCCAGCATGCAGAAGTATAGTCACAATACAATCTGTGCTGTACACCCATTTCAAGTGTTCGGAAATGTAATGCATCTCTATCTCCTGCTTTAATAAACATGTTTTACCATCCCGGGAGATAATAAGGCAGTTGAAACAGTCCAATCAGAGAGAAATGATAGTAGCATTCCCCTTTCTGTCTTCCTGTTTCAGGAGAGTACAAGGAGGTCATCTGTGCCTTTAATGAGGATTCTGGTTAATTTATGAAAATCAGCCTCTGAAAATAGTCTCCCTGGGAATCGCCCAGCCCCAAGGTTATTCCGCCCCTCCGACGTTAGCGCGAGCCTCTGCCTGCTTTTCTAGCACGAACATCTGTGCGTCGGACTGCGGGGAGTGAGCGACACGCTGATAAACATGTCACGCGCCTCCTCTTCCCTGACTGGTTCTCCTCTTGCCCACGGCCACTTGTTTCTTCCTGCTTCGATGGTCGGATGAGGGGGGTTCTACCTGCCTGTTAGACTGAACTCCTGCCTTCTTAATGATTCGGTTCTTTCCTCTCCTTTTCTTTTCACCGAACACAGTTCTACAGTCCGTTCATCTTTAATATGACTGTAGCGAAATACTTATGAAGATCAAACTATTGTAGCACAAGACTTTTGGTCTATGAAAAATGTATTATGTGCCTGTATGCGTATATGTTAAAATGCACACCCTATACGGGGTAGCCACCACAGTGTTCATGTGACGCAGCAAGAGGGAAATCTAGCATGCATGCTGAAAATTGGCAAGCTTTGCACTAGCTAATCAAAATTTAATGCTAAAGCCGCCAACATAATGGTAGCTTATGCTTCATCCATTTAAGCAATTTTACTCTATGACCAAATGTTCTGGTACAGATTCAAGTTTACAGATTTTACATATGTCACCAGCAGCACGTTTTTTTATTTTTTAGAATGGTCTTGCATACAAGAGAGGGGGGAATAGCCTGGCTTGTATAAGCTCACCTTCATGAATTCTAGTTTCGGCTTTGAGTCAAGCATTTTCATTGGGTGCAGCAGGGTAGCATAGTGCTTTAAGGACTGGACAAGCAGGCTAGAGTTTCAAATTCCACTGCTGCTGTACTATTGAGGAAAGCACCTAAACTGAATTTCTCAGCTAGCTGTATACATGAACAATATTTAAATTATGGAAGTCACATCTTCTTATCAAAACATACAAATAGAAACAAATAATAATGCTACTACTACTACTACTACTACTACTAATAATAATAATAATAATAATAATTTGATTATATTTTTGCCCATCCACAGTCTTACAGCATCCTTGTCTTGTTTTTGCAGGAGTGACCACTGTTCTGACCATGACAACTCTCAGTATCAGTGCTAGGAACTCTCTCCCAAAGGTGGCCTATGCCACAGCCATGGACTGGTTCATTGCTGTCTGTTACGCCTTTGTGTTCTCTGCTCTGATCGAGTTCGCTACGGTCAACTACTTCACCAAGAGGGGCTATGCATGGGACGGCAAAAGCGTTGTGCCTGAAAAGGTGAGTTTTACAACAAACTTGTCAATGTGAAATGCCACTAGTAGGGTGTACAGATATAGTTAAGCACATAGTGCCCTATCTTTATACCTTTAAAAAATCTAATTTTTTGTAGCGGTTATAGAGAGTAATGCCAGAGATTCTAGAGTGACTGCACCTTTTCATTATGTTTCATAAACATATCCATCATAGTATTTACTGAAATGATGTTAGCCTCACTAAGGAAATTCCACTCTATGCTTGAAGGTGCTTGTTCTGAGGTTGCAGAGTAGGCTGTTCACATGTCATTCATCCATCTTAACATCAACTGGATTTATGGGACATGACAAGAACACCTGTCATGGCTCCTGTAGTGTTTAGTCCCCCTGTCGGCTGTCGTGTTCACCAGAGTGATCAGTGCAACATGATGTAAAGCTACTGATAGACAATAAAACTAAAACTATCCTGTACTTGTAGATTCATATAACTAAATCAATATTTTTAAATGGTACTTATTATTCATTTTAATTTTAGAACAATTTTAAAGAATGCCTTCATATATCTCACAGTATAAAGCATTTGTAAAATATACATTCAGTTATGTGAAGATGCAGTACCCCATAACCATGCTCATGGAAGTACCATTTTCATACTCAGCAAAAGAAGAAGAAAGAGTCCCTCCTGAAGAAAAACAACACGTACACCGCTGCCACGGCAACCGCCTTCGCCCCAAACATTGCCAGAGACCCTGGTTTGGCAACCATCGCCAAAAGTGCTCCCCCACCACCCAACGAGCCGAAAGAGGAGCCAAAACCCAAGCCACCAGAGGCCAAGAAGACCTTCAACAGCGTGAGCAAGATCGACCGGATTGCCAGAATAGCCTTCCCCCTCCTGTTTGGAACCTTCAACCTGGTCTACTGGGCAACCTACCTGAACAAAAAACCCAAGATACAGGGCATGTTTCAGCCTCACTAATCTCTATTTTCTCTTATTTTGTTTTGGGGTTTTTTCTTCGTCCAAATGTTTTGTTTAAGGAAAAAAAAGGTGTCTGAAGTGGTCCAGTTCCCAGTTGCTATATTGCTTCTATGTCACTCGAAAATATTATACCTTCAAGATAATCTCTTAGGATCTGAGCAATGTGGCAAAAATTTAATGGGAACCGTTTGGGGGGATTATGCTACTATATTAAAGAAAAATATGCTACAGTAATATATACGCAAGAGAATGCTATTCTACAAATGCACATAGCCTAACTATTGTGAAAGATCTATTTTTGAGTTTGTTTTCTATTTTTTATTGTGCATTACACCATCAATACTTTAACCCATTTATGTGGAAAAAAGTATTATTTGCATGGGCTGGTTTTATTTATTTGTTTTTACAATGACCAGTCAACATCTGACAAATGGCCTAGGTTTTATAATCTTTCTTTCTTTAATTTAAGTCACATAATGCTACCTTGAATGAAAGTCGGATATTCTTCCATACCTTGTAGTCAATGTATTGGGTTTATGATTTGTTATCATGAAAAAAATAATGAAATTAAAATCGAGATAGGGTTTCAGCAATAGCAATAAAAACATGTCTCAGTGGAAACAATTTAATTCCATTCATGGACTTAAAAAAAGATTTAAAAAATCATCTGATTATTACATGCAACATTAAGCATACTATTTATTTAGTTTCATTGTAAATAAAAACAAGTGTTAGAGATGTCAATATTAAGTTTAAGCTTTGCAAAATGTAACTGTAAAATATAAATAATCTAAACATGGGAGAGAACAATTTTTTTGAAGATATCTGTGTGAAACGTTCAAAATAGTTGGTGTAAAGAGAGTATTTATTGGTTCACTTCTAACCCACTGTTTATTAACTACGTTAGTGTTCCATTAAATGCTGGTTTAAGTTGCCAGTGAATATTACAGATATAGAAATAAAATATATTCAAACTTATATATCTGTGTGTATGTACACACTTACAAATATGTTTAAGAATGGGATAGTGATGAATAAGAATGCAACTGTAATATCTAAATGTCGGAATGCGTTTTATATTTAGAATTAAATCACTCTTATCCTTTATTTTGGTTTCTGGTTTCTCTGGAATAGACACTTATAAATGTTTCTAGGGCTTGGGGGAATCCCGGTAGGTTGTTTAGATGGAGCGCTGCCAAAGGCGAGATAAGGCAAAAACGCATTGAGAGTGAAGAGCAGTGCCTTTCAAGTTTTTCAGAGTTGAACTACCGTATGAAAGGCTGTTCCCTCCACTGCAAGACGTCCACCCAACTTATTCTCTATCCTTTCATGAGTTCTTCTCTTCTGTTGACCTTTCGGACAATGCTCAGAAAGTACCAGCTACACTGCCTTGTATCTTACACGCCCCTGGAAGATAAAGACAGTTTTTTTTTCCTTTTCTAACACATTTATAGCTGCTTGTCAATGAGAGAGAGAGAGATTGAGCACCAGCCTTATAGGTTAGTGCTATATCCTGGACATAATTAAGTCTTATAGTATTATAATGATGATTAATGTTTTATTTTTATAGCATGAAGTCAGTCCCTCCTCCGAAAACACAGACAGACACCAAACCAAGGCAGACACAAATATATTTTTTTCTTTTTCAATTTTCACACTGAAAGCAAATATGAAAAGCAACTTTCCTTAGGCTAAGCCGCTTACCGTTTTCCATATCCTTTTTAAATTATGTTAATGTAGCAATATGTAATTAGTAAGGGCTTTTTTAAATCTCTACAAAAAAATGTTTAAACCAAGGACTCTGACTTTTTTGACCACAGATTGAAGGTGATGTTTTACTTTTTTTTATTGCCCTGGTCTTAAATTAATCGAAAACCTGATTTCATTTAAGAAAACTACAATCCAAATCGAGAAGTGTGGGTTGGGGTTTGGAGGGGGGTGGGGGCTCTGTCCTAGGTTTTTGGTGTTTCAAGACAAGTTCTACTGGACATAGAGCAGCAGCAAATCAAACTGGACCACCATGACGATGTCAGGGTATTTGAACATGGGCCACAGACAGGGTGAGTCAACCCACCTGGGACAGTGGGAGAGTGGGTCTTGTTTCGAGAGGGTGGGCCTGTTCCTACCACAGCAGGTTTTATGCAAGCGCACAGTTACAGAGTCCATTTGAATCTCTAGGGATGAAGACCCTTGAGATATGATGTATAAATGTATAGATATTTTGATTCAAATCTATTGTATGGATGTTTATTATCATGCCTAAAGTATATATATACATATATAAATATTTAATAATAATAATAATAATAGTAATAATGATAATAAATATTGTTTGTATCAACCTATTGGTATGCATTTTGCACATTAGACGCATAATTTACATTTAAGTAGTCGGCTTTGTGCTATGCAAGAACAGCTTTGAACCACTTTAATTAGTTTTTTCTTTACCATTGTATTTAAATGAACCAGATATTGTATACAGCTTAACTCTTTACTAGAGACAATGTATCCTACTTAGCTTTTATCCATTGTTTTGCTATATATTCACTAGCCAAAAAAGTATTACTTTCAAAATGTATCTAAATGGAGAGTTGGAGTGTCATTCATGGTTGATTCAGAAAATGAAAATGAATGTTAATTAAACATTTATTCAGAGACATGGCAATAAAAATGGAAAATGTCATATTTCCTGGACGACGTATGATTAATCCACTAAATTCTTGTATTGCAAACACTACCGTGAGAAATCAGTTGAAAATATTTAAGGACATAAACTCAGAATATGTCTAGTACTATGTAGAAATCATGTTGCTGTGTTACACAGAACAAGGTTTAGTCTGTAGACTCTGGCACTTTTTAAAAACAGTTTCACTTTAATCAGTGCAAAAAACGTTTTGCATGAATCTCTGCGATATCAGAAAAAAAAATTATGCTTGCTTATCATTACTAATTTGCAGTTGCTATATTACGCAAAGGTTTCAGTTCTTTTTGTTTGTTTGTTTGTTTGTTTGTTTTTTTCTAAATAAGATAACATTTTTTAAGCACATTTCCTGCTTTTCATAGTGGACAAGTGGCCATAGTTATATGGACACCCAAATTTGGAATTGTATAATATTACTGTACAACTTTACAAATGGTAATAATGGTAAAATGCTAGAGTCCTTTGTGCTCAAAGTAAACATGCTGTACTTCCCTGTACTCTTTCACATAGATTCAAGAATGTGTGGAATGTAAGTCAGTAACTGTATAAGTCACAATCCCTTCAATCAATGTGACCCCCCCCCATTTTAATGTCCCATTGCTTTGTATGGTCTCAGAAAGAACTTGCTTTTCAATCCTGGGTGTCTGCTAACATGGGCGTCTGCAACATTTTAAATAATTTTTTTGGTTGTCTGTGTTGTTTGATAAAAAGAAAAAAATATGGAAAAAAACTGGAGACATGCAACCCAATTCTTAAGAAAGCACAACTGCTTAAGAATGCTTTCAGAGAGAGTGAGCACGACACTATGGTGCAGTCTCAGGTCTAGGTCCAGGCTGATCGCGATTGGTGGATGTCCAGCCCAGCACATTGCACCGTCAATTATGTCGGTCTTCATATCTCAGAGAAAAGTGCAGCCCTTAATGGGCAATGGAATTAGGGTCATTTCAACAGCTTTAAAGGCAAATATCATGAATTATTCATGGGGAGGGAGGGGGTTGCTGGGTGTGGGTGGGAGGGAGTGTCACACATTCTGTAATGTTTGGTTTTGTTATGGTATGGCCCTGTAGAATCAGATTCTCTGCATTAGACTTCAAATAAACAAGATTAAAAAAAGCGATGTTGACATTTTTATCAATGTTTAATAAATTACAAATGAGGCTAACAGGTGTTTTACATTTGTATCTTGCTTTGGTTTGGGGCTTAATCGACAGAAGGTATTTTGTCAAGCTTCATAAATACTATTAACTTACAGAAGGATACCAAGTGATCACATTTTCAGTCACACAACATTAAACATGGCTATTTTCCATTTTGAATATTACAACTTATAACCATGTCTAAAATAATGTGTAATATATTTGTGACTGCATTGTGGCATATTTTATCTTAATTTTAAATGTTCAGATCTGTTGAGCAGTCCTATTTTTGGAACACGTTTATATTACCAGCAATAGAAAAATTGTATCACACAAGATACATTCAGTTGTGAAGCCATTCTGATGCTGTTTGTGAATCCCAATTTCCCCCATAGGAATGGTGAGGTTTGGATTTTGAATTGTCCACATCTACAGTATGCTGTTGCTGTCCTGCTGTTGTCAGCTTTTCATCAGAAAATGCAATAGAAAGGCACAAAACACAAAAGCAGAACAACAATCATTTTGCTTGCTCCACATTCAGCTTAAATAAACTTAATTGTTAGAATATAAATGGTTTCAGTTTTTTTCTATTTACATAAAGGTATTTTGCATGATGTATACAACATAAAACACTTAAAAAATGTAAGTCTAGATTCCCATCTCAGAACAAGACATCGTGTTCCAAGTCAAGTACATTAAACACTGATTCAGATGTATTGTTGCTTAAACTACAGATTAGGAAAGCTTGCCCACTCACACTGCATGTACTTAGTGAGGGTTCACTGAGGCTGGTCTATAGCCCTTTTTGGTTACACTTTATTGTAAGTAGGCAATTTCCACAAGTAATTACTTTGATGTCATAAAATCATTAAGTACATAGTACATTGTACCTACACTTAATTATATGAGTTGAGGTTATGTTTAGGATATAGCTGGGCTACAGGCTTATAGGCTTAAATGTGCAGTAGGCATTATTCTTGGGGTCAAACTTAGAGGTAGGATTGAGGTTATTTGGGTTTATTTTATATAGCACACTTCTAAATTGGATTATCAGAGAGATCTTAAAGCATAAGCGACATATTTTCAGAGCAGGTCAGACTGAATGTCACTGATATGGGTGCTAAGCAATGGACCTACTGTAGATTCTATACAAATCATATACAGGTATGTTTAAAACATACATTTTCACAGGTTGTCAACAGAGAAGCAACTTTCTAATTTGAAGTGTGTTCATTTACTTGGATCATTGTGATTACCATACAAAGTATGTAATAATTGATACAAGGGGAAAATATATATCAACATGGAGGTAATAAACAAACAATTATCATATGATTGGCTGTTCTGTGTGCACTGTCCTACATTGTAACAATGTGCTTGGAAAGGCTGCCTCGGTTGTGGAGGAAAGTGGAAAAATAAGTGATGAGCTGTCCCCTGCTGTCCTGATGGTAATCCATTGTAAACCAGAATAAAAGAAAGTGGATACAGGAGCTAAAGACATGTTAAGAAAGAAAGAGAAAAAAGAAAGAAAGACAATTAACATGCACAGCACCATGTATCTGAGATGTGCATGCGATGTCCATGTCAATTCAATTTGAATTCTGATGATTGTCAGAAAGGAAGAAGAGCAGTTTGTGCTGATGGAAAGCTAATTAGCAGAACCCCTTCACAGAGCAGATTGTTCGTTGTAACTTTTGAGCAAGGCAATGCTCTTGAAATGCCTTGATGTATTTCAGGTGGTTTGGAACATGAAAGCAGAGCCAAGGGAGAAGGTACACAGGCTGTTGTGTAAAACCTGACTTCTGTTCGTCAAGAATCATCCTCCCCTGTAACTGGGCAGCTTCTCTGTGTGTTTGGAATTAGCCATAGGGAATATCTTGTTAGTTTAGGGCTGCCAAGTGTCAGATTTAATTCTTCAGTCAATTAAAGATTCGATTTCTCTCATATTTTGAATGCAAGATCAAGCTGATGAACAGAAAATACATTCTTTCATAGCCTTTTTTGTTCATCTTCACCAAGGGTGCCAATAATTCTGGAGGGCACCGTATATATAAACAAGGTTTCATTGTGTATACAAACAGTAACAATTAGACCTGAAAATAGCAAGTATTCTGAAAACCACTCTGTATTTTGTTCCATATTCTATAAAAAGCAGTAATTGAGAAACACAGCAATAAAACAATCTAATTACAATGCAATCCAAAGCAGTCAACACATAGTAATTTATTGCGTTAAATGATGGTGATTTGGGGGAGGCCTGTTGTGAGGAGCCGAAAAGATGGCATCTTTATAAGTGACAAAGAACACAACAATACTGGCTTTTGGAACAATAACTATAGGGCCCAGTCATCTCCTGATCTTTACCTCAATGAATGGTTGCAATAGATTGGTGATAAAAAATAAAATTAAAAGGCACTTTTTAAAATTCACAGAACATACCTCGGCGGCACGGTGGTGCAGTGGATAGCGCTGTCGCCTCACAGCAAGAAGGTCTCGGGTTCGAATCCAGGCCGGGGGCCTTTCTGTGCGGAGTTTGCATGTTCTCCCCGTGTCCGCGTGGGTTTCCTCCGGGTACTCCGGTTTCCTCCCACAGTCCAAAGACAGTTATTGGAGAGTCTAAATTGCCCGTAGGTATGAGTGTGTGAGTGAATGGTGTGTGTGCCCTGCGATGGATTGGCGACCTGTCCAGGGTGTATTCCTGCCTCTCGCCCGGAACGCATGCTGGGATAGGCTCCAGCCCCCGCGACCCTGACCAGGAATAAGCGGCTTAGATAATGGATGGATGGATGGATGGAGAACATACCTCCCATTTATTTGGGATGAATATTTTCATAAGAACAATGCCATCCTGTATTGAAGATACTTTTTACAATATTGCTTAATACTGTTGAAAAAATTAAAAAAGGTTTGAGTTCATGTTTAGCATCACCTTTCCAGATGAGATTACCTTGGTATGAACTGCATGTGTAGAACTTTTAAAATAATTCATTACACTCATCAGGGGCCAAGATTAGGGTAAAAGTCATACTTGTCAAAGGGCAAGTATCTTAGAAAAGATACTTGTCCTTCCTAAAAGTTACTTGTCCTACTCGCGTGAGCTCATGGGACTGTGTAGCAGTGAAGCTCTGATGGGTACCCACAGGTGGCATTAGCGACTAGTGTTCGGACTGTACAGTATATCATAACGTACACTCTAGTCGGGACTCGAACGAGAGATTTTTCCATTCCCAGCTAGAGTGTGGTATGGCAGCTAACATAATAGCTAGCTAATAATTCGCTTTTTTTGTGCCGCTTTTCCCATTTGGAACTTTGGAAACATCCAAACGTGTTTGTTACGATGTGAGTGTAAAACAGAAATAGTTCCAGTTAGCTAATAAAAAAAAAAAAATCCTAAATTCACAGTCGTCAGCAGGACGATTACTTGGAAATCGAAGGTCGTCCTTCTTCATATTTAGTCGTCTGAGACTATAGGATGACTGCTAGGATCTGGGCCCCTGCTCGTTAATCAGTCATTTGTGCCAAAACCTCTCAACTGAAAAGGATAGTGTCATGATGTCAGCATGGTAGCTAAACTGACAAAAAAACAGTCTTCAGTTTCCATCAGTTATCCTTCTAACTATAATTCAAATGACTTTATGAACTCGTTTACTGATAAGATTGAGACAATCAGAGAACAAATTATGAAAATGACTCCAATATCTAGCACTCCAACTGCTGAGATAGCACAGGGCTATCAGGAGCAGGGTTGCGTAGAGACCCTTGAGTTTTTCACTCCCTTGGATCTGGACAAATTCAGTAAACTGGTTATGTCCTCCAAATCATCTACATGTCTGTTAGACCCCATACCAACAAAGCTTATTAAAGAGCTTTTGCCTGTGCTAGGCCAGCCCATGTTAGATATCATAAATACATCCCTATTATTGGGTTGCGTACCTAGGTCTTTAAAAGTAGCAGTAATCAAGCCTCTTCTAAAGAAACCAAATCTTGATCCTGTTAATCTGAAGAACTATAGGCCCATTTCAAATCTGCCCTTTTTGTCAAAAATTTTAGAGAAATCTGTAGCTCAACAATTAACTGCTTTCCTAAAAACGAATAATCTATATGAAACATTACAATCAAGTTTTAGACCAAACCATAGCACTGAGACAGCACTTATTAAAGTTGTAAATGACTTACTGTTAGCATTGGACACTGGTTGTGTTTCTATTCTAGTGCTCCTTGACATAAGTGCTGCTTTTGACACTATTGACCACCAGATTCTCCTTCATAGGCTAGAAAACCTGGTTGGTTTTGCGTGGACGGGCACTCTCATGGTTTAAATCATACTTATTAGACCGGTTTCAATTTGTGCAATTAGATCAAGAGTTCTCTGACTACTCTCAGGTTAAATATGGTATTCCACAAGGCTCAGTGCTGGGACCATTACTGTTCTCATTATACTTGCTACCACTCGGTAATGTTATTCGTAAACATGGTGTAAATTTCCATTGCTATGCCGATGATACACAGCTGTACATATCAATGAAACCAGGTGAAACACTTAAACTCACTCAATTAGAGGCTTGTATCTCTGATATAAAGAACTGGATGACAGTAAATTTCCTGCTTTTAAATTCAGATAAAACAGAGATGATGGTTTTGGGCCCCAAAAATTAAGGAACAAGTTGGATCTGCAGTTAAATGCAGGTGATTGCATAGTTACATCAAGTATTATGGTTAAGAACCTTGGTTTTATTATTGATCAGGACCTTACATTTGACACTCATATTAAAAACACTTCCAGAGTAGCTTTCTTTCACCTAAGAAACATAGCTAAAATTCGGCACTTTCTGTCATTAGAGGATGCTAAAACCTTGATGCATGCTTTTGTTGCATCGAGGCTAGACTATTGTAATGCCTTATTATCCGGCTCCTCTAGTAGCTCTCTAAAGAGTCTTCAACTAGTACAGAATACAGCGGCACGTATTTTGACTAGATCCAAAAGTATGAGCACATTACTCCAGTGTTAGCATCACTACATTGGCTTCCTATTAAATATCGGGCTGATTATAAAGTACTGTTGCTAACTTTAAAGCAGTAAACGGACTTGCACCTTTATATCTGACCGAAATGATTGCCCCTATAAGCCGACACGACTGCTTCGTTCACAAGAAGCCGGCCATCTATTACTCCTAGAATTTTGAAGAGCACAGCTGGTGGTAGAGCCTTCTCTTTTAGAGCTCCTCTGTTGTGGAACGGTTTACCAAGGCATGTTAGGGATTCGGACACAGTCTCAATTTTTAAGTGTAGATTAAAAACATATCTTTTCAGCCTAGCTTACTGCCAAACATAGTCTAGGTGGAGAGATGGAGAAGGCCGTGCCTTAGTGTCTTATGGAGTGAGAAACTTTCCATACTGTCACCTCCTCAATGTGTTACCACCACTATTATGCTGGTTATCCTTGATCAGGTGTGGATTGTTTGGAACTCTCACATGGCTGCGTGTTTTCTCTGTCCCTCTCCTAATAGGTATGCTGCCATAGCTTACACCTGTTGGGGCTAACTGTATATTTCCTATGCTTGTGCTCCCCTGCTCTTACATAGTGCTACTGGCTATAGCACTGCTTTTTCTGACTGCATGTTCTCTTCTCTGCCTCGGCCTCTGACTCGGGGCACCTGCCCCGAGCCCTAGATCCTGCGAGAAGTGTGAGCTGCCCCCATCAACCCTCACCCCACGCCAACCCCAGTTCCTGGATCTGGACCCTCTCCGCGTGGTTTAGCCCCCCGCTGACTACCTAACTCAGACTAACCTTGGACTGACCATGACATGGTCTTTTTTGGACATACCCTGTGCCGGCCAGAAGAGGATGGGCTCCCCCCCTTTTTAGTCTGGTTCCTCCCAAGGTTTCTCCCTACCTAGGGAGTTTTTCCTTGCCACTGTTGCCGTTAGGCTTGCTTTTGGGGGGGTCTAGGCCTGGGTTCCCCCTCTGTTAAGCGTTTTGTGACAATTCTGTTGTGAAAAGCGCTATACAAATAAACTTGATTTGATTTGATTTGATGTAGCTGCAGGGTATTTTCCACAAAGATACATGAGGACCAACACATAATCAATACCCACATTTCTGTGGATATGGGGAATAGAGTCCCTAAAATGGCACTTGATTCGATTTTTACAGAAACTTGTGAGTTCAGTGGTAACTGAAATTATTAAAAATGCTTTGCAATACTATTACAAAGGTTTTTTTAGTGTTTTTTTTTACTATTACAAAGGTGGATCGAGTACTCAAAACCTGTACTCAAGCAAAATTAAGGTTACTTCATGGAAAATGAACTCAAGTAGAAGTGAAAGTAGCCATCCTACAAAATTACTTGTGTAAGAGTATTTTGTCCAAAAACTATTCAAGTACAAGTTACAAATTTTAACTGGAACATGTATTTTATTGTAGTAATGAATTAAAAACATACAGCTGGTTAACTACCATGGCAGGACATACAGCTGGTTAACTAACTAACATGACAGAATTGTAACAGAATTGGGACAATTGCTATGAGTCTATTTTGAGCTTGCCTACTAACGGGAGTTCAACCTGACCAATCAGATAACAGGATTTACCGTCTATCTTCTCAAGGCTAGGCCACCCTGGAAGTTAAATAGCTACCTTTTCTATCATGTGAATGCTATATTTATGTGCTAGCCCCTTCCATTTTAATTTACCTGTTGAACCCTATGGACTTCTTTCCATTTTTCACTACCTTTGTTTTTTTTTACAGCTTGCTCAACGTAATCCAACACAAACTCCAAATATTGAATCACAGTTGTATTATACGTCTCTGAGCTACCCCTTGTGCCATACATTCTAGTCCTAGATGGTATACTCACATGTGCAGCAGGTCAAAGTTAAAAGGTGATTTTCATTTTATGAAAAAAAGATTAGGGTGTATAATCTCTTTACTTTACTGGTGGAAAAAAACTGTGCTTCTAGCTTTTAGAATAATAGAGAAAATGACAGATGAGAAGGGTCTGTCTGCAGCCGCCCACCTCCAGGACTCACTATGCTGTGGTAATAGCTCCACTCTCAGGCAAGGAAATGACATAATCCAGCCAGAAGTTTCCCCAGTAAACAGAACTTGCTTAGTACGCTCAGAGATTTTAGAGTAGAGATGGTCCACTCCTGCCTTCTTCCGTGTTCTGATTGCATTGCATCATGGATACCACAGGGAGTGCTCAGAGCTGAATTCTCCATTGACTTAAATTCATAAAACACCTAATTATGCATTCAGACTGCTCTGGGTTGGTCACAACTTAATACTTTAAAAAAATCCTATTGATCACAACAGACACAATATTACTGGAGTAAGATATGTTCTTTGTTTTGGCGTGATAAATGCTTATAAATTTCATTAGGTATTCATGTGAAGCATTCAGTGTGGAAAGCACAGTAAAGCAGTATTTAATAAAAGGGCCTGGTTAGCAGAGCAGGTTCATTCAGTTCACTGTCACTGGCTAATTTATGTTATATGCCGGGTGACATTATCACAGTGGTGGGCCGTCAGGGCCTGCAAGGCCTTCTCTGCTGGCCTAAAAAATATCTGAATCACAGACTGATGTTAATTATATTTTGTCCATGAATACTTATGAAATAATTCCAAGCACCTAGGCGGTCTGTCCGCTTGGCCTTTCATAGCTGATGTTAATTATATTTTTTTCCCTGGTTGGTCGCTGCGTGTTCCCCCAGATGTGTATTTTCATATTAAAGCATTTAACCAATCACATTTCAGCCATCATTTGTTGCCACGGTCAAAGAAATCTGCCTGGAGGCCTTCACAATCAATTCTGAAGGCCCTGTAGCATAAAATAAGTGTTGATCAAACTGTTGCTTCAACCAATCAAATTTTGAATTGGAGACACCAAGGCCTTCTAGAAGGCCTAGGTACGTCAGCGTATTCACACCCTTTGATTGGATAGTCAGAGAGTGTCTGACTATGATGTAATGTTAAATGCTTTAATATGAAAATACACGTCTGGAAGGAGCGCAGCCAGGGGAAAAGCTATGAAAGGAAGCGGACAGACCATTTGGAATTATTTAATAAGTATTCATGGACAAAATATAATTAACATCAGTCTGTGATTCAGACATTTGAGCGGACATTTTCAGCCCTAAAGCGAATTAAAACTTATGCCAGAAATACATCAGGGCAGGCTCGACTTTCAGCATTAGCTTCGATGGCGATAGAAAAGGATTTCTTGATGGAACTGAAACACACGGATAATCTGTAGGACAGAGTAATTGAACTCTTTTTGAGGAAAGAAAGGAGGATGGATTTTGTGTACAAATAATAAGGATTTTTGGTGAGTAAAATGTTGCTATTTTCCTAAATAATATTGCAATTTTATGAGGTTATTATTGATGTTTCATGTTACGATCTTGTTTAGCTAGCTATCTAACCAGCTAAGTTTATGTAATAAACATGAGCCGTGACTCGAATAAAAATAGCGATCATAAAACAGGTCAGCTAGCGCTTTTTCTTATTATGATCAGTGTGTTTGTATGATTTAATGAAGTGGCTAACTTATTATAGCTAACCACCTTAGTCTTTAACATTAACTTTGTATCATTCAATTTTTAATAACAAGCTAGCCAGCATGCAAGGCAGATAACAACATGTTACGGCAGGCTGCATTACAAAATGTTATAGATAGCATAACTATCCCACACTGAACACAGGCTGGTTCTGGTTCTGCCGATCCGGTCTTGCGGTGAGAAGAGAACCGTGTCTCTCTGGTGGCAGCAGTGAGTTGTCTTTCTGTAAGCACAGATTCTCACCCGCTGTGATGAGGCAGGCCTGGGTCTGTGAGAGGGGACAGTGACCCCCCCCCGTCTTCCTCTGTTATGTCCTGTCCCTACACCGTCCCCATAGCCCCATGTTTATACTGCATTTCTGCATAATAAGAATAAGATGGTTTTTATAGCCATAAAATAGTTGAGGGGTGGATCGATTCAGACGGAGCCATAGGCGTAGCGTGGGGGCTGCTACCCCCCCGGTCCGCGAAATAAATAAACTGGTCTCAGCTTTCTCTCACGTGTACCCGCCCCGTCCGCGGAAAAGGCGCTACGCCACTGGGCAGAGCAGTACTGAAGGCCTAGGTGTGAAATGCATGGCCCGCCACTGCATTATCATGTAAGTTGCACTATAGATATCTGCTTAATGGGGTAATGGAGTAGCCAATGAGTTAGGTTCATATTAGTGCAACTAGCTATAGGTTATTAGCTTGCCTGTGTTGCCTGTGTTTCATGCCTCACTAGATTCATAGTTAGCTACCTGGCTAGCAAACTTAGCCAGCCAGCAAGCAGGCCTAACTTCACATTAGCAAGCTCATGGGAGAGCTGCTTGGCTAGCTAGTTAGCTAAAAGATGAACGCATGTTCAGATTACAGACTTCTTCTGTAATGTTTTTTACTATGAGAATACTGCTACAAGAATAATATTGTTCTTCCACTGGAATCAACGCCAGTGTCTAGCAGGCTGGAAAGTAAGTACACCACTGGCAAGGGGTTCGCTGGTCAACAGAAAAGAAGCACCTAGGCAATGTGAGTTAACCCTACCCCATCATGAATATTCATAGCCAAGTGAGCTTTTATTTCATCCCATAAACTTCACTTTGCAACTGTACTTACAATATATGTGCACACCAGTCAGAATAGTGACCGGACATGCGAATCAAGTTTTTAAGAAAAATACATTTTTTGGGTGGGAAGGAATGTCTGAATATGTTAATATAAAAGACCTTTTAACATGGTTATCAAAAAGATAGCTAATAGCCCACCATTTGAAATTCAGAGCTGTTTAGACAATCTAAACAAGCAATTTAACACAAAATTATCATAATAATAATGCAATTTAATGCTTCAATAAGACTGAGCAAATCAAGAGAACACGAAATCTCTGGTGTCTTCAATAAGACAGCGCCTAGCAACTAAAGAGAACAAGCGATCTCTGGTTTTCTGACAGGAACACACAATTTCCATGCCTGAGAATGGAACTATCCCCACAGCACAGCGAGTCCTGGTAGTGAAAGGCTGCCAGCAGATGCTGTGTTGTTGTGCTTGGTCAAGATCAAGACCAAAGAAATACAAATAAAATGTGTTAGCATAATAGAATTGGCTCATTGACCACATAATTTAAATCTAACCAGTGAGAAAATGTAAAGGCAGATAATTACAATCCTTTCTTAAGTACATGTAATGCTTTATTTGTGGTGCATTATTACCCATCTCTGTACTATTTCTAATAATAATAATAATAATAATAATAATAATAATAACCATAATACTACTTGCTTAAACTCATTGATTCAAAGTTAAGGAGAAAGAACACTGTTAGTTAGGTTGAATTCAGGTCAAAGTATTTTCAACTTGGAGCGTTTTTTTTATACTGTGCTAGAAGATATGCAAGTGAATCTTGACATTCTGTTTACTCCACTTCATGCCATGAGGCATTCGATCAGCAGATTCTCTAATTCAACACATCTCACTGTCAAC
The DNA here is from genome assembly GCA_029706075.1 of Aldrovandia affinis. Taxonomy (NCBI): domain Eukaryota; kingdom Metazoa; phylum Chordata; class Actinopteri; order Notacanthiformes; family Halosauridae; genus Aldrovandia; species Aldrovandia affinis. The sequence continues at coordinate 2,004,918 of JAINUG010000033.1, forward strand.
CACCAACACCCAAAGCCAATCAATGCCCAACTACACGCCAGACAGGCTGCCAATTGTCGTCCTTGAAATGTACACCTCTTATCCAGTCAGTACTACAGAACCTCTCCTGCAGTACTGTATGGTCTGTAGTGTGTAAAATAGTTAACTGGGAGGCACAGTAAGTCAAAAGGCACAATTAGCTATTCCAAACTGGGGGGAAAAGGTACACAAAAATGTTTTCTCAAGCTTTTCAAAAACATATTCTTACATCTCAAATGTTACATCCAGAAGATGTAAAGGAAGCTAGTATAAAGTTTTATTAACTTTTGCTGCATCCCAGGGGACTCTGTAAACTGTGAGGACACAACAGCCTCACCTACAGGCACACACACCTGAGGGCGATTGATAAATATCCCAGGAGTTGCTCATTGCCTGTTATAAAGGCAGAGACTGGTGTGCCACATGAGAGAGTCCAAGGTGAACACAATGATTGTGTAGGATGGCTTGCCACGCAACCTCAATTCAAGGCTGCTTGAAGCTTGTCCTCCCAGACTTTGTGCGAGGTCGGCTGTCTATGTATGTAAGCCCAGGCCTGGGATATATCCTGTTGGCTCTTTTATTTTATTTTCTGTTAAGTTTTTATAGACTCCCTATAAAGCAAGTAACAAAGTGGCTGTTGGTCTCTTTACTGTTGTTTTGGTATCCATGTATCATGCAGTCACAACACCACCACACCTACTGCCATGTCACAAAAGCACATTAGAACAGTTATTAACAGGGCAAAATGGCACTGTATTTATATAATCTCTACAAAGCATACTCATACAACTCATACAAAGCATATACTCTCTGTACATCTATAAAAAAAACTATTTCTAAATTTGCTCTGTCGACCAAATTATTGATAACAAAATTATGTTACAAATCAAATTTAATCAATATATTTCAAATGTCACATCCCAAAATTCTTAAGTGTAAATGAAATAATTTATATCAGTTTAATATTCTGTGTTTGAAAATATCACCTCATAAAGCTTATGTAAATCCTTACAATAATGCTGATTGATATTTAACTTTACAACCTTAAAAGGCCTAAAACATGTCATACAATACTGACACTTATAACATGAGCACCATCATATAAAAACATATACTTCATATACCCTAAATGTGAAGAATTACTCATACTTTCAAACAATACTATGAGAAAATGACCAACCATCTAGAACAGGACATCTTATGGAGCTAGTTGATATGCTATTATTATTTGTAATAACTTTACTATGCACAAACATATCAGTGATCCAACTTGAATATATAATAAATTGATGCTGTAACAAGTGCACTTATGCAAACATACTGTATATGCTATACGAGGAGAAAATGTTGAAGATTTATTAAGAGTTTAAATAGTGTATAACTTGAAAACATTACTTTACAGATCACAAGCACTCCATCAGATCATCATAGACTTTTGCTGACACTTGGCAAGGTTGCTCACATTGACTGCATTCTCTTGAGATGGACTACTAGATGACAAGATGAAGAAACACAGGGCCAAGTTACTTGAAGGAATATAGGAAAATATGGGAAGCATTGCTTTGGAACAGTGCTTGTTTATTTTATGTGAAATATATTGATGAAAGTTAAGCTTTAACTTGACATCTGTGGCACTGCAGATGGCTGCAACACCATGGACAACCACCTGAGCCCTACCTGGAAGCTGCAAGACCATGGACAGCCCTCTCTTCTCTACCTGCAGCTTCAGCACCCTGGGCAGATCTGGTAAACAAAGGCATGGAAGAGCAGATGCAGCCCATTCCCCATCACCCAGCTGCAGCCAGTTTCTAATCAGCCAACAGGGCTGATTGCTTTGGCTATAACAAGAACTGGCTGTGACATTCAATTGACAATATGGATTTAATGTTTTAATCCCAAGTAAGTAATAGTTGTTGAGGCTGGCATTTACATTTTCCAGGCTGCACCAGATAAAAGCGGATGGCTACAGAGGTCTTGTCTCATGGCAGCAATATTCTTTGCCTGAAAATATACATTTCACTACTGGTTGGATTTGACAATCATAATTTATTAACATCACCTGCAGAAAGCAGGAGTAAATTTTCAATTTTTGTTAGAGATATTCACTAGCCTTTTTAATACTATATGAATTTGCAGTTTTTCACTGCCTTTACTAGTTTTTCACATGATTGTTCAGGGTAATCTAACACAAGCCCAAGTTATTAATCATTTATACTGCATCAGAACTCCCTTAGTTACCCCACAATATACACATTCTACTCCTAGATGGGATATATAATCCCAGGGGTGTCACTTATCAACTGTGTTGAATATTGGAGGGATGATCCAAATGATCCAAAGAAAAAAGGGGGGGCGGTTCTCCGATATAAATAAATTACATAATAAGACTCCTCATGATTTCTGACCGGTAAAATAGAGAAAATGTAATCTAATTTTATTGACAATAGTTTTAATAATTTTAAGTCATCTTGACTTGAATTGTCAATACTTAGTTTGTTCTGCAAATTTCAGAGTCACGTACTGTTCTGCTGTGAGTGCACTAACTGTTCAAAATTATTGAACTGTTAAATTATGAGCTCTTATTGTCAACCGAATTCAGATTAGGCAAATAGGGTAACAGAGCCTGCTACATCATCAGATGTTCGTCTTGCCAGCCAACCGGTTCCACTCGCCATCTTCCCTGTTCACCTTCCAGCCTGCTTGTTTGTCTGTCCAGAAAATAAACCTTCATGTTCATTCCATTCCATCTCCGTGTCTTGCGTTTGGGTTCGTTCTGGGAAGCCTCCTAACAGTCCTGTCCCTGAGTCTGCACTAAACTGTGCTGGTACCTCATCTTCTTACATGGAAATGGAATGCATTTATTTACCAAAATTACAGAATAGGGTGATCATTGAATCATTCTACATTACCGTGCTTCTCAAACTTGTGTTTAATGTGAACATGGACACACGCTGCAAAGCACTAACGAGCACAGAGTACCTATCATATTGAAAAATGTAGGTCATACTGCTGCTTTAAAAGGAAAATACAATTTGAGGTTAGGGCTAAATATACATATATGGGTTAAACATATGCTAGAGTTCATTGTCTGTAACTTTTATTTTCTGCCTCATGACATAGGGTCCTTATGTCAGCTTTTCTTTTCATGTTAGCTGGCCCAACAAAAAAAGGTGTTAATGTAGTTAGCTAGCTACTGTCTACTAGCTAACATTACCTTACTGGACATGTACTGGATGAAGTAACTAAGATGATCTTTAATCTGAAACAATACATTTTTATGAATTTTAGAAATGCACTGTCATCTGATTTGATCATCAATAACGTGAAAGAAAGTAAGGTAGCTATTATAATTAGGGCTTGATACTTGGGTACGGTTATTAGCTAGTTATTATCTGTCACATATTTGGTACATAGGGAATTAGCTAGTTGGCTACATATAATTATTTAACAATGTTAACTTTCTAGAAACATTGCCTTATGCATTGTGTTGTTGTCACGCCAATTTTAGTATCAATGATGATAAACAGTATTTGACATGATATCTGCTGTCCATTGACTTACAAATAATTTTAAAATAAATACTAGTACAAAACACTGTTGAAATCACCTGTGAGTATTTCTTATTTTGACACTGCTTTGATATCTGCTGTCCATTGACTTACAATGCCGTTTTCATTGTATTTTGTAGTTATTGTAACCAGATAACACTTTCAATGCAATAAATGCCAAATTTAGGTGTGCTGCAGCCAGAGTAATTGCGATGAACACTCCCAGCCACATGCACCACTCTGTTCTTCACATACACAGAACTAGCAAACATTTTATTGTGGAGTACGGATTTCGTACTAACAAGATGGTGGATTTCCATAATGACAAACAAAAACAAACAAGAGGGCAGCAGTAGAAACCCTGAAAGATGAGAGAGAGACACCAAGGGGCCACGCTATGAGCAGAGCCGGATTAATACAGTAGTGGTCCCTGGGCTATTCATAATTTATAGGCCCTCTCATGGCCCCCTACCCCCTGAAACTCATCCATTTACACCACACACTCGCGCGCGCACCACACCCTCTGTCACGCTGAACACACCCACAATTACACATCTCACAGAAAAACACCTCTAAAAGGCTACTGCAAGAATGCCATTAGGCCTACCACCACACACAAAACACAAGGACTATCTCAAACTTTATAAACGCTTGGCCATTTATTAGTCTATATGGGCAAAATAAGGCTTTCATAAAACAGTGCATCTTTAAATCTGTTCAGCTCCATCCTAACTCATTATGCACCTTCTATTGAGGTAAAGATAGCCAATGTTGCAAGTAATCATAAAGTACAAGTGAACAGGACATACAACAACACAATACCAGTCGGTCACGACACCACCCCGCTTGCTAATGAAAATAGCCATACCAAAATCTTAAATCAATTGTTAGCAATGGTTTGATAGGCTATAGCTAACCTAGGCCTAACACACAATGCATGTTTTACATTCTTTGGCATGGTAAGAAGCAAAAATCAAAACTAGGCCATAAGCTATTGAACATTAAGCTACTTAGCTGGCTATAGTGAACAGTTAGCAAGCTCAACCCCAGGGCTCAAGCCCCGTTAGCCCATGCATTAATCCAGCTATGGGTATGAGGTATCAACTCAATTCCATTCCAGAACATTTTATTAATTTGTTCACTTCACTTGCTATCCTCACTTGGACGAATCCCTTACAAGTTCCGGATCTGTTGACCCCTCTCTGTACCTGTAATTTGACAGTGAGTACATCTCTTTGTACCTGGAGTTTGACAGGGTTAACCAACATAACCTCCATCGCTAGCCACATGCCAGCAAATTAGTTTGCTATCAGCTAGCTAACCTTGCTTAGCCAGCTTCCATTAGGTAACCAGCCAGCTAGCTATTATAAATTCTCACTTGTAAAATGAAAACTCTGTAGTCCGTTGGCAGGCAGGCAAGCATGTCCCTATTTGAAACAAGTTTTTAAACAAAGGTGTCGCAGTGTCTGCAAATACAGTAAGTGATGTAATAAACCTTTGAAATAGTAGACATATTTACAGTCTACAAATACTAGTAGTGCCAGTTCTGGGGGAGATCAAAACTGGGGGACAAGAGGAAGTCAGGGGAAATTACAAACAGGAGGAGACTTAGCTGACTCAAAGCTACCTAAAAAAAGGTAGCACCAATCAGATAGCAGGACTTTTTACAGACCAATCTCACAAATTGCTACTTACATTTCCAGATGAGCTAGAGAGAGAATTCTGGGTATGAAAAAACACAATTAACATAACAACCATTTCTGTTTTTAACTTAACAACCTCACTTTTATATCACCATTTGTGTTACAGGTGTGAAAATCAGATGCACTTGACTTCTGAAAGTGGAAATTAAGTAAGAATATTCACCTTTGATGATGAAAGCCAAGCTTAAATTTGTTTAGACTATAATTGCAAATGTCCTTGGGATGTAATCGTTCGTGGAGAGAGTGTACAGGACTTGCCTGGGAAAGGGAAAAGCTCTTCAACGGGGCACATTAGAGATAATGTAAGTTGCTTGGGCCCTTGAACCTTTCAGTGCCAAGGTATGGCAAGGAAGGACATTTTTTTCTGCTAAATGGAGTTGTTTTGCCATTATTTGCATTAATGACAAACAGTATGTAACTAGTAAACTATTTTTTAAGCAGATCATAATGATAAGATCCATTAATGAGGCAAAAGTTGCTAACAGACTAAGTTTTTCACTAAAATAACATATAGAACCCATCTCAAATGGACTTGTTCATGGTTACATTTTAATTAAGCTACAAGGACTTAATGACATCATCAGCGAATTTCACGTCCTGTGACTTTCATTGCTAAATGGACTTGCCATTATTTGCTGAACTTCACAGCAGATCCTCAAAAGTTTAACAGCAAGACTTGTCTCTTTGTTGTAAGGACTTAATGACATCATTATTTCGGTTGGCATCTCTTTGCGCTTGTCAATTCCGCTGGGGCGGTATTGATCTTCCACTCAAACATCTCATCTGTTTCTACCTTAATAATTGACTTTTGTTTCTTATGCGGATGAAGCAGAAGCTGAACGCCAAAAACTGTCATGAATAATGCCATCCTGAGGGTTCACAGATGAGGTTAGAGTTGCAGCAGATACTTTCATATGCTTTCTCTGCAATGTGATGCCATTAAGCTGGGTTCCATTTAGCTGCTTAGAATGTACTTCCTGCCAATAAGAGGTGATGTTGTGATCTAAAACACTTGGCACTGACATCATTGCAGTCATGCGTGTGTGTTTGTGTTTGTATGTGTGTGTATGTGTGCATATGTGTGCGTGTGTATGTATGTGCATGTGTACATTTATGAATGTGTGTGCATGTATGCGTGTTTGTGTGTGCTAAACCTCTGTGTAAATGAACAATGTGCATCCTTCCTGATTCAGTTTCATGCTCTGCAAAGATAAACGCTCTCACCATGATGTCAGATTTATATAACTACATACGCAAATATTCTGACTAAAGCAGGTCAGGCAGGAAGATCTCCAGTCAATCGGTTGTCAGGCAAGACAGGATGCAAAGAGATTGGAAGACACCCTGGCACTGCATGATTCCTGCCTCTTTTGTGCTTCCTGCTTATGTCAGAGATATGACACATCTTGGCGGAGGTGTACCACCACACCGCTTACATGATTAAAGAAAGTGAAAATCGGTCACCTTGGTTCTGCACTCCTCCTCTTTTGTAATATCATTGTTTTTTCTCTACTCTCTCTATCCCCCCTTCCCAAGTCATGTCTGGCTCTGTAAGAAATTTAATAAATAAAGTAACACCTACATGTTGTTTGCCCGCAACACTTATGTAACACAGATTATGTAATACAATTAAAACTCCCTATCTTTTAATCAGTGTATTGAATTTAATTATTTGTTTGATACAAGTGTAACTCAGTTAAGATATCATCAGCCTCTCTTGTATTGTGGATATATTTGTCAGCAAGTTTCAAGATATTTTTGGTTGAAAAAATACAGAAACAGACACAAATGTGGCATATTTTAAGATGGAATTTAGAAAGATTTGACTTTCTCATTCTTCTCTAAAAAAATCATGATAACTGGATGATTTTAAGTAAACACTGTGGATAAACTGAAATCTATTTTTTGAGAAAATTGATCAACTACCTAATCATTGTCATACATATATAATCTATGTAAATTGCTTCAGACTAAGTAGGCTCTGTCTGTTCTGTTTCGCAATAACTATCTTCTTCAGAATTTTTACTGAAGCAATTCAGGTTAAGATTCAAAACACCATTACCTAACCATAGGGATTAACCTCACACCCTTTGCTTGCAATTTGAGTTCCTTTGCCGCTACCCCACACTATTCCTCTCCTCTGCTGCAGATGTTTTCATTCTGGATGTGGACAGGACAACGGCTGTTTCTGAGAATCCTGGAGTTAGTGAACATGGCACTCCGTCAGGATAACACACTTGGACTGGGCTGGCTGTGAGTGTTCATTAGAGGAGACAATCACCTGCCCCACACATCTGTCCAATTGATGATGCTGGGCTGAAAAAGGCCGCTGTAGACCTTGTTATGCACAGCTTTACCTCTACTGCTACATAAGGCTCAGACCCAGTTTGAGGCCAAATGTGACTTCACCCAGAAACCACAAACTGTATGCACTTCCAAAAATGTTTTCACATTTATCTACATATGTAATGTAACAAAGACCAGTTTTGGAAAATATTCATGTTAAATCACCAATGTACTGTATATAGGAACACCCATCATGTTCCTACAGTTAAAATGGCATCTTCAAAATATCTGAAATCTGGATTTTATTGTGAGAGAACAAAAGTAAGTGGTTTATGGCATAGCAGATGAAATTGAATCCAGGCATAAAAATATATTACATCTGATTGCACCAGAAAGTGTTACTGCAAAGGGCTACTGCAATGTACAATATTTCCACAGCAATTCATTTTTTGTAGCTCTTTTACCTTTTACCTTTAGATATTTTAGTCTGTGGTTCTGTGTGGCTCAGTAGGTAGAGCATGGTGCTGACAATGCTTAGGTTGTGGGTTTGATTCCCATTGGGACCACAATGTATGCATTCACTACTGTAAGTCACTTGAGATAAAAGTGTCTGCTAAATGGCATATATATATATATATATATATACCTTCTTTGTGTAAGCTGACAGATTTGTCCTCGTTTTGAGCACCTTTGCTTCAGATGGGGAATTGATACAGTGTGCAAAAAACATAAAAAAACACACTTTTCCCTACTGATTATGAGATCCCACGCACTGAATATGTGCCAAGAAATATTCAGACAGTGCATGCTGGGGGAGAAATGTCAGTAATTATGAGATATGAGAGATGTCAGCCCAGAAGTTGATTTTGTGCTCCATGTGCAAGCTTTCCGCAAGAAAGTCTCAATTGCCACACTTCGGGTGCTCAATCTACTTTGTGTGAAAGCAGTGGTCCATGATCTTCATAAATATCAACAGGGTTAACAGCAGTGAACGTGCACATGCCTCACGTAACCCCAGAGGAAGGAGGACAGCTTCAGAATTTAACAGAGGCTAACACACTGAACCACAAGCATTAAGCGCTGAGGGAATTCCATCATAAAACACAGACATAACTGTGCAGTTGACCAACATAGTCAAACACACAGAGATGGCAAGGATTCCTTTCTGTGATAATGTGGTTTTGGCTCTCCTTGAGTTTGAACCTAATAGTGACAGAAATAGTGTTACAAAAATTTGACCTTGACCTTGGAAAGGAAGCCCAGTGTGAAAACTCTAATCAGCTCTGGGTAGCTCCAGAGTTCACTGATACCTGTCATTCTCAGAATCATGTCAATTTTGTTATTTTTAAAATATTTATTTATGCATTTATTTGGTGGATGTTCGTATCCAATTAAACCCTATTTAATTTACTTTATGATAGGATCTGAATCACAAGTTCAACTGCACATCTTGTTTTTGTTCAGCCATGCATACAAACCCATGGCCAAGTCTTGCATGACCAATTAAGAAACTGGAGATTACAGGACACTGCATGTGCATGATAGCTGTTCACCTCTATTTAGAGAGGAAAAATGGATACCTTCATGCATTATGTTCACGTTCAACACCTGCCTTTCTATGTTTCACCTTATTCGTTTTTTCTAGTCCCTCGTTTCTTTTTTCAATTCTGAGATGTTTTTTTGTGTGTTGTTTTTTTGCAGGTTATTTGAATGACATCAAAAACAACAGCTAAGTTAACTGATCAATGCTGTTTAAAATAAGCCTATCACATCTTTAGGTTTAGAACATACATTTTTTAAAATGTTTTTGAATGATATTTTTTGAAGAAAAAATATAAAATCTGAAAAAGCAAACAAAAGCCTTATTTGTGATTCACTGCAGCATGAAATTGTGTCCACAGACTAAGGGTATGAAAGGCATTCTTATTTTGCACAGCGTTAGTTGTTTTGAGCACTATTTTCCCCCTAATGGTGTGTGACATGTACACTTTGTGAGGGGGTCCCTGATTTTCCCAAGGTCACCCTGTGGATGGTGAATTAAATACCCTGCATCACGTTCCATTGACCCATGTGCCTCATGCATCTCTGTTAGCTTCTGAGCACAGACTCAGTTTTGTTGTTATTTTCCCGTCAGGCACTGAGAGGGTTTTGTCTACTCGCATTGTTTTATCAGGTGCACGAGGTCCAGTCCTCCTGGCTTGTCGACAACAGCTGAAAGAGGCAGAATTGAAATCTATAAGTCTTTATCATGAGACAAAAATCGAATGTGGTTTGGTTGTCCTTTGACTTTGTGTGTGATGCCGCAGACACGGTCTGAATACAGATGGTTGACTTTGAGAAAGGCTGTCCTCCATTGATTTATACCATTACGGTCAAGTGGCATAAACTCCCATCACAGGCAGCCTAAAAGGCATGCAAATTGCATCTTTACTGGGTTTGAGGTTCTGCAACTCCCACTTTCAAACTATTGCCATTATATTTATGTTGGGGGGAATATGCAGAAAAAAATAAGCCTCTAATTGGGTATTCAAATTGCATTAGAGGACTGGATATCTCCTTTTTTGCGTGCTGTAGTGGTGGATGTACTATTCAAACCACAAACACAGCAAAAAAAAACACAGCATACTTTCCATAATTCATCAGCTCATCCCACTGCAGTAACTCCAGTAGGGGGAGACCTTGCAATGTTTCGATGTGAAGGCTGGTGAAGAGACAAATCACTGAATTGCTCTGTCTGGTTTTTTTTCCCAGACACCACAGTTGATCTGAAGTCCATTGCGGTAAGCGAACAAGTGTCCCACAGCTGCAGTTGTGAGGAGAGCTCCAGAATGGTTATGCTGCTATGGTGTGTCTGTAGCAATGCGAAATAAGGCAGGCAGGTCTAACTCTGAGAGACTGAGAGGGAATGAGCTGGAAACTTTGATGAAATTGGTCATCTGACAGCCAATTACCTGCCATATGTGACCCTAATCTCTGTTCTCCTGCTCTGATTGACAAATAAGAGCCAACGAATGGTGTTGTTGTGTTGTGTGCCAATGAGGTGCATGGTGCTTTGGAGCAGAAACGGGCTTGAGTTGATATGGTGAGCTGATACTCCAACGTATTTTGTGTGGGTGTGTTTTAACAAGCAGCATTAAAGTGCAGCATTAACACATTCCTGGTTGCCATGTTTACTGAAGCAGGCATCACTCAGAATTATCAACTGTGCAGAGAAACCTTCCTTTGTTCACTCTGCATAATTCAAGAGGTGTGTTCTAAGATAAAATTAGTACTTTTTCTACACTACTTGTTTTGTTCATCACCATATGGTAACTCATGTAAAAATAATAAAAAACAACAATTATTTTACATGAACCATGCCACTACTGCTCCCCAAAATGTAATTGTCATCGCAAAGCATAATCTGTATGCTGCTTTAATGCTTCCTGATCTGTAAAGAAATGTAACAAATTGTACAGCAGTGTAATGTCAAGATAATTACCTTAAACCTCCATGTTTTGTTTGAATTGAGAGCAAAGCTGTCAATACGTCTTTTTTTTAACTGGGGGCTGAGAGGTTGACAGTGCTGGGAGTTCAGTTTGTAGGGTTAGCAAGTGATTGACGTGGGATCCGATAATGCATTGCCACGGGAGCCAGAGCGGCACAATCTCACGGCCCCTTTCGGTGGCACACTGACTGCTGTCCATTCGACTTGCCAAGACGCACTCCCTTCACGCTGCGGGAAAAAACAATCCATTCCGGATTTGAACCCTCTCCAGAAAAGACATTAAAAGTTCCAAGCTAAATCTATTATGCTCCACTGAGACAGTTACCTTTTCCCAAATTGAATCACGGGCCAAGTAATTGGTCCCTTTTAAGCAGAATGCGCCTAAGTGAGATGGGACACAGGAGAGGAGGCAAGTAAGAAAATGTGTGTACAATTACAATGAGTGCACCCAAAGTGAAAAGCAGCAAGAAAACACTGATAGCACTTTGCCACGATTGTAAATTAGGTCGCAATAAATATTTGATTAGCTCAATTTCCTCAATAGCATGCAGATCAAAAGTTAATATACATTGCAGTGAGGATTCATGATTTTAGTTTCTTTCCAAAGGAAGAAATAGGAAGGGCTGCAAATAGGGTTACCACCCGATTGGTATTTTACTGGCCGCGTCAATGTTTGACCCACTTCCCAGTGTTTTCATAAGTTAGCTGATATTTTGAAGACATCTCAACACGGAGTCTAATCAAATCTGTTTAATTTATCTTAAAATGTGATCACAAGGATTCCAGTTTGTGGACAGTATTTTTGCATATTGAATGTGTCAACACTGATTTGGCCTAAGCCTATCCCATTCAGGCATCTGGGTAGTGTTGAGTGGATATGCCGATAAAGCTGGATCAGGCTCCTCTACAAAAAAAAGGATAATCCTGTTGGTTGACATGGGGGTATTTGTGACATCAGAAACCCCAGCTCATTTTAATACATCAATGACAATTTACCAAAAATCTCCGCCTTTAAGCTTCTTCACTTAGAGGAGAGGAGGCACGCTTACTTTGTTGAAGGTACAAAAACTCAAACATGACGGACAAGAATAGGTGTTCGCTAACATGATAAAACCTCCTTGTGTCGAGCCTGGATGCCAAAACATTACTGCAGCGCAGTTTCAGTGCAGTCTCATGTCTTCTATTTAAAAAGATAATAATAATCTTTTCCGACGTAGGTCAATAGGTGAGCTTGTGAATATTTTGAGCATTTTAATATGGAAAAAAAGTATTCCTTTTTTGTTGTTGCCATAAATGGTACATGATGAGACATGGATAATCTGGCCGACCAAATCCCTCCTTCTCTGGGCAATGCTACCACCAATTATGCGATGCCCCGCAGAGCTACTGGCACAGTCTGGATTCTTATCCACACACTATAACAGTGCCCAGAATGAGCCACCATTAGCCATTAATGCAAAAACTTGATGTTACAATGTTTAATCCCAAGCAAATATTTTGCCATGGTTGATATCATGTATGCAGTATCTTTTATATCTATTATCCATTTCCTATTTAACTGTATACAGAAATTAAGCATGACCAATATTATCAATCCCAGTGGGGTAATAAAATAAGAAATACCACTGAATTCTGAATCTAGCCAATTGTCATCACCACTGCCGACTTGCTCAACACTTCTTATATATGTATCCCCGCCTTCTCATTTAATAAAAAATTATAATAAAAAAAAACATTTTAAAAACAAATGACTAACCTTTTCCTTCTCAGTGTTACAGGTATGGTATGCAGCTGCCTACAACGATGTCTATCGCTGTATTACTGCACTGATCTCGATCGCAAACTATGATTGTTCCTACCATGCATTAATGCACATCTTGTAAGTCACTCTGGATAAGAGCGTTTGCTAAATGCTTAAAATGTAAATGTAAATGTAAAAATGTGTCATGCACAGCTAGGTATTGAATCCCAATAGTGCCTATTAAGATGGCTGCACTGCTCTACGACATGCCAGCATTTCAGTCAGCGAAAAGGCATGTTTTGAGTGGAATGCTCCAGGTTTTGTGAATCCAGAATAGCGCAGAGACTTCTTGCAATTCCAATCACACACCATCCTGTGGCAGGGGGACTATTTGGGTTGCAGGGGGGGACACAATGCTTGTCTGTTGCTGCCCAGGTTTGGCCTGAAAAGTGTGCGCAAACATACCTCACGTCACTGCTGGCGTTTTCCAAAATTAGCCACAAACAAGCTCTCCATGAAAGGTCAAAAGGTCAGGCCTGAGGCACGGTGGGGGCAGGGGTAAAATCTGTAAAATCTTGTATTAGTTATTGATAGTTACAAAATATAATCTTATAATGATAGAGGGGGCGTGTGTGTGTGGGTGACGGGTCGGGGGGGGTTGTTGCGATGTATCTGAAACAATGTTATGTTAGGTCCTCCTTCCTGTTTCGTCCTCACACTCCACAGCAAGGGATGTTGACTCAGTCAGAGGGATGGTTCGCCACAGGGAAGGTCTAGGAGAGTGCTTTGAACAAGCACGCTCTATCCTGTAATTTCACAGAGGTCTGGGTAGTCCTCCCCACACTGGGCCCGGCCTTCACCCGCACTCCCCGTTTGCCGGGGCCCTGCAGGAAAAGTAGCGTTGATGATTGATGATGGCAACAACGGCAGAAAATCCACTGCATATTTCACGTTCACATTAAATATTCATTCACGCTCAGGATGGCACACACAAATATATATTGACCTATTCAATTAGTCTTGCATTCGTTCTGGTCCATGGAGAAGATTATAGTGAACATTCAGTCATTATATTATTCTGCAAAAACTCATTAAAATAGAATTTGCCCAATGCAGTAGAACAGGGACCATGTGCTTTATGATTAAAAAAGCCATGCTACCGCTATGGTTTTGTACATCTGAATAATTGTGCAAGACTTACATACACTTATGTACACTGTATACTTACAGCAAAAATGCAGAAAGAAACTATTTTTATTTGTTTATTAAGGAAGAATGTATCACTCAATTATATCAGTAAAACTACCAAAAGAAGAGAAAGCTTTACTGAAATGTTTGAATGCATACATGTGTAATTTGTTTCTTGGAACAGGGACTCAATCTGTACTCTTCCAAATGCAATCAATCGACTGCTACAGTACTCCATAGAGGCTGCAATATTAGGCAAACAATTATATGTTGTCTGTTATCACAGTCTTTATAGCTGTCTGGGTAAAATGTGGATAATAAAATCTCATTGACCTTTTTATGTAGCTTTTTTGTATTGCTGCTGTTGCAGCAGGCGCAGGGTGAGTGGTGCACTAGGGGTATGCTGGTTTATTGCTAAAAATCTGATCATTCTTCATTCCTTTTTGCAAGAAAAGTTGCATTAAAAAACAACCATTTCAGAGGGGCATCTCATGCATTAAGAGCATGCATTAAATAAATGAAATACAAATACAGGAGCAAAACGTTTCAGCATCCTCAGTGAATAAGCATCAAACTGAAAAACAATGCTAAAATATATGCACACAACAGATTAATTTGAATTTTAAGCCTGTGAAAGGAGATAGCAAGTGGCAAAAACATGGGAATAGTTTGGAAGGTTGGAGATTAGCCTAGCATCAGGGCTATGAATGAACAGAAGTGGTCTGGTGGCAGAGGGGGTTTGGTACCCCAGTCACTACAAGGCCGAAATATCTACGTCCGATTTACTAAATGGTCGCAATATGTCTGTGGAAGCCGTCGGTCTCGGCAGCTAATCAGGACAATTAGCGGCCACGCCTACTGGCAGAGCAGTAAGCTCACACACCGGCCCTGTGTATAATAATTACGTCTGTGCGCTTTAAGACTGCTCTGCTCCCTTCAGTAGGTGGCTGGAACCAGGAGGGAGAGGCGGTTGAGACCGAGGAGCGAGAAAGAAAAGCGAAAGAGAATATCGAAAAAACTGAAAAGTGCCGGTTCGATATTGTTTAATTTGGTTTTGTTATTTTCAGTTAGTTACCCGAAAGCTTCGCGGCAACTAGGGTAAAGTGTTAATTTGTGTTTGTTATTGTACGCTCCCGGTGCTCGTTCTCTGCCCAGTGTGGGAACAGAGAACGCTTCGTCATCAAAATAAATAAAAATCCGGTCCGTAGACCGAAAAACTCCGTGTCTGGACTGCTCTGTCCCCGTCCAGGGTTTGGCACGTGGCGTGTGACAGAGTCAAATTGCTATTAGGATTTAATTTGTGGGGGTTATTTCACTTTACAACTTTACTTTAGACAAATAGTGAAGATTTAGTAAATTAGGTTGATTAATTATTGATTAATTATTCTGTCTGATTTCCTAAATCATGCCTTAATTGTGATTCTCCTCTTTGCACGAAAATGTTAAGAACTATTGAAACCAGGCAGTATTTTATGAGCACTGATATCACCTAGGTATTTCCTGTTTTGTATTGTGCTTTCTGAGGTGTTAGTCGCTGTCCCAGCGACAAAAACAAATAATTACAAATGTTGTTGCAAGGTACCCCAGTCACAACAGCTTTATTTTAAAGAATGCCTGTATTTACAGACAGCTAAGAAATTATTTTAAATATATATCCTATTAAAGCATACATATTATTTACTAGAACTTGAAATTAAAATTATATGAAAGGACGCCGATTTATATTTACCAATTCGTCATCAGCTAGCAGTCAGTATAAAAATGCAGTTCTGAATTTGAACAATTATCTTATGTGGTCAGGAGGATATACTCTGAATCATGAATACAGTTTTACTTTTAGATTCTCTGTGGCCTTCTTTCATCAGAAGTGTAGCGGTTTCTAAACTTTATTCTCATTCTAATATTCTTTCCTCGGTTGGACCACCGCCGGTGTCTTTTTCCCGCATTATGTTGTAGGAAAGTTTTTATTTTGGATGCGGCCCAACATCATGTCATATTTTCTTTACATCATCGGTTGTTTGTTTTCTTTACATTATCTACTGTTCATTTTGTTATGCCTAATGAATTCATTTATTTTGTCATGTCACTCAAACTTTGTTTCTTCTCCATTGGTGTTGTTATCCTATTCTGTATTATGGCATAGTGATGCTCTACCTCATTGACTAATACCTCTATTTCCTGATCTGTTAGTTGTTTCACGTTGTTCCCTCACCACTTGTGCCTGGTTGCTGTGTATCCATTTCTTGGCCTGATCTGGACATGCGAGCATGTTGTTTCAGACCTATGGGTGTATTTCTATCTATGGGTGTATCCTACCGCAAATTGTGAAAGAGGGCATTTAATTTTTTGATTGTGTAATTAGAACCAGTCTTAGTAAATTGGTCGTTAATGTGTCGCTATTTGCAACCGCAAAATAGCCACAACAAAATAGCAAACCGTGTTTGCACTGCGACTATCTTAGTAAATCTGGCCCTGAGTGATCACGGTCAGGTACATAGAGTTGTCTGTCTTGGAGAGACTGAAAACAGTACAAAATGACAGAATTCAAATTAGAAAATAACATCCTATTAACCAGTGTGACAAAATTATTACAACAATTGACATTGATTTTCCGGATTGTCTGACAAATTCAAACTACGAGCGGCAGAAAGGAACGTCCACACTCTCCTGGCTACCTGTTCCTCTAACCTCTCCTCTGATAAATCTGCATTTTTCTTCTCCAAAATTGTATCTTCTGCTACTAACTCTTGCAAACTGTACTCTACATTTTCCTCTCTCCTCACCCCTCTGCTCTCACCACGAATGACTTTGCATCCTTCTTTCGCAGGAAGGTCGATGACATTCGCAACTCCTTCTCCCCATCCCCTGCCGCACCTAGCTCTCCCTCACACATCTCACAACCCAAACCTCTCACCCCCCTGACAGCAACCAAAAGGGAGGTGCAGCCCTCTCTACTCCTCCCTCCACCTTTCCCAGTGTCACAATACAGCACTGTGCAAAAGTCTTAGGCCACCCAAGAAAATGGTTTAAAGCTATTTATCAGGGCAATAAGTGCTTATTTGCTTGGAAAAGCACTATATAGCATTAGAATATATACAAATAAACAATAATACAATAAAAAGTAATACGAATTTATTGTGTTTTATGAAAAAGTTTTTGATATCTTGTGAGATGGGTCGAATAACACAGGCTTGGTTCCCAAACCTCTTCTCGAGGCACTCCAGCCTTTCCATGTATTTGTTCAATTCCACCACCAGCACACCTGATCCAACTTAATGAGGTATTGATTAGCTAAATCAGGTGTGCTGGTGGTGGAATTGAACAAATACATGGAATGGCTGGGGTGCCTCAAGGAGAGGTTTGGAAATGGCTAAGCTAACACAGTTTGACAGACATAAAATCATAGTTTTGCATCAACAAGGCAATACTCAGTGAGCAATAGCCCACCTAACCGGATTTTCAAGATGTGGTGTTCCAGCTGTCATAAAGAAATTTGAAGAAACTGGGCAAGTTGAAGACCCAAAAAGCTGTCTGCATCTGATAAACATTACTTAAAGGTCACTTCCTTGAGGGATAGAAGAAAATCCAATGAAGTGCTTGATCACATATAGCCAACAGTGTAGCGGATATGGTCAAAATCGATGGAATTATGAATTCTGAGAAATATAAACATATCTTGATGCATCATGCTGTACCTTTGGGAAAACAACTGATTGGAAAACCTTATCTATCAGTACGTTTACAACCCCAAACACACTGAAAACATAATTAAGACCTACTTAGAGCAGAATTGTGCAGATGGAACACTCACAGTATTAGAATGCCCCCTCAAGCCGCAACATAATTGCAGCTGTGTGGGATCACTTGGACAAGGAGAAGAACAAAAAGCCAAAATAGGAGTTATGGCAAATCCTGCCAGAAGCTTGGAAGAATTAACCACAGGACTATTTGAAAAAAAATCACAACAGTCTACCAAAGAGAATTGCTTCTCTAAGGGAGGCCACACAAAATACTGACTTGGTTTAAAAACAAAATAAGTTTTTGTTACTTTTCATTATGTTGGTGTTGTGTTTACTTCAATGTTATATTGTGTTTTTTTTAACCAAATAAAAACTTACTGCACAGATAAATGGCTTTAATTTGACATTTTCAGAGTGGCCAAAGACTTTTGCACAGTACTGTATATAAATGTATGCATACTGCATGTGTAAGCTTATTACTTTTTACTTCCTAAGTTTTCAATGTGTTGCATGGAAAATAACTTCAATAAATATAAAAATGTGGTTATCATTGATCACATTTCTTCTCATGGGATTAGAACATGGTGCTATAGAATAAATAAAACTTTTAGAAAAGATGTAGAAAGAGAGGTGGATTTTTGCCCAGAATGTCCTATGAATAATAGGCCCTTAGATTCAGAACACAATGGCAATGGAAGTGTTGTTTCCAGTTAAACTTGTTTCATAGCTACAGTAGTCAGGGGAACACAGACACTTTTCAAGAATGTGTGGTTGTGCAAGCTTAAATAAAGTAGCTGGGCCTCAGAAATTCTCCTTTTCAATGTTTCCAGAAACATCATAATCATTTTGACACTAATACATATATGGCATCTATTGTATATAAATGCATCTGGAGATATATCAGGCAACTTATTTAACTGCATAACTGTGAACCAACAATGACACTGTATTCTGGGTAAGATGTCTCTGCTTTATCCTTGAGAAAATTACTTCAGTTGCTTAAACGAACAATCTAGCTGTATAAATGAGGAACTTAATTTGTATGATGTGCAGTACATGTTTAAGTTGACCTGGAAATGACTATTTGCTAAGCAATGGAAATTCATTATTATTTGAAGAGACCAAACCCAGCATTCCTGTCTGGCAGCAGAACATGCTTTTATATTGAACTCAAAATGCTTTTTAGCTTCAAAATGTCACAATGACGTTTAATGTGTGATCAGCCATTATGACAAAAGTGGGGCTTTTTATTAACCCTACTTACATAGAATCTCAGAGTTACTCAAAGGCAACAAGGACATCTGGAGAACTGGGTTTTTAAAAATATAAAAACAGGGCTGAGAACAATCAACAAATTTAGATTTTACAGCGGGCAGGTTATTGTGTTCAAGGGAATACAATAGAACCATAGATAAGGATAGGACCATAAATAATAATGTCTGTGTGGTGTGGAACAAAAACAGACACTATTAAAGTAAGTTCTTCTTTCTCTTTCTGCTATGCCTGGAGACACTATTGTCCATTCATTTTGATTACTTGACAATGGCAAAGTTGCTCCTGTCTGCTTCCATTGTTACAGAAACATATTTACTGCATATCCTATAAAAGTAAGGTGTACAGTATAAAGCTGTTTGACTCTCACCACTTAACCCACAGCCACACCATTCTGTAGCGTTCCCCTGTCAAAGGCTGGACACACTTAGCACTTACATTTTTACATTTTAAGCATTTAGCAGACGCTCTTATCCAGAGCGATTTACAAGATGTGCATTAATACATGGTAGGAACAATCATAGTTAGTGCACGAGATCAGTGCAGGAATACAGCAATAGACATCATTGCAGGCATCTGCGTACCATACCTGTAACACCGGGAAGGAAAAGTGAATTTATTTTATTTATTTATTTTTTTGGGGGGAGTATAGTGTTGAACAAGTAAACAGTGGTGAAGACAATTTAGCTAGATGGACAGAGTTCAGTGGTAGTGGAGTCTGAAGAGGTGGGTTTTGAGTCTCTTGCGGAAGATCGCAAGTGATTCCGCGGTCCTGACCGATTGCGGAAGGTCGTTCCACCAGCGAGGGATCAGGACAGAGAAGAGGCGAGACCGCGAGGAGCGGCTCCCAGGCGCCCGGAGGGAAGGGACAGTCAGTTTACCAAAGGAGGCGGAGCGGAGGGGTCTGGGAGGTGTGTAGGGAGTGATGAGTGACTGGAGGTATGGGGGAGCAGTACCTTTGGCCGCTTGAAACGCAAGCACCAGTGACTTGAATCTGATGCGTGCTGCAATGGGGAGCCAGTGCAGAGAGGAGAGTAGAGGGGTGATGTGGGTGAACTTTGACTGGTTGAACACCAGACGAGCGGCAGCGTTCTGGACTAGTTGCAGTGGCTTGATGGCGCAGGCCGGAAGGCCTGCCAGCAAGGAATTGCAGTAGTCCAGACGTGAGATCACCAGGGCCTGGACCAGGAGTTGAGTGGCCTCTTGGGTGAGGAATGGTCGGATCCTCCGGATGTTGTGGAGGGAGAAACGGCAGGTCCGAGTGATCGCTGCAATATGGCTCGAGAAGCACAGCTGGTTGTCCACGGTTACCCCAAGACTCCTGCACTTCACCTCGGTGGGCCAGTAGGGGGCAGTCTTCCATCTGCACATAACAGGAAACCAACACCACAGTGCAGTGATTTGGATACCACTGTTTAGATACAGTATTAAACTAAATCAAGGTTTTAACTCATTAGTAGTTATAGATGACCAAGAATTAATTGCAAAGAAGAGGGTTCTACTCTTGTGTTCTACCTGGTTCTTTCTCTTAACATTCAAAAGTTAAAAAAGGGACATCAAAATTTAACAGCTCAGAGGCACATGGGCCTCTGGAATTGACATGTTATCTATACTGTTAGTTACTTCTACTGAGCCAAGCTATGATAACTGGATGCATGCAGCAGTCGCTGATTGCCATGACAAGAGCTTTCTGGGGGCTCTGTTTGGCTCTGCCAATGTTATATACCATGTCTTGCTTAGTGTAGGCATTAGTGAAGGCTGGTGTGTGTGTGTGTGGGGGGCGGTCCATATAACTTTGCGATATGAGAATTTTCATGTTTTTCAGATCATAGAAACGTGACTTTGAACAATTCTGCATTTAGAGTTCCCTGAGGGGACTTTTAAGGCATCTTCTAACTTGATTACCATCCCTTAAAACCCAGGGCTATGTTACAAAATTGTCACCTATTTTTCCCTTCCCTTCTGCTAAATAACAGCTTATTTAGCTGATTTTATTCACACAATTGAAGGGCTCTGAAGTAAATAATGAATCTAAGTTACTGGAAGTTACTCATAGATACTGGATATAGTGCAGACAAACAATATTTTTCCAATAGTTGTAGTTCTTTTTCTCAGGCTCAGGGGTATTACTTATTCCACCAGTTTTACTATAATTAATACAGCTGTATTCAGTATGCAAGGGACAACAAGGGCAGCATGGTATGATGTTTTATCTTCCTCTGTCTTTCCATCTCTCCTTATCTCTCTCAATGTAACTGTCGCATACAGAGAGTTGAGATTTCCAGCTGTTTATGTACTCCCAGCTGTTGCTCAAAGAGCAGTTTATTCCACCTCACTTACCTGAATTACCATCTGTTAGGCAGGCTCTCCGTTAAATCAATTTAAAGACTGTTTTAGGCTTTGCCTAAACATTTTAAACTGTTGAGTTGTTTCATGATTTTAGCTATAACCACTAGCACATTATCTGCAAGAAATATTGATCTGTGTCCTTGATAGCACTCTGCTTAAAAACAAGTATGTTTCAGTTAACATCCAACAGCGCAGGGCCAAGATGTCCTTGTGTGGCAAAAGGAATGGGGCATTGTGGCATCCTGGCTCTCCTGCAGAGACCTGGCTGCCATGGGAGATTGCTTATTGTTACTAAATGAGACACAAACATATTCTGGCCCTATGAATTGAATTCCCCACTGTTTCCGCAATGACTTTGATGGCACATTCCATCGTGCAAGAGAGATGGAGCCTAATGACACTTTTAGCGTAAATGGCTTTGTGATTTTTCCTCATGCAGACTTTGTTCTGTATTATGCTTCATTTTTCATTAAGCCCAAGAATAGAGCCTGGGAATAGATGTGAAATGTCCCCTGGCTAAGAATATTATAACGTAAGTAGCATGGGGGTTATCCATCCATACTTTGACAAAAACATTAGGAAAGACCAAGGACTCATTACTTACAGGAAAAATGAAGGGCATTTACATTTTACCTATAGAAATGGACAAAGAGCTATGGTTTTCAAAGGAATTGATGGTAACTTTTGATTTAATCATGCAATATGAAAAAAAAGCATTTTTAATCTGTCCTAGCAGCTTCTATCTCGAAGAGCATGCCTGTCGAAATATAACATTTGATGCTTTCTACTTTGCATAAGTAGAATTCTGATGCCTGAATACGAGTCTGCTCAAGTCCATAGAAACCCTTGGAACACCAGGGGCCTCATTTATAAAACATGCTCACGCACAGATTTGATCTTAGAACGTGCGTACGCTCAAATCCACGCCAAAGTTCAGATTTATAAATACGGTCTTTGACGTGGAAAAGTACTTAGCTCTATGTCAGGTTCCAACTTGGCGTACTCACATTTCCTTGTGGCAATGTTGGAGTACTGCAGGTATTCGCGGTCTCGTCTCTTCTCTGTCCTGACCCCTCGCTGGTGGAAAGACCTTCCGCAATCGGTCAGGACCGCGGAATCACTTGCGATCTTCCGGAGCCTTTTCAGACTCCACTACCACTGAATTCTGTACATATAGCTAATTGTCATCACCACTGCTCAACACTATATACCCCTGCTTACTCCATAAAAATAAAAATAAAAGACTAACCTTTTCCTTGCCAGTGTTACAGGTATGGTATGCAGCTGCCTGCAATTATGTCTATCGCTGTATTACTGCACTGATCTCTTGTGCGAACTATGATTGTTCCTACTATGTATTTATGCACATCTTGTAAGTCGCTCTGGATAAGAACGTCTGCTAAATGCTTAAAATGTAAATGTCATGTAAAATGTATTTTGCCAACATGTCGTCTGCTGCCTTATTGTTTCCTCATTATTATTATTATTATTATTATTATTATTATTATTATTATTATTATTAGTAGTAGTAGTAGTAGTAGTAGTAGTAGTAGTAGATGCTGTTGTAGTTGTATTACCAGATTGAACACATTGCTTAGGCTATACGTAATGGTTTGCACAATAAAGTTATTAATAAATTAAAACATAAGCTAGGCTACTTGTGGAAAACAAAACAAAAACACACACTGGTTTTCCAAAACTACCCATATTAGCATAATTGACACATCCTTGAAGGACATTTATTTAATATACATATTATGGTTTCAC
This sequence comes from Aldrovandia affinis, assembly GCA_029706075.1. Lineage (NCBI taxonomy): Eukaryota > Metazoa > Chordata > Actinopteri > Notacanthiformes > Halosauridae > Aldrovandia > Aldrovandia affinis. The sequence goes on from JAINUG010000033.1 coordinate 2,028,017, forward strand.
ACGTGTGAAACATTTTGGTCAATCCATAGGCTATAAAATGTCTGCAAGAGGAAGAATGGCAGCATTGTCACTTCTCGAAGATATCGCCAACCACGCAATAAGAAGGAAACGTTATTCAAGATTTTGACCTCAGTTTTAAAACAGCCCACTTTTTCTTTACATCCTTCAGGGACCTTTGCTGCCCCCCGTTCACAGCCTGGGCTACAGACTGCCAGGCCACGTACTTGGTTTTACTGGTAAAGCCACTGGAAAGGCTCCCAAACAGCGTCCCTGCACGCATCTAGCAGCAATTCCAAGTAATTGGAAACAGAAGATAATAAGGAATAAAGGGAAGCTATTTGTTTGTAGACCACAGATTAGAGAATATAAATGGTTAAAAAAATGTAAAATTAATAAAATAGTTTATAATTCCTTTTTGCATAATAGGGATTTGAGTGCCATTCCACGTAAGTTTTGTAACTTTTGGGAGGAACATTTTGATACTCCTATTCCTTGGAGTAATGTGTTTAATTCGATTTATAGCACAACAGTTGACTCTAAACTAAGAATCTTCCAGTTAAAGATTATTTATAAATTTCTTCCTACAAGGAAAATGTTAAATATTTGGGGTATTGAAGACTCAAGATTTTGTCGCTTTTGTGGAATAGAGGAAGAGGATTTATTACATCTTTTCTGGTATTGTCCGGTAGTGGCTCAATTCTGGCTCTCGGTACAAAATTGGCTATGCCCCATATTAAATAATTTTAGTATTTCACCTGAAGTTGTAGTACTGGGAGATTTTGGAAAGGGTGGTAACAATCTGCACAATATATTAATACTACTGGCCAAGGCGTTCGTTTTCAAAGCACACAATGTTAATGAAATATGTTTAAATATTTTTAAGAAATATGTAAAACACTATTATATGTTGGAAGGAATTATTGCTAGGCAAAATGAGAATGACATCTTAACTAATAAATGGCAAATTTTAAGCATTTATGAGGATTGGTAAGACTAAATCACCAATGCGAGGGTAGGGCAGGGCATTAATGTTATAATTAAAGAGGGAAGGAAAATAAGGAGAGGAAAAGGAGAAGGGCAGACAAAAAGGAAAAGAAATAAAGAAAGGAAAGGAGGGGGAAAAGGGAGGAAGAAGAGAGGAGAAGAAGGAAGGAGGGAGAAGAAAAGGAATACAATTTTTTTTAAATAATAATAAAAAATAAAGTATTAATAAAGGGCGACACGGTGGTGCAGTGGATAGCACTGTCGCCTCACAGCAAGAAGGTCTCGGTTCGAATCCAGGCCGGGGCCTTTCTGTGTGGAGTTGCATGTTCTCCCGTGTCCGCGTGGGTTTCCTCCGGGTACTCCGGTTTCTTCCCACAGTCCAAAGACATGCACGTTAGGCTAATTGGAGAGTCTAAATTGCCCGTAGGTATGAGTGTGTGAGTGAATGGTGTGTGTGCCCTGCGATGGATTGGCGACCTGTCCAGGGTGTATTCCTGCCTCTCGCCCGGAACGCATGCTGGGATAGGCTCCAGCCCCCCCCCGCGACCCTGACCAGGAATAAGCGGCTTAGACAATGGATGGATGGATGGATGGGTATTAATAAAGATTAGACCTCCATTGATAGGGGGGTGGTGGTGGGTTAAAACCCCAAAAAACAGGACCTCAATTTCGGCCTCGCTAAAATTATTTTTCTTGCAGCTCGCCATTATCAAGCAGAGGATTTGTGTTTTGATTCAAGCTCCTTTATATGCTAATGATATTAATTAGGGGGTGTTTACAAGGCGGAGATCTAAAACCATTCAGCTACGCACAATTTCAAGATCATTTGTGATTTAGAGATTTCACATCTGGGGGAGTGGCGTACGCACGTTTCAGAAATGATCTTAGATCAAATGTAGGATGGTTTCTATGCAACTTTTTTATAAATGAGGCCCCAGATGTTGGACAAGATTTGGTTTAGGGGCTTACCACACCTTACAACCATCTTTTCACATACTGTATATATATAACTATTAATAGCATGCAACATACAAATAATACATTTGCCATAATTTCTACTGTTATTGCACCTGAAATCTATAATATATAATGATATACAGTATATGCCATTTAGTAGACGCTTTTATCCAAAGCGACTTACTTGAATGCATAAATGTTTCAGTATATGCAGTCCCAATGGGAACCCACAACCTAAGCATTGTCAATGCCATGCTCTACCTACAGAGCCACATAGAACCACCAATACATACAACAGTACTTCCCATACAACACCTGTTGAGTTTTTAGCTAAAGAGCAGTAGGGACCTGTGGGCAAAAGCATGCAGGAAGATGGAAACCCCCTGTCTTCCATAAATTATATCTCCCTTGGATATCAGCCCCTTTTACCTGGGCTACGACAAAGCCTTTGGGCAGCAAAAATGGTGGAAAGGGTAACCTGCCTAAGGGTAAATGGCTGAGTAACTGGACAGCTGTTATATTACTTTACTACTGAATGCTGTTATAAATGGGCCTGCAGTTACTATGGCAGCTGGAGACCTCTTCACTCCTCATGGAAATGTATGTGTCACATGCCACGTGACAATCCCCGGATGAGAACAGAGCAGCCGGAGATGGAGAGTGGATTTTAGGGTCTAAGGACCGGATCTTTATTTACTACTTTTCTTTCTTCTCCCAGACACATGTAAGAGAAAGAGCGAGATTGCAATAAACAAAATAACATAAAAACCTTTTTCCGTCACCCAACTAAATCAATTAAGCCTTTTGGCAAACATTTAACAGACGTGCAACTTTTCTGGAATCAGGAAGCCTTCTGCTTCCTGATTCCAGCCCCCTACTGAAGAGAGCAGAGCAGTTTTAAGCACACAGGTATAATTATTAGACACAGGAACGGTGTGTGCTCTGGTTGCTCTGCCAGTAGGCGTGGCTGCTAATCGCCCTGATTCTGCTGCTGAGAAATGTTACCCTTATGCAAGGTAACTATTAAAATCCGAATAAGTCATCCTAAGCAGAACCCCCAAAAAAAGAAAAAATCGAAACATGATATTCCTGTGTCTGTTTTAAGAAGCAATAGGCAGATAATTTCAATTTAAATAAAAGATCTCCTCTCCTCTCTGTGGCCCAAACATTTATTTCCTTATTGGCAAAATGGTGGAGCACACACTGAGCAGATCAGCATGCGAACGCCCACAACCTGTGGTCAATTGAGTGTCCTTTTTCATTCCCTTGGTTATTCTGGTAATCATGCTCATATTTCAGCTCAATACAATACAGACAATATGATAATCATGACCGATTGGAAGAATCATTGAAAGATTGGAAGAATTATTAAAATGATCATTGTAATCACAGAAACAGAAACAGAACTGTCATACGGTTTCTTGTTCAAAAAAAAAAAAATACATATCTTTCCCAATGTTACCAAAGATAAATGCCCAAAGATAAATATTAAAACATTTTTATAAATCTTAAAATGTAATGTAAAATGTAATACAGAATCAGAACCATATCCTATACATATCTATGCCAAAGATAACAAAGACATTTTTATAAATTTTATCAGGGGTCACAAAGAAAGTTGGTCCTAACTGCGCAATTTAGGAGCAAGTCCCCAAAATAATGGGAGTCCTACATTTTTGGGATAAGAGTATTTCACAAAGGGTTTGAGAGCTAAAAACAGCTCCTAAGTCCAGGAGAAGTTAAAAGCAGCCAAGAGGACTTCTAAGTCGCTAAAGACTTACTCACGGCGATCCGAAAATCTGCTGCGGCCGGCAATCGTTGTCGCAATCGCGTCAACACTGGAGATATTGAATGATACAGAGCTCATAAAAAGGTACCGCCTCAATCGCGAGGGTATTATATATATAATATTATATATATATTATATATAGATACCCTCTGATTGTTTACGAGATGCAGACATGTTGTGACGGGTGCGTGAGGGTTGGACCCGGAATGCACGACTCAGAGACAATGACGTAAAATAAAGACCCGCAAGGGCTTTCTTCGAGGAATGTTCAGGAGACGTAGTCAAAACAAAAGCAAAGTCCGATAACCAAAAATCAAGCCAATAATCAAAGTACAGTACCGAGGGAGAAGGCAGTCTCGAACTCGGTAAACCATGCAAAGAATCAAAATAAACCAGAGTAGCTGTCAGCGGGGCAGAGGTACAGGAGGACGGTAGGCAGGCTCGTAGTCAGGGACGGTGCAAGAGTCAAGACCGAAGTCTGCTCCCGCGGGGCAAAGGCACAAAAGACAGCAGGCAAAAACTCGTGGTCTAAACAGGCAGTGGTAACAAAACGGCAGGCAGTAACAATGGTCAGAAAACAGGCTTGGATCGTAACAAGAAATCAGACTTGGGTAATGCTCAAAGGTGCTATATAAATATAGGCAACAATTTCGCAAGGACGTGACAAAAACACTGAGCTTATATGGAGGTGTAGACAGGTGCAGACACTTAGCTTGAGAACAGAGCGAAACAGAAAACAGCTGAGGAGAGCATGACAAGGTAACAAGATAATTAGTCGTAGTTAGTAATTATCCTATCCTGACCTAGCGTTAGTAGATTAGTAAATTGACATGAACACACATGGTTAGTGAGTTAGTAAATCTCCAGCACATTGGCAATTAGAGTTACCAAATTGCCAATCATGCTAGCAGAAACAATAAACCTATCTAATCGTTAGTAAATTAGTAATCAGACAAGGAGGGGAAACAATAAGGAAACGTGAGCGACAGCGAGAGAGAGAGAGAAAGCATGAACGCAAGATCTGCAGAAAGAACATGGAAAAGTGTATGACTAAACTATGAACAGAAACGTAACATGAAAACAGAATCAAGACATGACATGAAATTAAACGTGACATGAATGAAACATAAAACATGGCATGAATACGTGAAATCGTGACAGTACCCCCCTTTACGACCGACTCCTGGCGGTCTAGCGAGCTTATCTGGGTGGTCACGGTGAAAGTCCTTGATCAAATCAGGTCCAAAATGAGACTGGGGCGACCCAGGAACGCTCCTCTGGGCCATAACCCTCCCAATCAACTAGGTATTGGACACCACGACCCCTCTTGCGAATGTCCAAAAGTTTCTTGACTGTGTATGCAGGGTGGTTATCAATGATACGGGAGGAGGGGTGGGGGATCGGGGGGACAAAGGGGGTGAGTGGAAACAGGCTTAATACATGAAACATGGAACGTGGGATGAATCTTAAGGGAAGCAGGTAGTGACAATTTAACAGAAGACTGGTTGATGATGCTGTGAATCTTGAAGGGTCCAATGAATCGGGGTTGTAGTTTGTGGGAAGTGGATTGTAAGGGGATGTCCTTAGTGGAAAGCCAGACGGAGTCGCCAGGCTTATAAACTGGGGCTGGTGTGCGGTGGCGATCTGCGACGCGACGATTTCGGTCTGCCGTGCGTAACAGCGCAGCCCTGGCGTCCTTCCAGATCTTGAGACATCGCCTCATGTGGGTGGCGAGGGAGGGAACAGCAATCTCGGCCTCTTGGTCGGGAAACAGAGGTGGTTGGTAGCCGAGGGAGATCTCAAATGGGGATTTACCGGTGGCGGCACAGGGCAGGGCGTTGTGTGCGTATTCCACCCAAGTGAGCATCTTGCTCCATGAAGCGGGGTTCTTGGCGGAAACACAACGTAGCGCCGCTCCTAGGTCCTGGTTGGCCCGCTCAGTCTGACCGTTAGACTGAGGGTGGTATCCAGAAGAGAGGCTAGCAGTGGCTCCAAGGGCCAAGCAAAAAGCTTTCCAGACCTGAGAGATGAACTGGGGACCACGGTCAGAGACGATGTCTGAGGGGATGCCGTGGATGCGGAAGACCTCCTTGACCAGGACGTCCGCGGTCTCTTGGGCAGTGGGTAATCCGGGCAGGGGAATGAAATGTGCCGCCTTGCTGAACCGGTCCACGACGGTGAGGATGGTGGTGTTACCTTCAGAAGGGGGGAGTCCGGTGACGAAATCCACCCCAATGTGGCTCCAAGGTCGGCTGGGCACAGGCAGAGGTTGGAGCAGTCCAGCTGGAGCCTGGTGTGAGGCCTTGCTCCTGGCGCAGGTGGTACACGCCTTGATGAAGCGTCTGGTGTCCGAAATCATGGAGTTCCACCAGAACTTTCTCTTAAGGACCGCCAGGGTGCGGGTGAAGCCAGGATGGCAAGACATGAGGGATGAATGAGCCCATTGGAGGACCTGCGTCCGAGCAGCTGAGGGAACGTAAAGACGTCTGCCCGGAATGGACCTGGGATCGGGCTCCCTCGCAGAGCCCTCTGGATCACAGACTCGATTCTCCATGTTACCGACGCTACATTGCAGGACAGAGGAAGGATGTTCTCAGGCGCCTCTCGCTCGGGAGATGGTGTCAAACTGCCGGGACAGGGCATCCGGCTTGACATTCTTCGAACCAGGGCGGTAGGTGAGTGAAAAGTTAAACCTGCCAAAGAACAACGCCCACCTAGCTTGGCGAGAATTCAGTCTCTTAGCAGTCTGGAGGTAAGCTAAGTTCTTGTGATCAGTCCACACAACAAACGGTTTCTCTGACCCTCCAGCCAATGCCTCCACTCCTCCAGTGCTAATTTAACTGCGAGGAGTTCTCGGTTACCCACGTCATAATTTCTCTCAGCCGGTGAAAGCTTCCGAGAGAAAAAGGCGCATGGGTGAAGACGATTGTCGGAAGAGGAAACCTGAGAGAGCACGGCTCCCACCCCAGAGTCGGAAGCATCAGTCTCCACAACAAACTGGCGGGTGGGGTCGGGTGCACCAGGATAGGTGCGGAGGAGAACATCTTCTTAATCTTAGAAAACGCCCCTTCTGCTTCGGGGACTCCATCGGAACAGCATGGCAGTGGACGTGAGCTTGGTGAGAGGAGAGACAACTTGACTGTAGTTCCTGATGAACCTCCGATAAAAGTTGGCGAATCCCAAGAAGCGTTGAAGATGTTTTTCGAGTGGTAGGTGTGGGCCAGTCAGTGACCGCCTGAATCTTCTTAGGATCCGCCCTGATCTGTCCCCTCTCCAAGATGAAGCCGAGAAACTCGACAGTGTCAGTGTGGAAAACACATTTCTCAGCTTTGACAAACAGTTTGTTCTCCAAAAGTCTTTGGAGAACCTGCTGTACATGGGACTCGTGTTCCTTGACATTGTTGGAGAAAATCAAAATGTCATCAAGGTAGACGAACACGTGTCGGCCCAGTAAGTCCCCTTAGGGCGTCATTGACTAGCGCCTGAAAAACAGCAGGTGCGTTAGTTAGGCCGAAAGGCATGACGAGATATTCAAAGTGACCAAGGGGAGTGTTGAATGCTGTCTTCCATTCGTCCCTTCTCGAATGCGGACCAGATGGTAAGCATTGCGTAAACCAATTTTGTAAAGATGGTGGCATTGTGCAGAGGGTGAAAAGCGGAGTCAATCAATGGCAGTGGGTACTTGTTCTTGACCGTGATGTTGTTGAGTTCCCTGTAATCGATGCAGGGACGCAAAGAGCCGTCTTTCTTCTGGACAAAGAAAATCCAGCGCCCACGGGTGAAGAGGAGGGACGAATAAGACCATTGGCTAGGCAGTCCCGAATGTATTTCTCCATGGCCTCCCTCTCTGGTCTGGAAACATTGTAGAGGCGGCTTGAGGGAAGTGTGGAACCGGGTAGCAGGTTGATCGCGCAGTCATAGGGTCTGTGAGGGGGAAGCATCTGTGCCTGCGTCTTGAAAAGACTGTGCCCAGATCGTGGTAAGGGGTGGGCACATTCTCGAGGGAAGGCTTGGGGACTTGGGGTGGAGGGTGCGCCCTCAGCTGGTGCAGGTGCGGATTGAAGACAGGATTGGTGACACTCACGGCTCCAGGCTTGAATCTGACTTGAACTCCAATCAATGACGGGGTTGTGTTTCTGTAGCCAGGGTAAGCCCAGAATGAGCGGATCATTGGGAGAACGGATGATGCGAAACTGAATCCTTTCATGATGGTTACCTGAAATTATCAAATGGATAGGTTCTGTGATGTGGGTCATGTGGCAGAACGTCTTACCATCCAAAGACCGAGCACTCTCGGGTGAGGCAGTGGAAGGATGGGAATGTCCAGTTCTTTGACCATCACTTCGTCCATGAGGTTGGCGTCAGCTCCGGAGTCCACCAACGCGTTCACCTGGATCTGTCTCCCTGGAAGTAAGATCAAGGCAGGAAAGGGTGGGACGAGGGTCATTCCTGGCAGTCCTCACCTGTTTGGCTAAGGACCTCACATCCACCAATGAGTCAGGTTTCTTGGACCGGTAGGTACACTGCTTTAGAGAATGTCCCAACCTCCCGCAGTAGAAACATGAACCGGTCTCTCTCCGACGTTCCGTTCCTCAGGTGAGACCTTCATGCCAGCACGAGATAAATCCATGGGCTCGACTCCCTCAGCTTGTCTCTCCTCAGGTCGCGAACTTGACCATTGCCTAGGTACGGCTGACCGGGCAGAACCGGTCTCTCGGTCCGGCGTTGTCTGGAACGGTTGTCCAAACGAATGGCGGCACGGACGAGTGGGTCTAGCTGAGTGATCGGTTCCTGATGCGCCAACTCGTCCTGGAGTGCCTCGTTTAGACTGGCCAGGAACAGGTCCGCTAGAGCCGCATCATTCCAGTGGGTAGCAGCAGCGATGGTGCGGAAGTCGATCGAATGGTCCGCGGCACTTTTCTTGCCTTGGCGAAGGGCGATCAGGCGTTTGGAAGGTTCTTGGTCGCTAGATGCGTGCTGGAAGACTTTACGGATCTCCTCAGCAAAGGCTGAGTAACGAGAAGGAGTGAACCCCGGACCCACAGCAGTAGCCCAGTCCAAGGCTCTCCCCTTGAGAATCCCCATCACGTAGCCGATCCGGCGCTCGTCATCATGATAGGTCTGCGGTTGCTGCCGGAACACAAAGTCACACTGTAACAGGAACGCCTTGCATCTCTCCGGTTCTCCGCCGAATCTCTCCGGAGGGGGTTGTTGTGGCTCCCGGAATTGCCAGACTCCCATGGGGTTGGAAGCCGGAGGTGCAGGCGGCTTAGCAGGTTGTTCCATGAGGCGTGGCTGAACCGCGATGGCGAGTCTCCTCATCTCAGCGCACAGCTCCTTCATCTCCTGACGAAGGTCGGAGATCCCCTGGGCGTGCTGCTGAACGATGGCGCCTTGATGCTGGAGAGCGTGGAACATGGCGGTTGAGTCAGCAGGGTCCATGTTGGCGAAATTGTTCTGTGACGGGTGCGTGAGGGTTGGACCCGGAATGCACGACTCAGAGACAATGACGTAAAATAAAGACCCGCAAGGGCTTTATTCGAGGAATGTTCAGGAGACGTAGTCAAAACAAAAGCAAAGTCCGATAACCAAAAATCAAGCCAATAATCAAAGTACAGTACCGAGGAGAAGGCAGTCTCGAACTCGGTAAACCATGCAAAGAATCAAAATAAACCAGAGTAGCTGTCAGCGGGGCAGAGGTACAGGAGGACGGTAGGCAGGCTCGTAGTCAGGGACGGTGCAAGAGTCAAGACCGAAGTCTGCTCAAGGGGCAAAGGCACAAAAGACAGCAGGCAAAAACTCGTGGTCTAAACAGGCAGTGGTAACAAAACGGCAGGCAGTAACAATGGTCAGAAAACAGGCTTGGATCGTAACAAGAAATCAGACTTGGGTAATGCTCAAAGGTGCTATATAAATATAGGCAACAATTTCGCAAGGACGTGACAAAAACACTGAGCTTATATGGAGGTGTAGACAGGTGCAGACACTTAGCTTGAGAACAGAGCGAAACAGAAAACAGCTGAGGAGAGCATGACAAGGTAACAAGATAATTAGTCGTAGTTAGTAATTATCCTATCCTGACCTAGCGTTAGTAGATTAGTAAATTGACATGAACACACATGGTTAGTGAGTTAGTAAATCTCCAGCACATTGGCAATTAGAGTTACCAAATTGCCAATCATGCTAGCAGAAACAATAAACCTATCTAATCGTTAGTAAATTAGTAATCAGACAAGGAGGGGAAACAATAAGGAAACGTGAGCGACAGCGAGAGAGAGAGAGAAAGCATGAACGCAAGATCTGCAGAAAGAACATGGAAAAGTGTATGACTAAACTATGAACAGAAACGTAACATGAAAACAGAATCAAGACATGACATGAAATTAAACGTGACATGAATGAAACATAAAACATGGCATGAATACGTGAAATCGTGACACATGTAACCAATTGACTAGTCAGTATTCTTGGTTTCATGTTAAATCAGTGACACGTAGCCTACATTTGTATTTTAGAATCTTTATTAGAATATAATAGGGGTGCATCGGATCATTTTTCGGATCAGCAAAAAAAATAACGGGACCAAAGGCGCATTTCGAATGAATGATAATTTCAAGTTATTTCACTAAATCTTTATTCGAAAATTTCACAAAATACATTTTTAGATTCAGTACGCCTTAGGCGATGTAACTAGGGTGGTCTTATGCCTGAATTAATGTAATAAAAAAATTAAAGATCGCTAATGTTTCAATTCTATTTAATTCGGTCGCGTTTCTAAAAACATGCCTCCCAGAAAGGCATTTAGTATGAAAAACAAAGCAAACCAAAACATACATGGTTGTCTATCTCTTCACTGTAACTCTGCATCGAGATTTAGGGAATTGTTACTGTAAAAACAGCGGCAGAAAAACTATTTCTCTATGATGACCCATCCCCTATATCAGCCAATCACTGTGGGCATTCTGAGTAAGCTGTTCATGAGAAACAACGTCATCCCTAGCAACGACGTCAACCCCGCCCTCACTCTTAGTTAGGAATTCCTTAGTAAGAGTTGGTCTTTGGAGCTTTGTGAATAGGTTTTAAGGTGGGACTCCTAACTAAAAGGTTTTAGTGCGATTTAGAAGTACTCCTAGTGGTAAGATAACATTCTTTGTGAATACGGGCCCAGGCATGTAACACCCTAGCAACATGATCTTTGGAAATAAAATTATAAAAACCCAAGAAAGATGAATAGAGATGGTAACTGTCCAGGAAATGATGACCTACGATAGAAAACTGACACAAAATGGGAACTGTGGCTCTGAGATCAATGGCTGGAAATTGAAGATCTTGACAGAAGAACAGACCTGAGACATAATAGAGTGGAATAATTTAATCACACGAGAAGGTACGGCTTTGGCAAAACAGACAGAAACTAAAAAAGGTGGTGTATGGAGTATCCTGCAGGACCGCATGAAGGAGTAGGAAAAGCAGTGGGTATCCCCATTAGTGAGGATTTAAAAAGAAGCCATCTGTGCTAGAAAGTGAAGCAACCGCAAAGCAATTTAAGATAGGGATGACAGTGTACTTATATTTATATACCCGTGCTGATAGAATTTCTAAATCATTTAAATGGAGTGACCATGAAAATGGGACCCCAATGCAAAAATCTGTTTTATATAGGACGGCAGCCAGAATACATCCTAAGAACATAATATGAGCATCATCACCAAGCATGGATGGGCCTTCAAAGGTTCTGGCTTCTGATCTAGGAGCCTGTTCAGCTGTACACCAATAGCAAAGCATTTCAATAAAGAAAAAAATGCATAAGCATACTGTATACAACAGGCTGAGAGTAAGTTTGACTGCAGCCATAAGAAGGCTGGCTGGTAGGCAGAGATGCCTGTGTGAGTCATAGAATGTCCGAAAATGCTATTTATGGAAATAATAACAGATAAATGTAGACTGGGAAAAATGAGGATTGATTAAGCAGTTATATCTTGGACAGACAATCATTTGAGCTGTGTAAAGGGACAGAGGTTTTGAGTGGTGGGCAGTAGAGTCAGACAGCACTACTCATTATCTCCTGGGCTTTCTGACATACATGCAGAGGCGTGAGAAAGGCAGCGCACCTGGATTCAAGAATTTTGGAGCCGGAAGATGGGATGGTTAACCCAGCAAGTTTTGCTGATGATGAATTGGAAGTTGGTATGACAAATAAAGGTACTGTACAGTATAGTTCAGCAGATGGACAGTTTCATCAGCTGATTAAGAGTAAGCACATTATGTTTTCTCCCCAGTGCAATTAATTTATTAGTATCAAAGGTATATTTACCTTTGGTGCTAATTACTTGCACTGGTATTTATGTTGCATCTATTTCTATGTCCATAACTGTGACGCATAAATAGATGCAATTTAAACTTTTTTCTATGCAAACTGGCATTTACCTTTGGTGCTAATTAATTAATGCCACTGGGGAGCAAACGCAGTGTGCAGACTTTTTTTCAGTCTGCTCTGTTCGGCACCTGTCTGAGATTTTGGAAGTGTTTGTTTTTCTATTATCTTCAACAGATTTATGAGAACATCATGGAGGACAGACTGAAGGTAAGCATACCCAAGACAGTGGTGAGTATGAAGAAAAACGAATAAATGGAGCCTCAGCCAAAATGCAGAAAATATTCTGCCATGTGTATGACTGCTCTGCTGAAGCAGATTAACTCTGTTGGTGCTGGGGCTTTGGAGGTGAAACATTTGTGCATTTGAGTTCTCAAATGGCACCTTGGTGGTACTAAAATGGTACCAAGTAGAAAGGCTTTTCTTTGTTAATATTCAGGAATTTACCCACACAAATGCTAAACCTTATTGTATCTACCTGATTGCATGCCCCAAAATGTCCTGCATATTTGTGTTGAACTGTTGCTGAAATTGAATTAATTGGACAGCATATTTTTACAGACAACTATTCAACCTGCCAGCCAAAAATGTGTAGTCGGATTAGTTGTGGATTTGGAACATATGGAATAATATATTTCTTACAATGTAAGGTAATGAAATGGAGACGGAATTCACCCACCCACATTCTGGAGACACCCTTCATGGCAAACTCGAGCTGGCTCACCCTCCCCCTGAGGCGGACAGCCAAACGCTGCCCCCGATCGGGACTAACGGCCAGGGCTGGTCTGGCAGAGATGGGTTTCGAACCGCATCCCTGATCAGACCAGCCAGGATACGGGTGCATTATACCACTATGCTATCTGCCGCCCCCTCCCATGGCTCTTTTTAAAGATAATTTAACTCTTTGGAGTGTGATTATCTGTATTATAATCCTTATCCTTATCTATTTATCTAATTTTTTTGCCATTTTATGTTATACCTCATCCAGAATTACTTACAGTATCAGTCAAAAGTTTGAGTACACCTGCTGGAAACTAGGTTTATCTCATAATTGACAATGTTTTACACCATATAAGTTTCTTTAAATACTTGAAAATGACAAAAAACACATGTAACGATGAACAAAAGGAACATTAAAGCAATGTTCAATAAAATTTAATTGAAAATTGAATCTTGGATTCCTCAAAATAGCCACCCTTTGCTGTGATAACAGCCTCACAAACACGGGCCATTCAGTTAATATGTTTCAGCAGGAAATCACCCGATATGTCTTCCCAGCTCTCCTGCAGCAATTTCCAGAGGCACTTGTGGGTTGCTTTGCTTTGACTGTTCTGTCCAGTTCATCCCATACAAGTTCTATGGGATTGAAGTCTGGACACTGGGCAGGCCAGGTCCTTAGTTTGAGTTGTCCTTCATGTTCCCCCTTCACCAGATAGTTCTTGCACAACTTCAAGGTGTGTTTCGGGTCATTATCTTGCTCAAGAATGAAGGAGTGCCCGCTTAGCTGTAGTCTAGATGGAAGGTGTACTCAAATTTTTACTGGTACTGTACAAAGCTTTAAGAACTACTTTTGGAACATACAAATAACAAATGAACAAGAACAGTAGAGCCCTTACATATAACATATCATCTATAAAAAAACACACCAAGATATCTTTTACAAATAAATTCATACATATTATAATGATAACAAATCTAATATACATAAGACAATACATATCACAAAATGATATCTCATGTGTAACAGTGCTCACAATTATTAATTATGAAAATCTTAAAATGGAATAATAAATGGATATAATGTATTTCTATGCGAGGCACAAGACATTATCTTAAAAATTAGACAGATATCATTGAATGGTAATGGAATGGCAGTTTTGGTGGCACATAACTGCAAATATGAATAAATTCCAAATGTATACAACCACAGTATGGAATAAAACAAGAGTAGGTTGATAGAGTTAATCCTGTCTAACTCCTGCACAGGCACATTTTAGGATTAGGTGTAATCTGTGATAGTGCACATCTCTGGCTAATCTTGATCTCAAGTCCCATGGATGATATGGAGATTAGTTGTGGCCAAAGGTCCCGCTTTAAACATTCAGTGACATCATCCAAGAGGGTCTCAATCCTCACAGAACATGGAATTACTTGTTTTGTCTGTTTGTGGTATTTTGCAAGGTGATGCTTAGTAACTACAGGACAGTTGTTGGCACACCATGTAGATTTAAACCCCTGACTTCTGTAATCCTGATTTCTTCAGTATATGCAGTTACTGTGCACATCCTATAACCCACTACAAACTTGGCATGTATTTTATGTTTTAGCAGTGCTAAGGCACTACAGAATCAGAAGGTTGTCATGTCACCCGATGCAAATCCTGCCATTTGATGGGTTTCAGCAAGTTTTAGCCAGTCATTAATAATTTACTGACACACCACTAGTCCTTTGGCCATCACCTCAAATTGGAGCCACACCTACACAATATAATAATTTGTGAGAAGAAGTAACTGTTTATTTGCAAAGCACATCCCTGGAGGTTGAGTGGATTCAGAGAGTGTCAACATGGTCAGGCTCAGAATACCATAAGGCTATGAGCATGACAAGTGAGGCTACATCACCCATGACAGGCTCATAACATTACAGTTCAAGAAATTAAGATGTTCGTATTGAATGGTATCCTAATTTTTTTACTGCACACACATTTCACATTTTCGCAAAAGACCCTGACACTAACACCAATAGCAAAGGTGATTTATGTTCAAGTTTAATTTAGTTTTTATGATGAAATGTGTTATTTATGCATTTTTTTATGGTTTACACAGTTACCATGAAATCAAATGATATGTATCCATGTATATCATTGATTTGATGTTGATAACATGTTTCACTGAAATGACAAATCCAGATGGAATTGTAAAATTCTTACTTTTTTCTACTATAATGAAATATAGAACAGTGACTTTGCTGCCAGCAGATCACATGTATTAATTTTTTTAAAGAACACATCTATAGCACAATCAAAAATGTAATTTAATAAAAAATGGCATAATATATGTTGTAACATACAGTGGGTATAAAAAGTATAGATTAAAAATAGACTCACAGCTGTACTTGTAGCTAAAGGTGCTTCTACCAAGTATTAAGTCAAGGGGGGTGAATACTTATGGAATCATGTACTGCCTGTTTTTTATTTGTAATTAATTAGGAAAAGGCTTTAGAGTTGTTTTTGTATTTGACATTACAGAGTATGATGTTGATCAGTGGCAAGAAATCCCAAATAAATCAATTTTTATTCCATGAAGTAAGAAAATAAGAAAATATGTCAAAGGGGGTGAATACTTATTATACCCACTCTGTATGTCATAATATATTGTGGCCAAGTGCCATAGCGAAGGGAACAAACTAAACAAGCCAATATTAAAAGTTATATTACATCATAATGTGTTGTGGAGGCAAGCAGGCATACAATTTTGCTAGAGTATTTTGCAGCAACTATCTAGTGACCTTGAAGAAGAAGGAGAAGAAGAAGACCGATGAACAAACAAATAGCCGAAAATAAACACATTAAGAATGATTAAATGAGTGTTCTGCTGCAGCTAGAAACCAGCAGCCATCCCTTTGTGAGCAAGTTGTTTGGATTGGATGTGCTAATAAATACAGCTTTTCCTACCTTGCTAGGTGTCATCCAATTAGTTCAAAACAGACAACTGTGCCAGAGAGAATTAGTTCTTCACTGATCCAAAAAGGCTTTTTAGATTTGGCAATTTAGCAAGCCACTAGAAACAACCCCCTCAATGCAATTAAGTACTTTTTCCCTCCAAATATCTCCTTCACCCTTAAAAAATAAGCAAGGTTTTCCTCAGCTGGGAAAACTGTTTATAGACCTGTCTCTGGGACTCAAAGTAGTTTTTCTGCACTTCTCTGTCTGTAGAAGTCTTTCCAAAAATATCATGCTTGCGTAATCATCTTTCCAGTTTTGCCCTGTCCCAATGACAACAGAATACATCTTGGGCCCATTGCGAAAGGGTCAATGAGATTATGTTCTATGAAATGTCATTCGGCAGTTTTACTAGAAGTGACTGTAAAATGTACATATCTTTTTCATCAAGATTTTGAACTTTAGTAATAACCATTTTCATTAATTCTACCTTGTGACAGGAGAGACCCCTTATACCAAGAGATCAGTTCATCTGAGTATGACACTGTAATCATATTTTGTTTAGCAACATGTTAACAACAAATGCTTATACCTGCTTACATCAGTATAGCAATGATTATGACTGGAAAATATAATTGAAAAGAGAATTAATAAGTGCTGTATATATTCAGATATATTTTAATCCTATATAATGCACTTAGGTAATATTGATGTATTCATATACACAAATAAATGTTTAAAATTCATATAATGTGATTTTCTGGGATTTTTAAAATATATTCTGTCTCTCACTGTTAAGATGAACCTACCATGACAATTATAGACCGTTCCTTTCTTTGTAAGGGGGCAAACTCAGAAAATCAGCAGGGGGTGAAATACTTATTTTCCCCACTGTATATACAGTACCAGTCAAAAGTTTGAGTACACCTTCCATCTGGATTACGTCTAATCAGGCACTCCTTCATTCTTTAGCAAGATAACAACTCGAAACACACCTTGAAGTTGTGCCAGAACTATCTGGTGAAGGAGGAACATGAAGGACAACTCAAACTAATGACCTTGCCTGCCCAGTGTCCAGAACTCAATCCCATAGAATTTGTATGGGAATAACTGGACAGAAGAGTCAAAGCAAACCAACAGACAAGTGTCTCTGGGAATTGCTGCAGGAGAGCTGGGAAGACCTGGGAAGACCATTTGGTTATTTCCTGCTGAAACGTAATAACCAAATGGCCTGTGTTTATGAGGCTGTTATCACGGCAAAGTGTGGCTATTTTGAGGAATCCAAGATTCAATTTTCAATTAAAATTTATTGAACTTTGTTTTGATGTTCCTTTTTCTTATTGGTGCATGTATTTTTTTAAATTTTCATGTATTTACAGAAACGTATACGGTTTAAAACATTGTCAATTATGATATAAACCTAGTTTCCAGCAGGTGTACTCAAACTTTTGACTGGTACTGTATATATATATATATATATATATATATATATATCACCTTCCTGTTTGTTGCTTAAAAAATGAATATAAATACTTATTTCTGGCTCTATATCAGATGACTCACATGCACCACATTTATTTATCCCCCAGATTATGTTTCCTCCTCTAAATCTCTCTGAGGCAATACACAGCAATATCCTCCCTCAGAGGAAAGTTCTGCTTTCAATTTCAGAATCTTTAGAGGTGTCGGTGAAGTTTGAATAAAATTTGTCTATTTCCTGGATCCAGTAACAGTCAAATGCCAACATGACTCAACAAAAGTGGCATTATGTGTCAAAAATAAATATATTTATTTGATATAAATATAATAAATATAATAATGTAATATAATAACTCCTACACATATAATAACTCCTACACAGGATACCAATTATCAATTAAATCACAGAATTTGTTGATAGGCAGAGTAATCTGGTGGATCAACCTTCATCAAAATATACAACTCACAATTCAATTAAAATTAAGAGCTGTTTAGGGGCCCTGGGTAGCATAGCGGTCTAATGCACTCCGCTGGGAGTGCAAGCTGCCTAATGGTTCGAAACCCGACTGCATCAGTCCAACTCTGGCTGGGAGCCCCCGATCGGGGGTGGCTTTTGGCTGTCTGCCCAAGGGTGTGGGGTGAGGGATAGTCGGCACAAGCTTGCCGAGGAGCAGTAGGGCGTTCCTAAAGAGCAGATGGGCAGATCATTGCTGGCCTTGGGATATTAGCTTGACCCGGAGGACAGGCGGCGGGCTCGTGAGGGGAGGGCGACTCAAAATAGAGGGTTGAATTGGCTAATAAAGTGGGAGAAATATGGGGAAAAAATGTGAAACAATTATTATTTTTTTAAATAAGAGCTGCTTTATTAAGTTAAAATGCTAAGACAAAGACAAAATATTCAACATCCAGTCTACAGACATAGGTTCAACTGCCTTAACAAATATTAAATCCTAGACATAAAAATGATGTAATAATCATGAAAGAGATTAAATGGAAAAAAATGATACCAAACCAAGTTTGTCTCTCTCCAAATGCAAACACACGCATCTAAAGTGTGAGCTGGGACCAGATCTCCCAAGAATGCCGGAAATTGTAAAATCACCCTTCAATTGACCCTTCGCTAAGGCCCACCCCCCTTAGTTACTGTTGCTAAGCCCGTCAAGCTTTCGGAGCCAGCATGGCGCTCCCACTGTCGCTAATTGCACTCCCTGGAGAAATATTGTCTAATTTTGGGAAAAAACGAAAAAGCGATTTCAGACAGAAGCAGACAGAAGGGTCTACAATATGCATTTGAAGGATATATTCAGGATGTCAAACTGACTCAGCAACGAAATCACGTTAAAAAAATAAAGATAGAAGCTAAAGCCTACAGATCACAGAGTAAAAGTGAACCACCACATCACCTGGCGATTGAGACAGAGGACAACGACATTAAGGAGCAACACTGTTCCTGTAAAGCTGGGTAGGTCTCTATTCACTATTACAATCATTAAAAAGCAAAAGCAGTAGGCCTATATAATGTTACATTCAGTAGTAAGTTAGCTAGCATTAGCTAACTAACGTAACATTAGTAGCCTATAGTGTGCTGTAACGACATTACTCTGGTTAGTCGTAGGCCAAGACGAACCAACGTTAGTAGCGTACCTTATGATAATTTAGGTTAACCAGCTAACATCTGATAACAGCATAACATTATTTTACGGTTGATAAGAGTAATTACTTACCTTGGAGCAGACAAAGCTGTGCTTGTTGATCTTTGAGGTGTTCAACTGGGTATGAGGACGTCCACATAGCTTTATCCACAGCCTACACTTTTCAGGGTTTGATTTCGGTTTTGGAAAGGGAAAAAAACCTCATTGGCCCATGCATGATTAATTTATGATTTGGGGGAAGGCCTAGCGCAAGCCAGGTTCAGTCCCCTTTATATAATTTATATTTTTAGGTCACTTACTACCACAGGATATATTTTCAAGGTCGCCATTGATATGATCCTTTCATGGTTAGAATCATGGTGAAACCAAACATTGACAGGGCCTGGGGAATACAGTTTGGTTTATACAGAGATGTTGTTTGAGCTGATTTGGAGAGACATAATATGCTCAGCAAAAGAATATTGCTAGCAGGTGACAAGGCCAATCGTAACACTTTGGACCGTCGCTTTAAATCTGGTGAGCCTAAATTCTTAGTTAGATTCATAGTTAATTCATAGGTAGAAAACCCCACAATTGTGATATGTGACATAGGCATGTCAATTTGGTGTGCTGATCTAATATGGATTAGGCTGTTGCCAAACATACATGCCTAGGTGCCCTGGTTTCACCCAAGGAGTAATAAACCTGTGTTTTTTTATGAGCATTTTGTTTAGGCAGGGCCATATTCTGTTTGCCTGTGCCAGATCACAAAATGCACCTCCCCGACAAAGGCCTGAAAATATTATTTAAGCTGGAAGTTAAACAAGACATGATCTACTTTTGGGAGACAATATTACACCTGCTTAGCATGGGCTGCCCAGATACTGAGACAGCAATTATATCTTCCTGTAGACATTATACATTAGTCCAAGGGAAGAGGTTGGTGCAGAAACAAGCAACACCTATTATGATGCAACAGGCTTGAGGAATAGGAAAAGATACATAAATATTTTCATCACATGTCAGCCTGCACAAGAAAAAAAAAGCAGGAACCTTCATGGTCTTTATGCAAAAAAATAAAATAAAAATCAAGACCTGGCTGTGGGGACCATGCCCCAATTGCAACAACTAGAGAGTGATTGACAGATACGCTCATATGTACATGAAAAAGCAACTCAATTAAGAGCAATGCAATCAATTCATATTATATGGAAATGAGGACAGTGGAAACCAATGCAAGCCTGCACCTGACATTAGGTCAGAGGAGGTATGCAAAGACACAGGACATTATAAAACAATGCTTGTGAATACATTGAGAATCAATTCAAATCAGTAGATTTCATAAGATTTTTCCATTAGGATGGGTGAGTAATATGAAAATTTGAAAGAAAACACAATTTGGCTTTACCTACCCTGCTTTTTTATTTTAAATTTGGCACAAAAAGCTTGCATACAAATCAGTTAAAAGTGATCATTCTTAAGGACACATTTTAATGAATAAAAAATTTAACATATTCTCACTTTCATAGTAAAGACTAATCCTTTTCCTTCACCAATCCCCCTTTTCCAATCCCAGTCAGTTGATTATAATGAAACGCCCAAGAGAGTAAGGGAGCTCTCTACTCTGTACTTTCCATAATGCTTAACATACTGAGGGCATTCATCTGCTCCTCCTATGGGTGTTATTGACCTTAATGCAAATCTCATCACTTATTTCCCTCTCCCATATGCGCTCCTCAAAGACTCCCCCCCCCCAACTCTCCCACTCACCGCATTGAACCCTCCATCTGGGACTGTGCACTGGTCACCATCGACTGTGTCTCCCAGCGCTCAAGACAGCACCATCTGGACCAATCATCCCCTGGACACGAAGGGATCTACTCCCACATATCAACTGTGGGCGTGAGGGGGATGGGCACCCCCACTGATGATGATTATGTCTGACGTCCCCCTGTGATGTGATGAGCATTTGAAAATCACTGTGGTGGTCTAACCTATTTATTGATTTATTGATTGATTTTCTATTTGAAAAAACGTACATTTATGTATAGTATACTGTATATTATGTGTGTGTGTGTATATCATGTTCAAGTTGCCATGAAACAGAAAAAACATATGCCACTGATTTGAATGTACATGAATGTAATGTATTGAACTTTATGCACAACCAGAATAGATTTGAAAAGAATAAGCCTTTCATTCAGGGACCTCAAAGCATTTCAGTCAGAGGTTAACTAATCTTATCTTGTGTCGATATGAATCATGTATCACCCACTAGGGCAGTGGGTCCTCTGCCTGATGCAGAGGGGCAAGCTACCTGGGGTTTTACGGTTATTTTGTCTTCCCCCTGTAAAGTGAGACTCCGATCTTGACTTGCACTGTATATTGCATGCATATTTCTGATGGTACACAGAGTTTAGTATTAAAATAAAATTGAGTCACCACTAAGAGTGGGTATGTCACACCTCATACCGAGACCAAGGGGTACACTAATGGGAAAAAAGGTTTTGGAACCACCATGCTAGGGTGATGCTGTTACCATTTTAATACAGCTCATTACAGCTCAGCTAACATGAAGAGACAAGCATTGTACATCCAATTTAGAATAGTCAGGAAACTACACTGGAGCCTTTTTGAGGACAACGGGGTAACTTCTGGAGAATTCTACTGGAATTATAATTGTTATTTTATCAGTGATTTTAGGGGTTAGAGCATTGTTTTTACCATTCAATCCAATAAGGAGAGTGCCCTGAGTTTCCTACCAAGTCTTATCAGCAGCTATATATATATATATATATATATAAAACACACACAAAAATATCTTCTAAATGAGAGATAATGGCTGGCAAAGCCAAAAATGATGGGAAATTAAACCCTAAAAACTATATTTTAAGTAAGAGATAATGGTTGGCAAAAGCTGAAAAAGATGGTAAATTCATTCAACCATTATCTTGACTGTAGTGATCTTGTACTGACAAGTCTATCTACACAAAATGCTTTGATCCCTGTTATGGTACCGTAACTATTATTTCCTCTGAAAAAAATCGATTTGGTTGTTGATTCAAAGAAAAGGTTTTACTGAATCCTCAGTAGCCTGAGTACATTTGAAGCAGACCAACATAGTTACAGAGCACAAATTTGAGCACAAATTACACCTTGTATAAATTTTCTGCCAAAAATATTGCCTATGGTTATTTCCTGGTGCTTCTGGTGGTTGATTTCCACAATGAAGACGATCGGCTGATTTACAACAAATAAATTACTGAGGCAAATATCTTGAAAAGGTGTACCTAAAAGTAAGCTGGTGAACATTTTTTATTTAGGGTTGATTGGACATAGCCAGGGCGGCACGGTGGTGCAGTGGATAGCACTGTCGCCTCACAGCAACAAGGTCCCGGGTTCGAATCCCGGGCCTTTCTGGGTGGAGTTTGCATGTTCTCCCTGTGTCCGCGTGGGTTTCCTCCGGGTACTCCGGTTTCCTCCCACAGTCCAAAGACATGCACGTTAGGCTAATTGGAGAGTCTAAATTGCCTTGTAGGTATGAGTGTGTGAGTGAATGGTGTATGTAGTGCCCTGCGATGGATTGGCGACCTGTCCAGGGTGTATTCCTGCCTCTCGCCCCAATGCATGCTGGGATAGGCTCCAGCCCCCCGCGACCCTGACCAGGAATAAGCGGCTGAAGATGAGATGAGATGAGATGAGATGGACATAGCCATAGCTACAGTCTAGAGAAGTCTGTTATTACACATACAAAGTACAATTTTGATTTAGAAAATCATGATTGTGTCTAATCTAGCGAACATGACCACACATGACACAACCTAGCTAGCTATATTTAGATACTGCTAGCTAGCTAACATTAGCTAAAAAACAAAGAGACAAACTACTAGGGTCGGACTTCAGCTGCCAAACCAGCTCCGAGACTAGTTAGCTACCTAATGTTAGCTAGCTAGTCTAACATGCCAATGTCTATTATTTTATCCATGCAAATGGACAAGGTAGCCAGCTAACCATGTGGCTATGTAGCAAGCTAAAGCTTAGCTAGTTATCATTAGCCAAGCGATTGGTATTTATCATCTGATCTTGGTAACACTATGAGCAAATTAGTTTGTCCAGCTAAATTGTTTGTCATGTGGAAAAAAGAGACAAATCTATTATTGAACATGATAATAATTACATTTTACATTTACATTTAGATTTTAGCAGACGCTCTTATGCAGTGCGATTTACACAGTTTACATTTCTTTACATACAATCCATTTCTAGAGCTGGATATTTTACTGAGGCAATTCAGGTTAAGTACAATGGGTACTTAAGGGTACAATAGCAGTGCTCCACCTGGGAAATGAACCAGCAACCTTTGAGTTACCAGTCCAGTTCCCTAACCATTGCACTACATTGCTGCCTACAATGAATGTCATAGTGCATCACTATAACATTCCTTTTTCTATGTACTCTGATTATTACATTATACAGATATGTTGGGGTAAAAATATGCTTATAATGCTTTTGGATTAGGGTATTTGTTGTACTGCTGGAGAGATAATAACAAGAGTAGTAGGTTTGACTACACAAATAAATAAACTCACAGGTGCATACGTTGTGACTGAAATGTGATGGTTGTTGTCTGCTTCAACACTTGGTATCTCAGCAGAAAATTGAAAACAGAATCTCTGAGGCTCATAACTGGTCTTAGATAACTGGTGATACTGTTCTTTACCCTTTCCACCCATAATCAAGCAACACCCAAACGTTCCAATGTGTATAAAATGAGTATTTCCACCACCTGCAAATTTAGTTGCCATGTAATATATAATTGTTCTAACATTTTCATGTCATTGTTACTATTACTTATTATTGTATTCCATGGACTGTATTCAATCAACAGCTGTTGTTCACTTACAATGAAATGTGTTTTTTGTAAAAAACACAGTTTGTGTTTGTGTTAATTTTGGTGATTGTTGAACTCACTCACAACTGTGTTCCTGAACATAAAAATACTTGCATTTAATTGTGAGTCAAAGTTAAGGACATCTGTACCCATTTATGTACAATAGTGTATTTAATTTTTCATGAGTATAATTAATAATATTTGTTAGTGCAGTGTGCTCATATGCTCATATTCTGTATGTGTGAGCATATCCTCATGTTTGCCAACAGTTTGCTGGCCTTCTAAAGCATTGACAGGTGGATTCCCAGGTGGAAACAAGCTTTTATCCTGAAATGCTTCAGTAAAATGTCCTGCTGTAAATGGGCAATTTATGAAATGTATATTATAACGGTGTCAGCCAAGCAAATAAATAATAATTTACAGTCCCTCTTACTAATGCCACCCTCATATAGCATCAATTATTCTGGATAAACAAGTGATATTGCTATTGTAAATTACTTTTATTGTTAACACTTCCTGCTTGTATTGTGTGCTTCCGTTGCTTTGTTGCTAATTCTGTCCATTGCTATTAGTTGCTATGGATAAAACCGTCTTTACTGCAGGGGGGCAGTCTTGTGCTCGTAAATATAATGGATTAAGATGCAATTATCACCTGTAAACATGTAGGCCTCATTTAAATGTATGAATGAGTGAAGAGACACAGATAAATGTAATCTTGAGAATAGGGGGTATAATTCAATCCAACCACAAGGAGGTTTTTCTTTATCAATGAAAGACCAACTTAAATTCTGTACTTGTTTTCCTTCACTTGCACATTGTTTGTGTGTTTAATTTAAACTCTTCATACTTTGTAAGCTTAGGAAATATAAACACAAACTTCTGTAATATTAAATAAAGGGCAGTTGTTCTCCTTTCATTTTTGCATCAGGAGTGTGCCATCCATTATGCTAAAATAAGTTATTTTTCTGCTCCCATTTGTTCCTGACTGTTCAGAGTTAAATGCTCGTTGACAGACAATATGTGGCCTTGTGTCTATAATGGCCCACCAAGGCCCATATAAGGGAATGCATTCCTCAGAAAAGAACATATCTGTACTCTTCCAAACAACCCATCATTTGACCACCCATAGCACTAGTCCTGCATCCACAGCTAGAATATTTCCCCAAGGTCCCATAAGTGCACATATTCACATACATACATGTGTCCTGCACTATATATATATATATATATATATATATATATATATATATATATATATATTGTAGTGCCCCTTGGGGTGGAGTGATACTCAAGGACCTTTTCAGAGGGTGTAGGCAACTGAAGAATCCGGAGGAGGCAGTACTTAAAACAAAACAATACATTTATTAACTGAATTCTTTACAAAAACACAAAAAAGGATAGGGTAATTGGGGAAAACAGACACATACAGTCCTTTTCTCGTTGTCTTTGTCCGTGATTCAAGTCGTTAATCCAGACCAGGTCCTCATACAATCCACAAACAACACAAAAACAATCCAAGTAAACAATCCAAAATTATCTCTCTCACCTCCACCACCCAATGTGACACAAAACAGTCCTTTATACAGCTCCCAAATTGACATCAGCTGCCAGTAGCCCTCATTGCTTTACGTGCTTCAGGTGTGGGACTGCAGGCTGCTGGGAATTGTAGTCCTCTTGGCTCTAGTTGCTCCCAAGAGTTAAAGGGGTAGGCAGCCATAGTCCTCTTGGCTCTAGTTGCTCCCAAGAGTTAAAGGGGTAGGCAGTCCCATGCTGCCCCAGCAATATATATACATTTACACATACATTATATAGGCTGCTGGGAATTGTAGTCCTCTTGGCTCTAGTTGCTCCCAAGAGTTAAAGGGGTAGGCAGCCATTTCCCCATGCTGCCCCTTGGGATGCCACAATATATATACTGTATATAGTACACATACATTATATATAGTATATATACATTAATTACCCAAATCTATTAGAAGAGAGGATATTTGTAAAGTTGTTGACATTTTGCAAGTTTAATATTTTATTTTTATTTTCCCTGGAAGTGTAAACAACAGAAGTTTATAATAGTGTGTTGTAGTTTTCAGTAGTCTGGTATTCTATGGCAGTGTACGCTAAGTTATAAATTAAGGTATTTGTTTTACTATGTGGTAGTTTGGGATGGAGTGTGATTGTGTGTGACAGTAAAATATATAAGGTATAGAATCTTCAAAATGACCATGCATTATTATTTAGATTCACTATTCAGTCATTTTCACAATTAGAATATGCAAACTCAGTTAAAGACTTGCATTAAAGTGTTTGCAAACTAAAGAGTTTGCATAAATTACATTAATTCAATAATCTTCAAGGCTTGACCCGTTTTGTTGGGCCATCTTTGTCATTGCTGTTTTTTCAGTTGCAAGGCTGCAAATGTCATGTTAAGATAATTTTAGCAGACTTCTTGCTTGATTGGTAACTGGATTGCAGTACTCCTCAGAAAATATTTTCCTACCTTGAAGTTAGTTAATACTGGATTTCACAGACTAGTTATTCTCTTGCATTCTGGTGCAAAAAATATGATTGCGATAACTTGTTGTCTATGGGCATCAAGCTAATCCTAGTTAAATGTCCCCAAATATATCCTTTCTGGTAATGCTGAATTGATCCACTTTTCTTGTAAGATTAAACCATTACAGATTGACCAGTTAATATTTTGCAGAAGAATGTTATTTTTTGTTGTAATTTTTGAATATATACTGTATTTGTAAGAGCTAAAAAAATCATCCTTACCAACTTATCAATTACCATCCATTTATAAATAATTGTTTCAATGAAATCAACATGCTATAAACAGAATTATTTGTTGCTTTATACACTGCTATTTTAACAATTAAAAATACATTTGTAACAAACTCAAATAGTGGGTTTGGCATTGCTTATAGGCTACTGCATCAGCAAATGCAGTTTCATAGCAAATGCTTCTTTTCCCATTGGTTTCAATGGTATGGATTCCCTTGTGAGGTGCCCAGCATTTTCCAGGCGGAGTGCTCAGGGATCTTTGAGTTGAAATAGCTCAACCTCAGTGCAGCTGCACCACTCATCAATGTCACTTTTCAATCGGCTGTACAATGAAATTAACAAAGAGGCGGGACCAGGAAAAATGATCAAAAATCAAACATTTAGGGGAGAATGATGCTAATTTCAGCTGTGTCCAAATTAATGGGCATTAATATTAAATGAATTAAAGGAATGAATAGACAATTGGTGAATTATGTTAGAAATACATGTATCCACAAAATTAGACAGCATTTCATGACATAGGTCTGCTGCAAACAAATAGTGGCACCAGGTTTCGCTGATTGGGAACCGGATTACTTCCATTGAATTAAGTGTATTTTTATTGTCGGGAGCCTAATGGCTAATGGTTGAGTGGTGGGTACCTTGACATTTTTATATGTGAAAAATTTTACATCCTGAGACCCAGATAGCATTTCCGATATCAAAAGTTAATGTACCCTCATGATACCCTCATCACTAATCAGAATCATGTATTAAAGGCAAGGTAAAAATTATAATATGCATTTCTGCTGCTCTGTAGCATTATGATTAACCACGGCATTTGTGTTTAAAAAAATAGAGCCCTTAGGATGACCCAACAATTGACTTTTGATACACAGATTTTTTTTTAAACACTTGGGACTTAAAATTATAATAATTATAATTTATAATATGTATTTTAATGTATTCATTGTGGGTTCATTATGTGATATTTCTCTGGTTTGTGCTTGCAACAATAGTAGTATAAAAAAATATGAACGTTTCACCATGGAAGTTTCGTAACTTCTGACATACATTATGTGCACATAAAGTTTAAAAATGAGATTTTCCAGCCACAACAAAATGTCTCAGGATAAGAATACCAGGTGAGAAAACAAATATCAATGCAAAATTATCTTACACCTGGGTCCAATTATGTTGCCTCAAACTTTTATGGAGTGACATAAAGCAGGTAATGGACAGTCATTTATACATAATGATTCCTGGTGTCTGGGAGTCCTTGTGAAGCATATTATGACCATCTGGGCCATGTGAGGTGCCATTGTAGAAAAGTAAGCTTCCCATAGATTTTTCTCTTCTCCTCGTGATGCCATACATCATTGAACATCCTGTCATACCTTGCAGTCACTTCCTAGCTCTGTCCTCCCACTGTGTTACCTTATTATGTCAACAAAACAAATTAGTCTGTCTTTCTGGAACTTTCATTGTGCTCAAAACACTGCCGGAGTAGTTCAACGTGTCCGCTCCAGAAGGTAATTGTAAACGTGACAAACATCACCCAGACAAGGGTTTTCACCTTAGTACCATAAAATGATCTTCATGTGCACGGATTTAAAGAGTGCACCACAAATCATTTAAAAAGGAATATATATATATATATATACATAATCATCATCATGTAATAATAGTAATAATAAAATCACCACCTTCTTAATAGTAATAATAAAATAATAATAATAATAATAATAATAATAATAATAATAATAATAATAATAATAATAATTGTAACTGTGGACAGACTAGCAGTGTTTCTTTCATCTTAATATTAATATCGTACATAGCATTGGCTTTAAATAGTCAAATTCCAATGTCGAAAAAAAGAATGTGAAAAGATACTTCTTACTCCAGAATTCAAGTAAGGTTGGACAGTATGTGAAGAATGGCATGAGGCACCAGGGGTATATGCAGATTTTTTTCAGAGTAAATTCCCAGGCGTGCTGGCCGAGAATAGGACAGAGAGTTGAGAAGTAGAGCAGAGCTGATATGTGCAAAAGGGAAGCTGTCTGGCTCCTGCTCTTTGGTTTTGACCCACCAGTGAACCAACTTTCTCTACATTGTAGTGCAGCAGTTACTTACAGATAAAGACAACGGCTTTTTGGTTGGGGGTTTCCATTAGCGCCCTTGAAGAGACTAATAATTGATACACACCTACATTATGCATGATGTGTGAGAACACACCTCAAGTCCTTTAAAAAAACATTATATATAAATTATACATTGCATATACAGTGGGGAAAATAAGTATTTCACCCCCTGCTGATTTTGTGAGTTTGCCCCCTTACAAAGAAAGGAACGGAACGGTCGGTCTATAAATTTCATGGTAGGTTCATCTTAACAGTGAGAGACAGAATATTTTTTAAAAATCCCAGAAAATCACATTATATGAATTTTAAACATTTATTTGTGTTTTATTGAGGAAAATAAGTATTTCACCCCCTAGCAAAACAGCAAGAATTCTGGCTCCCACAGACCGGTTATGTGACCAGGAGGCACACAGATTAGTCCTCTTACTTAATTAGTACTCCTAATTAAGTACTCGTTACCTGTATAAAAGACAACTGTCCACAGAATCAATCAATGAATCAGATTCCAACCTTTCCACAATGGGCAAGACCAAAGAATTGTCTAAGGACATCAGGGACAAAATTGTAGACCTGCACAAGACTGGAATGGGCTACAAGACCATTGGCAAGCAGCTTGGTGAGAAGGAGTCAACTGTTGGTGCGATAATTAGAAAATGGAAGAAACACCAATTGACCATCAATCTCCCTCGGTCTGGGGCTCCACGGAAGATCTCACCTCGTGGAGTGAACCTGATCATGAGAAAGGTGAGGGAACAACCCAGAACTACACGGCTGGAGCTTGTTGATGATCTCAAGGCAGCTGGTACCACAGTCACCAAGATGACCATTGGTAACACACTACGCCGTAATGGATTGAAATCCTGTAGTGCCCGCAAGGTCCCCCTGCTCAAGAAGGCACATGTACAGGCCCGTCTGAAGTTTGCCAATGAGCACCTGGATGATTCAGAGGAGGCTTGGGAGAAAGTGCTGTGGTCAGATAAGACTAAATTGAGCTCTTTGGCATCAACTCGACTCGCCGTGTTTGGAGGAAGAAAACAGCTGCCTTGGACCCCAAGAACATCATCCCCACCGTCAAGCATGGCGGTGGAAACATTATGCTTTGGGGCTGTTTCTCTGCTAAGGGGACAGGACGACTTCACCGGATCGAGGGGAGGATGAATGGGGCCATGTACCGGGAAATCTTGGGTGAGAACCTCCTTCCCTCAGCCAGGACACTGAAAATGGATTTCTAAGGATTTGGAGAGGATCTGCAAAGAGGAGTGGGCCAAAATCCCTCCTGGGATCTGCGCAAACTTGGTGACCAACTACAAGAAACGTCTGACCGCTGTGCTTGCCAACAAGGGTTTCTCCACCAAGTACTGAGTCATGTTTTGCTAGGGGGTGAAATACTTATTTTCCTCAATAAAACACAAATAAATGTTTAAAATTCATATAATGTAATTTTCTGGGATTTTTTTAAATATTCTGTCTCTCACTGTTAAGATGAACCTACCATGAAAATTATAGACCGTTCCTTTCTTTGTAAGGGGGCAAACTCACAAAATCAGCAGGGGGTGAAATACTTATTTTCCCCACTGTATATATAAGATACATACTTTATGTAAATAAATATATTAGCAAATTCTAAATGTATATTGAATAATGCTGGCTTACATGTTTTATGTCTATACATAAACAATCATCACACATAAGCTGTGAATAATTATGCACATACACACACACACACACACACACACACACACACACACACACACACACACACACACACACACACACACACACACACACACACACACAGTGAAAATAAACAAATGGGTTTGGCTTCAAATGCAACCAGAGGACCCAACAGAATTTGGGGAAAATCATGGATAATGATTATCTTAGAATGACCATCATCATTATCTTTCAGCAAATAAGAAGCTTGCCTGAAACAACAATACTTTAATTTTATTATACTTCATTTCCTATAATGTCCCAGGTCAATGCAACCTACAAGTTGTTCAGTTATACCAAACATCGAATGTGGTGTTTTGTTGTGATCAGAGATTTTCTTACAGAATGTTGCATACAGTAAGGCTAGATGAACAATAACTATAGTTACCCAAACAAAATAAAGTGTTGTATAAGATGGTGCTACAATAAACATTGCCAGGCTCAAATTTTCTAGTGAAGGGCATGAATTAACACAGCTCAATCATAAAAGAATAAATAAGAAAATAAGAAAATAATACCTTACTAAGACATTAACTGCCTAAACTAATACCCTGCCATGGCGAGAGAGAGGCAAGTCAGGGTTGACAGAGATGATATACAGTTTTGGAGCCATGATGTAGGGTTTCAGTCTGCATTGAAGCAACTTTCATGTTCTCACTATTGTATTGAGGATTTACTTAATTTGAATGCAAACAATTCATGTAAAATTGACCTGCATGCCAGATGTACCCATATAGAACAATGGCAGTGATTATCTGAAGATTTGGCTCATTGTTTCCAGGATTTCAGCCACAAGCAGGGCCCTTGCTAAAAGTATGATAAACAAGAGATAACTCATCTCTGGAGTCACGTGTGAGCTAACACTGGTGTGACCATTATCAGATGGTGATGCCGTGGTTCCAAATGAAGAGGGACACCAAATCAAATTTATTTGTATAGCACTTTTCCCAAACGCAATAACAGAAGGGAACCCAGGCCTAGACCCCCCAAAAAGCAAGCCTAAGGTGACAGTGGCAAGGAAAAACTCCCTTGATAGGGAGAAACCTTGGGAGGAACCAGATTAAAGGGGGGGAGCCCATCATCTTCTGACCGGCACAGGGTGTGTCCAAAAAAGACATGTATCATGGTCAGTCAATGGTAACTCAGGCCTGGATGACCACATGAAGGGGGTACAGATCCAGGGAATGGACCAATCACCGGTATTCTACAGAAGAGCCAACGAAACTACTCCACTGCCACTTTATAAAACTAAACAAAATTGAGGA
Source organism: Aldrovandia affinis (assembly GCA_029706075.1). Classification (NCBI taxonomy): domain Eukaryota; kingdom Metazoa; phylum Chordata; class Actinopteri; order Notacanthiformes; family Halosauridae; genus Aldrovandia; species Aldrovandia affinis. Next base: position 2,059,665 of record JAINUG010000033.1, read on the forward strand.
GAACTGCAAAGACCCAAGTCAACAAATAGAGCACATATAGACAGCATTTTAACCAGGACTTGCCAACCTCCTCATTTTGCAGTTAAAATTATTGATGTTGTCGGAAAGATTTTTTCCTTTTTCTGGGGATTTGTCTGTGATTTCTTGTCCCATTTTTCTTTCAGATCTGTTAGGCTACAGCCCCTGTGTGGATGAAAAAGGATGACAATGCATTTACATTTCAGAAGCGTGGTAAAAAAGTGATTCATGTGATTAAATACTGCTGGTTGTTTGTCATCGATAATATAATGAGTTTACTCTGGGCTCTTGTACTGTTAAACGATAGCACGATCACCAACTTACTGTGCACAGCACCACACTAAATGCCTCTGAAGTCCCTGTAAATCTCCAACAAAATACTTCCAGCAATCATAACAGAGCATTACAGAGCCCTTTGTTTATCATTTTAATCTCTACATGGCGAATTGGAGAGCTGTGCCATTTATATAACACTGAGGTGATCTCAATCTCATTAATCTGCAGACAACGATTAATAAAACCCTGAACTCAGGCCATTTAATCTATCTTTTTCTGAACTTCGAACACCATACTGTACATACGGATGTCTACTGTGCGCTTTTTCAACAGACATAGATTACCTCCATACTACATGAATACAAAGGATTTAGAGGATGTATTGAGCATCAGAGTTGTTTTCGTGGCACCCTCCAGAGTGAGAATAGATAATAGGTTTGGCTTCCAATAAAATACTAGGAAAGAATGCCAACAGCCATCATCATTATCCATCAGCAAATATAAAGTTTACATGAAACAACAATTATTTAATTTGATTATACTTGATTCCCTAAGATGTTCCAGGTCCATGTATCTACAAGTTGCTCAATCATATAGTATATATACACTCAGTGGCCCCTTTATTAGGTACCTTTCTAGTACTGGGTAGGACCCCCCTTTGCCCCCAGAACGGCCTGAATTCTTTGTGCCATGGATTCAACAAGGTGCTGGAAACCTTCCTCAGAGATTCTGGTCCATGTTGACATGATAGCATCAAGCAGTTTCTGCATCCCAAATATATGTTTTATTGGACTGAGATCTGGTGACTGTGAAGGCCATTGGGGTACACTGAACTCATTGTCATGTTCATGGAACCAGCTTGAGATGACATGTGCTTTGTGACATGGTGCATTATCCTGCTGGAAGTAGCCATTAGAAGATGGGTAGACTGTGGGCATAAAGGGATGCACATGGTCAGCAACAAGACTCAGGTAGGCTGTGGCATTTAAACGATGTTCAATTGGTATTAAGGGGCCTAATGTGTGTCAAGAAAACATTCCCCACACCATTATGCCACAACCACCAGCCTGAACCATTGACCCAAGGCATGGATTCATGGTTTTTACGCCAAATTCTGACCTTACCGTCTGCATGTCGCAGTAGAAATCGAGATTCGTCAGACCAGGCAATGTTTTTTCCAATCTTCAACTGTCCAGTTTTGGTGAGCCTGTGTCCACTGTAGCCTCACTTTCCTGTTCTTAGCTCACAGGAGTGGAACCCGGTGTGGTCTTCTGCTGCTGTAGCCCATCCATTTTAAGGTTTGACCTGTTTTTCATCATTGTTAATATTAGGGTGATGAAACAAAGCTCTTAACATTTCACATGCCAGTACATGGGTGCTGCAGGCAAATATGAGAAATCACATTCCAACCATTTAAAGGGTGAAAAAAAAATGACTATGGTGATTATATTATGGTATCTTGAGATCAAATGATTTGGTTTTCCATTGTTCTGTGTGGCTGTACTAATAATAATACAACAATACCAGTTTGAATTGTTACACATTTATATTTTTGCTTGTCTAAGTTGCCTTACCATTCATCCATGACAGCTGGCAAAGATAGCAGGTCAATCTGATCCTGTCATAAAGAAAAAATTGCACAGAATGAAAACAATGTACAATCTGTGTGATAGGGAACCTGAACAGACTGAATGGCTTAATAATGTGTTCCTGGACAGTCAAGAAGATAATAAGAAAATCAGAAGCAAGGACTTATATAAGTGTCCTTATATGAACCTGCTCCTTGTGTGTGTCAGTTGAATGTGCATGCATGTGTGTGCAAGGGCATTTTGGCAAGGATCAGCAATAAAATATGCTTTTCCTTTATACACTGGATCCATCTGCTTAGTTTGCTTTTTGACGATTAAGTCATTTTGACAGTGTTTTGTTCCCAATACATCAAACAGCCAAACAACAATTGAACAACGCTCCTCTACATAGACTAAATGGCTGGCCAGAACACTTAAATGTATGCCAGGAGAATGATGCTCACAGTGTATTGAGGGGCAAGGATGGCTGTATTGTAACACTCAATGATGTGGAAACAAAAAATGTATTCTGAACAGTAATTCTGGCTATAAATGGATGTTGGAATATTAATTCCAAGTTGTATTAACTTGACAGACAGTAATAGCTTGACAATAGTCCTTCGGCCAGATTTGGAAAACGTATCCTATTGAACACAAATAAAAAACAGGGAAAAAAAACCTATATCAAGTGTGCAAGAAATGTAAAACATAACGCTTCGAATTAGTATTAAACCAGGGGCGACTGCAGATACCATTCGCCTCTGGCTTGCATTATCCCAGAGTATATTGCGATGAGCTGCAGTACTGAGCACTTGTGACGCTATGGTTGACGTCATCGACATTCAGACAAGCATGAATGGTTATAAACCATTTTCTATGTTTTCTCTCCGGTTGGCGAAATTTACGGCACTGACGATATAGGCATTGTCATATTCTGTTGGTATGACTCAGATTAAATTAGACAATTTGTTAGACAAATTATATTAGTTAAGATATTGTTTTACTCAAGGCGACCGCAAAATGGGTACTTGAAGTAAGAAAACGAGTGCATGTGGAATGAATGTGCTAAATGTAAAGAGACATGCGAAATAAAAAATATCATAAACTTCTTCCCTGGATTCAGGTCCTACTAGTTTTTGTTGTTGTTGCCCTTGTGTACAGTATGAAGCGAGGGCCTGTACATAATCAAGTCATTGTGGAATACTTAAAAAATTGTTTTTTCATTTGTAAATAAAAGCAAAATTGTCACTATATACAGTAGTACAGACCGTAATACATCCATATATATGTATTCATACATGTTAGAAAATTCAGTTTTTACACTTGGTCAGAATTCACAATTCTAGATGACATATAGGCCTACATAGCCTAAACATATACCACTGTAATTCATTAGAAATTTGGACAGATGTATCTTCCTCCGTATTTATTTTGGTAGGGAATGTATGTTGAACTCTCCGTGGTGCTGAAAAACCTCCAGCGCTTTAACAATAGTGGACAGTAAATGAAATAATGGCAGTTTTCCTTTTGAGGAAGAGTTTATAAATTGTTTGTTTCGTATCTTTAGTTCTACTTAGCATAGGGTAGCTAAACCATGATCGCATGTGAAGACATTTTGAACAACCCCTGCTTGCTAAAATTGTGATAAAAGTGATCAAAGTTGGTCAGAAATGACATCAAAGTGTTGTTTCTTAAAATAAAACCTCTATGCCATTTTCTATAACTGAATGGTGAAGGCAGGAACATAAATAGTAAGATACGCGAGAGGATGATAATTATGTTGGTTAAGTAATGGGGGATTCTCACTCTTGGGACATGAAAAGCATCTATTCCAGATAACTGGACCCCCTGATGTATCTAGACAACGTTGGACATAATGCGTGTTTAGGATGTATGACACGTGTAAATGTAACCATGTTCCTCAGTTTTACGTTTTAATAAAGAAATAACATGCTAATGTAAGGCATTAGTTTAAATAGTTTATATTCTGAAATAGAACGTCGTTTGTAATATAAAGCTTTCTGAAAGATGTGAAACAGTGCTATCTGTACATTGATTGATTCGGACTTCGTAGATATTCCCATACGATATCCCTCGTATCACAGCAACGTATTGCACTGATCGTGTGTGGTGTAATTTCCCATCCTTCCCATCACCAAATCAGCACTTCCCTGGCGCTGTTTGTGTAGACAACTGTCTTCACCGAACGCTGTTCTCCCTGCAAAACCATAAGACAGTAATAATTCCGAAAATCACTTGAGCGAATTTTGCCATTTGATGTGTAAATGTTTGCATCCGACGTATGACTGAGTTTTTATAAACAGAAGACAACTAAGGTTTATTTTTCTCTTTCCGGCTTCGATGCCGCGCGATGAAACCACGCATGTGTTGATCTGTGCTGCGGCAACGTGCATCAATTCCTCTTTGACCCCAGAGTTAATCTGCATTCAGAGAGAAGCTTCAATGCATTTCCTAGCTGCTGGATTTTAGGGTTTTCACGGGGCTGCTGTATTTATGTAATTTTTTGCAATTATTTCTTAGGATCTGGAAAGCTTGCTGTGATTCGGTTTGTGGTCGCTTCCGCAAAACCGCAGCAGATCTCATTTTCAAACCAGAAAGCTAATGCAGCCTGTGCTATGTGCGTAATGTGTCACAGCGAAGATACACTGTAAATAAAGGGACACGTCCATCTGCAATAGAAAGAGGGAAAAAGAAGACGGTGATCATGGCTCCACCAAATGTAACATTCAAACGCTTGACTGCGATGGCGAAGCCTGCTCACCCTGTAAAGATCATTCTCTGGGTATTTCTAATCGCTAATCTTCCTACAAGGTAAGCGCAAATCGTGTAAAGGGGTTATTTTATGATGTTCGTTCGTTAATTTACAGATTTTAAAGGGGTGCTTTGGTATACATTTTCCTCAATACGCCGTCTTGGGGTTTCTTTATAGGGAGTAGGCTACAATTGTGTCGCTATGTTGAGTATGGTCTCTGTAAGAACCTAGGCTTGTTTCAGTGCCTCCCTGATTGTCGTCCTAAGGAATTCATTGCACATATCGATTGGTTTATTACAGAGATTAAAAAAAGATGTTAAAAACAATGACCGTATATGACGAAACGCATGGATAGGTTCCTCAAGACGAACGATGCATTTTCTTGTCTAAGACGATTCATGACAAGGGAAGCAAGGTTTGCCTGTCGACAAGGCATGCAATCTCTTGGCGTTCCTGTCGTTATCTGTGGAAGAACTGATACATATTATATGTCCATATAATACAACCGTAACATTCATTATTATAAACATGCTCATGCCTACACTTTATTTAAATAAACGGTTAAGGAAATAAGGAATCAACAGCCTAAATTTAGCTGCAGTAAGTGGGGAAAACATATTTTAATAATGTATTGTTCCTACGGAATGTGTGGAGGTATAAAATCTGTCATTTGTTATCCGGAACAAAAGCTTTGTTTCTAAAACGTATTAAGGAGTATTCACTTCCTGTTGAACTTCAATGAAATGCCGGTGTCTGCAGAGCCTCCCACTTGACCATTATTATCATAATTTTCATAAATGTATTATTACAGTTAAATAAATATGTATTTTATTATTTAGAACCATTAAGAACAATGCATTTTGATCTTACGCTTACATTCAGCACGTTATTTTGCCAAGGCAGCGGCAGCAGTTATGAAAGGAGAAAAGAACCACGATTCTGATATCTTTTGACACCCTCTTTCTATAAAGTACCAACGTTCGATACTATCATAAAAACTGAGACGCTAACTACTATATTAGGAAGCAGTATCATACGCCCTATAGTCAATTGTTGTGAGAAAGAAGCCATTGCACCAAGAAAATGTGAACATTTGCGAAGGAAGCGGATGGTTTAATGGTTCTCCTCGGATCTGGTGTTGCCTTGAGGTTGAAAAATGGAGGGCGATAGATCGGCCTTTTTTCCTTTTCTTCATTCAGCCTAACAGAGTAAAATGCGGCCAGAAGGCAACATGGCCTAGATTAGATTTTAGCTGCAGTGAATTTTGGATGTTACTTATTGTGTTCAGTCCTATTACTTTTTAAATCAGATATGACTCTTCAAAACATAGAGAATGAAAGCAGATTGAACCCCCTTTGCATGACATAGAGATCCACAAAGTTATTAAAATGGAATATCATGTCACGTAATTAGATGGTGTTTTCTGACATTGTGACAAATGGACAATGTTTTTTTGGTGGGTGAATGGGTTTCGGGGGGGGATCAAATTCAACAAAATTTTGAACATTATGGAATGTGTCTATCCTCGTGTTTTTCCACAAAATGCCGTTTTCACAAAATGACTTTGTTGCAGTTAAAGGCTGATCCAATGTTACATTTCCTCTGGTCAGGGTTATACATTTCCATACCCAAACAAAAAATGGATGTTCATAAACAAGCACTTCACAGGGTCACCTCCAAAATGTACTTGTCCTCCCATATTGAATTCTAGTAGCTGTGCAGATGTTAGTGTGGTCTGGAAGCCATTTCTGTCCAGGTGGGAACCATGGGAGGCATTGATTTCCCAGGAAAAGCATGTGTTTTTAGATGTGCACTCTATGTCATGTTTGTAAGTGAGAGAAATGCAAAAGGCCTGACAGCAGGGTACGGGCGTATAATGAGGATGTGCATGAAACTGGATTTCCCACCTGTGGAAACCACCACAGCAGGAAGCACTGGTGATAGTGATGTGGCTTTGTCTCCAAGTTCAACAAAACAGGTCTCTTTCTGCTTCTAGGGACTATTCATGTGGATCATCTCACCGTTGTACCATTGTTTTGACATATAAGTACAAATCGCACTCATACTGTATATTTTTAATTTTTATTTTATTGTTGCATCGATTCTCTTATGTGTGACCAGAGGCCATTTATATAATTTTAGCAGACAAAGATATTGTTTTTCGTGGTGTCTATCCATTCTCTGTGCCACAACACTGTACACAACAACATTTGAAAGTCTAATCATGGGACCTACTTTCCCTCCAGTTGCATAATGATTTGGCCTCCTGGCTGAATGGATCACTATAGGAAACTAAAAGTCATTCACGATTTAAGTGGCAGAATAATTCCGTCAATCCGTCTCTTTTCATTGGACATTGCCATGCTGTACAGTCAATCACAAGGCTCTGGATTTCTGTTTGCAGAATAACTATGCAGTTTCAGTGTGTTTGTCATTAGGGGAGCATTGGAATAACCCTGGCCTTGAATACTAATTTAAAAAAAGGAATATCTGATATCTGTTGAGGGTTGAGGACATTTTGCTACTTAGCTTGGCTTGTTTATTTTCTCTAAAACTGAATGCAAGCTTTTTCAACATCTTCCAGGCACATCTCATTTCTCCATGCATATCCTGTATCATCATTAATAGCACATGCCTATGCATAGACATGCATGACTGCTGGAAAGATCAAACATTTCAACTGCTCTTTAATGTTGGTGATGCATTTTAATAGTTCCTTCCCTAAAAGGAATGCATGTTGTATGAGATTACATGAGTACAGCACCGAAGCATGGCCATATGTATTTTTGGAAGGGGATTAAGTGTTAATCTCCACTCCAAGGGTGGAGGTCAGGGGGCCTGTGTGGTCCAGTCAGGGCTGAGGATCACACTGCCTTCCTCTTCAGAAAGACGTTGTCAACCTATACCTTGTCACTCCCTGTTAGTCTTAGCAGAGCACACATAGGATTAGTAGAGCAGCAGGTCAAGTGGGTCCTTTCCCCAATAGTGAATATTTCCTTTATCAATCCCAACACCTTATTTGTTTTTGTTTTTTAAATAGTGGCTAGTCCCATTTGGCAGTTTCCCATTAATAAAGAGCTGCTCGATTCAAGGCCAAGGAATATCTCACCACAGATTGGAGGGGATGTCTGATTGTCCTGAATTTTAGATTGTCTTTGAACGTCCGAAATTGGACAGGGAGCCAAAGCATCTGCTGTTTCAATAGTGAACCAGGAACAAACCAAATAGCTGCAGGCATCTGGCCTTTGAGACCTAGTATGGCTCCTTCATGTGCTATTACTTTACTGTATTGTCACAATCCCTCACACCCTCCAGAGTGACTGGGTTGCCAGTATCTATTGACAAGAGAGTAGTAATAGATGCTTCTAGGGTCAATAAATATGATTGATCAAGACATATCATCAGCTCCTTCAACATATTATACTTATTATAATCAGAGTATGAGGCCATAATTATGCTTTAGTTCCCATGTTAACAGATGCTTTATTATTCACAATTTTGTTTAGGTAAATATTAGTTATTTGAGGTCAACTGGTGAATCCACAGCTTTGTAATGCCCAGATAACATGATGGTCCTGTTAAAATGACTGTACTGCACACATAAATGCCATATGATACCCTCAAGGTTCTTCTGCACACTCTCTAAAGGTCACAGGTTAGTGAAGGTGTGCAATCTGTTGTTAGGCTTATATAATGTATGTTCATTTGACAGAGTTTGACTCTTGTATTTTTGCCTCTATACCAGGGGTGTCCGATCTCTGGGTTTTGTTCTAGCCCAGCACTAAAGCGCCTGATTCCACTAATTAAGGTCTTGAGTGAAGTCCATAATTAGTTGATTATTTGAATCAGGTGTTTAATGCTGGACTAGAACAAAATCCTGCACCCACACCGGCCCTTCTTGGATAAGATTGGAAAGCCCTGCTCTATACGTTAAATAATTCCAACCTGACCTCTGTTACACAGCAGACATTTGAGGTGTCCTCTCTTCATATCTTATTCTACAGGAATGATTGCATTATAATTTTATTTGTGCCTGCAGTCAGGTAAATCTATGAAACAACTCTAGAAATGATTACACTCTAACCACTATTCTTCTTTTTCATTTTGGAATAATATGTCAAGAGATTGATATCACTCCTTTAGAACAAATACATACAAAAATAAAATGAGATGCCCCCCACTATAAGTTTCAGGTGCTGTACCTGAAGTCTTGTTTTTGTAGTTGCTATCACTCACAGGTCGCTGAGTCTTGGATTAGTCCAATGTGTGTCTTATCTGTCTAATGCCATTTAGTAGGTTTGACATGGTACTTGAATAGTGTAGGAGCCAAAAGTGAATTAATTAGGGAATTACAGGTCAGGGGATGTTTGTCATTAACCGAGACAGCAGTAGTGTCAGCGGGAAAGTGCATGGGGGACCTGTATTTCAGTACGCCTCACTAATGAAATCTGCCTCTGCAAGGATAATGAACAGTAAAGGCGAAAACACGTTTTCCTCTTGGGTGTGGAGTCCTTATGTCAACTTCTGTTTGCAGCAAGGCAGAATGGAATGAGAGAGGTCTAATGGCAAGCTACTTTTCCCCATCCGTGAAAATGAGTCCTTCTCTCAAACATACAAAAGTGAGGTGAAATGGACAGAGCTGTACTTTTGTATATGTTTACTAGTGCCTGGTTGTTCTTCTACTTATATACTTAAGATTTAATCTTAAAAGGGTAAGATAAAAGCTTGGACTGGTGAGAGGTCCCTCCAGGGGGACACCTTTAAACAAATTAATCTACCAATCAATCTATCTATGTATCTATATTAATGTGATATAGATATATACAGTTTTTAGATATATTTATATATATATTATCTATCTATCTATCTATCTATATGTATGTGTGTATATACATATATATATATATATATATATATATATATAACATTAAAATATTAGAATGGGAACATCATTGTATGTGCTGATCTGAAATAGCTTCAGAAACCATTTCAAACATTAAAATATTAGCTATGAGATTATGGGAACATCATCTTGGTTTTGGCCTATATGATGAAGTGAAACTGGGGGCTCCAGCTGAAAGTTGTGTCAATAAAAAATATTGATCATTTGTTTGCATTTTTGACCACCCAGACCACCTCTTAACTCAAACGCTAGCCTTATCTGCTAGTTTGGTGACGCTATTAATGCACACATCTGAACAGATAGAGCAGACAGGCGAGAAACCTCTCAGCACAGAAGACTCATTTGTGGATGTTCTGTATTTTAGGCAAATGGTTCAATAAACGACTATTTGAAATGCAATCTGTATTCAACTAAGCAGTTGATAGTATTTGACCCTTGCACTTATAAGGAGTGGTTCAATGTACTTGAATGAGAGGGAGGCCATCTCTATACCCAGGGGTGCACATAAGTGGTACGCCAGTATGCATTCGTGTCCTCAAACGTTAATCGCGTCCTCAAACGTTAATTGCGTACGAAGCAAAACAACAAACTTGAAACATACGCGACTTTAAGTTTGACCAGTCCATCACTGGTAAGTTAACTTATTAAGTTATTAAGTTATGTTTCAAAAGTTTGCTGTCTTGCCTGGTACACAATTAACTTTTGTGCACCCCTGGGTATAGAGATGATTAACATTTGAGGACATTGAAATGCATACTGAACTGCTTAATTAATGTTTGAGGACATGAACTTATTTGCACCCCTGTCTATACCTGTCAAATTGTGTCAGATATGTGTTTCTTAAAATAGATATATGTATGTATGCATTTTTGTACACTGGTTTCTGTTATGTTAAATATTAAATGTTCAGTACAATAAAAGGGAGAACATGATTGGATGGTGTGTCACGCAGCAATACCCTGACCAATTGCAGATGATGGATATGAATGCGCAAGACAGGAGGGACCTTTTTGCTTTGGAGCATCAGAAGTGCATCAATTAAACGGTTAATATAGTTAATAAACAAATTTTCTTAAAATATGTTTATTAACTTTCCTGGATTAACACTACTGTCTGCGTATTATGCTTTGACAAAGAAACTAGAGCCCTGTAGATACATGTAGGACATGCAAATGAATATTAATGTATTGTATCGTTCAGCTGTTTAATACATATTTTGAGATACAAACATGGGGACTGCAAGCAGGTTAGCAAATGCTTCTGTAGCTTGTGAACTGAGTTGTACTAATCGTCTGGCATCGGTTTCCTCACATGGCATTTTTCATTTCTGTGTGCTGTTACACCCTGGTCCAAATGACAATTGAAATGAATTTAGTTCTCCCAACTGCACATGTCATTAAAGTCAATATAAACAGCAATTAAAGGAAATAAATTATTAAAAAGTATAAGTCAAGTGCCGCCATTGGGGGAATCAGGAGTGTTTGTGCTTGTGTGTAGTAAACAGATTTGAGTAAGGCTTGCCACATGCTATTGAAATATAGGTATATATTAATCCTCAAAGTCTTCTCCAGTGGGGAAACCCTCCAGCTGTAGGATGTGCTAAATGGAAGTAATCATGTCCCTTCACCATGGCACACTCTGCAATCGTTTTCTGTGGGCAATTCATGTGCCTCCTGCTACCAAATTAGCAAAGAAACCTTCAGATCTGTTTGTGGAGCATATGCTGTCTCTGCTTCAGAAGTCCCCAGAGCGCTCATTTCCACTCATAGTAGTGCTGTAACCAGTAAAAGAAAAACATATGCTGTGGAGTATAGATGATCTCTGCTCAATGTAGTTTGGTAGCATAGGGGTATACATTAACATTTGTGCTTTGTCATGCTGTAAGATGAGTTTCAAAAGATGCATTTTGTGCCATACACTTTTGGTACTGAAGACAATGCTAGTAGCTGGCTAGCCAACTAGCTATGTTTTTCCTTTTAAAAAGCGCTAACAAAAATTCAGCCTGTTGCATGTGAATATGGACTTCTTTGAAACCAACAAGGGTTTAAAAAATATATATATATGACATGGTGACAGACCATTAGTCCGGAAATATTTATTTAAAACACTAACGTTATATTCTGATGACAGATGACACAAGCCCTTTTTCCATTAAATAATTATATGGCTTCAACTTGATGTGCATCAGAAAGTTATTGCGACAATGCTAATGGAAAACAGGTTAGTTCGAACCTGTGATGCGCTAGACTAATTTGTTTGCTAGAGGTGGATTAGAGTAGATCCCAATTCTATATAGTGCAATGGAAAACACTTGTAGCGATATAAGGCGGATGTTTCAGTTGCGGAGCTTGTCAAAGGCATTGAAACAAGCCGCTCTTCAGCAGAATTTAGATTATTTGGGTGAGTCAGGTAGCCTAACGACTACGACTTTAACTAGCTTCAAAGCCTAGATAAAAATGTTTCAAACTAGGAGTAATTGGAAAAGAGGCAATGCTGCTGTTTCTGAGTTTGTTTGATAGTGGAAACGCACAGCTGTGGTTTAGCTAGAAATCGTTAGATGAATTTATCATTAGGTCTAATAAGTTAGATTTGTATGAGTGAATAGCACTGTTTCATAACGTCACTCATTAGCGAACATAATGATTTCAGTGCAATTCAGTGCTTCAGCAGGGCATTATTACGTCAAGTGTATGCACTACCACCATGTTCTATTAATGGAAAATGGTTCAGAGGAACCGAACTAGCGCCAACGAAGTTAATTATTAATTAACCCCGGTACCTACGGTACTGTAGAAAAACGAGTTGGTCAACCTAAATGATTAGGTTGGTCGTTCCGAACGTTTTCGAGGTTGTTCCTCCGCGGCTTATTTTCGATTGACATGTATGACAAACTGAAAGCTTTAGTGTTCAGCGCTGCGCTCATCTGATCTGTTCGCATTGGCTCACGGGTACGCGCACGTCACGTGAAAAAGAGGGGGCGAGGAGCCAACCGCGCACAGAATCGGCTATGTGGAGTGATCGGGATCAAGTCACCGATTGAGGCCGATCATCTGAAATCGGCCATTTCCGGTCAGAGGCCGATCGATGGTAATATATATATCTCACCACCACCAGCAATGTACTGTGCTAAATGGCTTCTAATATTTTTGGTTGTTTTGTTTTGTTTTTACGAGTAGCTGGTTTCTGAATTAATTTGTTATTAGTGGCACTATTTGTTGGCATTGACAGCCTTCTTTCTTCATTCAAAACTTACGTACCACAGTGGGCTGATTGGCTTAGATAAATAATAAATGTGTTTATAAAGACACTAAAATGCTTTTAGGAGTTTGGCTTCATACCTACACATCTGTTACATTTAAATAACTCATGTTCACTCTATTTTTCAAAGTTCAGCATTGTTTTACCGCCTTATCTGTCCTGCAGGCCTAGTGGCAGCTGCAGTTCATTCCACTCTTGTTGTATTTTGGACTGGATATTTTATTTGTTAAAAAGATAGGCAAGGACATTTAAATCATTGCAAAAGAGGTCTATGGAAATTTTTCAAAGCAGGGATTTTGAGCATTCTTTTGCAAGGCTATTTACTTGTATTATTTAGTTCACAACCTAGAATCTCTGTTAGATGACAGCTCCAAGAGGTTAGTGGTGAGGGATTTTCAGCAAGCGATCTCTCTGCAAGGGCAGCTTCCCCAGTGATATTTAGATGGAATAGCAGTCTCAGGGGCTCTGGATTTTATGATCCATTGTAGTTAAAATCCTCAAGGTTCATCACAAGCGGAATCCAGAGGTAAAGAAACTGTGCTTTTTCAATAATCACGCCTGCAATCCTTCGTCACTCTTGTTTAGCAATCAAGAGTGATGAAAAATCCACACATGGGGGTGGATTTTTAATATTTCTATTGCAGAAAAATGATTGCTTCTTTCCCTTAAATGCTTTATTATTCATAATGCACTTATTGAAATGGGTCAAGGTAACAGGAAGTAGAAAATATTCATTAGGGTTCACAAGTCATCTTAATGACAGCAGACGCTTGCATTAAGATGACGGTGAGGTCTGCCCACTCCCAGGGCCGACTGCTCTGCGAAAGCTCTCAGTTCAACACCCACAGCCGGAGTGAACGTGTGAAAAACTGCATAAATGGCGGAGGAGAATGGAGGCCAATGGGTTAGAGTGAAATTAATGTTTTCCTAACATTTCACGAGTGAGCCTGAGTAATCATCACACGTTACTTACCATTGTTCCACTCATCGCTGCTCTCTTTTAAGTTCACCTTGTTATTATGCTGAGTGAAAGGTACTGCAAGGTTAGGGTGGTTTATGTCTGTAGCCACTGTTCGTTTGTTTTGTTTATATATTACTTGTTTTGTGATGTCTTGTCTACAAGTCATTTTTATTTTTACCATGTCATGTTTTACTGTGGTGTTTACACTTTAAATATTGGTTGTTTTTACAGCTATTACTCATATATTACACTTCTGATTTTGATATCATCAAATGATGACAATGGTGCTGCTGTTGATGATCATGGTGCTGCTGTTGATGATCATGATTGTGATGATTGCTGTTTTTATTATTATTATATTTAGCCTTTGTTTCATTTGGTTAACATGATTATTTTTTCAAAGGAATGCTTGTGGTGAAGTACTAGCTCCTTTGCGCTGTCAAAGAGGCTAGTTTCTAACATCTCATTCTCTGCCTTTTTCTCCTCAGCTCTCTCCAAACTGATAATGACGATGATGAAGTGTCGAACAAAACATGGGTGTTGACTCCTAAAGTGTATGAGAGCGATGTCACTCACATCTTAAACAGCTTATTAGATGGCTATGATAACAAGCTGAGGCCAGATATAGGAGGTAGGCATCATTCGCCGACTAACCATTGAGTTAACTGTGGCTGCTGTCATCAAAACTAACATCATCCGTGTTAATTTTTACTCAAAAAGAACCATGAAAGCATTGACATCACTGCTGTCATTGCAAATGATCCTCATTTTACAATATTCCAGGAATTCCATTACTGAAGCCATGTTCAGGCCCAGGCGGCTTGGAGGTCTTCAGTATGTTGATTTTGTGGTCTAAAGAAGCCCGACATAACAACTTATCACTTAGACAAGGTTTCCAATCATCCAGGTGCTGTTAACTAAGTCCATCTCTCTATTTCATAATAGAGTGCTCCAGTTTTTGTGTCAATTTGTCAGGCCTTGGCTTTCCAGCCAATGTATTGGTGTACTATAAACACAAGTTTTTCTTATTTTTATTTATCTTTATCTTTATCTTTATTTAACCAGGGGAGTCCCATTGAGATGTCTATCTCTTTTAGAAGGGAGCCCTGGCCAAGAGAACAGCAAGGCCAAGGTTGAATGTTCTCTAATCACCATGCTGTAAAATATAATACTCATATATCATGTTAGCCTCATAAATAAATAAATAATCCAGAACATGAATGGAATTTAAATAATACGAAGGAGCATTGCTTAAACTTGAAAATGGAAAAAAAAAAAAAGTTACCTTTTTGGAAAAAATATTCATAAATCAAATAATTAGTCAATTAATTTAATGATAGCTTTGTGAATTGTCCACTTCTTGTACACCTTCCTGGGCGTAGTGGAAGAATCAAATGTTGAGGTGTCTATTATTTACTTCCTTGGTTAAGAGTAAATCACTCAGGTCATTCAAATGTAATGCCACTGTACTTTATGTACAGAAATATTGATAAGAAGAGGAAGACACACAGGTTGAAAGATAGTTATCCTCTTAGCTACACTAACCATATGAAAAGAAGACAAAATTAATGGCTTTTTCTTGGGGAAATACTGTAGATGTACCCATGAAAAATGCACTACACTATGAAAAACCTAGACATAGTCATGTTTTAATTCTGATGTTTGGCTTAAATATGTATTCCTATCTCTCTGTTTGATTCCACTGTCTGCTGCTGAATGATTTGGTCTGTCACAGCATCGTTCAATATTTTGTGCCATAGTTATATAACCTATATTATATTATCAAATAAAGTGATATATGAATAAAAAATATTTGATACATATAAAAATGTTTTTAAGCATTAAAAATGATTGATGTGGTAAACATCCCCAATATATTCCCATAATTATGTAACAGCTTGGAATAAATGCACAAGCATAATTGTACATAATATACAGTTTATATCCTTCACATACTGTTGAAAATACTGTATTTATTCAGCTTTTGTAGTTGACTGCAGTGCTCTGTTTTTCAGATGTACCTCTTGGGTAGTTTGACTGTATGACCTATTGATTCACTCTTAACTAGCCTTGCGTGTCAGGCTTACAGCTCTCAACTATAAGCCTGGTGAAAGCAGTGCACTTCAAAGCTATAAGTCTGCCCAGTGTTTGGGAAGTAACCAATAGTTTTTAACCAATCACTTCAACTCTGAAGGTGGGTCTAAGGTGAATGCAACAATCCAAATTGTGTGTGAAATACAGTTAACTGCCCAAATAAAAGACACTTGAGTAAGTGAAGCGTTGTTATGCTATGGGATGCATATTCCTTGCATGGTTTAGGTTCACTCAACCCCTTAGAGGGCAAGGTAAATGCGAATAAATACAAAGGCATTCTGAATGATCATCCTATGGTGAAGAATATCTATCCGGATGGGAGTGGTCTCTTCCAGGATGACAATGCTTCCATCCACAGAGCACCAAGTGAATGAATGTTTTGATGAGCATAAAAACAGATCTAAACTCAATGGAACACTTATGGGAGATTCTGGAGCGGCACCTGAGACCACATCATTAAGAAAACATCAAATTATGGAATTTGTTGTGGAAGAATGGTGTTGCATCCCTCCCAGAGTTCCAGACACGTGTAGAATCTATGCCACTGTGCACGGAATCTGCTCTGGTGGCCCATGGTGGCCCAATGCCCTATTAAGACACTTTATGTTGGTCTACCCTTTACTTTGGCAGTTACCTGTATGTCTTCATTAATTTACTGTGTGATGTGACATGTCCATTTCTCTGCTTACTTTTCAGTCAAACCGACCGTAATCCAAACTGACATGTTTGTAAACAGTATTGGTCCGGTAAACGCTATTAATATGGTAAGTATATTGCCTCTGATGATGAGCCTTAATGATTTCTGATTGTGGTGAGGTTGGAATACTGGTATGGTTCATTGTCTTATCATCAGGGTTTTTGGAATGGAGAAGAGTTCTACAAAATTATAAAATTATTAGAGCAGGATTATTTACATTGCTCATTAACTCAAAGTGAGTTTCTCCCACAAACAGTTTAGCAAGTTTAATATTGACACCCATGCATATCCCCAATGTCTGAATGGATTTTTTTGGGGGGGAGAAAATAATTATGATTTAATTATAATTATTACTTTAATGTAATGCCTTCAGAATATTATCACCCTGTGATTCTCTAGATAATTTCTTGGTGAAAGTCTAACCCCACAGATGGAATTAAACCCAATCACTATGACAGGTTGTCCTTAATATTTTGAAATTACTTTAAACCAGTGTTTGTTTTCTATTCTTACACAATAGTTTCCATTAATTGCCCATCTTGTGTGAGACTGGAGAAATATGATAGTTCATCACTCAAAGTTGTGTACACAGGCACTACAGTTATGTACACAGGCTTGAATGCCAAGCCCCTCATTCATTTTCCCAAAGAGATGTTTCTAGTTTTGTTTTGGTAATTTGTTTATTTTTATTCAAATGAAAAATATGTGTGGAAACAGATTTTACCGAGTATGGAAAGTTACCTAAATAATCTACTTCAAGCGACTTGATCTATTTGCAGACAGAAGACACAAATTAAGCCTGACTGTAAAAATAGGGCAGGATAGAAATAGGGAGATTAGTTGATTGCAGCATTCCGGTCTGGGATGACCACAGTGCTGCACTTAACCCTGGGACTCCATTGTAATGCTCAACAATGATTTTTTCCTTTCTCTCCTGCTAAATGGAAAAGCACAGAAGCAAGTATGTCTTAAGTAATGTCATAAGTAAAGAATTACTTTATCTGTATTATCACAGGGTTAATGGCAGCTTAATCGAACTATTGTTAATTGCCATCAGTTGCCATATCTTTCAATACCAATTTAGATGGGATTGTTGAGTGGTAGTGGAATTTCCATTTGTCTAGATGTAAACTACCTTTGCAGCACATAACCTTTATGCATTTCAGCAGGGTTATTAAATTGAAAATGATGGTACATTTATTTGTGCATCTTAAATCAAGGAATGAGCAGTGTTGATCAGTTAGGCTTCACAGAGTTCTCTAAAGAGTTTAAAGAGTTGGCGTGTGCCTATCATAGTCACCATTCAGGCAGGTTTAATCCAGACAAATGAGTCCCTGGTTCTTTGAGCACTGATTGTCTCTCAGTTGATTTTATTTGTTCTTCCCAGATGTCAGAGCTGAAAATGGCAAAAGTTATAAAATAGGATTTTATGCTGGTTATATCTTCCCTTTCCTTTCACAGTGATGGTAAGGCATTGGCTACTCCATTTGTCCGGTTCATGATGAATATTTAAAGGTTGACATTTAGGGGCATGAAGGAATTGGCTTCTTCTCTGCCTGGGGAGATGCGGTTCAATGGATGGCAAATTCAATCAATCATTTGTCAGGGCCCAGATGAGAAGGCAGAGGAAATGGAAGAAATGTTTCGGCTAGGTGATGAGGGGAATTGAGCATGTGCGGTGTGACTTTTTTTTCCTGCCTTCTTGCCTCATTTCATATATGACACCGTGCTGTGGATTTGGGTTTATTGTTGGGCTAAGCTCTGCGCAAATGTAAATTGTTAATGCTGCTGTGTGCTCTCACACACAAATCCCTTAGCTTTTTACCACCACTTCACTTTGAACCTCAGGCCTCAGATATTTCATAAAGTGAAAAAAAATCAAATATTCCACTCTGTTCTCTTCCTATCTGCTGTGATGCACTGAATGGATATTCATGTGTTCATCCCTTTTTGCCATTTGAGTAGATGGAAGAGGATATCAGGGTCTTTTTTCAGGAGTGTGGACACAGCCGCTAAGAGAGGTTACAAAGATAGATTATGCTTTTGTTAAAGCAAAAGGCACACACATGGATCACTGGTAAACCTTTAATTTTGAGGTTGAGTTGCTCAAGATGGTTTCAGTTCAGTGGCATTTTTTTAACGGAGACAGAATCCTCCGGAAAGCTAGAGGGAAGAACAGCCATTATTTGGTACCATACAGTAATTTCACCTAATATACGACAGGTACACTGCAGATGTTGTCTCATAACAAGTTGTTTAAAACAAGTTTAACATGCCTTTCCCTTATTTTTCCCCTAACAGGAATACACCATTGACATATTCTTTGCGCAAACCTGGTATGATAGACGGCTTAAGTTTAATAGCACAATGAAGGTCCTGCGTCTCAACAGCAACATGGTGGGAAAGATCTGGATCCCCGACACCTTCTTCCGCAACTCGAAGAAGGCGGATGCCCACTGGATCACCACGCCTAATCGCATGTTGAGGATCTGGAATGATGGCAGGATACTCTACACACTTCGGTATTACCAGGGATATAAATAGTTTACTGCAGGGAATGCATTAAAGAGAAGCAGAGCATGCTGGGGATTTATGAAGCATAAGAAAGTGGGAGAAAAAGAATGTCTATGAATTGACCCTCCAATACATTTTCAGTGAGGCGTGCTGGTGATTTCATTGATCACATGAGAGATGGTGTCTTTTTTTCATGTATTTTATTTTGTTTTCTTTAATTGGGCTTGGTTTTCTGTTAATCGTTGTAACTCAGTACCATTGGTGAGTGTTCAGGCTCGCAGTGTATTGCTGCACCACAAAATGTATTTTCCATGTGCGGCTAATGAGAGTGCTCAAGATCTGAAGGCTGATTGATATTCCTGCAGTACATGCCCACAGTTCATTAATTCTTTATTTTTAACTTCAGCTTGACCGATAGCTTTTAATTGTAACATGATAACGCCGAACTGGATATTACATGACACAATGAAAATGTGTTGATGGGGAATTCATTTTTCGCTAATTAAAAGCAATGAAGATAATTGTGTCATTAATAAAGGTCACTCTTCTGCCAGGGTTGATTCTTCAAAAAAGCATGACAGTAAGTTTCCTTACTGGCAGCCATTTCCTGGTGTGTCTCTGTGGGATTGGATTCTGCGGAATAGTGATGTGAGACAGGAAGGTAGCTGTCACTGGCATAGAGAGTATACAGAGACAGGCAAGAGTCAGATACAGAGACAGGCAACAGTGCAGCATAGTTGTTAAATAAGGAAGTAGGCTTGTAACCAGATTTCTTGAACAGGGTACCTGAACTGTAAAGGCAATTCATTATTGTTGTTGTGTATGAACATCAAGTTCAGAATTTATTCAATTTGGTATTTCCTGTCGTGTGTTCATGTGTATGATCTATGGGATGTAGGTGGTATGATATAAGTGCAACAATTATGGAATTATGATTTAATTGTTTGGATATGTGGCCATGTGATGCTTGCAATTATATATGCCTGTTTTGTAAGTCCATATGGCCTGGGCAACTCTGAGTGTCAGACACTAAAATAAACAATAATACATGAATGAATGAAGGAATGATAATGTAGGAATTCCTCCGAAGCAAATGCATGTTTGTAATGCAAATGCTCCAGCACGGATGTGGCTGATCCGTGGCCTGTGTTTGTAGGTTGACCATCGATGCAGAGTGCCAGCTTAAACTGAACAACTTTCCAATGGATGAACATTCCTGTCCCCTGGAGTTTTCAAGCTGTAAGTCTGGCCATATGCTCTCTTTTTGCTCACATGCCCAGTTCCATTGCAGCGAAGCCAAGGACTATGAAAATACCATGCTGATAGAGACATCAATGCGGTACAATTCTCAGTTTTTTTCTGCATGCAACTGAGATTCAAAATGTAAAGGGGGTGGGGGTGGCAGCGGGGGGGGTGGGGGTGGCAGCGGGGGGGGTGGGGGCATGTGTGGTTCATTTCTCTTGGTCCCAGGACCACAGCACAATAACACCTGCTTCTCATCAGAGCCAGAGAGGAATCTAGAGCCAGAGAATTGGTTTTGTCTTCTGAGAAAATGGGGGAAGTGGGTTGTTATGGTAATGAGGTTGTTAGAGAGCTGTGGACATGCCACAGGAAAGACTCCAGAGAAAGGTTCTTCAACAGCTTCTAAGGAGCAAGAAAGAAATTGTGAATTTGTTTCCCTAAAATAGTAAGGAAAATTCATTCAAAATTTAATGAAAGCCTTGGCTATAATCCACCGACTGAAATGAGTTTAAGTGCGCAGGCTTTATGCTTAAATACTTCATGGTGGCACAGACTTTTCATTGCATGTTTTGGTCCTGCAGTAAGTAAATCTATGCATTTATAAACAGTGCAGCTCCGGACCACATCATTGAAGCGCACACATTCTTCAATAAAGAAAATTCTAATCAATAATTCATTCTGAAGCTATTCAGCCTGAAAGATGGAAAGTATGTTAATGTGGACAGAGGATAAAGAATAGAACCTGCTATCACCTGCCATAACATTTTGTCTTAAAGATCCATCAGTCCCCCATTATGGAATGCCTGTGGGCTGTTCAATTAGGAAGCCCATTACACTGGCATTCTAAAGAGTTTATACTGTATAATACTATCCTAATTAGCATTGCTGCATGGATTGCACTACTCAAATTCTGGTCCAAAATCAAACAGAACTGACTTGGGGTCAGTCATAATTAGGATTTAATCAGTATTTAGGATTGCTTACAATGCCTCTGTGTCTTCAGGCCTGCTTACGCAAAAAAAAGAAGTGAAAATGAACAACTGCACACAATTGTCCCAACTTCCATTAAAATAACGCCTAAATCGAACGCAGCATCGGAGTCATTGTAATTCGGTGGGAGAGATTTCACAGAGCCATTAAGTTTGATCTTCCTTAGTCTAAAGGCCTGCCCCTCCCTCCCTCCTTCCCTCCCTCCAGATGGTTACCCCAAAGAGGAGATCATCTACAGGTGGAAGAGGAGCTCAGTGGAAATTGGAGACATCCGCTCCTGGAGGCTGTACCAGTTCTCTTTTGTGGGTCTGAGGAACACCTCTGAGATTGTGAAGACTGTGTCAGGTACAGTGCACTGTGTTTGTGCGGTTTAACACGTGGTCCTTTTTCCTGATCACAGTTTTTTAATTCCCTGCCGAAAACAGATACACTGTGTGCAATTCCAGATTTGTATACTTTGAAAGGTTGCACTTCAAAGGGTTTTCAGAGTCATGCTTTCTGAAACTATCATGCAACAGCTGTGCTAATTATGAAACAATTTTACAAAATTACATGACTAAACAATGATTTCAGTGTTTTTACTGTTAGAGGGATTTAGCTAAAAATAATTACTGATATATACTGAGATTTAAGAGTCTTCTCTCATTTGTTGAAAAATACACTGGCCAATGAAAATGTTATTTTGTTAAGCATATGTTCATTGTTTCTCAAAGTAATTTAGATTACAAACGATACAAAACATCTTGGCTTATCACTTGCCTATATTGGAAGTAATAACACTAATATACAGTAAATTAGCATGCATTGCCTCTTACCAGATATAAAAATCATGATATTTGTTCAATTACTTTTGAACTGGAATTGTGTTCAAGAAGACAAGTGTTGTCTTTCTGGGCTGCATTTATGTTCTGTAGAGGGAAATGTTTTTTGTTTTTTTTGTGTGTAGTTTTGTGATTTATGATGTAATGTTGTGAGCAGTGGTTTTATGGCACTGTGTAGTTTTCTTCAGCAGCACAATATCTGCTACAGTAGCTACAGGTGTAAAAACCTTGCTTCAGCCTACACTCTCATAATTATGTTCCTTAACATCGTGGGGTGTGCCAGGAAAACAATGAAAATGTCGCCGGAATGAAATTTATGCACTAAGATTCAAAGGGCCAGCCCATAAATCATGTTATTAAATCAGTCAACGTAAAAGGAGACTCTTTAGCACATTTGTTTCCTTGATAGACCTGACACTATTTCGAAAAGAGACTTTATAGGTTTCCATTATCATAAATATGAAGCGCCCTCTTGGCTTCCTCTGAGAAAGTGCAAATTAAAAAAGATGTTTAAAAGATACGCAATTTATTTGAACTGATTGCTAAAATGATTATTGATTGAGGAAAGGCATTTTTTTTGGCTACAGTTCAATCTTTTTCTCGAGTCCCTTTCCTCCCTTGCACAGAAAAAAATAGGAATCTCTCGGCCTTACTTTATTTCATCAGACAAAATTGGCCTCCTTCTGCCAGGAAGGGTAGGGTGGGTGTAAGTCGGCTAGGGTTACCTCTCCATTAGTACCTCCCAACGTCAGGCACCCACAGGCTACCAGTTGTAGTGAGAGATATGGCAAATAGCTAGTGCCTAGCTCTCTTGTAGTTCTCTGTGGACTGTAGGGTATAAAATAGTCAATGGCTCGCAGGTGAGTGCATGGGCTTTGGCTGCAGTGCTCCTGCTTTGAATATGAGGGTGGCATATCAGTGACTTGTGAGACACAATTGCAGATTCCAATTTGGTGAGGAAAGACAATAAAAAATAGGGGGCTGCTGGGAGGCTCATCCTGTTAAGGGATTTTTTTTACTTGATTTATTATTTTTCTTGTGGCTCTTGGTGGTATTTTAGAAGGACACCCACTTCTAGGCAGAGTGGCTGTCATGTTAAACGCTCTCCATTTGTATATTATTTGTCTCACAATGGACTGATGGAGGCTAAGTCTTTTTTATATGATTTTATATCCTTCTCCAGACTGATGCACACTCGCTACTCTTCTTCCTGAGGTCCTCTGAGGTCTCCTTAGATCCCATCATGGTGTGTTTTGCATTCACCTGTATGGGTAACACCAAACTGACCAGGTGTCTTACCTGTATTTAAGAGAGTGCCACCCAAACTCTTAGTCCCACCAAACTGATTTTTTTCTCTCATGAAACATCCTTTAATGTAATTTGATTGTAGTTCTCCTTTGAGAATCCATTGGCTGGCAGAAACAAAGTGCTTTTCTTTAATGGTTAGTATCGCAATGGTTGTTTGAGCATATTGTTACCACGTTGAGTGAACATGGTAACAATGGAATAAATTAAGGGAATAAAAAAGCTGTTTTATTGTGTTTAAAAAATAATAAAAAATGTAATGCAATTAACAAAAATTAATTATATAAATATATATAATCACATCTCTTCAATACTATTTAAATACATTTGAGACTTTGGCCATATTCTACCAAAGTCATGTATATATGTTTAAGCCTTTGAGTTTTGTTGAGTGATAATGGCCCTTATTGTGTAGAGTGAGACCTACATAGGAGGAGGTGCGATTGTTGTGATCGGAGATTGTTGCAGAAATGGCAGGATGTTGTGATAATGTTAGCTGGCTTGCGTTGTTCTACTGGCTGACACATCAGTCATGTTCCTCTCTTAGTAAACTGAATTACTGCATGATGCCCCAGACATGGTGTCCACTTCAGAGTCTGTTAGTGTGATGTTCTGGTACACCGGCATCTGCAGCCACCCTCCCAACCAAATAATGTCTCTGCTTGTCAGGAACACCAGCATGCCCCCACCCCCAGCCCCCATGTCAGATTATCACACTGTGTAAAAGATATGTTGCCGTTTTCGGTGTAATGCTTTTAATTATACAATACGCCCAGGTGCTGAGGTGAATGATGCCTTTCAGCAACAATTCAAAAACGGTGAATGACAATGCAAAAATGGTGAAGTGACGACGGTTTACTCAGAGCAAGCACTGAATCAGATAAAAAGGAAAAAAACGGATTGTCGCTCTTTATTTGACAAGCTATGCCCTAACCTATAATTCTAATGTATTTTACATGAGTATTGTTTACCCCCACGATTTAAATTTATTGTGATTTATTGTGGCACTCAGCCTTTTGGGAGGGAAGAAAAATAAAAATTCAGCACCATCTGCTCCATCGTAGAACACTGCTTTTGTTTGGTGCCTGAGCTGTCAGAACTCACTCCTCTGTGTCATCCCATTCTGCTGTCACAATAGGCCATCTAAAGAGTGACAAGTCCACTTTCATCCAGCTGGGAGTGAACCTGCACTACAGCTCTCACTTCTGCCACTGTCAGTCAATGGCATGTCGACGGTTACACAAGGTCAAATAGTTGTTGTTTTTTAAGATGGGGGGGGAAGAAACATCCATGAACTAATTATGATATGTTAAAATGCTTGCAAATGATGCCTTTAACCCCTTGCTGACGAGGGGCATGTGTGCAAGCTGTGAGTCCATAGTATCAACCCCATCTGGTGTCTGGCAGATCAAGGCCAGATCTGGGATATCACAGGGAGAGGGTTTGATTTTACATTAAGTTCCATTCTGAACACAGGCTGTTCCATGGAGCAGCAAGCAATTTGTGGGTATTTCAATTAATCACCACCATTGTTGCCATGAACTTCTGCTTTTTTATTACTCCTCTCCTAAGCAAATTAATGGAACAAATGAGTTGAAAATTCGCTATTTAACAAAGTAGAGACAACTTTCTCAACTGGAACATAATCAGTAGGCCTAGCTAGTGTTTCCCAGTTTCAGCTTTGATTATTATTATTTTTTATCCATCTCTCATATATGAATCAAGCTCTTTGATTTTTATTTCTTTCTTTATTTTTTGTGGGGTATGTGGTGTTGAATTTATAGAGCGCTATACTCGGAGTGACCTCCTAGATTATGTGGTGTGGGCTTTTTGTTGTTGTTGTCTGTGTTCGTCGGTGTGTGTGATTTAGCTTGGGCCGAGAGAGCCCCAGGACACATCAGCATCCCTCTCTGATTATGGAGGCCCACAGTTTGCTGATTAGATGTTGAAATAAGAAATCTGTAGGCACTGTGGATGAAAGAAAGCAGCCAAATACCACGTAGGGCAAGTGTGAGCATTCATTAGGTCACTTTTTTTCTTAAATCCTGTTGCTGAAGACCTACAGTGAATGAGTGATGCACCGAGTGGATTCTGCACATTTAACGGTAACCCTTTATTTTATACCGCAGTAATGACTTGGTATTTACTAGGTAAATTGATGGTAACAGCAGTTGACTTCTCATGTACCTACCTGTTTCCAATCAGTCATTTCTCAGAGTGTTCCTGCTGTACATGGAATCTTTCCTCGTAGTTCCTTTCATTGTAGCGTGTCCGTACTGGTAACTTCCTGGAAATGACCAAGAAAGTACTGTGTAGCCAGATGGCAATTATTGCAGTTGCTGTTTGATTACTGATTATTGATTACAATGTGTAATTTGTTTCCCAACTCTTACTGGGTAATTACCCATAGTTACTTGGGATTTAATGTGTAACAGGGCTGTAAAATTAATTGACGACTATTCCCATGTACTTATCAGGTACCTTCCAGAGCATTACTGAGGAAGTAACATTTAACTAGATGGTCATTCGTCACAATACAGTTGTGTTAATGATAATGTGTAATTGGTTTCCTAGCACTTACTGGGCAACTACCCCATACTTACTCTGTAAGTAACGTAAAAGGGCTGTAAAATAAATTGATTACTATCCCAATGTATTTATCAGGTGCCTTCCAGAGCATTACTGAGAAAGTAATATTTAACTAAATTGCCATTCCTCATGATAAAGTTATGTGTAATTTGTTTTCTGACTCTTACTGGGCAACTACCCGATGGCTACATGGTAAGTCATGTGTAACAGGGCTGTAAAATAAATGGATGATTCTCATGTTCTTATCAGGTACCTTCCAGGACATTACGGATCAAGTAGGATGTAACTAAATGGCTATTCCTGATGATACAGTTATATTGATGACAATGTGTAATTGGTTTCCTGCCTCTTACTGGGTAATTACTCATAGATACTTGGCAAGTAAAGTGCAACAGGACTGTACAATAAATTAATTACAATTCCTATATACTTATTAGGTACCTTCCAGAGCATTATTGAGAAAGTATCATTAAAGTAGATGGCTATTACTAATGTTACAATTATGTTGATGCCAGTGCGTGTTTATTTTCCTGACTGTTACTGTACAATTATCACATAGTTATCGAGTATGTATTGTGAAACAGGGCTGTGAAATAAATTTGTGTATTCTCATTTACTAATCAGGTACCTTCTAGTGACATGCCACACTAATAGCAGACCTTACATCTGGGCATTACAGGTTATAGATTGTAGCACATCCACACCATATTTATAAACTGGCCTTTATATATTTAAAATCATTTAAATAAAACAAACCAGCGGCTTGTCCAGCATACAAAATGTAGATAAAAAACATTTAAATCAAAACAAAGTAACAAAGTGAAACAAAGTCCCGATAGGATGCTTTATGGCCCTTTCCATGTATTAAAACTCCCCTGGAACAAAAACAGAACCTGTTCTAAAACATGGTGCCATAAAATGTCCTATCAGTAAGTAAATGTAGTTTTCACAATTCCTTATTCATCAGACACCCCCACATGAACAAATAATTAAAAATAACAAACACACAACTTTGATTTACCTGTCTTTTTTACATTCCATTTCCATGTTTTAGTGAGACCCACAGATGTGCATATATTGAAATGTCTAGTTAATTTAACAGTGCAGCTACCTCTGTTTATCTATTACCTAGTATTAAGAAATTAATTTGTAAGAGCTATACCTACCCACTATGTGGCTAATTACAAACTAATTACACATTGTCATCTAAATAACTGTATTATTAAGAATAGCCATTTCATTAAATGTTACTTTATCAGTAATGCTCTGGAGGGAACCTGGTAAATACATAGGAATAGTAATACATGTATTTTACAGCCCTGTTACACATTACTTACCACTTAGCTATCGGGTAGTTGCCCAGTAAGTCTCAGGAAACTAATTACACATTATCATCAACAACTATATTGTGACGAATGACCATCTAGTTAAATGGTGCTTTCTCAGTAATGCTCTGGAAGGTACCTGATAAATACCCGTGAATAGACGTAAATTTATTTTACAGCCCTGTTACACATTAAATCTCAAGTAACTATGGGTAATTACCCAGTAAGAGTTGGGAAACAAATTACACATTGTAATCTATACAACAGCAACCGCAATAATTGCAATCTGGTTGCACAGTATTTTCTTGGTAAATTTCTGGTAAGTTACCATTACGGACATTCTACAACAAAGTAAACTATGGGGAAAGATTCATAGGTATGAATGGGTTACCCATCTAACAAAAATATAAATAACGGTCCAGAATTGGTCCAGAATACTTCCTCTATATATGTTTCAGTTCTATTCCATTCTGTATTTCACCCTCTGTTTGATGCCCCTTTTGGTCATGGTATTATCTCTCAGTTCTCCTATAATTCTGCAAAAGTTGGCAAATAATATTCTGCACACTCTCCATTTAAATGGATGGGTAGATGCAGAATGTGTGCCTCCGCAAAGCGTGTAACTGAATTTACGCTGAAGTAATCCACTTAAGGGAGGAAGAGGGACCTCTGGCAATATTGTGACTTTCACTGGACAGTTCGCAGATCTCAAAGGAGGCAAGCAGTGAAGTCATCAGACTAAAAAGGTGCTTGTCTCTCTGGAACAGCAGGACCAAATGCCAACACATCTGAGCCATAAGATACCAGAAGCAATCATTTTAGTCATGTGGACTAAAAGTGCCAGTCTTGATTCTTCTTCTAGGCAGTGGTTTGGAAATAGTGTACAAATTATTAGCATTTTGAAAAATGGCAGATGAGGCCCCAGGGAATGAGGTGAAGTATAAATATGAATGATTCTACCATAACGCTTAAAGAATGAACTGTGACATCTTGTTCTGTGTCAGCGGACTGCCTTGGTGAGCTGTCGAGTGCTGCATATAATTTAAGGAAATGCATAGTTATTTTTCAAAATAGCAGACCTGATTTCTATAATAAGAAGTTGTCTCTGAACTGCTATCACTGTCAAGTCTTTTTTTTGACTTGTTCTTTGAGCAAGAGAAGGAGTTGAAGCTGTGAGTCACAGAATCTCTTCGGTAGAGTTAAATACCAATTTCCATTCTTTCTTTTGTGTCCCAGTTTGACAAAGTAATAGGCCAATAATTAACACCTGGACTTGATGCTCCTGGTAAGCCAGAAGAAAGAGATTGCCTTGGAAAACGACTGGTTGTTTTTCCTCTCCATTGAACACCACCTGCGCATTAAGAGTTATTTTTGCTTTCGGGGGGAGCCGACTCCACCCCTGCCAGTTTACAGAACAAGCTATTTGATGGCAGGACATTCTACCATTTATCATGTGGGATGTCCATGCTTTCCAGCTCCATTTATTTTTGTGTTTTTTGGGGGGATTGACAGTGATACGTGTTGGTTACCAGTACTGTAATCATAGATAAAGTCTAGTTAAATTCCTGAATGATCGGGTAACTTTGGAACATAACAATTGTCACAATGAGTTTTAAAACTTTATAAATAGCACAGCTCATCAGAGCATCCTTTCCATTTCAGTTTAGTTTGCAGCATGTATATAATTACGAGCATTTTAAGTTAGACATAACAGCATAGGGGATGGGCCAACTGGCACCCCCTGCTAATATATCTAATAGCTGTCTACTCACAGCCCACAGTAAAACAGTTGATTTTTGTTCTCTCCTCATCCAAACAAGCTAAGTCGCAGACTTCTACAACAGCCACTGTGAGAGACTAGGCTGGTGGATGTGAACGCTTCAATTGCCATAATCAAATTAAGCAGACATGCACTGAACACATCGGAAATTGGCATCATATTTCACAGAGACAAGTGTCCAGTGCTCTTTACTCACTTTCTGGGGGCTTAATCAGCCTTATCCGCTGGCTCCGGTTTGCTCATCCCACGCCGTATTGACTTTCAGAAAGCAAGACTGTTGCATTGAGCCAAGGTGGAGAAAGAAAGGAAAGCTAACATAGTTTGACCACAGACCAGATAAAGTAAATATTTCAGCACAGAGAGAAATGGCATCTGGAAAAAAATTTGACATGTCTCATTGCCCCTTGAGATATGAAATTGATTCTTCATGGAAACTCCACTAATCCATCAAAAAAACCAATGCAATTGGCTTGTGGCTATTTTGGGAGTGAAGCTTCAATTTCCAGTTCTGGCCCTCACCATAATCCATTGCTTTTACATTTATAGTTATAACCCCTTTTTCATTTGCACTTCATATTAAAATGGCCATACCATTTCCTCTTCCATATTTCTAACTGAAGAATTGCATCGATAACTAAAACATTGGCAACCAATCAATTCCCAAGGGCCCAAATGCTGTAGTTTTATTTCACACCTTACTATATAAGGTGGCAGGACCAATTCACAAATGCATTGCTTGCACCCATATGAGGAAACCCACCTACTGCCAGAAAGCATATTGAAATGCCTACACTGGCAACAAATATATGATTTATTGCCAATCAAGGCCTAATGTAAAAATGTTTGTGATATCATTGTAGGAGGAGCTTATTGAACATGAGAAGTGGACAACATTCATTTATACACATTTGTCACTATCCCCAAACAGATGTGAAAATGTGATCTTCAGTGGGGTGTCAGTAAACAGAGCCTAGCCTAACAAGCTCAGAGCTGGGGAGTTGGTTTCATGCCTCATGTCTTTCTGTGAAGAGTGCAGTGCATCATTGCTGGGGCATCAGTGTCTGCTGCTCCCCTTTACTAATTAGATCTTGTCTTTTGAAATGTAGATTATCTTATTTTTTTCCCAACACAGCAGGGGATTAGGATTTGTTCATCAGCATTCTGATTGTTCCCTGAAGATAAGCTTCCCCAAAACCAGTTGGAATGGAAAGTGGAGAAGAACAAAAAATTAAAAATGAATGTAAAAAAAAATGGTATTGGCCTGGGTGTTTAATGCAACTCTGCTTGGTTATGTAAGCAGCATGAGTTACATATTTTATAATGTGAATAAATAAATTCATACAGTTTTAGAAGGGGCAACGTGATAAAAGGAAATGCAAGGTGGCCTTTACCGTGCTTTCCACAAAGACTAATCAGTTGTACTGCAAATGCTAAATACAGTGCCCCCGAAGAGACAGAATTTAAGGTTTGATTCCTTCCTCCTGTACTGCTTAGTTTATGAACAGATGTTTGACAGGCTTGAATGAAGACTTTAATGGATGTCTAACCAGCGTCACCCGTTAAAAACATAAAGATAAGCAGCTGCTGTGTGCTGGGTTTTGTCTCTAAGAGTGACAGCTGACACTGTCTCAGGACCGAGGAATCATTATTATGGTGGCCAAGAGATCTTGGCCATGACTGGTAATAATTGTACAGGCTCAAAACTGACATCCTGTCCTGGCAACCCATCATTTTCATGGTGATGCAAGACTCTATTGGGCTTTTTTGTCCACCATTGTGTAGCCTTCCAACAAATGCTGTTGACCACTAGAATGCAGAGGTGTCCTGTTGGTCCCTGGCTGGCTCTATCGCTCCATATTACCGCCTTGTAATTTTATGCGGTGGCAGCTTTTCTTGCGGTCAGCACTGAGGGATTATCACATTTTGTACGGCCGACCCATAGCAATATTCACCTGCTGTACCTGGGAACGATGTTTCAGCATTTCACACCACAGAATGACCATTTTAGTCCTTATTTATAGGGTGCAATCTTATTACCGTGGAGCAGTGCAGGAAACAGCCTACGTTATCTATTTAATTCCCAATAATACAGGCGGTCTATCAAATGTGCCAGACCAGCTGTATGATTGGGTTTAAAAATTGCTCTTGAATGAATTATGTTGCCCTCAAGTTATTATTCTGTTCCATAACTTTTTTTGTCAAGCACAAGATGAGGATGTTGGTGTGCAAAAGGAAGCTGCGATATAATAGTTAACCAGGAAAATGTGGTCAGAAATATTGTGTTCTTTCGATAACTAGTCATTAAATATTCAGAAAATATTTACAGGAAGAGCAGTAACACCCAACCTGATTGGTATTTCCACTGTAGCATTATAAGGGGAATATTTTTTGTGAAATTATACCTACAAAGATTGTGTGACATTTTCACAATCAGAAGCAGTGGCGGTCGGTCAACCTTGCAGGTCACAGCAACCAGAGAAGAGCATTTTGTAGATCAGCATAGTGTAGTTCCAGGGTAGATCCCAATTCTCATCTTGGCAAAGTGTCCTAAAATTGCCTGCGCGTCTCCCGCATTTAATTTAATCCCTGCTTAAACTGATTATGGGCACGTGTTGCTTCTGTCGTGCGTGACTGGACTTGCCTAATTATCCAGTGCCTTTCCCAGTCTTGAAAAAAATCTAATGGGTCCCTGTCATTTCCCTCAGAGTAGCCCAGAGCATCTCAGGGCTCCCTGTGCCAGGAGATCTCATCTGTCAGCGATGAATACAATAGTGGGAACAAATGGCGTAGGTGTAAAATGCCTATCATCCTTTAATCTTCACAATGTAGGAATGTGCCTTTCAGATAGCACCATAGTGGGGCGGGAGGGGGGATAACTTATCGAGAAAAACGGAAAGGCCTCTCCTTCAAATGAGAGGGATCTGCTGTTCGTTGTGAATAGGGCTCGGCTGAAAGTCTGGGTTTTAATTAGAAGAGGTTGCCAAAGGAACCCAATTTGATCTGCCCAGGAAGTGGCTGTCCGGGTAATAACTCCTATGGCCAGGCTGCCAAGTGAGTGGTGCCGCAGGGAGGTCCACAGCAATGCATTAGGGCCTGTGGCAAAGTCCAGCGTTGCTAATGGTGGAGGGTAATGTTATGTGGCCGAGATGCTGCTGACCAAGCTGAATTAGTGTGTTAACCGGCAGTTTCTCAAGCTGCTGGGCTCTCTATGCAGCTGCAGGGGCTCGGCTAATGCAATGTTAATAAAAACAAATTTTACCCCACGGACCCTTGTGAACCAGCTTTCATACTTAGCCCATTATAAAAGAAAATGATCAGCAAAAAAAGGCATGTAAATTTCCATACAGCGGGTGCACTGTTTTTAGTGTTTAATGGAGTCATCTGTGTTGAGGGATGAAAGGAGCCACTGGCCCTTGTTTTTAGGCCTCGCAACATATGCGCACGGATATGACAATTAAAGAAAGGGATATGTTAAACTCTTAACGAAATCAAAAAGGGAAGCCAAATTGCTTCGGCTCTTATTTTACAACTAC
This sequence comes from Aldrovandia affinis, assembly GCA_029706075.1. NCBI lineage: Eukaryota > Metazoa > Chordata > Actinopteri > Notacanthiformes > Halosauridae > Aldrovandia > Aldrovandia affinis. Next base: position 2,092,312 of record JAINUG010000033.1, read on the forward strand.
CGATCAGCATTACAATGTACAGCTGCTGCCAATAGAGATCTCACTAACGGAGCCTAATTCAGTCATTCCAAGCGTAAAGCTTTATATTTACAAATAAATATAAAGAGTGCACACCCTCGGGCCTACAACAGCATAATGACAGTTTCCTAAACAAGGAGCAGGGTTGTACTGTAATTATTAATGAGTTAGGCAGAATAAATAACGGCTAACCTGAAAAGGAGAGCCACTTGGCACTGTTCCTGAATTGGCAGCTCCGTCACTGACGGACCACTGCAGAAGCAGAGCTGATCCTGCCTTGTACAGTCAAATCCCAGTTTGGGTGACTTCAACCTTGTCATGCACAGCATCCGGATTGGTTTTGAACTGCCCAGGGAATGGTTTTCTCTTCTTCGGACATCTGGATTTCCCAGAAATAAATATGGTCATGTAAGCAGCTGTATTGGCAAGGCGCATGCACGTTCACGTGTCGGTCTCAGTCTCCTGGTCTGGAGGAGCGTGCTTTTCTGCGCTGTAACGGCAGTAGATTGTGCCGAGGATAAAAATAAAGTGAGGAGGAGAGGTGCAAGCTGACATTATTCTGGGCATGTGCAGAAGGAGGGAACGCATCGAATTTAATTCATTTTTAATGGGGGCCATCACAGGAGGGCCAAATGTTTCATACATCCTATTTTTAAGCAGTGTGTATGTGTATGAGCAACATGTTTAAAATATGCTTTTCTATTACTTCCACGTTCAGAATGAAGAATCCTCAAACCCGTTTATTTGTTAATCATGTGGGGTAAATGATCAATTTATGTAATGCATTTTTTTGTTTTTTTGCCTGTCTCTCAGTTGTCAAAGGGCCAACAATAAGTCCATGGCAGACCAAAATATCCCTGATCTACATGGACAGACGTATTGCTTATTGGTCATCATTTGAATGACCGCCCTAAAGGCAGCCACATTTTGGGAGACATAATCAATGGTTGTCACTGTGTCTTATTTTTGGGGGCAATTTTTTCCTCCCCTCTCTCTCTTTCAGGGGACTATGTTGTGTTGACCGTCTTCTTCGATCTGAGCAGGAGAATGGGTTACTTCACCATACAGACCTACATCCCCTGCACCCTCATTGTGGTCCTGTCCTGGGTGTCTTTCTGGATCAATAAAGACGCAGTCCCTGCCAGAACATCTCTAGGTAAAAATTGAATCTATGTTTTGCTTTACGTGTAATAATTTAGCAGATACTTCTATCCAGAGGTGCATACATACAAAAACTGATTATAATACACTCGAAACAGTGAGTCATTGGATGAAACAATGCTATACTAATCATGTTTTCATGCTTCCTTACTGAAGGGGGACATATCAACACTAATCTCATTAGTATTTTCATTATTTATTTGAGAGGGGTTCTTTTTCTGAAAACAACAACAAAGCAAACCCAGAAGACACATGCGCGCTGTGACATATACGTCAGCAGAATTTATTAGTGCTGTTGCTGTTTATCAATCTTTTCATTTAATGATGCTGGGCTTGGAGTGGTCTAAGCATAACCCGAGTGAGAACAAAGGCCTGATGATTTTTAATGAAGCCAGCCTTGATTGGCCTCTATCTGGGACATATTTTTTATGCATATCGTAATAAGTGATTATTATTCCGCTCAGCAGGCCTCCAGCTCTGTCAGCATTTCAATGCAGGTGTAACCTTAGCCAAAGGCAATGGCCATTATTATAAGGGTTTGTGAGCTGCCTACCTCTGTGACTGCTTCCAAGTAGAGGCATCTTTATAGAATACATGTTTTCCCTGGGTTCCAAGTTCATCAGTCAGCATTTATCTCTGAAAGACCACAACCCTGATCCCCATATTCCCACATTCATATTCGATGTGATAGAAGCACATGCAGTTTAAAAAAAGCAGACATTTGCATTCTATTTTTTCATTGGAGAGGGTGACTGTTTCTCTCATATAAATTATTGAGATAAATATTGTTCGAGACAGATTTTTCTCCACAAAGGTTCTTTGCAATGGTCCTTGTTATTTCCTCTGGAAATGATTTAATATTATTTTTATTTGTAATAAAGTAATGTTAGATACTATACTATAAGAACATGAGAATACATAATGACGAGAACAGGCCGTTCAGCCCATCTAGGCTCGTCATGTCCTAATCTAAAGAGTATCTAGTACTGCTTCTAGCCTGGACTTGAATAGCCCAAGTGTTTCTGCCTCTACTACCTGACCTGGCAAGCTGTTCCAGGCATTGACAACTCTCTGTGTAAAGAAAAACGTCCTAATATCCGTGCAGAATTAACTTTGAACTAATTTCCACCAGTCGCTAACCAAATTTATCTTAAATCTTTGGTAGTTCACTTTGTTAATCCATTTTAGGAATTTAAAAACCTCAATCAAATCCCCTAAGTCTCCATTTGCAAAGCTTAAATAGATTGAGTGCCTTAAGACTATCCTCATAACTTTTACCTTTCATATCAGGTACCAATTTAGTTGCCCTTCTTTGAACTTTTTCGAGAGCTTCTATAACTTTCTTGTATTGTGGTGCCCAGAACTGCACACAGCACACTAAGTGAGGTCTGACAAAGGCATTATATAGCATTAATATAACTTCTTTTGATTTATACTCAATATTTTTAGCTATGTATCACAGTATCCTGTTAGCCTTTTTCACTGCTGTAGCACACTGCTTAGATGCAGATAGACTTTAATCAACTACAATTCCTCAGTCTTTTTCAATTTGAACACCTACTAATATGTTATTATTATGTAATTATGTTTTTATTTCCCACATGCATAACTTTATATTTAGCAATATTGAATGTCGTTTCCCATGTTTCTGCCCATTCTTAGATTTTGTTTAAATCATCTTGGATTACTTTAGTCAATTCCAAACTGTTTGCTAAACCCCCAAGTTTAGTATCATCTGCAAATGTAACTATTTTGCTACTAACATCCCTATCAAGATCATTTATGTAAATAACAAAGAGCAGAGGTCCCAGCACCGATCCCTGCGGGACTCCACTGCCCACAGCACCTAGGCCAGATACGTCCCCACCTACTGTTACTAAAATAGCTGATTTCCCCTGTGAAAGATTATGATAAAGATAGGTAGATAGAAGATAGGTAGCTGGGAGGATAAATGACTGTAACATATTTCTTTAATCCTTAGTGCCACCAGACAAAAGATGGCCATTGTTTGATGCTCTGATCTGGATATTAAAACATTAGTATTGATCTATGATGTCGCTTTTGATTCTTTCACATTTAGAAATTTAAACAAAATTTGTATGTAAAAGCTTTATGACGTAATTGATAGAGGGGGGTTGCGGGAGGCACGGGGAAAAAGAGACAGAATCGCTGCGGTGACGCGTGTGTGATGGTATGGCTGTCTGTGTGATCTACATTATTTCTTAAATTGTTTAAAGAGCTCTCCTTGTGCAGCATCTTTCTGTATGGTCAGTCCCTCCCTCGCACTGGCACATACAGGGCACCAGATGGCCCGCAGTAATGCCTCTTGTGCTGACCTCAAGTGCAGAGGAATGTGGACCGCAGCAGTTGGTCAATGTGCTCTTCTGGGAAATGCATACCTCATGCTGTCAAGCCTTTTGCTAATAAATTGTCCATCTTTTTTTAAACTGTGCCATTCGTCTAATCCACCGTACACCATGATAAATGGTTAATTCATAACCAAATGCATATTTGAGTACATAATGAGCACGTGCTTAGGTGCTTGAAGAAATTCATAAATTCATCACCACAAAGGTTTTGGTTAAAGAGTATGGTCATACTGTGGGTGTCATTTGTTTTCCTTGAATTATTCAAAGGAGGCACCAATCTTGGATCCCATGGTAAAAAAAAAAAAATCTGTGCCATTGCATACAAAGCCTTCTAATAAAAGACAGTTGTTAGAGTGATGTTCTTTGAAAGAGTGGAAACGTTCACTGATCATTTCTCACCGATGCCCTCCCGAGATATGTTTCAACAGCTCAAAAAATTGTTTTGTGAATCACATAAGCTTACAGGAACCCAGAGGGTTTAAGTATTTATTCATTTTTTAAATTCTTTATTTATTTATTTTGCCACTCTGATAATTTAATTTCTCTTCCCTTCTCTGTCAGCACTCTCCCTCTAACTGTAGTAGACACACAACGACTGACCCTTGTTTCTCTGACCTCCTGCTCCACCCGCAGGCATCACCACTGTGCTGACCATGACCACACTAAGCACCATCGCCAGAAAGTCCCTCCCGAAGGTGTCATACGTGACGGCCATGGACCTCTTTGTGTCCGTCTGTTTCATCTTCGTTTTTGCCGCCTTGATCGAGTATGGGACGCTGCATTACTTTGTCAGCAACAGAAAGCCTAGCAAAAACAAGGACAAGAAGAAGAAAAATCCTGTGAGTAGCCTCCATGACCCTCTCACCGCCTCACTCCCCTCCCCTTAAAAGTAAGGCCAAAGTAAGATGTTATTTATTTTAGACTTAGCCTCTTAACTGCTACTCATATTGAAGTGTGGAAAGCAAACTAACAATTGACCTTTCTGTAGGCCTCTGCTCACCATAGTTATGGTTTCTGATTCTAGTTTAAGCTTTCTGTAACAAGAATTGATATTGAAGGGCAACACACAGGAAAAAAAAAATCTATTTTTTAAGCATTATTACCTGTTGTTGTCTAAGGTTGCTTCATCTCTTCAAATTAGAGACCCTGAATGCAGCATAAGTTAGTTCAAAGGGTAAATGAATTAGCTAAAGTTACTCAAATTAAAGCCAAAGCCATTTTGTATTTCTAGATAGTTAGCCAAGCAATATCAATATTGATAGCAAATTTATTTACGCATTTGGTTTTTGAAACATGATTACTGTCAATGTCCTGGACTCTCTCTGGGTACTGTGCCAGTAGCAAATTTGAGCCATTTTGGGGGGGAAATCATAAAACTTAAATAGTCTCAGTGAAGTGCAAATTTAAGATTCAAGAGTTTTGAAAAGCCAACTTGCTTGCGCTGTGATTAGCCAGTTGACGTAACTATGGTAAGGTCAATTGCTGTTCCCCTTTTCTCTCTTTTTTTCTCTATATTTCAGTAGATTATAGCTATTTTAAGTTTTCTGAAGGGAGCCATTCTTACAGGAATTATGGATAAGAGGATGAATAAAGTTTTACGTACACATCACTGCTGAATGAGTACAATAGAGATTTTGGCACTGGGCCTCTGACCTCACTGTGTTTTGAGGTCAAAGCAATTTTCATACCCTTAATAAATGTACTATAAGCACAAAGCTCCAGTTGAAATCTAACTCGGATTGTTAAATGGGTTCCAGACCGTAAAATGACCTGTGGAAGTAAATATCAGATGAAAGAATGAGTAGTTACACAGAAGTTTTATGTCAGTTTGAGTTTTTGAGTGAATGTTCTCAAGAAAGGTCTGTCAAGAAATTGTCTTTTTATCTTCATGAATAGGGAAAAATGTCTCACTAATATATCACTATTTGTCCATTCTTCATAATCTAGTTAAGCGTGAGGTGTTTGAAAACATCAGTTTTTTTTTCTTTCCAAAAGTATGTTTTTAATCATGTGTTCTTTAAATGTTTGATATTGATTGTTATGAATAATGTGTGAAGAAAGTGAACAACACCAGGTTTTTTCTTTTCTTTATTCACTGAATGTTATTTCTGGAGTTCAGTGAAACAACATCTAGTCCACAGTACATTTAATATTAATATATACAGTATATATTTTTAAAATCTTTTTTTGGAAGGAACACAATCGTTAATTCAAGTTCGATTGCATGTTTATCTCCAGAGCCAAAAAAAATAAAAAATCTTCCAAGAATTTTGATGACTAACATGCTTGCACTTAAATCATAGAGGAGTTGGCCTGGAGTTTTTAAGTTTATTAATATTTTATTAGCAAAACACAATTCAGCATTTGTCAGATCACCCTCTGAAAATCTGTCTCTGGAAAAACTATTTGTCTGACTAATATTCAAAGAATGAAACTGCCCCCTTCACAAGCAAATTAATACATACCAGGGGTATAACTTCAAGATATTTTGTATTCATCTATGTTGTTGTTCTTTAAACACTGTCTAGGCAAACCTGGTCTTGATTCTGTTGTATTCCATGGTATGTTTCCCTCTCGTATGTGATCTTCTCCCTCTTTCTGTGTGAATTATAGATTACTGATGTCTCTTAAACTTTGTGTTTTGTTTTTACATCTGTTCTTTTTTGTCGTTCTCTTTTTTATTCCACTCTTTTTTATTTTGTTTCCCGTTTGGATAAAAGCTCCTTCGGCTGTTTTCCTCAAAGGTATTGCTTGTGTCTGAGTAGAAATGTACTGGCTGCATGTGTCTGCTGCATTTCACCTTCGTCCCCTTTGTGCACCCCACTGCTTTTTTGGTTTGGTTCTTGTTAAAAAATAATAATAATTGTGTTTCGTTTACTGTAATGGGCGTCCTTCACATTTGCAAAGTGCACTTGTCAATGTTTCTCTAATGGTATCTGAAGGCAAATATATACTGGAATGTGCTGATGCTGCAGGTTGTATGCTCATTCAGTTGGACTGTACACTGTTGCGCTCCACAGATGTGGTTGGGGTAAATTATATCATGTGCATTTGGGGCTTGCTCTGCACCAGATTTTGACGGCCATTGCTTTTCCACCCATATAGATGCCAAGCCGTGTGTTTTATCACAGGGCTGATAACTTTCCTCTAGAGTCAGCCCAGGCTTAACAGACTGGAATAGACAACCCCTACACAGCGCCCTGTTTCTATAGTAATCAACTTAACAGCTCAGCCCATCAGATTTAGCCAGGGCCACCATTAAAAGACCACAGTGCATAGGGTACACAGTGCAGTGACACAGAGTATAGTAATTGAGCTATCTGTAATTACTGGCCATATTTAACAAGTAAAATCAGGATGATTATCAGGGTAGATGATTGAGATATATATATATATATGTGTGTGTGTGTGTATATGTCTGTGTGTGTGTGTGTGTGCATACATATGTTTAGTCTTCATGAAAATGTCAGTTACGGTAGAGCATACCCAGGTCATTAATACGTTTTTAATACTAATAATACTACTACTACCACTACTAATAATAACAATTCATTTGTTTGTTGTTATCATTATTATTATTATTATTATTATTATTATTATGTAAGACAATTTGGTATTCTTCTGCCATGAAAGTAATGAGGCTGCATGATTTATACAATGAGGGCAGGTCTGCTTCCCAGTTGTGTCCCAGGCACTCCACTACAATGGTTGTCTACTTTCATTGGTTAAAGCTGCGAATATGCTGTTTGTGTGCAAACCCAGTACATGCTGCAGGTTTGTGTGTGCCCGTGCTTGCGTTCCAATGCGCTTCTGCTGCAGCCCTTTGAGAACTGAGTTCTATGACCCGTGTCACTTATCCCAGGTGGCTTTCAACCCATCTGACTAATGCTGAAACCATTAACCCTGCAATACAACTGGGATGCTATGTGTACACCAGCTGGAGATATTAAAGTCCAAGTCACAACAAAAACACAACAAAATAATATTATTACAACTATCACCTTGTGAAAGAATATGGTTTTAGGTTGATAAAGAAAATGTTGTTTATCTGTATTTGTAGCTAAACGACATTTTAGATATATTTCTCTCAATATATAACCACGTTTCCAAGCCATTCCTGGGAAAAGATCTACAACACAGCACTTTCTGGATGTGTTCCACTCCAGGTTTTCCCCCAAAATTTGTCTTTATGAGAAGGGAGCAATTCCCTGTTTTTATAACAATTAAAAATATTTTGAGACAGTGTATGACTTGCAAATTGTGTTTATGATCTCTGTTGTGTTATATAAGTTGATACAAAATTAAACAAGTTTTTACCAGACTTGGACTTTAAGCACCTCATGTACTAGTGCTGGGCAAATTTAAGACAATGAGCAGAGATGACATTAAGTGGCTCCTGAATAATGTATGAAATAAGAAATTGAGAAAGCTATAAACAACTGTTTCTACTGTATGACAAGTACAGAAGCACGCAGTTGTTGCTTGACAGCATTGACATTGCAATCGGGAAAACTATAGAGAAACTACTGACATAGTTATGATGATAACACACAATCAAGAGTCAAGAAATGTTTGGTCAGAGAAATAATAAAATGGCTTTGCTTGACATTTGTTTTAAATATACATGTCAAAACTATGTTTTCCTAGTGAAAATTGTCTATTTGAGGCAACTAAAAGGTTTGCCAAAGTACATAATGCACATTAATGAAGGTAACCTGAATCCTCAATAGAGTTTCCAACATTAAACATAAATGAAAAAGATCCATCTTAAAAAGATGAGCCATGTGCATTGCAATACTCAATGGAAACCTAAATGTAATCAATAAGCTGAGTAAAATGGATTCAATATTAAATTGTTCCTAGTCACAAAATGCCATAATAAACCCATATGGATTATAATATAATAGAAAATACATAAATCTGTGTTTCCATCTACAATGTTTTACCAAAATTCCACTGCTGAACAAACACCCCCTCCAATATTTTTGAATTCAATATTGCCTCTAAGTTATATCCTTTACATCCTGGATTCAATCAAAACTGCATCATAAGGAAAAGGGCTATTACATTTAAAAAAAGAATCCCAGACTAATGTGGTACGGTAGTACAACAAAGTGTTTTTTTTCCCTAAAGATGACTTTATAGATTTGAATTGAATCCAGGAGTTGTTTCAGTGTTATATGATGCCAGATTAACCTGGGAAGGTTTGTGTTTGTTCAGTTCAGTTAAGTTCAGTTCAGTTAAGCTTTGGCTGAATCCTGGGGGTTATTCCTGTTGCAAAGCTGAAAAAAGGTTGCCCAGCACTAGCATCATCTATGCACTAAAAATAATAAGAACACTGACAAAACAAAAAATGCTGGTCCTCAAAAGTCAGACTTATGGTGGGTAAAGTGTATTCGCACTTCATGAGCTGTAAACCATTAACTTAATTGTAGGTTTTTATTTATGGCCTTATTTTATTTAATGCTTCTTTTTCTTGCCAAGATTGCAAGATGCATTTTTTTTCCTTTTTTTCTTGCTCTGCTTTCAGCGAAAGAAAAAAAGAGTAGGTAAAATAGGCAATGCGTTTCTCCGTCTCTGCCCACTGACACTGTGTTCTACTCCCTGATAACAGCAGACACCCACGGTGGACATCCGTCCTCGGTCAGCCACCGCCATCCAGATGAACAATGCCACGCACATGCAGGAGAGGGATGAGGAGTACGGGTATGAGTGCCTGGACGGAAAGGACTGCACCAGCTTCTTCTGCTGTTTCGAGGACTGCCGCTCCGGGGCGTGGCGGCACGGCCGGTTACACATCCGTGTCGCCAAAATAGACTCCTACGCCCGCATCTTTTTCCCCACCGCATTTGGTCTCTTCAACCTGGTCTATTGGGTCTCCTATCTCTATCTGTAGATCCAGAGCGTCATAGCCAGCCTTAGTCGACTCTTTGCGAGACTGTACCTTTTTTTTTGGTCTACTGAAAAATCTTAATCAAAAAAAAGCTTGCGGTTTTGTGTGTTATCTTATTTATTTTTTATCCACTTCAGATCTGTCTGTTTCTCTTTGAAACATGCATCCGTCCAGATGGACGAAGCAAATGTTGTAGCAAAACCAAATGGGAGTGGGCCGGGGCTAAGCGGAGGAGGGGGCGGGGTTTGGTGCATCTATGATTATTCGGAATGTGGGGCGATGAAAATAGGAGCACAAAAAGTAGAGTGATGTGAATCCTCACACTCAGAATTGTCAGCAGGGCAGGTGTGCAGCAGGTGTCCAGTGCGCTGGTCTCTTCCCAGTCAGACAGGTGTGGTTCAGTTCTGCAATTTAAAAAAATGTCACTGTGTGGCACTGTGCCCTTCTCCTGTACAGCCCAGGGTATCTGTAGTGTATCCATGAGCTGCCCCTGTTAAGGGGGTTCCCACAAAATCTCAACAGAATTGTCCCTGCCTCAGAGCCAGAGTCTGGCTGCAGACCCTCTCTGCTGCAGGGATAAATGTCATTTAAACACCGTGTTTAAAAAAGCAATAAAACCAGTTCCCCAATGATCTATTATTATTATTAGCAGTATTATTATTATTATTATGAGCATTAATTAATTAGTTCATTTATTTATTTAAGGGAACAGTGTAATGAAGCCACTATCTAAAATAATTATTGTTCATCATATCAAATATCATATCAAAAACTTAAAGGAACCTTATTTTTGATATGCTGTAACTTTGATATGCTGATGTCAGATTAGTCCACGATTTAAAGGGGATTCTGATGCACAAATAACTCCCTAAATTATTTAGATCATTGATGGGTCCCAACCCACACCCACCCTTCTTCAACATTTTTATTTTTATTTTTATGATTTGATTTGTTTACAATTCTAAAAAGTCTAAACAGTCATACAAGTCATTAAATGGGAATATTTTACATATAATAATTCCCCAAATCTAGATTTATCAAAGCACTTTAACAGTGATATGAATTAGGGGTGCACCAATCTGGATGTCTATGGCCTATACCGATTGCCGATATATATATATATGTGCATATGTATATATGTATGTATCATTTTATTTCATTTATTTATTTTACACCCAAATTGGCAAATTTGTCAGATTTTTTTCTCAAAGCAACAAAGGAAGTAGCTAACAATTAGCTTGCTAATCTCTTCAAAATTCAATATAGTTTGTTACTACCTGCCAGCTAACTAGCTATCATGACCAACTAATACATTTTTTTGTGAGTGTCACTGGACTATTACTATAAAAATAAAAGCAAATAACCTTTTCTAAGGTAAAACAAGCACTTGTTCATACTACTATCATTGAAAGCATAATATCTCAGAAATTTCAAATGGTGTTGTTTCCGCTAGCTTGCTGTAGTACGGAATCTTATGTCTACATAGGTACATCTATTTATATGGTACAAACTGTGGACTTAGAGTCACAGCTGGCCGCCCCTGTTATGGGATACTACAAAGCAGTTGTTAGCAGTTGCTATGAGTTCTAAGTTTTTTTTTTTTAACTGACTGATGGTCAATTGCAATTTTTTGGGCTAAAATCTGCCAATACTGTATAAACTCATAGCTGATTGATAGGTGCACCCCTAATATGAATTAAATAGTATTTGAGTATTATTTTGCAGTCTCTATTGATATTTACACAACAGACTGAAGGTGAGTGTGGGCAGTGGATTCTTGCTTTTTAATGCGTGGTCAGGGCTAGAAAATATATGGTCTACGATCAACTGTACAGACACTGTAAATATTTTAATATACTGTAGTGGTTTACATTTATTGCATGCACCTTTCAGGCCAAAAATTAATATATATGTGTTGAGGTCTTCTACTGTTGTCTATGGAAATGAAAAAAAAACCTGCTATACATGCAATTCAATGTAATTGGACCTTAAAGAATAATGAGAGAAGAAATATACATTCAGCCAATGTCCAATCATTTTTAGATCTTGGTCTTTCTTGTGCTGTGTGTCTGGACCATGGAGCATTTCCAAGCTTACAGCTTTCGTACATCTGACATTGCAAATATGAAATTTTCTCAGAATACTCCAAACACTTCCCAATCCTTACCAATGCTGGCTTGGCAAAATAAAATAAATGTGTTCAGTTGTGATGCAAGTAGAGAATGCATATTATTGAGAATATTATTTACTATTATAATACTAAAAAATATGTAATAATTTGTACTGCTTTTCCATGTCCTTTGAACAAACTTGCTATTTCAAACTTGCTGTTACAATATGGCATGATTTTGACTTTTTCAGCATTTGCACTTAATTGGACCACAATATGAATACCCATTTAGGTGCATCATGTACCTCGGAAATAAAAACACATTTTAAAAGCCATTGCAAACATAAGAGGATAGTCATCCCCAGAGACGCAAGTAAGAAATCAGAGACCGGAAGATATTTGCCATCAGTCTCAAATAATATTTATGTTTGTCTGGCTTAGTCTATATGTTCTCTTTGCATCCTTAAATAACCTAACTAGAAACAATTAGGTGGGCTTGAATGGTATGTCAAAAAGATCTGCTGGTGATAGGACTGATGCATAAGCCTTACTCTCAAAAAAAAAAAAAAAAACACTGTGGAAATAAATGACCTGACTAAGAAAAGAGACACAGAGTTGGTAAAACTTCAGGGATACTTTCATCAGGTTCCCTTGAGAAAAAAGCTCCTTTTTCCATTTCATCTAAGCTTCAAATACTGCACCATCTGACATTCTTGTATGCAGTGTGGGTGTGTAGCCCACAGTTGATGTTCAAACTAATGTCTTAATCTTATCAGTTTGACAATGTTCATGTACACTTATTGAAGCTTTTAACCTTTCAAAGCAAATTTTCATGTCATTTGTTTTTTTTGTTGTTGTCTTTTATATTAGATGTTTTTCATGTTGAAGAGTAATTCTTCTGGATATTATTCATTATGTTTTATAATCATTCTTATAGAGACATGATTTAGTTAGGTAATGTTGATCTTGTTATTTTGTATTTTTCACATTGGTCTAAGCAGGTGGTACGGATCTGTTTGACTTGTTTGTACACTCATCATTTGTTTTGTGTTTTATTCAGATGAGGATGTTCCAAGTTGCTCCATCGTGAATTATTTTTCCCATTATCACTAGAGAATTGTGACTCCATACTTACAGGTTATTTCATCCCAGGGGTTTCCGAGGATTTCTGGTGTGATGTCACTTCCCGTGTCATGAAAGAGATCAGTCAAGTTGAAGAGATTAAAACAACCTTTGGCATCTGTCCATGACATCGTAGGAATAGATATCATGAACTGCATCGCCCATAATCCCTGTAAAACAGTGTTGACAGAGCCATTTTGAGGCACAGAAGAGATTATTTATTTTAATTTGTCAGAAGTTTCTTATGAAACAAACAGCACAAATATGTTGCCCTGCTCCAACCGCCTGCCTTTTACTGGTGGTCCTGTGTGTCCTACTCATATTGGCAAGTATCAGCTCTGCTTCTGGGATATCCTGTTGTATGAGAATGTGTGTTTTCATATCCTGAACCAAGATATTGTGGTAGGAGAAATTGCTCAGCTTGATTTGGCTATTATTGCAGTGTTTATAATTTAGTTTATTTTAATATGTGGGGGAATGTAAGTGTATGGGAAAGAAGTTGAAGTGCCAAATTCGAAATGGTGATATGCTTATGAATCTCATGCACTTCCAGTGAACTCAAATTAAGCCTTTGAGCTTGCAAACTGAAATGGCTTGTGAAAAAAAAGATCATAAAAAAGACATTTTGTTTTGTTTTCCAAAATAATAACATGTGGCTTTACTGACATCTATCAAAACTACCAATAAACTGTTATTGTCAAATTAAGAACAAACATGTTAATTGTATAACATTCTGTTTCTGTTCCTCCCTTACATGAAGAAGGTGAATATATAAGTTGAATACTATACGTTTTCTGATACATATCATTCACTTGCACATTTTTCTTACCAAAACAGTATTTTTTTAAAAACTATAATTGTTTAAAACATTTAAATTACTTTGATTAAATAGCATTTTAGGAACTAACTGGGTTTGTGATATAAAATATTGATAAACATAGATCATTTTAGGTACTGAATATTCATCATTAAAATTTGACGGGATTTTGGCGAATTATTTTTTGAAACAGCTCAAAGATCACAGAAATGCAGTGTTATATTTTGGAAAACAAATGGGACCTAAGAGTGGAACACATGTAAATAGTTTATACTGTTACCTATTTTATTGTCAGACAGGTATGAGATTAATCACACTAATTGCGGTGCTGAGCAAAGGGTTTCCAAATCAAAAGAAAAATTCTAAATCTAATGGAAATGTTAGTTGTTTGCTATCAATGTATATTTCTTGAGTAGTGTACGAAAAGGACACTGATAAATTATTGTTCAGGTCTTCATAATAGACTGTATGTACTAAAAATAACCTTTTCATAAGGGAATTGCACACAGCTGTGGAATTTTACAATAAAATTGTTGCATTTAACAAAATGATTTTGTCACATTGATGTCATGCATGTGCTTTTTGACATATGCAGGTTGATTCTGTAGCACGTTCCAAAGAAAACCTTTCCTCAAACTATTTCACGTAACTCAATGAAGTAGTAATCATCTAGTAATGTGTGCATTGCAAGACCTGACGTAATTCCCCAACTCAATAGCCTCCTTTTTCAGTTACAATGATTGTTCCCAGGAAGATTCAGCTACCCATATGGTACTGTCCATTTATGCATATATATATATATATATTGTTGTGTCCCTAGGGGTTGGGCAACATGCACGGACCTTGCAGAGGGCGTAGGCAGGTTAAAGAACCCAGAGGAGGCAGTATATAAACAAAACAATAATTTATTAAACACTCTTGACCAAAAAACACACAAAACAAAGGGCGGGGTATTCGGGGGAATCCAAAACACATAAAGTCCACAATCCTTATCTCGTCGTCGTTGTCCGTAATCCAGCAATCCAGGTCAGTTTCGTAATCCAGTCCAGTAGTCGGTACACAAAGGGGGGTCCTCAAACAATCCAGGTCAAAACACAATAATCACTCCAAAAACACTCTTCCACACTCTCTCTCCAAATCCCAGCTAGTCAATAGACTTCACAGGTTCTCGCTCTCCAAATCCAAATCCCAAACACTCCTTCCCAGTGTAGCATGAACAAGTCCTTTAAATAGGCATCCAACGGCCTTCACAGTCCCAAACACCAACTCCTTCCCTGAGAAATGTAGTGTTTCTGGCTCCCATTTGTTGGACAAGTACATATACATATTACAAATACAAAACGCATTGATTTATTGGTATTCAGTGATTTTAAAACATGTTGCTATTTTTGCACAAAATGTGTAATTTCTGGCAAAATGTCTGTCAGCTGCATGAAAAAATGGGACAACAGAAAAGAGGGAAAGGCAGTAGAGTTAGTACTTTGCTCCAAACACTCAACTGCTATGACATTCAGCCTGGCACAGCACTGCAGCTGATGTTAAATGTCTAGACTGGCAGTTTAGTCGTAAATGCTTACAAATGTTATTATACAGTACATCTTTTATATTTTAATTGTTCAATACTTTAAAGACAGTACATTTGTAAAATGTATATATATATACACAGTATATTTTAGCAGTGACCAACTTTGTGTTATAACACAATAACACACTGGTTTTGAGGGAACCAAGAACCGCAGTTTGCACTCTGGCACCTTTCTCTACCCTATGGCCAAGCCAAGCATGCCATGCTGAGCCGTGTACAGAGCCAAATTACAGAGACAACAGCTGAAACTAACTCTGGCACATCCCAACATGCCAGATGTGAAAGTACCTTTTGTAGAATTAAGACACTGTTAGGACAGGTAGGTTTCCAAAAAGCATTTGTTTGATTTGCAATTCTGTAAATCTAAACAGCCAGAGGAAGAACTCACATTCAAAAGCAATGACCAACTACAAACTACTAATAATATTTTAAAAATTTAATGAACAGGCAAGTGGTTTTCCTTATTGTGCAAATAGAAATGTGCCATGAATTGGCATAGCCTGACACCAAGTGTGTAACACCTGCTTATAAACTGCAGATACAGGCTAATGTATGGTTAATTCATTTCTAATTAACTGGCAATATGAACTGAACTTGGGCAAATTTCAGTTAACAAACTAACAAACTACAAATTTCAAGGCAGGTGTCAAGGATACAGCAGTGTAGTATAATGGTTAGGGAACTGGGCTTGTAGCCGAAAGGTTGAAGGTTCAGTTCCCCTGGTGGGGCACTGCCGTTGTGCCCTTGAGCAAGGTACTTAACCTGAATTGCTTCAGTAGATATCCAGCTGTATAAATGGATTGTATTTAAAGAAATGTAACTTGTGTAAGTCGCTCTGGATAAGGACGTCTGCTAAATGCCATATGTAATGATACATTTACAGTTGTCACAGTAGAATCCTCTTTTTTTATGATTGCTGCTATTTGCTATTTATATCCAGTATGCAGCACTGTTGAACGTGTGGGGGAGGGGCCGCTCGACATCACTGGTTGATCATCATATGCATATTCTTTTATTTTTAGCTGCATGCCCCAACTAAAATGGTATTTGTGTTAAGGCACACATCTGTTAATGCAGAACAGTAAATAATTAACAATGAGTTAAATAATGTTGCTCACAAGGCAACAGACTACACGAAAGCAGGTTTTAAATAAGCAGAAGCGTGTGACTAGACCTCCAATGAATCCCCTCGCAATGCCACATAAATGGTTCCTTTAAAGTGGTAACGAGCAAGATAAAAGATTTAAAAAAACATAAATAAAAGCATAGCAGAGTGGCAGATGACAGTGCAGATTTCCTGCCGATACAGAGCCGTGTTTTGTATGCACGGCACAGCGTTGATTGTTTAGCAGCGGCTGCTTTCGGGGAAGGCAGGGCGTTTGATGTGCCAGCACGGTGCATTTGGCGCAGGCCCTACGCTGGCACTGGCTCATCCCCTGGGTCGCTAAGCAGCTGCCGGGGTTGGGATGGCAGCAGAATCCCCTGGCTGCTACACAACGCACTATCAAAGGTAGCCTTTCATCTGCAGAGGTACAAGCTCTTCTGAGGCAAACTGGAACTACAAGGGTCTTTCATCAATTATGCAATATGCAACTCGCTTTTTTAGTATCATTTTCCGGGTGCCAACCTGAATTTACACTCTGCCTTCGGGTCCATGTCAAAGTGGAGAAACGGTGTGTATTATTGCGCTTGCACTTTGAAGTTAAAGTTAGCAATGGGTCATTTTTGTGGAGAACCTTTTTTTGCCCATTGTGATCAGCGGATTGTATCACGTTAACTCACCGGTGATGGTCCACTTTTCAAAACATTGGCAAAGGATATTGTAGAGATGCATCTGGGGCCTGAGAATCAGAGGGTTGAAGCAGTCTCCAAGGCTATATACAAAGCTACAAATAAAAAATAAAAATGACTAACAAAATTCATTTAAATTCAATTATGATTGATGCATTTAAATGCATTTAAAAGTCTGCTGTACACATATCATTTGTGTATATATACATGTGTATGCATGTGTGCTTGTGTTGTAAAGGTTAGCTGGCAACCTACAGAATGTATATTACAACCTCACCTGAACACCAAATGCTATTCCTCAGCTGAATGCTAATAGCAATGAAGAAGGATGAAAAGTAGCAATAAACATAAACCTGGCATGTTCTCCTTATTGCATAATTCTGAGAGAATGTGGTGTCTTCAAAAAAAGAAGACTAATGAAACTATTCCAATTTGATTTACAACGCTAAATATGTCAAAATGTGTGTCTGTTGGCTGAATGCTAATCACATAAATCTTAAATGGTCAGTGTAAACCTTATTACATATAGTGTGTGTGTGTATGTGTTTGTCCATGCTTAAGACAAAACGGCAACCATACCAGGTGCCTTATTGCACCCAGTTTCATTTTGAGAGTACTTCTTGACTGGACACACACAGATTTTTCTCCCTTCTTGTTCCATATACACTACCGTTCAAAAGTTTGGGGTCACCTTCCATCTGGACTATGGCTAATCGGGCACTCCTTCATTCTTCAGCAAGATAACGACCCAAAACACACCTTGAAGTTGTGCAAGAAGTATCTGGTGAAGGAGGAATGTGAACAACAACTCAAACTAAAGACCTGGCCTGCCCAGTGTCCAGACCTCAATCCCATAGAACTTGTATGGGACAAACTGGAAAGGAAGAGTCAAAGCAAAGCAACCCACACATTTATCTGGGAATTGCTGCAGGATAGCTGGGAAAACATGTCGGGTGATTTCCTGCTAAAACGTATTAACCGAATGGCCACTGTTTGTGAGGCTATTCTCACGCCAAAGGGTGACTATTTTGAGGAATCCAAGATTCAATTTTCAATATAATTTTCTTGAACATTTCTTTGATGTTCATTTTGTTCATTGTTACATGTGTTTTTTGTCATTTTAAAGTATTTACAGAAATGTATACGGTGTAAAGCATTGTCAATTATGAGATAAAAATAGTTTCCAGCAGGTGACCCCAAACTTTTGAACGGTAGTGCAATATAAACATAAATATAATATAGTATAATTAAATATAAATAAAAAATGAAACTGTCAATATGCTCAGCCTCTTAGATATTGTATAAGATTGCATTGCCATGGTTACTGCTGACAGGGACTACAAATTGACATCTTGAAATTAAACTCTGATCATTAATACCTGTTTACATAGATTGCCTGTGCTTAAGAAAGAGTTATGCAATGAGCCCTCCATGGCTTCAGTCATAATGTTACTGAGCCCAAGCAGCTTAAAACTGGCTGGCATTGACACTGATGTTTCCAAGCAGAAGTTCTTCAGAAGTTTCCTTCCTTCAGATTGAACCTAATGCAAGGCCTCTAAAAGCAGAATAATAATAGCAGCAGTAAGTTAAAAGGTGATATGACTGCTGATGCACAATAACTTAATGCCAGATATGTACAATAACTGGAACTGTGTAATAATGTTTAATGCAATTTGTATGTCTAAATAATGTATGCATGTATGTTTTCACAAGAATTTCCTTGTATATAATAATAAATAGGGGCTGCTGGGTGGCTCATCCTGTTAAGGCACTGTTCTAGTGTGCTGATGCACCCCACGGTCTGGGGGCAAATCCAGACCATGCCCATTGCCGACTGTGCCAGTGCCCCCGCTGGTCATTTGGACGCTCACACTCTACTGTGTTGTGCAAGTGTCTTCCCCAAAATCATGTTTGTGCAAGCTTAACATGTAGACTGTGGTGTGAAAAGAAGTGGCAGCTGACATCATTAATTTTGGAGGAGATGTTGCAGTGAGCACGGCTTAGAAAATATAATTGGCCATTCCAAATTGGGAGAAAATGAGGGAAAAGCATACAAATATATTCATGTTTTCTTAAACAATATAATACAAATGATAATAATAATTGTATATATTGTGGTGTCCCCAGGGGTTGGGCGACACACACAGATCTTGCAGAGGGCGTAGGCAAGTTTAAGAACACGGAGGAGGCAGTATTCAAAAACAAAAAAATGATTTATTAACAAACTCTTGACAAACACAAAACAAAGGGTGGGGTCTTCAGGGGAATACAAGCACACAAAGTTCACAATCATTATCTCGTTGTCAATGTCCAATCCAATGCAAAATCCAGTTCCAAGTCCAAAATCCAGTGTCAATATTCAAAAGGAGGACCCAATTCCAAACACAAAACACTTTCTCTTGTGCAGCCCTCTCCAAATATTGGCTGGTCAATGTGTCGAAGGACCCGGCACATTTATATGCATATACAATATATATATACATATATATATACATATATATATATATATATATATATATATATACACTAGCATTCCTTATATTAGAGCTCTTTGTAATCCTTTTATAATTTAAAGAGATATACTTACTGTAAAAAAAATCCCTTATAAACTTTACAAGAACTACATAAATCCTGAAAATTGCAGAGACTTTAGCTAAAGAATTTCTCATTAGAGAAGAAATAAGCCATTTACTTCTGAGTCTGCTATTAGCTGATTATGCTCTGGTGAAAACTTTTCCATGGTTATCCCTAACAAAATGGGAGTTTACTCAGTCACACTGAATTTATTCATTCCAGTGAGAGACTGTAGAGTGCTAGCTTTCAAATGAGAAAGCACTTTGAGTGGAACAGAATCACAAGGAGCAGAGATTGATGTTTGCTCGTGAAAATGCATATGCAACAAAAACATGCAATTATCAACTGCCAAACATCAACATTAATAGCTGTAACTGATTCATTGCTTTGATTAGTTTTCTCGGGTACTTGGATCAGTTAATAGAATAGCACAGAAAATGTTTAATTGTCCTTCAAAGGGGTAATCAGTGACATTATGTCAATATGCAATTACTGTACAAAATATACACTATACATCATACAGCTGACAATGAAAAATATTAATTATCAATAAGCATTTATTGTATTATATATGCATTTGTATTTAGCAAATGATTACATTTGTATTTACGGAAGTACCATGGCAATGCATATCACTTCTTTGCATGAACTTGTGCAAATTTCACCAGTTTGATACTAAGGAGTATTTTAAAATCATATTTTAAAATCAAATTTCTTCTGGGTTATTTTTATCTTCATGCTCATTACAAGAGAGCTCTGTTTTTTAAATAAATAAGGCACAAGAGCATGTATATCATCAATATTGGCACGGTTAGGGGCATTTTTAGGTTTGAGGCAATACATTATACAATTCATTTGCATAGTTAATAATAAATCATCTCTCTAGCCTCCAGACCTGTATTTTTCTGTTTCTGGATGAAAGTGCAGTGGAGTACAATTGAAGATGTACCAGCTGCTCTGCAAATCTTCACCAACATTACTGCAAGGAGATTCACTTAATGTAGTTCATTCATATTGATGTTCCCCTTTACACCACCAACAACAACAACAAAATCATATACACTGGATATACAGTAAAAACAACAGAAATGATTGATTGACCAATCAGCATGCAGGCTCACAACTGTTTTATCTTGCATGCATGACTGCATGATTGAGCATTCAAAACAATGTCTTGTAAGTCAAGTCCCTGACCCTCCTGCTCCAGTCAATGACGCAAGCTGGCCTACAGCAAATTGCCAACCAACAAGAATCTTTCTTTAAAATGAAAACTTATTTTCATTCTCCAAGTCCGCCAGCTGTGCTGGTGATGACGCAGTCTTCGCGTCAGAGTAGCACAGCTCAGCTGGGACAGGGGTAGGGACAACCCTCCCTCCCTCCCTGCAACGCTGCAGACGATTATTCACCACCCTGTTGGGCTGGCAGAGTCTGGACTCCATACTACATTGTGGGGACATTTCGCTATACTGAGCTCCTCCTTAACAACATAAACTTCCTGCTGGAAGTAGCCATTAGAAGATTGGTAGACTGTGGCTATAAAGGGATGCACATGGTCAGCAACAAGACTCAGGTAGGCTGTGGCATTTAAACGATGCTCAATTGGTATTAAGGGACCTAATGTGTGGCAAGAAAACATTCCTCACACCATTACACCACCACCGCCAACCTGAACCATTGATACAAGGCAGGATGGATGCATGGATTCGTGTTGTTTACGCGAAATGATTACCTTACCATCTGCATGTCGCAGCAGAAATCTTTTTTCCAATCTTCAACTGTCCAGTTTTGGTGAGCCTGTGCTCACTGTAGCCTCACTTTCCTGTTCTTAGCTGACAGGAGTGGAACCCGGTGTGGTCTTCTGCTGCTGTAGCCCATCCACTTCAAGGTTCAGCGTGTTGTGCATTCAGAGATGCTCTTCTGCATACCACTGTTGTAACGCGTGCTTCTTTGAGTTACTGTTGCCTTCCTGTCAGCTTGAACCAGTCTGGCCATTCTCCTCTGACCTCTCTCATTAACAAGGCATTTTTGCCCACATAACTGCCGCTCACTGGATATTTTTATCATTCCACGGTCAAAGTCACTGAGATCACATTTCTTCCCCATGCTGATTTTTGGTCTGAATAACAACTGAACCTCTTAACCATGTCTGCATGCTTTTATGCATTGAGTTGCTGCCACAAGATTAGCTGATTAGATCATTGCATTGCGGCTAATAAAGTGGCCACTGAGTGTATATCTGTATACTCATCACCTAATCTACGTAACTCCTGGTCCAGAATCACATGCTCGACCTCTCCTGCTTGGACAACTGCAACTCTCAATTAGCTGGTCTTCATGTCTGTGTCAGCAAACCATTTCAATCTCCCAAAATATGTTTGAGTCTGTTCTCTTCCCATCCCCCTTCACTCGGTTCCAATTGCTGCTTGACTCATTACTCCAACCCATGGTGCTAGATTACTGCTCAGTCAAAGCACAGCTCTTACCTCCATCATTACATCCTAAACCCCTGAGAAAAGTGTCTGCTCTACACCCTCTGCGCTGTCTGAGTGTTCCTCCTTTCCCAAGCAGTGGAATTAAATACCTGTGACTTTCAGGAATCACACAGCCTGGTCTTATGGTCCTATTCGGACTTCACCATGATTCCCACAATTTCGACCTGTCCTACACATAATATATACAGTCCTGGCCAAAAGTTTTGTCGCATGAGTGGACAAAGGTGACAATTGCTAATTACCCAACTCTTAATTAGTTAATAAAGTTAGGAAACAACACAAATTAATCACAAGTGTCAAAAGTTTATTTAGATACCATCAAAACAAAAATTTCATAGATGCTTATAAGGTTTATTGCTTGATAATGATGAACAAGCCAGTTTCTACCTGGACAAAAGTCTTGTCGCAAATCAAATTATAATCAAGAAATTGTATCTTTCTCAAAAAGTAAATAAAATAACAAATGAAAAATCAGTCTAGTATTTCATCATGGACTATAAGTTAAGAAATTAATATCTTGTATGGGTTCCTTTGGCCTGCAGAACAGTTGCCATCCGGTTTGGCAGAGAGTCATAGAGCTTGTTGATGAAGTCGTCGGGGATGGCATGGAAGGCCACCTTGCAGGCATCCCAAAGCTCCTCCAAGTTCTTCGGCTTGGTCCTCCAAGCTTCCTCCTTCATTCTTCCCCAGATATGCTCAATAATATTCATATCTGACGACAGCTTGCTTGTCCGACTGTTAAAAGCCAGCCCCATGTCAACCGCCTCACAGCTCCAGGAGGAGTGGACGCCAGCAATGCCTGTTTCGTCAAGAACTCTACGTCGGTTTCTTGCTCGCAATGGTCTCCACAGTCGTATTGCTGCCCAGAAACCAGCACTAAACAAGAGACAGCTAAGAAACCGTGTTGCGTACGCCAAGGCCCATAGCCTGACGGAAGGGTGGACAGCAGAAAAGTGGCGAAAAATAGATTTTTCAGATGAATCGTCAGTTGAGCTCCATCCCAAGCACCGCCAATATTGTCGACGACCCTCTGGGGCCCGTCTGGACCCACGGTTCACCCAGAAGACAGTCAAATTTGGAGGTGGAAAGATTATGGTTTGGGGTTACGTCCAATACGGAGGTGCCAGGGAGATCTGTAAGGTGGATGGTAACATTGACAGTGCCAAATATCAACAGATTCTTGCCTCCCAGTACATTCCCAACTACAAAAGGGGTCAGATTTTTCAACAGGATGGAGCTCCTTGCCATACCCCAGGTTCCACTATGAAGTTTCTCAGGGGGAAGAAGATCAAGGTCCTTCAGGGATGGCCAGCACAGTCTCCAGATATGAATATTATTGAGCATATCTGGGGAAGAATGAAGGAGGAAGCTTGGAGGACCAAGCCGAAGAACTTGGAGGAGCTTTGGGATGCCTGCAAGGTGGCCTTCCATGCCATCCCAGACGACTTCATCAACAAGCTCTATGACTCTCTGCCAAACCGGATGGCAACTGTTCTGCAGGCCAAAGGAACCCATACAAGATATTAATTTCTTAACTTATAGTCCATGATGAAATACTAGACTGATTTTTCATTTGTTATTTTATTTACTTTTTGAGAAAGATAAAATTTCTTGATTATAATTTGATTTGCGACAAGACTTTTGTCCAGGTAGAAACTGGCTTGTTCATCATTATCAAGCAATAAACCTTATAAGCATCTATGAAATTTTTGTTTTGATGGTATCTAAATAAACTTTAGACACTTATGATTAATTTGTGTTGTTTCCTAACTTTATTAGCTAATTAAGAGTTGGGTAATTAGCAATTGTCACTTTTGTCCACTCATGCGACAAAACTTTTGGCCGGGACTGTATACACCTATCCATCCATTATCTAAGCCGCTTATTCCTGGTCAGGGTCGCGGGGGGGGGTGCTGGAGCCTATCCCAGCATGCGTTCCGGGCGAGAGGCAGGAATACACCCTGGACAGGTCGCCAATCCATCGCAGGGCACACACACCATTCACTCACACACTCATACCTACGGGCAATTTAGACTCTCCAATTAGCCTAACGTGCATGTCTTTGGACTGTGGGAGGAAACCGGAGTACCCGGAGGAAACCAACGCGGACACGGGAGAACATGCAAACTCCACACAGAAAGGCCCCCGGCCTGGATTCGAACCCGAGACCTTCTTGCTGTGAGGCGACAGCGCTACCCACTGCACCACCGTGCCGCCTATATATACACCTATACATACTAAAATGTAAAAGAAATACATCAGTAAACAAACAAACAATGAATATTAAGATACGTATTCAGTTTATTAAGTAAATACATTGAAATAAATACATAAATTAGAACATTTCATTACATCAAATGCATCCATTTATGTCAATTAATATTTTAACATGTATTTATTTAATGATTCATCTACATTTTATTTATTTATATTTTATTGATTCATTTGAACATTATTCATTATTTACATTCCAACACATCACATTTATACATAAAACCCTATATACAGGATGTGACACTGGGAGAGGTGGAGGGAGGAGTAAAAATGGCTGTGCCTCCCTTTTGGTTGCTGTCAGGTGCTCCTGTTTCCTCCCACAGGCTGGAGAGGACTACAGGACCTTGGACAGCAGTGGCCTCACTTACAGGCAGGCTCACCTGACGCTAATGAGCAATCAACTCAGCTGTGAGCCATTGCCTTCATTAGGCTATTATAAAAGCACAGCCTGCCATGCCTATGGAATGTTTTTTGGGCATGGATGAAGAGGTGCTGTCCTTTTTTTGCAGTTTCCCCTCTGATCAATGATTTTCGATTTAACTTTGTTTATTTTGTAGTTTGTTTTATTTTATAAAAGAATAATGTTAATAAACTGGCCATTGGCTTTTTAGAACTATTTTGGGTTGTCTTTCATCCACTCACCACCTGGCAGGGTGGCCACCCCTGCCACCTTGCTACACAGGGGTAGAAAAAACAAAACAATATATGAATATTTATAAACTAATAAGGAGTTTGGCCACCCTTTGACTTCAGAAAGCTTCATTCCTTCTTGGAATGCTGTTATACAGGTTTTTAACTGTTTATAGTGGAATATTGGACCATTCTTCAAGAAGGAAAGATTTAAGTTCTTTGAGAGATAAAGGTGATGGAAATGTACTCAGCATCTACAAGAGAGGCATGATCTATGAGTCTCATGATGCACTTTATAAGTACATAAAATGTAAAATAAAGACAAAGCAATTTACACCCTACTAATCTGATGATTTGTTCCTTTAACAATATAGCAGATTCCAGATAAATAATTGGTGTATGTGCTACCCCAAGGGGTTGTACCCCCCCCCCCCAAAAAAAATGGATGCAAATATCTCTTGTATATATGTTGTTTCTAACAGGACACAGGCATTCTTTGGTGTCCTAAAATCTATCCAAAGGGGTTACATGTTTTTAGCCAGTCACATGCCAAACTGTATGGGTTTTTATTTTACAATAAAATGACACTTCTTGTACAGATATGAGAGAAAAATGTGAGAGCTCATTTGAAAGCTTAGAACCTGCACAATCTAACATGGCTTCTATGTACAACCAACTAATAGCTATTTAGATTATAAACCCCAGAGCCCACGTTCGGTGGGCGAATACAGATGCATGGTTGGTGCTTCAGTGCATCAGTCAAAATCTCATTAAATGTACAGTCTATGGTGTAACCCTTTATTTCTATGAGCAAAAACAAATTGTGGATACAGATGTCTCTGCCCTGAGGAGACTGCCTGAAACACACGAAGTGTAAGGAAGTGTGTTGAACATAAACACGATGAGAAGGTATTACAAAAATACATTATATAAATTGTTGTACATCCATGAGACATTTTCTTTTAGCTGAAATTAGCTGAAATGGAACATGACTTTCAGTGATGGGAGATATACAAGAATACAATTTTGTCTGTGTTTAGGGTAATTCCCCCACAGTTTTATTTTTATGGATTGGCATAACGACTTTCGCAGACTCAATAAAAACAGTTTTTAAGGCAATGATATTGAGGGAAAAAATTTAAATAACAATTATAATGAATAATATTTATGAATTGTGAATTATGCTAATTCTCATGGCACCAGCGCCATACTGTGAGGGGGCTGACTGGAAGAAGTTTGGGAACAGGCAGTATAATTTGAAGGCTTCCTTTGGGACATAAACCAATCCAGATGTAGGAAAAACACTAAAAGATGAGATGACTTACTTTCTTACACCGCTCAGAAGTCAAGGTTTTGTGCTCATTACACCAGGTTATGCATTGTTACACATTGTCCTTGGTTACAAGCAGTTTCTGAATGGCAGCCCTACCATAAATATCAGCTTTGTGAAGCTCACAACATACAGCTTTTCTTGAGACTGGGTCATGGAGGTGTAGATTCAGTTCTGTAGTCATTTTTGAGGCTGATCTTTTGTGGTTTTTAGCAACTATCCTGTTTAGTGTTTGTCTACCCCTGTCACTGTTCCTTTTCCTTATACAGTTTTTCCTTGTTTGTCATATGCCATAATGAGTTTCAACACTGTTTTCCATGACACATTAAACATTTTTGCAGTATCTGTGACTGACGCACCTGCAATTCAGGAAATTCTTTCAAACTGTGTTAGATCTCTCATGTTGTTTTAGAAACTCACATATTAAAGTGTTGATTTGAAAATGTCAAACATATTTTGGTAATTACTATTGACATTAATATGAAGCACATATGTAAACTCCTTTTTAATTGCGATTGAGTTACTTAAAATATGTCCTTTTTTCATTTGATGTTTCCATTATTTTGTGTAGCCCTATATATCACAGATATCACAGACACATATCAAAATGTTTAATTTGCGGCTAAATCACACAGCTGGTGTCTTCTTTTAAAGGGGAGTGATGCATGATCTTCCCTCAATTACTAGCCAATCTATATTTTGTCACCTTGAGCCAGTAAAGATAAATTTGCCCCATTACACTTACAGTAGACGATTTTATTCACACCCTTAATAAAGATGAACAAAAGAGACCGTATAAAATAAACTATATAAGTAATGAGGTAATGCTCAAAAAATTCAGAAAATTCCAAACCTAGAAAAACATTTTGTTTAATTAATATTTTAACAGAAAACATCTGGATCACAATTATTCACACCCCTAACTATTCTTTTAAATTGAATCCAACAAAAAAACAAATCTTCATAAATATCTTTGATGTGCATTGGAAGGTTATGGAACTATACAGTGGCCTACAATGGTTTCCTGTTTCTCTAGGGTATAAAAAGGAGGGAACACACGTTTGAAATACTGTGGTCAGCCATCATCATGGTGAAAGGCAAATAACTCCCTGAAAGCATCAGACAAGAGGTTATTGACCTCTACAGATTAGGAGATGGTTACAAAAAATCACTAAAAAGTTAAAGATACCGCTTTCCACTATTGTGTCAATTATTAGGATGTTTAAGTCCACTGGAACAGTGGCTAACCTGCCAGGTAAAGGACACAAGTCTATCTTGCCCTCATGTGTAGTGAGACGGATGGTTCGAGAGACAAAAAGACGTCCAAGGGGCACAGTTCAAGATCTCCAAAACAACCTGGTATCTTGGGGTTACAAGCTGTCTAAACCTACCATTCAACGACGCCTACATGACAATGGCCTTTATGCCTTTATGTTGCAAGAAGGAAGCCTCTTTTGAAGACAATTCACCAAAAAAGGCATCTTGAATTCACAAAACTACGTCTGAACTGCAATTGGAACCGTGTGTTGTGGTCAGATGAAATAAAAATGGAGCTTTTTGGACATGCACATCAGCGTTATGTTTGGCATCCAAAGAATGCAAGTATTGTTGAAAATAACCTCATGGCTACAGTGAAACGGTGGTGGATCTTTAATGTTTTGGAGTTGTTTTGCATCCACAGGCCCTGGGCCATAAGGTCATAAGGCCCTTATTAGAATAGATGGAACCATGAAATCCAGCATGTACAAATACATTTTGTCCAAAAACCTCTCTCTGCCAGGAAACAACACATTGGCCACAGATGGACCTTCCAACAAGACAACGGTCCCAAACATACATCCAAAGCAACTAAGAAATGGTTGATAGAGCACAAGATCAATGTCTTGACGTGGCCATCTCAGTCCCCAGACAAGAATCCAATTGAATATTTATGGTTTGACCTCAAAAAAGCAATCCACAAATGTCAACCCAAGAATCTGAAGGAACTAGAACAATTCTGCATGGAGAAATGGTAGAGGATCCCCCACAAGAAGTTCCATAACCTCGTATGACACTACAGAAGGCGACTATTTGCTGTTATAATGGCCAAGGGAGGAAACACAAAGTACTGATAACAGGGGTGTGAATATTTGTGATTCTGGATTTTTCTGGAAAAAATAATAATTTGTGAACCGTTTGATTGTGGTTCGTGCCATTGTGAGCATAAAATAAAGCTCATTATTTATATATATTATTTTATACAAACTTTTGTTCATCTTCATCAAGGGTGTGAATAAAAACAGAGTCTACTGTACTACTTAGGTGTGAGAAAGTCTGTTTCACAGGCAATCGAGCTTCTGTCAGGAAAATCTACATCTATCCAGTGGGCTTCAAATAAATCAGTTTTTTCTATTCTTGAGGAATCACTGATTCAGGAAGTCCCTACTGGAAAATGAGACTACAGAAAGACAAAATCCAAAAGGTCAGCCACAAAACATTAAACATTTGGGCTTAAATTGTTCACAGGACTCTGTTGTAAATTGTGCAGTGACACAGGAGAGAGTCAGAATTCACAGTTCATTTAAGACTAAGTTTGGATGTCAAAGAGGCATATTTTAAGGGCTTAATTATATAATTTGAGGTCAAATGACAGTGTTAAACTTTAAATACAATGCTCGTTCCCATATCACAGTAGTTATTTCTAGTCAGAGAAAAAACAGTAGTTATTGATCCATGGCAATAAGCTCAGATGATTTATCTTAAAAAAGGGCCAATGGCACCTAACAGCTGCAAAATGAAGATTAAGATCCATGACAATCAATAATAAGAAAAAATAGAATACACATATTGTAGCCCTTTTTAAACATTTTCCAGTTTTTTTTGAAATTTAAGCAGTTCAAATCCAGTGAATAACCTGAAATGAACACCCCCATTTTCCAGTTTTTACTGAAATTTAAGCAGTTCAAGTCCAGTGAATAACCAGTGAGTAAACTGCCAGAGGTTAAAAAAAAGTTTAGGTTACCAAAAACTGAAAAATAATGTCAATTTCAGAGTTATAAAAAAAGGCCCTTTTCAGGGAACAAGTAATGGGCTAACGTGGTTTAACAGTCACTCTGTGCAAGTCACCGACTCGGGATCCAGCAAAAGACCCCAGACCATCATGCTTCCTCCTCCATGTTTGACAGTTGGTGTCATACACTGAGGAACCATCCTTTCGCCTAATTGACGGCCTACAAAAACCTTTCAAAATTTCAAGATTTTAAATTTTGATTCATCGGTCCATAAAACCTTCCAGTCTTCAGTAGTCCGCTGGTGGTGCTTCATGGCCCAGGCAAGCCTCTTTTTCTTATTTTCACCTGTAAATCCTGCAGCTCGAAGTCTTCTCTTCACAGTTGAAACTGAGACTTCCTTACTTTGACCAGTGCTAAGCTGTGCTTGAAGCTGTTGCCTTGCCTATCACGCAAGCTGTTGACTCTCAGAAACTTGTCTTCTGATTTTGCTGTGGCTTTGGGTCTGCCAGACCTCTTCCTGTCAGAGTTCCCTCCAGTTTCCAAGTGCTTTTTGATGGTGTAGGAAACTACTCACTGCCAAAAAATTTACATTATTTTTCAGTTTTTGGTAACCTAAACTTATTTTTTTACCTCTGCCAGTTTAGCACATACCTTTGTATCATTTTGGGGTATTCAATGGACTTGAACTGCTTAAATTTCAGTAAAAAATGAAAATGGGGGTGTTCTAAAACTTTTGACCAGTAGTGTATATACAGTAATTCATTTTTATTATTAATACTTATAAATGTATAAAAAGCATTTTTAAACAAATTCCATGGCTATTTGGAATGCTGGCATATTTTAGAATGTAATGTGCTGGAGGAATCTGATTGCTTTCACAGCTATTTCACATGTGGAGACTCTTCAAGTCATTTACTTGCAATCATGTCATTTCATATAGCTAGGTGCACGCTAACATATTCAACAAAGAAAACAAATCATTTTGTAAAGCATATTATTTTTATTGTAAGTAGTATATTATATTTACACTAGATAAATGTCTGCAACAAACAATGGTCCAACAGTTTAGGTGGTTGAATAACTTGGAAAGTATCCAAAACTTCCAATTATTGTATGTTCTGGTCTTGGATCCTTTTTCATTTTGTTTCAGTTAAATCATTATGAACACTCAAAGTCAGCCTTGAGCCAAACCAAGGTCCTGGAACATTAAAAACACAAACTCTCTCTATAAGGGTACCATACAGTTACAACCTGACATTGTCATCAACCTTCTTATAAATGAAAAACACTCAATCTTTCTCAGTCTCTGACAGTCTAATTCCCTGCATCCCATCAACCACCAATCATCCTCAAGTAAAACCTTAAATGACTTTCAGGTCAGCACACCAATGTTTTGTTTGCTAAATGTCCTGTTCAGTAATTCATGTCCGTAACAGTCATAGAGAAAAAGCCCCAGCCGTCTCATTTACAGCAAGAAGTGAAGACAGAGGGCACAAGTTAGGTGAGAGCAGTAGTGAAAATGCACCTAGGTGGAATTGCTAGTTTTGTCCATTGCAAACAGAATATTTCTTGTCTGTTCCCAGTTTGGTTTCATTGTCTGCAATAAACATGTTTACATTAACATAGGTTGGGCTGCGCAGTAGGGGGTGTGTCAATAAAAACATTAGGCGCTGTGCAAGTTTCATGTCCGATCATTCGTTTGCCACCCAGGCCACCTCTTAATTCAAACGTCATGTGTCAAGGGGAACAGTGTTGAAAATCATGACGATATATGCCAAACAATGAAAAGCTGCATCAAGAAAGAGGAACAGTAGTCGAAGCTCGCCGACAGAGATAGGCGGACATTCAACAAGGTAGTTGCTAAATAACACAAAATAATGGCCTCAAAAATGACCACAGAACTGAATCTAAGTGTCAATAAATACAAAGCCATTCTGTGATCACCTTCATCCAATGATGAAACATTTCTATCCTGATGGAAGGGCTCAGGATGATAATGCCCCATCCACAGGGCATGATGGTCACTGAATAGTTTAATGAGCATGAAAACAATGTAAATCATATGCTATGGCCATCTCCGTCACCAGATCTTAACAAAATTGAAAACTTATGGGAGAACACTTAATGCTGTTGCATTCCTCTAATATAGTTCCAGACGTGGAGAATCTATCACAGGATATATTGAAGCTATTATGATGGCTTGTGCTGGCCCAACACCCTATTAAGACATTATGTTGGCGCTTATCTTATTTTGACAGTTACCTGTATATATACTAGGGCTGTGGCAGTATGAATTTTTCATGTATCATTTATTTGGTATATCACGGTGTCGCACGCCTGGGGAAGGCTTGGCCAACAGATCAGGAGCGAGACAGATTCATCCAAGGCAAGACTAATCGAACAAAAACAATTTATTACAGCAACGAAAACACATTAAAAAAAAAACCTTTGTTGCACAAATCAAAATAAGAATGTCCAACTCGCTACATCCCAGTACTGCTCTCATCCCATCCAATCAGATCAGGTTCGTCTCTGGGGTTGGTGGTCTGAATTGGGTCGGGAAGTGAGGCTTTGCTCGGGCCAAGAATCACAGTCTGCACCAGCATGGCGTTTGGAGGAGATGCCCGTGTCTGCACAAGAGAGAGCACAAACAGGAGAAACATAATGTTGACTGGCTTGGTTCCAACGCTCCTCCTCGAGGCTGCGTTTGTCTCTCCCTTTATGCAGCGTCCTCTGATTACAAAATGGGAGACAGCTGCCTGATTGAAAGAGTGGCTGCAGCTGTCTCCCTGGTTCAGCACTGGACAGCTGCCCCGTTGTGGAATGTTGGCTTCTAGGGAGCTGTCCGGGGTACCGGAGGCCTGCCACATCCGTGCCACACACGTTATCAGTTTTTAAGCTAAAAAAAATGATCACACCAAGTTTACAACTCGATCTGTTTATTGTATGGCTCTTTGCAGATTTATATATCATTTTAATTGAAAAATAAAACAAAAAATGCAACTGAATATAGTTCGCTCATGGTAATTGTATATTTAAATCAATTGAAATCATTCACTTTGCGAATTAAGAAACATTTTGCTTTATCAGCTTATCGGATCAAGTACTATATTTAGCTATTCACTTTTCCCATTTTGGCATAACGTGAAGGATGATGCTCAGCAGGTGGGATGCAAGGTTTGACATGTTCCCTCCTCTGGCCATTACATTTCCTACATTCTCCACAGATGGGAGATCCGTTCTTAACAACAACACCATGTTTTTTCTGAATCCAAAGTGAGTCCACAGGGATGAACGAGTTTGCTTTTTGGGGGGATATAATTCGTCATTACAGACCACCTCAGCATCGGAATCAGCGTCAGACATTGCAAGTTTTATAAGGGACCTGGAGATTTAAATGGAGATTTATGCCATGTAGCTACCTAGCTAACAACAGCTACCTACAAGGGTTGGGAAATGTGAGGGAGCTGTCTGCACATGCGCAATTGCGTTGTAAACAAAACAAAATGCAAGAACAGCCAAAGAGGTGGTGGAATTAAATGGCATTAGCAGACACCCCAGGTCCAGTACTATATTATTTAATATGGGTTATATAGACATTTTAGTAGGGTAATAGCTGAAATGTTTTTTTTCCCACTTGAAAATAGCTTTTGCAACGTGATTTACTATCACGGTATTACGTTTATGAGTACTATTTCATGTTTTAATATTGTGGTATACTGTCATACTGCCGTGTGTGTGTGTGTGTGTAGTTATATGCTAATGAACAACAAATTGTCTATCAAATATATCTATAAAAATATATTTACAAAACTGGTCAGTAATTATGTTATACCCATTACACTGAAATATATGTAGAGGAGGACATGCTGTTAATCCAATCTAGATATTGTACCACTTTTTTCCTAAAAATGCAACCAAACATATAGGCCTACTGTGATTCAAACTGAGCCAACTAATCCAAATTCTATGAGATACAGTATGGCTGTAGGTTTTTCTACAACCCTTCAAAAGCACCCAGCACTAATGATCAGATACATCAAGGTGAAGGTGATATATAAAAGGGAAGTTTCCAGTGGGTGTTCAGGGTCAAAGACAAATCCTATTGCTGCGTTGACAAAATTCATTTAAGTCAAATAATATGAAAGTAATAGTTTTGCGAAAACGGTAAAAGTTTTGAGAGATGCGGAGGTAGTATATCCATAGACATGTTACTGTTATGCTACGAAATTACTGGAATTAAATATCCTGTTTAGCAAAACACAAAAGGGTATACCAAGTGATTTCTTATCTGCTCTGGCATTTGTTGTCAAAGATGACAGAATTGACAAAACATTATTCCTGTTCTGCATGTATTTGTGAATAATGGAGAAATAGTGGTTCCCAAACTGTGAGTTGGGATCCACTGGTGGATCATAAGAGATGTTAATGTGGGTAATGAGAAATTATTTAAAAAACAATACATTTACTATTAAATACTGCACTGCATGGTTTTGAATTTCAGTTTCTCTAATTAAATGTTCCCTCCCTCTACGAACCATAGGCTACATACATTTGAAACAACGGATCGTTTAGTCATACCACATTGCCACATTAGTCATACCACACAAAACACTGTCGTCAGAATAAAGGACAATTTGGTGAGCTTTGTGTGAGAGGCAACCTAGCTCACTTTCCATTAACTATAGCTATCTATGTGAATACAATTAGCATAACCACACAACACAAGTGAACGATATTTTTTAGTCCACTGATACTTGAACACTGAGAAATTAACACATCAAATACCATGTGACTATTACATCTGCAAATCATATAGCTAGGTCACCAGTCAGCAGGACACATATTAAGATTAATAACAATTAGCCAGCTGTTTATATCTAACCAGATAAAGAAAAAGTTATAGTTGGCATCTAACAAGCTAGAACCTCTATTATGTTTATAATAATATGGCCAGCTAGCTACAGCAGCTGCAAATCAAAACAAAACGTCTTCCACATGCCAAATCGCAACAAACTTTATAATAACATTGGTCAGAAAACAGAACGTTATCTTTTATTTTTTATTTCATTAAATGAAGTCAATGAATCAACCATTCATTTTTTCCAAATAAATTGTTATACCAAAACTAGGGGTCTGTGAACTTGATCATGTTGCAACAACACTGGATAGATATTTTCATTTCTGCTGCTTGGTTCAACAAACCCAGGTTTGACTGTAGTATCATGCATATATTAGTCTGTTTCCACTCTGTTTATTAATCTGTGTTAAGATTATCCCAGTATGCTTTGCTTGTCCCTTGCTTTGGGTTATTTCAAGTTTTACCAGTAAGAACACATGTCCCTTTTATCCATATTTGAGAGCACCTGTGTCCTCCATTTGCTGGCTGGGTTGCAGCGCTATGGTTTACCTCCCCAACAAATGTTTGTATAATATCCACATCATTCTGCATTTATTCAAATCCCATGGCTCTGAAAAGAAAAAAGTTTAGATGCAGACATATACATGCCATATGTTGTAAAGGTTTGGACTGCTCTGTATTTGTATTCAGTCCCTGCGGCACATACTTGTAGCTCTACCTTCTTCCTGTGAGAGCACTTCCTGTTTCTTATTGTTATTTATGGCTAATGAAATAAGACTTTCAAAACCTGGTCTGGGCCCACATCATTTCATGCTTCACGTACAGTGACTATTAAAGATAATCAAAGCCTGATAAGGCAGGCCGACACCATTACTAACCGTTTCACAGTTTGGGCTTTGTATGAACTATGGCAATAGGTTTTGGCAGGATTGATGGGGCGTGAGGCTGGGAGTGACAGACTGCTTTACACCTCCATAGCTGGCCGGGCTTTTCAGCATGGGGTAAATCAAATCTCCAGTGCAGCGATGCAGGTCCGCTCCCATTTCTACAGCTGTGAGTGTAGACAGGGCCTTAGCCTATTTAATAGCTGCTGATAACGCCAGCCAGGCATAGTTTATCTGCTGTATAGCCTTTGTCTTTATGCCCAGGGTACCTCCTGAACTGTTCTTGACACACATACTATGACACACATACTACTGTGCATATCCTTAAGTTACAAATGCACTGTGTGGTCTTTACATGGAAAATGCATTTATACCAGCTCCACAGTTAGCAGCTGCAACATGTCCGCTCTCCGTTAATCAGTATGAAGCATCACTACACCAAGCTTTGTGGCCGTCATGTACTTCCAGATTATTAATGATATCAATATAAGTATTACACTGGATTTTTTTTTCCTGTTTAATTTATTTGGATTTGAGTTATGGGTTATGGTCTAAAGGAAGTAGAAGTGACTGGTATGACAGGAAACTATGTGCGAAGGGAGCAAAGGGATCATCTGCTGTCTTATGCCGGTTCTTATGTAAGCCCCAATTCTCCAGATGTCTTCCCCTCTCCTATCTGTCTCAGGGCAGAATAAACTGTGAATCCCAGTGACAGGCTTATTCCTGGAGACTTTGCATACATTCTGTGTGCCCTTGAATGTTCATCACTTATAGTTTGGTGGGGGTCTGTGCTGGGTATTGTTGGCACTTATGGCTTGCAAACATTTTAATAAGCGAGGAGAAGCCAGTATGAAGGTCAGTCACCTACCTTCAAATCTATGCTTCCAAATGTTCTTTATTAGTATGACTATGACAAAATAGGGAAGAGGCATGCAGTTTATGAGACCTGTAAGAAATAGATATGTGGCTACATCAACATCATGTTAGCAATCAGAAATAAGAATGATATACAATTAGCTGTATTAATTCACCTAATGATCATTCCTCATAACAACAATTTTATCATTATGAATCTATAAAGCCTTAATAAGCAGGAGCCATTTTGATCAATAAAAACAGGAATATGTCATTCTATAGCAACATAATGGATGGCAAATACAAGATTATTGTTTTGTTAAGAATGAATAGATGTTAGACCACCCCTTGATTATAACTGTTGAGGATATTATTTCTGTATTACATTTGTGTTAAACACCTGTGGCTTGTAGGCATGTACTTACAAGAGATTCATGATTAAATGGCATATACCGCAAGTGTTCAGAAATGCATCAATAACCTAGAATAGAAAGCACTGCAGCTGAATAAGAAGAGGGATTTGATCTTTGAATGAGCAAATGTTGGCGAGTGCCGATTAATTCCCCCTGAACTAGCTGGAAGGCTGGGCCTGGTATTTTATACCTGATTGCTGCTATCCTGTAGGATTGATGCAATGTAATCAATAGACAACTGATGAAACTTCAGCAATCAAACAAAGCAAAGAAAACATATATGTCTTAGGTGACGAATGAGCTACGCATCAACTCTAATCAAATATTGTTATGGTTGCTGAGGAAAATCACAGTTGCTATTCAATTGCTATTCAATCTGCCCTTGCAGTAGTTTTTACATGTTTAATACATACTGTCACACGCCACATGACAAACCCTGAGCGGGAACAGAGCAGCCAGGAGACACGGAGTGGAGTTTTTCGGTCTACGGACCGGATTTGTATTTATTTTGTTGACGGAGCATTCTCTGTTCCCACACTGGGCAGAGAACGAGCACCGGGAGCGTACAATAACAAACACAAACAAACACTTTACCCTACTTGCCGCAATCTTTCTGGTAACTAACTGAAAATAACAAAACCAAATTAAACAATATCGAACCGGCACTTTTCAGTTCGTTCGATATTCACTTTCGCTTTTCATTCGTTTTTCTTTCTCGCTCCTCGGTCTCAAACGCCTCTCCCTCCTGGTTCCAGCCCCCTACTGAAGAAAGCAGAGCAGTCTTAAAGTGCACAGATGTAATTATTATAGACACGACCGGTGTGTGCGCTACTGCTCTGCCAGCAGGCGTGGCCGCTAATCGTCCTGATTAGCTGCCGAGACCGACGCCTTCCACACATACAGATTAATTTAATGTGTTGCTCTCTATTGTGCCATCACCATTACTTGTTCGAGCCGAATGTAAAAATAATCATATTTATACTAGTACATAGCAGCAGGGGGCACATTTTGATTTTAAAACTGCATGAGTGGAGGACATTGTAATATAGGACAATCGGCCATAACAGGCTCTGTCTCCCTTACGTGCAATGATCACCCCAATCAGGAGAGAAAATGACACATTGAGAGGGGCCGGGGATTGTGTCTATGATGCGTCACAATGCATCACACAGACCGCGGCTGTGCGTGCGCGCACCATGGCAAGGATGATATTGGTCATCCTATGAGTCTCATCACACTCGTCACATGCAGGTCTGAGAGGCCTCAGCTCCTGGAGGGGGAAAGGCAGCACCCCCTCACCCTAGGCACAGTCATTCAGCCTTGTGGAGGGCGTCGGTCTCGGACACATGGGAGTGGCATGGTTGCCTTTGTTTTTACTTGTTGTGGAGGCATTTGGAGCACGGAGACTTTCCGAGGGCAGGTTTGGCACTCTCACAGCGTGTGAGAGTGAACTGTTGCCCGGAAGGTTGCTCCAAAGGCCATAATTGATTTAATTATTATTTAATTGATGTTAATTGGTGAGTGATTATTCACTTAACCTGTTTGTGTGTGAGAATGTGAGTGGGTGTGGTCTGTCAATTGTTGAGTGATTGATAGATGGGTGATTGCCTCACGAGTCCCACCTGAGCCAGGCAGAAAGTAAGCCTATTTAAGAGCAGGTGGGGCGAGTGGGGAATGAGTTAGACAGGCGCGTGTCTGTAATCCAAGCTTCTGGGAGGTGGAGTCTGTGTGTGTTTGTCGAAAGTGACTGAGTAGAATGCTTCCTGTGTGAGTGGGAAAGAGAGCAAGAGGGCGCCCTGAAAGAGGGTCCGCCTCTCGCCCTCGGAGTGATTGGAAGAGAACTCGCACTCGGGCAGTGGAGAGTGTCTCTGGACAACGGCCCGAGAACTCTCACTGAAAGAGTGGAGAGTGTCTCGGGGCTGGTTGCCAGAGAACTCTCACTGTGAGGAGTGGCGAGGGTCTCGGTATGTTTGGGGGAAAAGAGAACTCGGACTGGAAAGTTTGAGTGTCTCTGTGTGCATGGGTTTGGGAAGCACTTGAAAAGTCACTGGATATGTGTGTGCCTGGGGAGGTTCCAGGGGAACTCCGGATGAAGAGGCACGGTGTAATGTGAAAATGTAGAGTTCTACCCTGTCCCGTAAGTTTTGATTATTTTAGTTTTTTATTTTAGTTAATTGTTTTTGCCCGAAAGCTTCGCGGCAAGTAGGGTGAAGATTTTGTGTTTGTTTGTGTTTGTTTTATGTTAACTTGCTCTCCCACTGTCTCTCTCCCATGCCGTAGACCGGCAAACTCCACTCCGTCTCCAGACTGCT
Organism: Aldrovandia affinis; assembly: GCA_029706075.1. Taxonomy (NCBI): domain Eukaryota; kingdom Metazoa; phylum Chordata; class Actinopteri; order Notacanthiformes; family Halosauridae; genus Aldrovandia; species Aldrovandia affinis. The sequence continues at coordinate 2,130,794 of JAINUG010000033.1, forward strand.
CTGTTCCCATCCAGGGATTGTCACATGGCGTGACAAGCCTTTTTTCAGATACGGCCAATACTTCAATCACACGTAAACAGATTCGTGGTACTGGAGGATTGAGAATGTGTTTTTTATTTTATCAGCCCTTTCCAAAAAGTACTTTACAATAAGTACTTTCCGCATCAAGGCGACCAATGTCCCCTTCTCACCGGGCTACTACATCCCACAGCCTATATTAAACAGCTTCTTGTGATATTCAGTTGTCATTTTGTTTGTAATTGGTAAAGGTTTACTGACTATAACAGTGCAATTGTAATCATTTTACAAAACATTAAACATAAGTACAGTGTCTGAATGTGCCATGCTACAGATGCATCTTGTACCCACCTTAATTATGCAGTCTTGCTTAGATGGCATTTGACCATAATGTATATTTCAGTTTACAATCAAAGCAGAACATTGATTTGCCTGCAGTTCCATCTTTCATCCCCAAGAGGTTGATGGACAACTTTTCTTAAACTACTTGTTAAGCAAGTAGAAACAAATCATCCATAAAATAATGTGATTCACCTAATTTCCTAACAATCAACTGACACCAATTCTTCACAGATTTGTAAAACACCATATGTGCTTGAATGGTTTTCAGACATGCACCTCGTCTGGACTATTGCAGTTCCTTGCAGGCAGGCCTACCGGCCTGTGCCATCAGACCACTGCAACTAGTTCAGAATGCTGCCAGACATCTGGTGTTCAATCAACCCAAGTTCACCCATGTCATCCCTCTACTCTCCGCACTGGCTCCCCATCGCAGCATGTAGAATGTAAATGTATATGCTTTTTTTCCAAGGATGTTTTTGGCAACTGTGGTTGAGGGTAAAAAAGTTGTGGAAAACTTGCACTAATTATAGCTGAAAAAAACTGCCACAATGGCCACAAAAGGTAGAAGGGAAGAGAACAAAAATAGGCTCAAAGATGTGTTCAGTGATCAGTCATAGTTTTAATCCGTCATGGCTGGGGCCATCCATGGAGTTATAAAACTCCTTGAAGGCGCACTTAGCAGAATGATCTGTCCCTGTGAGGCACTTTGAAGTAGTTGACTGGGTGGGACTAGCCAATGTCACTTCCTGTTTCTGGGGTCATAGAATGATAGTATGTTTATCTATAGAATGTATCCGGCCTTAAAATGCATGTTGCCACCTACTGGCACAAGTGAGTAGGCCTGCCTGTTTTGAAATGAAATGCACATCATACATTTTTTTTCCATCACATTTTCAAACACTTCTTGCATTATTTAACAATAAACCCACAAAAAAGAACAATAGACCAATGTTTACAAACATCAGCTAAGGTCTAAGATTAAGAGGGGATCTGTCAGCAGAGGAAAAGACAGCCTTGGGCAGCAGCTGGATGTCATTCAAGATTTAACATATGCGTTCTTAAGTGGATAATCCCCATTTTTAAACTTAAAAAAAAATGTAAGTATGTAATAAACATGCTTCTGTAGAAGTATGTGCTACAGACTGCTGATTTGCATCAAATCTAAATTAAATAACTGAAGAAATGTCCATTTAATCTGTCAAAATATGTAACAAAGATACAGAGAAGCTACAGAGAAACTGACAACATATTACAAGCCTCATCGACTAAAAAATAAACTGTGTTTCTTTCATCCAGCTCACAAATTTCTAAAGGATGTCAGGATTTTTGACCCCAAACTAGTTTGCAGCATTGAAATGACAACCCGCGTTTCCAGGTTTTTATGAAAATTGTAATACTGAGCTGGGCAACTTAAAAATTATTTGCAAAATAAAACAGCACTGCGATGTCACTGGGATAGAGCTGAAACGTTTCCAAATCTTACACAGAAAGCAAAATGATACTTGTCAGTTGTAACCAATTCTGTCGATGCAGAATGATATGTCTCTTGAATTCATGAGGTTTTCATCAAGAATCATCAATCAATGACAGAAGAGACTGTCAAACAACTGACCATGATAAAAATTCACTCAGTTAAAATGTTCATTTGATTTATGTCGCCTTTATGATATTCACAATTTTTCATTTAATTTGTTAGTTTTTAATAGCCTACCCTTGTTTAAAACAATATTATTATTATTATTATTATTATTATTATTGTTGTTTGACACGTGGCTTGTAAAAGGGCGCTATCTACCTCTTGTTGACGGATGACTGAAGTATATGCAAGAAAACAAGTCAAGCCGGAAGTGTCAGAGAATGGTGGCCCTAGTCAGGGGCGTAGCACACAATTCTGGACCCTACACATATGCAGTCTTGTGGGCCCCCTTCCCCTCTTGATCCATGACTCTCGCATCTTTAGAATTTTTTTATTGAATCAACAACTATCTGAATCTGTAGTGGTTATTACGCTAATGAACTGCTTATACCACATTTAAACAAATAATACAAAAAAAACATCTGTGATATGTGCTACTCTCTGCCTCTTCTTCCTGCTACATGCTACAAGGACAGGCCCCTCTACAAGCATGAAGCATACAGGATTGATATTAACCTCTTAACCTGCTTATAATATACAATGAAACAGGCTAGATTCTGCTTAATTTACCAGCTAGCTAGCTAACTATCATAAGGTAGCTAGCTACGTTAGCTTGTCTGGTTATAGAACTGGATCAAATGAGTCTTCAAAAACACATTTTCAATGCATTTCACCATCACCAGTAGTATGTTTGCCCGCATTTGCGATTGCTTTCAGCCAGTAGCGAGAGTGAAACTGAAATGAGATTAATTGCGATTTAAAAAATGAACGCGTTATCCATTTCAAATTAATCGCATGCATTAACGTGTTAACGTGGACAGCCCTAGTTCAATCGAAACAACGTACCGATATTAGCTTAAACCACTCTTAAACAGTGTTCACAAGTTGCTTACCTTTCTTTTGAAAGAAATGAGTGAGCAGTTGTTTTCCCTCAGTTTGCCTTTTTTCTCTTTCTTTTCTTTTTTGATTTCTTTTTCCCGACTTCACTTTCTTCTGGAAAGACTGAAAACTTGCGGGCTCCAGCATCAGCACCAGTCAGCGTGATTAGCCATGTTTGGCGACAAAACCATTTGTGCTTTTGAGGGGGGAGGGGAGGGGAGGGGAGGGGAAGGGGCCCAGAGAGCCTCCAATATTTTTATGGATACAAAGTTCAGTCTCTCAACCTATTTATTCAACCAATATAATTTAGTAATGACACTAATTACTTCGAAATTTTAAATTGCAGACAAATGGTTTTTTTTTCATTCCAGGCTTTTCAAGGGCCCTCCCCCACCTGGGGCCCTAGGTAGTCAGTTACCTTTTCCCCCCGCTACGACGCCCCTGGCCCTAGTCATGGCACAACAATACCTAGAGTGTACTGCAGACATGGTGAAACAAACATGCTGGCTACCCAATTTACACACCATGATTCTAAATTAATGTCTCCAGGAGGCTCTGGTTTGGTGTGTGTATAATTCCAGGATCATGGCCATGTATGCTTGCTCATACTTCTTGCTGAGTGGAATATGATTTCTCAACAAAAATACATCGTCTTCAGAAATAAACATTCGTCTAAACCAAGATGGGTGTGTGCATTTCAGAAAATTGAAGACACTTTCATTAGATGGACAATCTTGTAATTTCACCTTTTTTATTTTAGTAAACATTTATGTTTCATATGTGGCCTAACAATTATGTTACATCATTTTCTTTTCTTGCCAAAAAGTAAATCAATCTGTGTCTAAATCCTGACTCAAAAGTCATTACTATGCTCTTTATGGGCAAAGGTTTGTGGAATGAGGCACAGATTATAGGTTTTTAAAATACAGTTCTCCTGCTGCTTTGAATGTAAATATGAGTGTTATCCTTATACTGAGAGCTTGTTGAAGAAATTCTGGTTGGTGATACCAGGAGTCTTTGTGTAAGAGAAGCCCGAACTGTGATGCTAGTGTGACAGTTTATCAGAGCCTTAAAACTATTTCTCCTCCCTCCTGTCCTCAGCAGCCAGTGTTCTCGAGCCCCCTAAGCATCCAAAAGATGAAGAAAAATATTCTGAAATTGTTCACTGTGCCCTTTGTTAGCCCAGTCCAGCAAGTTTGAATCTGTCAACATGCAACAACATTCACTAATGTTGTTTGAACCAGAGACCTTAAGTGTATAAAAATTGTATCGCTATGAAAATGTAAACTTTATGTTTTATGTTATCTGTTAACAATGTTATACACCCAAGATAAAAGATTTTCCTTTTTAAAAAACAATTTAATTCCCTTGCTCCTCATTTTAAAAGAAAAAGGAGAAATTCTAAAAGTTAACAAGCCAGAGAAAACATGGGTCTCGATTGCAGAGACATAACTAAAGGAATTAATTCTTTATGACTGCGCAGAGAGTCACCCACACAATGTCCTCTTGCAGTGCAGGGTACCCCGAGATGCTCCCTCATCACTTGGCTTCAAAGAAAGCCAGGCACCCCCGCCTTCATTTGTGACATGGCACAAAAAAAACACAATTTCTCACTTGATGACATCTTTATAAAAGTTTAAACAAAAAGGTTTTTCCCCCTTCCTCTGTGGTGCTTGTTGCTGGTGTTCGTGCCGATGTCAAGCTCCATTTTATTCTCCTTGATTTGTCCAGTTTTAGCTGGATGGAGGGGGAGGGGGGATTGTTTCTCAAAACAAATGTGACAGGCCTCCGGTAGCACAGGGGAGTGTGATTGATCCTGTGGAGAGCAGACAGTGATTAAGAGGCAATTGCCTCCTTTCATCTCAGGACTCTGTGGACTGTATTTGGATATGTATTCATATAATGATGTCACTGAATGTAATTGTGTAGTATAGTGCTTTCTCCTTCACAAAAACACAATCCATTTGTTCATATTGTCTGGATTAAAAGAAAATGAAATTACCCAAATGAAAGTTATTGAATAAACAACCTTAAAAGCACATACACTCAGTGGCCATTTTATTAGGTACACCTGTACACCTGCTCGTTAATGCAATTGTCTAATCAGCCAATCATGTGGCAGCAACTCAATGCATAAAAGCATGCAGAGGTTCACTTGTTGTTCAGACCAAAAAGATTGGAAAAACGTTGCCTCAAATATATGGTTGTTTTGAATGACTACATTCCATACCTCGTGAACCACAGTGAACCTTGTATTGTATTAGATCATTAAATTGGGCAAAAGCATCAGTCAGAGCAATCAGTTCTCTGGTGTCAATAGTTGCCTTTAGATCCGTAGTTGTCCTCGGATCCAGGCCTTAGATTTATCTCTTTAGAGATACTAAGACTCACACTTTAATTTAATAAAATCACATACTTTTTCATTCTTCCTGGTCTGGATAATTTGAACAGGATATTCTGTCCTCTCAAATATATCAACCCCAACTGGAAAGTATTCTCACCAGACTACATCTGGAATTTTACTGAAGCTGTGCTGCTCCATGGGAAAAGTAGTCTTTTCACTTGTCATTCCTAAGATAAAATGGCTACCAGCCAATAAAGGAGTACACACACATACACACACAGACTGAAGAGTGGTTGTGGATCAGAGATTGCACTCCATGGTCCAGCAATCACCCAAGATATTATGCCAATCCAAACTCAGCTCAGATACCATGCAGAATATCAACATGCTTCCTAGACCACGACAGCCACACTTAATTGTGCTGCTGGGTAGCCGTGCATTTCAATATTCTCCCTTTTGTCAGACAAAAAAACTACAGAAATATTACAAAAGGCATGATGATGACTAAAAATCTAATGCTTTTTGATCATTTTGCAGGACATGTAGTGGAAAGTAATCATGCAAAAGTGCATAACATCTGACATGGAAAATATAAATGCCCATAGACCAACTGTGATTTTGCTGAATGTACATCCCCTAACATTTCTCAAGTCACTGAATTAATTTATCCAGGAGAATTTGCCTTTGATGTTATTGAAATGTAAAATTTGGACTATTGCGGAACATGGAGGGGAAATAAAACACAGTAGGAGATCGGTGACATGCAAGATAAGCCAAGTATGCGGGGTGAATTTGTGAGGCAAGTTCTTATTCAAGGAAATTCGTTTTCATCTCTTCATTTCTCACTTAGTTCATGCTATAAGGTGGAGGAAGAAGAATTTCCCTCCCCCCTGAGGGTGAGAGTGAAGACGCAGTATTAAAATACAGTTAAAAAGCAATTGGGATCTTTAGTATTACTGAGTATCAGTGATAATATATGTTATGATTGATGATGATGACATAACCATGACTTATTAAGAATATATTATTATTATTCAATTATTATTATTTAAATTATTTAAAGAAACATTTGTATTCAATGACAGTGTGGCCAGGCAAATAAATCACTGAATTTTCATTGATAAGTTCATTTTTTAATAGTTTACACCCAAACCTAATTCTTGGCTCAGTTGATTACATTCAGCGCACACACAGTCTCCTGAGCTTTTGACTTCAATAAGCCTAAGAAGTCTTGGGGGAAGGTAAGAAATGATTGCGATGGGAAGTCCGACGACATCAAAGATGAATCAGAGGAAAATAGCTGTGGAACACATGGCACTCCTGGCCTGTTGCCAAATGAGAAGTGAAATGACTTCAGTGTACCTGACAGAGGAGCCCCTTCCATTTGTCAGATGGGTTTATCCGTTAGGCAGGGGAGCGGGGTGAGTTCAATCCCATTCCACAGATCAAAGTTGGGGTCCTGTTAACGATGTGAGCTGCCGGCTGTTGCTCACCCGGGCTAAACTTTCCCCATTCGAAGATAGATGGGCTTTATCCACACATCCTTCGCTGGGGGCAGGTTTGTTAGCAACAGGACGTCAATTCAGGAGTTGATGGAGCAGTCAGCCGTAACCTCGATATTTCAAGCAATTGACTTTTCTTTGCTGAACCATAACAGGCATTAGTACTGAAGCTAACATACACCTTCTAAGTAAACAGCTGAAAACATTTGTTTATGTGGAAAAAGTGCAGAAAAAAACTAAATTGTTAGTTGACTACTTGAAATGAATAACATTAAGCGTGTTAAGATCGTGTTAGCCTTTTTCCTATTTCATCAAATAAAGTCTTCCGCATATATAGGATATTTGATTAAATAGAGTACATTGCATATAGTAAAGATAATTCCATCCCCTCTTTTTAACATGTCAATTGCCTATTCCACATGTCACCTTTTCTATGTGAGTGATTATATGCACTACAAAATCACATTTTAAATTTGGCAAGAATTCAACTACTTCCAAATGAATTAGTCTGTTTAACAACACCCACAACCTAATTAAGACACTCGTACATTGGAGCTGTCTAAAATTGGACGTGACATCCTGGATCCATAGACATGTATTCATAACAATGTACATATAATAAATAAATTACAATGATTATAATGTTGCGAATATGTGTAAACCATCATTTTTTTACCAGGTTTTTTTTTTTTCTAAATGAACAATTTATGAAATATTTAAAAAAAGGTCAAGGATTATTTACATTTGCTGAGGAGCCATTGGAGCTCCTTTGTGGACCTCCAGGGATCCCAAGACCCCAGTTTGGGAACCCCTGACCCCTGGTGGAAAATGTTGTCTCAGGCACTGCTCCAGAATCTCCCATAAATGTTCAATGGCTTGAGATCTGGTGACTGAGACAATATATGGTTTACTTCCTTTTCTTGCTCATTAAACTATTCAGGGACCACTCATGCCCTGTGGATGGGGGCATTGTCATCCAGGAAAAGACCACTCCCATCAGGATAGAAATGCTTCACTGTAGGATGAGGGTGATCACTCAGAATGGCTTTGTATTTATTGCCATTTATCTTGCCCTCTAAGGGGTTGAGTGAAGCTAAACCATGCAAGGAAAATGCACTCCAAACCATAACAGAGTCAAAACCCTTCAACGTGGGAAATGAGCACTCTGGCCTATAGGTTTATTTTTATATGCATGACACATGCACTCGTCCGCTTGTGGAGAACAGGGTGAAAGATGACTCATCTGACCATATTACTTTTTTTCACTGCTCAGTAGGCCACTGCCTCTGTTCTTTGCACCACTTTACTCACAAACATGCATGTTTAGGCGTAATAATAATAATAATAAAAGTGTAGCATAATAATGTGAATGACATTGACGCAAAGCACAATAAACCATAAGAGGGAAGCTTAGTAAAAGTGTACTACGGAGCTTAAATGCAGAACTTATCAGAGCCCAGTAAGAGAAGCCTGCGGCGTATTTTACTGTGGAAAATAGATACCACATCTGTCCAGATCATCTTCAAGCATCACATACTCTAAATATATTCAAAGAATCTTTAAGATATATCATGAAAAATAACTCATTATATATTCCCACTACAAGGCTATTTGTGGGCATGAAAATGTAGATGTGTGTAGGAGTAGACCATCTTTCTTTATAGAATAAACACACAAGCAAGCCCATAGACAAAAAAGTTAATTACACAAGATGCAGGTACTCAACTCCACATGTTTCTTTTTCACATTCATACATTCACAAAGGTGAATGTGTGTGCATGTTGGTTTGATGGGAAATGTCTGAACGCTGATTGTTTGCTGTAGGCCGTTTAATAAAAACAAGCTTCAAATGGTTGCCATCAGTCTGTGTCTCTTTTCACGCAGTTAAACAAGTGTATGCAAACACAAGGTGCAACAAATCCATGGTATGAATTTTACAAGCTCTATCATTTTCATACCAGTCATGTGTTTTGCCTGGTGCAGAAACTTTGCATACAATTATCACTTAACATCTGCTGCTGAGAATACCACATACAGTATAACGATGTGATATCTCATTTGGTCCATTCCCAGGTGTTAATGATGAACGATATGACATAATTTCTATAAGCGAGCTATGAGGTCTAGCATCACTGCCCAGTTTCCTAAGGTTACTCTTTGTCACCACTGCCTCCAACACACACTGCCAACAATACAGTGATGACTTCCTCCACCATGACAGCTGTGCTACATATCGCCCAATTTACCCATAATACTGGTGTTTCTGCAGGTCCCATTGTGAGAATTTCTCAGAGCCATTTTGTGAGATAAAGACAGCTCTCCCCGCTGTGTCCACTGGAAGTGATTCCCCCTCCCTGAGCTGTGGCTGTCACCGGATTTAAAAAAAAAAAAAAAAAAATGCCACTGGAGATGAAATGACTATAAATTAAATGGCATGGGGAGCTTATATGTGAGGCCTGCGAACGGGTTCGATTACCTTTTGCATTGTGCTCCAGTGGCTTGGAATACCTGGGCTTCTGCAGGCATTTACAAGAGGAACAGGAGGGGCAGCTGTTAAACCAGAGTGCTGATTGTCATCTGCCCTGAAATGGATTTCCAAAATTCATTTTTCTCAGTTTTAAACTTTTGCTTAGTATTATGAATTCTCAATCTTGTCCTGTTTCCGTCTGCCAGGATTATGTATTTGAATTTTTTTTTTTCATGCATCACACTTCTAGCAGGCTAATTTCCTTAGCTTGTAGGTACCTTAATGTTACTTTAGAGATTCATGTGTTTTTTTACAATTTCAAATAGAATGTTCTATTTCAGTTTCGGTCAAGGAGATTGCCTATGGTTATTTCCTGACAATCTTTTGTTTTCCACAACAAAGGTGATTGTAGAACCAATCACTGAGGCACGTCTTGAAAAGGTGGACCTACCACCTTTTTTATAATTGGATTGGTCAAAATGGTCATAGCGTCATAGCTATAGTAATGTTCATTCTCAGTTAAAAAGTTTCTAAAGGAATTTAGAAAATCATGATTGTGTCTAATCTAGTGAACATGACCACACATGACACCACCTAGTTAGCTATATGTAGAAACTGCTAGCTAACTAAAATTAACTAACTAACGAAGAGACAAACTACTAGTACTCAACCTCAACCTCAACCTCAAACCAGCTGAGAATAGTAAATACGAATAGCTTAGCTATCATTAGCTAAGTGATTGGTATTTACCTAAAGTCTGATCTCTGTCACCACTACGAGTAAATTAGTTTGTCTAGCGAGCACTGTCACCCACAGTATATGAACAACTCAAAACATACGCTCAGAATTCAATGCGCTTTTATTTTGGTTTCATTCTTGTCAGCAGATCTCCTGGTATAGGTTTTACTCTGTGGTTCTGTCGGTCCCCTATCCGTTTCGAGTTTTGGCGGACGTCAGATGTGGGTCTTGTTGTTCCCCGCTGTCTGTCATCCCCACCTAACTGTCTCTTAGGCTCTTTACGTTATTACGCTAAGACCTTTTCGCCTCCATTTAATTGTACCCACTATTGTACTTCTCTCGTGTGTAAAACCCTCCTGGTGGCTGAGGTTGTCTTGGCGGGTTTCAATGTTGTTTTGGTGGCTTTGCAGTTTTTGGCGGATGCCAGATAGCAGGTTAACTTTTTGGGCTCTGCTGTCTGACCCGTCCTCCCTAGACGTTCAGAACTAATGGGTCAGGTTTTACCATTTGATCTTGTGGGGCTCTCCTAGCTCTTGAAACTTTTGGTTATGTCCAGCTTGTGTCTTACTAAAAAAAAAACCCTCTGCTCGCAGCGTTTTCCCCGTTTAGACTGTTTTCAGGTGATACCTGGTTCTGTTGGCTTCCCTAGCCTTTCACATTTTGGGAGGTTCAGAATATTTGATTCAGGTATTTACTTATACTTATTTAAATTGCACCTTCATTAGAATCCTAGCTCGTTGGTTATGGGCTTTATGTTGGGTTCCGTTTGATCAGTCACTTCGACTGTTTCGGGTTGCAATGTGGTTCCGTGGCTCTCCTGGCCTTCGCGTTTGGACGTTCGGAACTTTTGGGATTATGTAAAATAATGAACATGTTTAATGTAACCATTATAAGAACCCTGCTCGCTATTAAGCGTTTTTCGTTCGAGGTTCATGTTGTTCAGCCTGTTGGGCTGTTTTTGGGTTTCATTCATGTCCTCTCTCGCTCTCCTAGCCTTTATTTTGGGATACTCGTGTACGAACTTTTAGTTGTAACTATTATAAAGAACCTTGAGAGGCGGGGCTTTGAGTCAGGTTACTACTTGTTCGTTTGGCTATCAGTGCCTTTTCGTTTTCAGACACTTGGAGTTACCACCCGGTGGGTGTGTTTACGTTCATCCCTAATTATCTTCCTACATCTCTGTCACCACTACATTGAAAGTAAATTAGTTTGTCTAGCTGGTTACTTATTGTTCTGGCGGTTCTCCACTGTCACCCACAGAAATTGCTATATGAACAACTCAAAACACAGAAAACTATTACAAATAAAGAGTACAAAGAGTATAGTAAAAATCCAATTGAAAAGCTGTGGAAAGGTTTGAAAATTGCTGTTCACCAACAGTCCCCATCCAATCCGATAGAGCTCGAGCAATTCTGTATAGAAAAATGGGGAAAATTGCAATGTCCAGATGTGCAAAGCTGGTAGAGACTTACCCAAATAGACTCACAGCTGTAAAAAGTTAAAGGTGCTTCTACCAACTATTAAGTTAAGGGGGGCAAATCAATTATGGATCACTTATTGTCTGTTTTTTATTTGTAATTAATTAAGAAAAATATTTAGAGTTTTAGTGTTTTTTTATTTGGCATTATAGAGAATTTGTGTTGATCAATGGCAAGAAATCCCAATTAAATCAATTTTGATCCCATGAAATAAGAAAATGTGGAAAATACCAAAGAGGGTGAATAGTTTGTATACCTACTGTGTGTGTGTGTAATATATGTACACACACACACACACACACACACACACACACATATATATATATATATATATACTCTATATATGCATAAATATGAATTTAAGTTAGATATATGATGTGACAAATGTTGAACTAATATTTTCATATACATGAATGCATATTCTTAGATCATAAGGGAGAAAAGAGGCTTATGATTAAGAGACCCATTGTTCCACTCCATCTCACAGTTACAGGTAGGGGGAAAATGTACCTGCAGGCTGTTCTCCAAAGACAGCGTGAGGGCTGAATGATGTTTCCTATTGCGACCACTTTTTTTTTTAAGGACTCGATGAACAGTGAATAATTAATGCTAGTCAAAAGAGAAAATATGCCTTCTGTGTGTCTGTGGACCCAAATAGATCATCTGAAGAAACTAAATAATTGGCCAACTGATCTGGGAAGGCCTCTTTGGTGACAGAACAGAAACCTTAATTTATTCCATTATATTGATTGCTGGTGTAGTTTATTTCTCCTACTTTGTCAAATTTCCCTACCGTAGCAATATGGCACATTGTAAATTTTAAATTGTTACCTCGTCACATGTATTGAAATAACTTTCTTGATCAATTGGAGAGAGCAATAGATAGTTAACTAGCTATACCTTAGCTAATGTAAGCTAAAAATATATATCCAAGCTAAAAATATATAAAATGAAAACAGTGGATTTTCTCTAGTGTGACATTAGTCTAGAAAGCACTAGAGCAAGGTTTTTAAAGGAGCACTCTGACCAAAAATCCATAACTTCATGATGTACTCTGTGTTTTGTCGATCCATCCACATGGCGTTGTTGATACTTTTTCGTTTACGACATCAATCAGCAATCAAGCTAATTATTGGGGATAAAAGGCTAATTTAAATACAAATGTAAAACATGAATTGCATTATAAAATGTAGCCTACATAAACACATTGTGAATGCAGAAAAGTCAATCATACACTATGTATTAGTCTATAGCAGGCTATAAATATCCTGTGTGCATGATTCATTGTGATACAATCAAAACATTCTTCTCTCCCATTCTCAGCATATAAATGTTTGGATGTAAAGCAAGAATAAACAAAGAAATGTACTGATTCGTTGATAATACTGAATGCGTTGGTTATTCCCATGATCCCTTATTCTTCATTTAGTAATTCCTGCTCTCTTCCCTTCCCTACGCAGTCAGCACAAACTAAAATGTTTGTGATGCTCTTGGTACCATTTACAAACTTACATCTGTTGTCAATTGTCATACAATAATTATCTGTCTGGGGGAGAGAGTGTCGTATTTGTATTAAAAAGGCACCAATGTCCAAAGGACGTCATGGCGACAAGAGTAGTATTGGACCGCCGTTCCTTATGTTATATTTAATTTAAAACAACCTGTGTTGAAAAAACTTATTCAGGAAAAGTCAGCAACTGGGGGTGACTTCCCAATGGCAAAGTTATTTCAATTTTAAAATCACCAAAAAGCTGAAAAACATTATGGCGCTCCTAGTGTTAATGTCTTACTTTTTCTGTTTTTGAGTGACTGTAACTAATTCATCAGAAGTTAATTAAAGTCAAATAGTACCTTTTTTCCCCAAAACCAAGTTTGCATTTCTTAATGTGTACTTACCATGTAAGTAAACTGCTTCACATTTTACATTAAATTGACAGTTCCTGTGTACTTACAATGTAGTTCATCTTTCTATTGCGTATGGGTGGACTGGGAGTGGTTACAGATTAACTTAATCCATCTGCATAAATATCAGCAGTGCTCCATTGATCACTGATCAATTTTTCCACAAAGTACTAATTCTATTTCACATGTGTACTTACACAATCTTCTTGTTGCACATGTTGTGGTGGGGGGAACAGGAACCGCTTAAGCAGGAAGAGAGCACATGCTGTCACCCTCTCCAACCGGAAACATATTCAGCACCAGGGACAGCGCCGGCCCCCTCATCCTCTAACTCAGCTCGAGCCACTCCTAACAAGCTAATCATGCAATAATGAGAGGCCCTTAACTCCCCGAATGAGGCCAGCTGTAGTGAGGTGGCCTAATAAGCTCTGGCTCTATACAGCTGCCACCTTTATTTGAGGAGACTTCATGTTCCAAACAGTTTTTGCTAACCTTCTGACCACTGTTTTTCCTTCACCCCCTCATGTGCACTTCAGAGCTCCCAGCACCCAAGGACCATTAGTGCACAACCCCTGTCAAGACCTATTTTTGCACATTTTTACCTTTGAGTTTTCCCCCTGTTCAATAGGCCTTATGTTTTTCCTGGACATCCTGGACTCTTGCCTCGTCACAATGTGTACTTACAGAAACTGTAAATAGGTTTGAATTACTATGTAACAATGTGATAGGGCAACAATGTAAAGTGGAAATGGAAATGAAAACTAATAATAGTATAGAAATAAAAAATGCTTTGCATTCAGGTAGCTATTGCTAACAGAAGATGATAAATCATCTTCCTCAACATTGGATAACAAGTAACCGTTACTGATCAACAGCTGAAATGGGTTGAATTGTTACATTACAATGGTGTTATCTGGCATAGCTATAACAATTTCCCTCGGGGTGACAGAAGAAAACTGGGTAAACGATTTTGAGCATACACAGTAAATACTTCTGTATTTTTAAAAAATCGTTTTTTTCAGAACCCTTGTGCCAAATGCATTGTAGAACTGTTTAGAAACCCAAACAAGGCTAAAGTGATTGTAGTTTTAGTACTCATGGTAAACTCCAACTATAGTAGACTATTGTATAATCCTCTATGGTGTCTTGCCATGTTTGTGTGAAAATCAAAACTACTGTATATACATAGTTACTGGGTATTGTAATTTTATACATTACAATACTCACTGTCTAGCCACAAGGAATTCATTTACAGTGCATATTTATTAGCTATCTGCTTTAAAAAAACAACAACACCAATACCTTTAGCATTTGTCTGTGTGTGTGTGTGTGTTAAATGCCAGTGCAAAAAATAAACCATAAATCCTTAATGTGTTCACTCTGGAATTATGCAGATGCAAGGTGGAGTGTTTCAATTGAAATGTCATCCTTGCTATAGCAAAAGGAAATGAAATGTTTTTTTGGCCAGTTTTTGTGTGTGTAGTCATACATTTTTGATCATTATTTTATATTATCTCTTTCATTTAAAATGATGGACATACTATTCTCAATCTTATTGATAGAAGATTGTAGAATTCATGAAGTTATGAGCCAAGTAGCAAACATTTTAGCTCATTATATTTCTTTCCCTGCCATAAAGTTTTGTAAAGTTTCCAATGGGATCAGAGGTCAAATAATAATGTGGATGGTTGTTTCGACCCCACTAAGACATACAGTAGATGGGGAAAACAGGCTTATGGGTAAGTGTTGTCAGCAGATGATACAGCTCCATATATAATTGAACATAGTGTTTGGTGTGATAGCCCTGAATATCCCAGGGTATGACACTCCCTGTGTTGTTTATTTCATATGTCTCAAGAGTCTGTGCTTAGCTATTCTCTCCCATGTAATCTAGATTTAGTTCTACTCAGAAGAAATACCGTACGTCTTTGATAACTGCATGCGACTGCTTAAAAAATTATCCAGATTGTTCATAACACCCCACCCCTCCCCTTCCCCTTAATGCCAACATGCATTAAAAATGCCAATGAACAAAGTACTAAGGAAAAGATAATGGAGTAAAGTCAAGTAAGTGGGATATTGAATGAATTCTTCTTAACTGGATAGCAAATTAGCAAATAGGAAAATCATGATGCATTCATTACAATACTTTCTATGCATTATGTCACCACCTGGGATAGGTCTGACCCAAGAATCACAGACCTACAAATGGTGCACACATAATACATTCATAAGCATTTATGAATGCATCACAGAGCTCAGTATGCATTCATAAATAGGCTCTGTTGATCATTCCATAACAGCATCATTACATGTAATGTACAATTAAAACATGTCATAAAGCATTCATAATGACTTGTGTAATTGTAATGTAATTTTTTTTCAATGCTCATGAATACATTATGGATTCTTTATGTAGACAGAGTTCATGTAAAGCGTTACCGATTACTTTACTGTGGAGGTGAAATTCCTGAGCTGGTGTACTTATAAAATGGAACCTATGCATTGTCCATTGGTGGATAACCCAGGACAACAGCAGACCTTCACATATTTGGTGCCTCCATATGAGTAGAGTCACAACTTATTTGCTCCACCTCTGAGGTAGATAAGTCAGAAGAGTGGAATCATATTTTAAACCTTGGCAATCCTCACTACATGCTTGTTTATCAGTTTCCTTCTGGGAAAAACACTTTTTTCAGTAGGAAACTGATATAGTTGTGAACGAGGAACGAGGAAGATGTGCTCCTCTCCCATGCCCTCTTCTCCAATCTCTGCAATTGCTCATGGTAATTCTGTGTTACACGGCATCCAATTACATACTCCATTTAATTGGAGTTAAAGTTTCATATTTAACACAACAAAAACCAGTGTACATACATACATATAGTGTCAGATGGCCGGGAGAAGTGAGGGGAGTGGTTATAGAGGGAAAATACCTGACGACACGCTGGCTCCATCCCCAAGCCTTGTATGTACTTCCTGAGGCAAAAAAACGCACCTGGGAATCCATAGTCACTTACACTCGGGGTTAAAAGAAGAGATCTTTACAAAGTAACATGAGGGAAATGCGTGAGGAGTGGAGTGTGTTGTTTGAGAATAGTTATTTAACTGTGGATTATCATTGTGACCTGGACTGCCTAAATACCCTTTGTGTGAGAACCTGGATTTGTATTTAGGACTTGTAAAACGGAAAACAATTGCAAGAACAGATTATGGACTTGATTTGGTTGCTTGGATTTATTAATTTTCCCCCATTCGTCATCATTGTGAGTTCCCTAATAAATTATTTTTTTGTTCTATCTGAACTTGTGTGTTTCATTATCTAACTTGCTTATGTGGAAACCCCACACCCCTGATCCTGATACAAATATTTATTTATCTAAAAAAAGAAGTATCTTACACAATTTCATGGATGTAGAGGCGGTCTCTATTCAAGTACAATGAACCACTCTTTACAAATGCAAAGCTTAAAAACATTGAACTACTTAGCTGAATACAACTGTGGTTCTCAACTGATGTGCCACGCCCTGAACAATGTTGCAAAAATATTAAAAAGTAGATCAGAGTTTTTAGTGTCCATGGTAACCTGACAACATCATTTTGCTGAATTTTTCAGCAATGATCAGTCTGTAAAATGCATAGCTAGTATAGTTAGCTGTAATATACTATCAAAATAATTGCAGGTCAACATTCATATTTACTCTTGTATATGCAAAACATAATTGAGAAATTCTAAAGAATAAGAATCAATCTTGACAAGACAATCCTGTGTCAGAAAACTGGAACTGCAAGTAATTTAAAAAACTTGGCAAAGGCGAGAAATATTCGGACAAAACTAACAATTACACTACCACCCGGTTTTTGCTAACATCCTCACCAAACTAGAGCCCAGAGAGATATCCATTATTTTCTTATCCCACTGCCTCCTTTTTCCAGACTGCAATGCATAGTTTTTGCTTCCAACTGAGCAGGAAGTTGCAGAGATATAATAAAAAGTATTGAACTATGAATACTTAATTGCTCCAGTCCAGTATATTTCTCCTGGATTTTCCCTTTGGTGTGTATTTTTTGGGGGGTACAATTTTATCCTCACTCAAGAGAAAGCCTTCATTTTTAAACAAATACATTAGCAGAAATCAACAAAGAGTAACTTCATACTTTTCTTGCTTGAATAACCTGGAGGGAGGCTTTGCATGGAGGGATTTTAATCCAAATCCCTTTCCCAAGTACAGTAACAGTAAAGGGGCAATACATGCCATATTTCTCCTGCTTCACAGGACCAAAATATTGACTTAAAGGTTACAAATAGTGATACCCCCATTGACATATACTTAATAATCTGCAATTTTTTTAACAAGCCTTACAGAGGGATTGCACACCCACTCCACATTTACACAAATGCTTTAACTCTTACGTCAGAGCTGAAAGTGCTGGCCCCCAGCCCCTCCAAAGTTGCTCAATAAGTACCCTATCAGTAAGGGTACCAACATGTAAAAATCAAGTATATCATATTCTTTCTACATGATTATGGGTTTGAATGATTGGCAAAGCAATCAATTTGTTATGACACATGCCCACTCCCACTATGTCTTCCTCTTATATAATGCAAGAAGATAACGCAAGGAGAGGAACGATTGCTGTGTGACACGTTCTCCCCACATTTAAAAATGAAGACACCATTTCCCAGATGACTTGTGGAGTGTAAATGTCATGTATATTGAAATGGGATTCAGTAATGTCATTGGAAGATCTTGCCACTTTTAGAGGATTTATATTTTTTATGTCATTCAGCCACTGCCTAATGAGGACCTGTCTGTCACTGGCCTGCCTGTGTTCCCTGGAGAGAAAGCCTGTTCTGGCATGGCGAGAAGGGCCACCAACCAGCACTTGTGGAAAAAGGCAGGAGACATTCACTCCACACAAACGCTTGCCAAAATAAACATTAATACACACAAAGAAAATAGTGTGTATGTGTGTTTATAGAGTGTTATATGTGTTTATAGCGAGAGAACCAATTAAAACACTTTTCCAATCCTCTGAAAATGATTTGTCCCTACAAAAACAGGCTGCATGCGCATCCACACTTCTCAATCTAAAGTGAATGGAAGTTAATAAGAGGTGTAAATAGTGTCGTTTTAATGCTTGGAGAGTGTCGGATTTGTCCAACCTGAATTTTCTTAGTCACAACAAATCGTCTAATTTAACCTGTCAATTCAGTTGCCCAGACAAAACACAAAACTCTCCCCTGGCACTTGTATAGCAACAAAATTGGTACTTTGACATGTCCTTCATTCTACAAGTGAGAGTCCAAATTCGGAAGGAAACAGCCTCATGGTTTTTGTGCTTTCAATTTACAGTGGTTCCGTATGGATTCAAATAATTTATCCCCATTATGAAGTTTTATGTTTTGTACATAACAGGATTGGACAAAATGTAAGTACATTGAAGAAGATTATCATTACTTGAATGAACTTGAATGCACTACCCTGAAAGCTGAAAAGGTATCTTTTCAGGACAGCATGCTCAAATTCTTCAATGGGTCCAATAAATAATTTATAATAACGTTCTTCAATGTACTTATTGGATGCTCTGAAGCATTTGAATGCTCTGTCCTGAAAGCTGAAAGGGTATTTGATTTTTGGACTGAAAGATATATGAGATGCGGTGACTGTAGAAATTAGTATGATATGGTGAAGAGTTTTTTATCACCCTGAGCTGGAGGAGCAGCTAATTGCACTCAAATTGTGTTATTAGAGCTGGAGAAGAATGAACAGATTTTTCTACACCTCTGACTTTCATTCAGGTATGTCAACTGTATTTTATGGCTTCTATTGCTATTGAATGCTAGAACTTTTATTACAGCATTGTAATTGTAAAATGCTTCGTGATGTTAAAGTTAGCATTGTAAGAAGTCCCATTTAGCACGTTGAAGAGAATGTGAGCTATTGCAGTTGGAGAAGAATTAACTGATTTCTGTACACCACTGACTTCAGTAAAAGAAAAGAGCTTGAGTTGTGACTGCGTCCGTTGCCTTTATTTGAGAGAAGAGAATCAAGAGGGGTTACAATGGTGCTGTGACTCCGTTTTCTCCGACTTCCCGGTTGCTGGGCAGATTCAGACAAACCCCGGGAGCTGCAGTGGCACATCACAGCAGCCACGCGCTTTCAGTAACACGCACACGCAATCTTGTGGGACTCATTGCATTGATTTGCACCTGCACACATTTGGTTATTTTCTGACTTTTTTTTTTTTTTTCTTACTGATTTCGAATAGATTTTTGGGGGGTTATTTTTAGTGCGACATCTGTATGTTTGAAATGCCTGAAAACGTTACTAATAGCCCTATCATTGCTGGAGCAAAGCCCAAAGGGTCTGTGCACTTTGTAGATTTAGGAGTGCATCCAGCACAACATTCAGCTGTCATTGACATGTCAGACACTTACACAGACACTAACGCACTGCAATGTGTATCTACACCTAAACCTGTTTCAGATCTTAGAGATTCTAGTGACACAGTGAGAGAGTTTGGTGAAATGGTTGAAGAGTTGGGGAAGCATATTGGTGATATGGTTACGGTTACTGCCAGACTCTTATCTTATAGGCAGTCTGAGGGGCACTGTCAGTCCTCAGTAGACTGTGCTGGTCTTGAATCTCCTAACACACATAGGAGAGGCCTGGATCTATCTAAATTGAATGTCATTCTCAAAACTGATGTTAAGGATCCACCTGTGTTAAAGGGAAGTGTGACATTCGGAAGTGGATTGAGATGATGGAACTGTACTTGAGAAAGAGAAATGTCAAAACCACAGACCATTCTGATGAGATAATGAGTAGACTCAGGGGCAGGGCTTGTGATCTTGTGAAGATAGCCCAGCGCAGCGACCTGACACTGGATCACATTCACCAACCAATGCTGATACACACTGCCTGGCCCAAAAAAAAGTCACCACCTGGATTTAACTAAGCAAATAGGTAAGAGCCTTCCATTGGATAATTACTGCAGTGATTAATATGTTTTAGCTGGCAACAAGTTATTTAACCCTAACTGATGCAGTGAGTAGCTTTTCATTTCTTAAACAACCAACATGGTTGTTTAAGAAATGAGAAACTACATATCCTGACATATCCTGTGGTCGTGGAAAATATGTTAGTCTGTTTCAGAAGGGTCAAATTATTGGCCTGCATCAAGCAAAGAAAACAACTAAGGAGATTGCTGAAACTACTAAAATTGGGTTAAGAACTGTCCAACGCATTATTAAAACCTGGAAGGATAGTGGTGAATGTTATGTAGAATTGATCACAATCATGATCTGTTCAAGACCTGGTGCGTTTACGCTAGTGGATGACTAAGCACACAACTTCAAAACAGCTCCTAAAAACTTTCAATCTTTGGCTGTCAGCAGCGCACAATTAAGCGAGCAATGGAAATTGCTTTCAGGTGTCTGGACTATTCAGGTGGTATAACATTTACAGCCCTCACTTTAAGAATAGCTGCATGTGTCAGTGATGGGATTTTTTTTTAAAAGGACATTGAATTAAAAAGTACACCCAGAAAAAGTCTAGAATTGATATCATAAAAATGTATTATTATTATTATTATTATTATTATAAATAATACTACTATTATCAGCAGACTTATCACTGTATAGCATATACATTAAATTTAGCATACATTTGAGCAGCAACACTTGAACGTCATTTTTTTATCCTTCAGAGACCATAATGAACAATCGAACGTGAGAGTAGGTAGTGAGAGTAGGAGCGGACAGCATTTGCTACATAAACAAAGAACAGAAAACAGTGATACATGAGGCAACCTTTCATTAAGGGGAATTTAAAAAATGTCCTGATTGGCCAGTGCACTGTCACACCTCCACCACACAATCAACACTCATTATAAACTGAAATGCCGCCTTGATGCGCCTTGTGCTGCTGTGCACCATCTGCATTAGTGTTCTTAAAATACCAAAACTGATTCGGACATGTCTCTTTTTCATCTGCGACAGTGCTTGTCATAGTGCTTGCAGACTGCATTTGCCTCCTTAAAATAGTCCCCAATGTTTATTGACCTGCACTGTAGTCCAGGTCAGTGTGGCACAGTCATTGAGAGGCTGGCCTTGTGACCCAGTTACTGCAGGTTTAATTCCCTGATGTGCCCTTGAGCATGGTACTTAACCTCATTTGCTTCAGTTAAATTTGTATAGCTGTATGCAAACTGTTAATATGTAAGTCACCCTGAATAAGGAATGTGAATACAAGTAATGGTGGCACACAGAGATCCAGTCATCCTCCAAGACATATGCTTCTTCCAAATGTTTAAATCAGTACATTTTAATGACAAAACTGACACTCCTTGAAAAGAGAAAGTTGCATGAATAATGCATCACTCAACATTCGTCAGCTTCGATATAACAGACCTATTCATATTCAAGATGCACTTAGAAAAAGATTTCCCTCTCTATTTGTTTTCCATCGTTGTTACAATGGAGTTGACGGAATACATTAGCAGCAGGCTACCAACAGACCACATACTGTAAATATATAAATATTCAACGGTAATAAACTCACCCAAAATGAATTGCTGTCTTTCACAAGCGGCTCGATACACTGGGAAAACAAAGAAAAAAGTTGGGCAATATTATTTATTATTTATTTATTTTTGTGTGGATGTGAAGGGTTTTCAAACTTTCCTGACTTTGTCCTTTATTGCAGAAGTTAGGAGTGATTGAAAGTGAAGATTTCAATAGGGATGTGAGTCATGTCAGGCATCAGGTTGTGCTGGATTTGTAAGAGTCAGCATGAGGAGAATATTGGTGAGGAAAGGTCTCTTACATTAGCACCAGGGCCTGGAAACCCAAACAACAACTTTGGGACGGCACCAGTGGCGAACACTTAGCCCAGGCACCAATCACCTAGCTCTAGGGTAAGCAGGTGACAGACACTGCAGCACTCCCATCCACTAATGAAAATCCTAATTATTCCAGACAAATCATCTGAGTGACTCCACAGTCACGAGAATGGATTGATTCTGCCTCTCTTATATTGCAGACAGGGGAAGAAATCGTTGGGCGGCGTCCCAAGGGGGCAAGCTCTGTCACAGAGACAAGTGTGCAATTCCAGGTAATCTGCGGACAGGGAGAGATCTCTGCTCTTTTGTGCAGAATGGGCTCAGGAGAGTGGTGGCATTGCTGCAGGTGCGACAGTATAATGCTGATGAACATTTGGAGCTGAGCTAAGGGGAAGGGGGAGTGGCGGGGAGACCAGACATAAACTATGGCCAACATCAACACCAGTGCGCTCAATTGTTGCATCACAGCATGGACAAAGCTCTAGCACAGCAGCATAGCAGCCCATGGAACTAGGATTTGATCAGACCTTACCTGCTAATCCATTTACATCATTGACATTTTCAGTAGCTTTGCTGCAGTGGGCATGTCATTGATGATTATGGATCGATGGGATGTCCAGGGCAACCTCAAGCTGGCTGTCTCCCCAGTCTGCATTCTCCTGGCTGGGGAGACAGGACAGCATCATCGCACCCTCCCATCTTTTCCACTCTAACAGTGAACATGATCGGTGATGATTAATGAATTATACCCACACTCAGGGAAACCTGCTTTACTTAAATTTGCATAGCATACAAACCACCCATTTGGATGGCATGCAGTCATATCTGGATAATCATAACATTACATTACAGGCATTTGGCAGACGCTCTTATCCAGAGCGACGTACAACAAAGTGTTAAAGCGATTTTAAGGCCAATTACCCCAGGGGTGCAACAACCTATTTTAATGGGGGTATGGAAGATGCGACTGTGCGCTGAAATAGGAGCCCTGCGCTTCAGGGATTCACTTCGAGAGTACGTGCATGCGCACCAGTTGAGACTTCCTCTGCATTCAAATGTTCTCTGAAATAAACAAGATTTCTGAAACATCTAGAGTATTTTCAGGGACAATGTATACATTTCCTGATTCATAACCGATGAGTGTCATAAAATATAGGCCATCAAGCAAAACATTTAATTTTTATTAGATCATATTGCAACAATTCTCAAGGAAGTGAGAATAGCCCATACATTCAGAGGCATCAACTTCCTGCTCTGAACTGCTTAAGCAGTGCTTAGTGAGAAAGTTCTGGCTACTGGAGCAGCTATCACAAATCAAACCACATTTTGAGGTAAGGGAAAAACATCAAATTCTAGAAATCTGAAAGCGTTCCCCTTTAATGTTTGACACAGAGGTGCTGCTACACTTGGCTAATACCATTAAAACATTTAACAAACCCAAACTATGGAAAACATTTCACAAGGTGCCACATTTCACTTATAAATTAGGTATGTTTCTCATTTTAATATAAGTTTATTTAATATTTCACTATTTTATTAAGACATCTAATGGAACCGACTTACCAGTGAAACAGAGGCCCAGACAACGAAGAATAGTGGAGATATTGAATCGAAACTAAGATCGTAATGACCATTTCTTGAAAGAGGGAATATATCACTTTTAACTTGTTTCAAGTGTTTCAGTTTCCACAGCGAAGGTGATTTTGCGGATTTACAACACTGACCATGTTTACATGCACACCAATATTCCAATATCAACTGGAATATAGTAGTATTCTGACAATTTTTGAGTCATGTAAACACCTAACCCCGATTGTCATAGCGTGATTGAGCCGATTGAATTCTGATTATGAAAAACCTGTATAAAACACCTGGCATATGTCTGTATTTATGGAATATCAGATAATGTAAATAACTTTTTGGGAATATTCTCCCTAATGTAATATCAATTTACATCTGCACATGTTCAATTAGCAAATATTCCACTACGTAATTTGTTTGCACTAGCTAGCAAATTTGAAGAGCTGTCAAAATGCAAACAAAAAAAGCTTCTATTTTGGAGTGAAGAAGAAATAGAACATGTACACAATTTTTTTATTGTATCTTTGTGGACCCTGAACTGATTCGCAACCATAAAATACTCTGCACAACTTCCTTCAACATGCATAGCATAGGCACTTTACTGTTCAGAATAAACTATTTTGTGAAGTGCTAAGAAGACAATACAATAACTCAAATGCGAGCATTGCCCAAGCCCTTTTCCAGAAAACAGATAATAGCTAATAGTTTGCAGAAACTCATACATGTCCTATAGTTTATTTGGAATACACTGATTATCATGTGTACAAGGATATTAGTACATGTTATGGACCATGTAAACAACTTATTCGAAATACAGTTTAGCTGGAATATGGACCATAAGTGGAATATTGAATGTATGTCAACGTATTCACTGAGGCAAACATCTTGAAAATGTGACTCTAGCATTAAACTATAAATTCTTTACAATTATTTAGGGGGGTCAAAGTGGGTATGATGTTGTATGGATGTAAATCAAGACATACTGTATATTGTAATGGCGACTGCTGAAGGAAGACTCAAGAAAGTCTTTGCTTTGCTTTTCCATGATCACGTTTTATTACAACAAAGCTTATAGACAAAAACACTTCTTAGACATACAAACACAGTCACGGTCACAGCACTAATCGACTCAATGACACAAGGGGTGATGGGAAACTGGCACACAAGGAATCATGGGAGACTGAACACATAACAACAACAATGGCAGCCCCCAAATATACAATGTGGCTAGGTAACATATTTACACCGTTACAATATGATAGGATTCTATTTTAATGTCTGTCTGTTATTTTGTCATACGGGATGGAGCGAGCCAATTTTGGCCCAAAAATGGAATGTCCCTGCTAATATGGGGCAGTTGGCAACCCTAATACCATGGATGACACCAACTAGCTAGCTATATATAGATATTGCTAGATAACTAACGTAGAGACAAACTACTACTACTAGCACCCAACTCCAGCTCACAACTTTATCTAGCCAGATTACCATGCCAATGTTTATTATTCTATCCAAGGAAATGGCCAGCTAACTAAATGGCTACGTAGCAAGCTAGATCTTATTTGATAGATTGGTAGTTTTTTAAACTCTGATCTCTGTCACCACAGCATGAGCAAATTAGTTTGTCAAGGGAGCGATATCACTCACAACAATTGCTATATAAATAACCCTAAACACAGAAAACTATTATAGTTAAATAAAGAGTACAAAATTATATCCTTTATAAGAACTAACCTAAACTGGTCGGTTGACTATTCCTGCTCTTAACAACAGATTTGTGTTGCTTTGGCTTCCAGTTTCCAGCATTATTATACTGAAACACCTATTTTTACTCGTCTAAATACTGCAAGCAACTAACATTAGCAAGATAGTGTAGCTAAGTAGCCAGATGAATGAATGAAACAATAGTCATCTGTTTCTTTTAGCCATCTGAGTTGCAAAACAATATTATGCATGGTTTACAGATGAAAGGGAAGTTGCAGACATACGTAGCTAGAGCAGCGGATAAAGCTTACAAAAGCTAAAACTTTGACCTTTTATCTGTTGATTTGGGGGCCCCTTGTTGCCTCTGGGCCCTGATGCATCGCATATGCTGCATAACCCATAGTTTCACCCCTGCACACCTCTGGCCTTTATGCTCTAGCCGGCTATCTTGAATTAACTAATTGCCACAGAGGTGCTGATTGCATTATTATATAGTTTAGCAGCTCCCTTTACAGCCACTGCATTTGTTGACTGTGCAACTGTGGATTTCAACGTACAACCTTCTGGTTACATCTTAAATCTCATTTATTCCAAAAATATTTAAACACTATTCATAATTTTTTAGCAGTGTTTAACTAAAAATAGTGTGCTGCAGGCAAAGGGTTTTGTGTTGCTATTGTAATTGTGCAGTTGTGCTGAGCACTGAGCAATGTACAGATGCTGACTGTTTCAGTGCACAGGAGAGTCATTAATGCATACCTTCAATGGGCAGGTATTACTTTAACTAATGCATTTGTATCATGACATCACAGTGTTGAACTCTGATTCATCTTTTTTTGTGATATAATCTTTTTAAATTTCTAAATCTGCTCTTCCTTACATTTGAATGGTTGACTGAATTGGGCAGAATAAGCCTTAGGCCTCTTTTTTTCCATGGACAAATTGGCGAGCATGCCAAAAGTTTCGGGAAATAATTTGAAGTCATACATTTCAATGAGAGGCTATTACAGTGTATTATATTTTACTGTACACTGAGACTTCAAAATTTAAAGCTTGTGGGACTTCTTGTTCAAACCTAAAACCATTTTCACCCTGTCAGATAGCATTATGCGGTAATAATACGTGACATATCAAATTTGTGGTGTAATATGGGAGAAATGTAGATGGCTGGAAAAGAAGACTTCTCTCTTGTTCCCCAGAACTCCCCCCCTCCCCCAGTGCCAGGCTGTTTTTCACATTACATCCGAGTATACAATTCCCCTCATTTTCTCATGTGGATTATGTTGTGTAAGAAACTAAAAACAAAAAAGCATAGCACTTACATTTTTTTAAACTCAAAGTTAAGGTCAAAGTGCATTGTGGTTAGATGGTTTTGAGGCTCAAAACAAATTTGATAGACAGTATAGATAGTATAGTATAGATAGACAATAGATCAGTATTCCAATCCATGAAAAGTCCACCCCTACCCCACCTCAATATGTTTCCAATCCAGCTCAATATCACTCCAATGCTATCATACTGCCATAATGTGCTTGGAGGCATGGGTCACTACTGAAAAGACTCACCTTCCCCTAAGCTACTTATTATTGTTATTATTCGATCATAATAATGGCAGCAAAATCTGTTTGATTCATGGGACTTTGTTTATATAAAACAGAGAGATGAGAGAGGATTCCAAATCAGACACATTGAAATACAAAGCTGTTTCAGATTTATTTATTCAGTAGATTTGTCATAACACTTGATGCTGAAGGGTCCTTTAGGCCTGGCTTGGATTTTAATGACTCTCACTGGGACTTGACCAACCCCCGTTCTGTACCCTCACTACCAAAAATAATAAATAAATAAAAATTGAGATAGGAAATACACCCAGAGAGAATGCATGACCTCGTTTCATACGTCACTGTGGTGTAATAGGCCAGAACATGGGAAAAGGAAGAAAGGCTCCCAAAAAAGACCAGAACAATTTTCAGTCAATTTCAGCAAACACACCAGAAAAATTGTCTCCATTATATTACATTAATGGCAACCATCTATGCTAACAAATGTACATTTATTGGAGTTTGTTTACACATACTCGTTTTATTCTGAAGTTACTCATTTAGAACAAATGTACAAACAGTGTCAAACTTCTTGTAATGAGGTTGAAAATCCAAATAACAGTGGCAGTGTTGTGAAGTTAGACATGAACTTGCAGACATGAAAGGCTGGCTCACTAGGGCCTACCACATCACTATTGAAACAGAAATGTGGGATGATAATGAGTGTAAGATGTGAGAAATAAATGGCTGGAGCTATCTGTGAGTAAGCAGCTGCATCTTCATTTCACACCGCACAATGACGTAAGCACAGCCAGAGCAAACAAAAATAGAGGAGAAGCATATGTTACATTTTTTCACTTAAGAACAAATAATCCTCCCCGTAGCCCATTAATCACTGGTAGACGTATCACCCGAAGAGACTTTCCACTGATAGGTGTATCATCTGTAGAAACCACCACCGCACCCCCATTTAAATTTCAACAGCAGTGTTGTGATCCTGTTCAGGATGGGCTTCTTAAGCAGGGTAAGTGCAACTCAGTTATCACTGGCAAGAGGACCACTAAGAAGCAGGATGGGCAGCTGTGCGCAGCTGTGCGCAGCCGCGGCAGCAGACTGTCATGTGCTTGACCCTCCTCAGCTCCCGCATCTGAAACAACAATCTGTCTGAACTGACAGATCACGTCATGGTGGACAGCAATTAGGAATGCAACAGGCCTTTGGCTCCACAGCGAGCCTGAGTAGGTGAGAGGGTGGGACTCGTGGGGAAGATTCAAACATTTGGACAAATGTTTTGACTGTCTGTTCGTGCTATACAATTTTCAGTGTCTATAAACATTGCACTCAACCTGCTCAGTGGTGATTTTGAACCCTGAACTTGGGCAAGAAGCCATTTTTGGTAGTAAGTTACATATGCTAAATGTGAAATATATAGGTCAATAATATAGGTCACATTTCACAATTGTTGACATACATATGAATTGTATACCTAAATTATAACTACTACTATATATGAATATATATATATATATATATATATATATATATATATATATATATTTACATTTTAAGCATTTAGCAGACGCTTATCCAGAGCGACTTACAAGATGTGCATAAATACATGGTAGGAACAATCATAGTACGTGCAAGAGATCAGTGCAGTAATACAGCGATAGACATCATTGCAGGTAGCTGCGTACCATACCTGTAACACTGGGAAGGAAAAGGTTATTATTATTTTTTTATTAAGTAGAGTAAGCAGGGGTATACAGTGTAGAGCAAGTAGGCAGTGGTGATGACAATTAGCTAGATGTTCAGTGGTAGTGGAGTCTGAAAAGGTGGGTTTTGAGTCTCTGATTCCGCGGTCCTGACTGATTGCGGAAGGTCATTCCACCAGCGAGGGGTCAGGACAGAGAAGAGACGAGACCACGAGGAGCAGCTGCCAGGCGCCCGGAGGGATGGGGCAGTCAGTTTGCCAGAGGAGGCGGAGCGGAGGGGTCTGGCTGGGGTGTAGGGAGTGATGAGTGACTGGAGGTATGGGGGAGCACTACCTCTAGCCGCTTGAAAAGCAAGCACCAGTGATTTGAATCTGATGCGTGCTGTGATGGGGAGCCAGTGCAGAGAGGAGAGTAAAGGGGTGACGTGGGTGAACTTCGGCTGGTTGAACACCAGCCAAGCGGCAGCATTCTGGACCGGTTGCAGTGGCTTGATGGCACAGGCCGTACTTTCTGCAAATAAATGCTCTAAATGATGATATCTTTATTTGGAATTTGGGACAAATGTTGTCAGTAGTTTATAGAATAAAACAAAAATGTTCATTTTTACTCAAACACATACCTATAAATAGCAGCACGGTGGTGCAGTGGATAGCACTGTCGCCTCAAAGCAAGAAGGTCTCGGGTTCAAATCCAGGCCGGGGGCCTTTCTGTGTGGAGTTTGCATGTTCTCCCCGTGTCCGCGTGGATTTCCTCCGGGTACTCCAGTTTCCTCCCACAGTCCAAAGACATGCATGTTAGCCTAATTGGAGAGTCTAAATTGCCCGTAGGTATGAGTGTGTGAGTGAATGGTGTGTGTGCCCTGTGATGGATTGGCGACCTGTCCAGGGTTTATTCCTGCCTCTTGCCCCTATGCATGCTGGGATAGGCTCCAGCCCCCCTGCGACCCTGACCAGGAATAAACGGCTTAGACAATGAGATGAGATACCTATAAATAATAAAACCAGAGAAACTGATAATTTTGCAGTGGTCTCTTATTTTTTCCGGAGCTGTATATATTGTGGAAGCCCAAGGGGCAGCACAAGGAAATGGCTGCCTGGCCCTTTAATTCTTGGGAGCCACTGGAACCAAAAAGGCCTGCAGTACCAGACCTGATGAACAGCAGAAGCAACTCAAGAAATTAGGACTACTGAAAGCTGAAGGTAATTTGGGAAAATGTATACATTTTTAAAATATTTATTTCAAATTTTTCCCCGTTTTTCTCCCAATTTGGTTGCCAATTATACCCTCTATTTATCTCAATTCACCCTCCCCCATGAGTCCGCCACCCGTCCTCCGGGTCGAGACACTATTTCCGGGCCGATTTTATCCGCCTCTTCCGAGACGGAATTCTACCACGGAGCCTTTTTCCTGCTCCTCGACGGACTCGTGCCAGCACACTCTCCCCCCTTCCCCGGAGGCGGATAGCCAAACGCCGCCTCCGATCGGGGCTGACGACCAGGGCTGGTCTGGTAGAGACGCGGGTTTCGAACCGCATCCCTGACAGGCAGCGCACACCATACCGGACCAGCCAAAGTGTGGTGTGTTAGACTGCTACATTATCCGCCAGCCCTGGGAAAATGTATTTAAAGGACTGTTTGGTGTCACATGGTGAAGGAGTAGGAGGAGTAGTGGAGTAGTGGACAGTGGGTGAGAAAGAGAATTGTTTTAGATTACTATTTGGATTGCTGTTTGGCTTGGATTGGATTTGATTGTTTTGAGAAACCTGTTTGTGTACCAATTTTGTATTGATTGAGGAAGCGTGTTGGATCTCGATTTTTTGGTTTTTTGTCGTAATCCAAAGGATTATGGACTGTATGTGTTTGTGTCAAATTAGTTTTGTTTGAAACACTGCCTCCTCCGGATTATTCATTTACATGTGCCCTCTGAAAAGGTTCTGGAGTGTCACCCCACCCCAGGGGACACCACTATATATATATATATATATATATATATATATTGTGACACACTCAAGGGTTGGGAGAGTGTTCACTCGACTGAAAATGCTAAATTCACTGTCCACAACAAAATAAATGAAATTCAAATCTTTATTTTCTGTTTGGCGTGAGCAGGAAAAAAATGTTAATCGTAACAAAACAGTCCACTCCACATTCCAGTCGACTCGTCGATATCCGTAAACAGGGTTCGGCACACGAAGACGGAATCTCAGATGGTCCAGGGTTGGGCTAGGCGGAGGGAAGTCAGGCAGGCGAGGGTCAAACACGGGGCGGGGACTCAGACAGTCACGGGTAATGGCACACAGCAGCTTCCTCCTTCCAAACAAGATCATACACAAAGCGTTAATATTCTTTCATTCTTTCTCTACTCACTTCCTCCGTTGATTTCCCGGTTAAGGTACTCTCCCGTGTGTGTGTGTGATTTCCCTTTTCTTGCGCCTCCAATACGTGTGTTGATTTGCTGCAGCTGGGTGTTGTGAATGAGGAACAAGTGTTGTTAATTTCACCGATTGCCGCGGAACTCCATATCTGGGCATTGGTTTGATTGTCAATCTCAACGGTGACGATGCAGGAACTCCATGTATGGGCATAGAGGTAAACACCGGGAAGCGTACATATCGGTTTTCCACCACCTCTCCTCTCATACCCCTCTGCCGGCTGCCACAATATATATATATATAGATATATACACTCAGTGGCCACTTTATTAGGTACACCTGATTGTTAATGGAATTATCTAATCAGCCAATCATGTGGCAGCAACTCAATGCATAAAAGCATGCAGGCATGGTCAAGAGGTTCAGTTGTTGTTCAGACTATAAATCAGAAGAAATGTGATCTAAGTGACTTTGACCGTGGAATGATTGTTGGTGTCAGATGGGGTGGTGTGAGTATCTCAGAAACTGCTGATCTCATTGGATTTTCATGCACAACAGCCTCTAGAGTTTACAGAGAATGGTGTGAAAAACAAAAAACATCCAGTGAGCAGCAGTTCTGTGGGCGAAAACGCCTTGTTAACCCCCTGAGGTCCGTGCTAAGCTTTTAATGTTTTTAGATTTTGGCATGGTCTGATATTTATCTCAATTTCATCAATTTAACACACACTTACTCCAAAGTGTTTGATATTTTTATTTGAAGGACAATCACAGCTACATTTGTATGCCATCAATAGTTTGGTCAGTATCATATGCAGCTTGTAAATAGATCTACAAACACACAAGTTAAAAATAGTAAATTTTTCTGCTGTCACAAAAGATGTGAAAGCACACACTAAACTATAGTGACGAATTGTTTTGCCAATGTGCGTTTGTTCACCAAGGTCTTGGTTATGTAAGGGTGTGAAAATAGTTTAGCACATCTGAGATCTAAATAGCTAAAAACCTGTTTTTATCAGAACTGGTCACATTTATTTCAGGCTGTGGGAGGGCTAAATGCTAAATACCTGAATATTCATTTTGGCTCTTTGTTACGTTGCAACACGCGGAATGTTTGGCGTCACAACACGCGATATTCATAGGCTATATTTTCACGAGTATTTGAAAACAAGCGAAATAAAATTAATATCAGCATAGACTGTTGCTGGCAGATTGCAAGCGTAAACACAGACAAGATGTAAAAAAATAAAAAACAAGCGAAATAAAATCAATAGCATAGACTGTTGCTGGCAGATTGCAAGCGTAAACACAGACATACGATATATTTTATAACATTTTACGCTGTTTGAAAAGTATTTTGTGTGCCTATTGCAATTTGTTACATTGCGACATGCGGAATATGTAGTCACAAGGCGCGGAATTCATATATTTTCACGAGTATTTGAAAATATACTCGTGAATATACTGTTGCTGGCAGATTGCAAGCGTAAACACAGACATACGATATATTTTATAACATTTTAGGCTGTTTGAAAAGTATTTTCTGTGCCTATTGCAATTTGTTACATTGCGACATGCGGAATATGTAGTCACAAGACGCGGAATTTATATATATTTTCACGAGTATTTGAAAACAAGCGAAATAAAATAAATATCAGCATAGACTGTCCTCTTCAGTTTGTGTTGTTTATGCCGGCGTTTTCACACATGGCCCGACGCACCTCCCGAAATTAGCACCTCGTTAACATGTCAATAGAAGGGGGACGTTACTAAAAGGTAAAAACAGAGTAAAAAGCAAGGTTTACTTTGGGTCTAATTAAGCTAATTTTAAAATCCCATTTGATTTGCCAGTGCTCAAATCGGAAAGTCGCGATTCTAAGGTTTCTGTCAATGTTTTTGCAGCGTGTGTATGATAAAATATCGCGAAGTTAGAAATAGTAATATACTTGTATTGCTGCTTGGATCGGCGCCGATCCAGCCGACCTCAGGGGGTTAATGAGAGAGGTTAGAGGAGAATGGCCAGACTGGTTCAAGCTGACAGGAAGGCGACAGTAACTCAAATAACCATGCATTACAACAGTGGTATGCAAAAGAGCATCTCTGCTATGCACAAGACATCAAACCTTGAAGTGGATGGGTTACAGCAGCAAAAGACCACACCAGGTTCCACTCCTGTCAGCTAAGAACAGGAAAGTGAGTCTACAGTGGGCACAGGCTCACCAAAACTGGACAGTTTTGGAAGATTGGAAAAAAGTCACTTGGTCTGACGAATCTTGATTTCTGCTGCGACATGCAGATGGTAGGGTCAGAATTTGGCGTAAACAACATGAATCCATGCATCCATCCTGCCTCGTGTCAATGGTGGTGGTGGTGTAATTGTGTGGGGAATGTTTTCTTGGCACACATTAGGCCCCTTAATCATTTAAATGCCACAGTCTACCTGAGTCTTGTTGCTGACCTTTATGGCCACAGTCTACCCATCTTCTAATGCTTACTTCCAGCAGGATAATGCACCATGTCACAAAGTACACATCATCTCAAGCTGCTTCCACGAACATGACAATGAGTTCAGTGTACTCCAATGGCCTTGACATTCACCAGATCTCAGTCCAATAGGGGGCAAAGGGGGTCCTGACCAGTACTAGAAAGGTGTACCTAATAAAGTGACCACTGAGTGTATATATATACTGTATATAGTGCAATAATAAAAAAAGAAATTTGCGTAAATAATACATTAGTATGAGTTTAATTTAATATTTTAATGTGTTATACTTTTTTCAGATGAGACCAGACTGCTGCCTGAACTGTAATATAATGCAAGTCTAGTTTAGTATATTTTGACTCTCACATTATGAAACAAAATGTAAAATACTTATTCTGAAGATGTGCTGGAAGCAACATCCGTCCCCAGTATTTTCTTAATTTAACCCATGCTTCAGTTCAAAATATTCATCGCAATACCATCAACAATGAATGTCTGCAATGGGATCACTGGGCGGGCATAGCCTGAGAGTGGTTTGTGCTGCCTTCATTGCAAGGTTGAGCCATATGCATAATAAATAGATTGCATAATGTGCCTTATTGGATGAAATTTCTTTAAAGCTTGGTAATGAGTTTGTTGTTACAGGCAATAATATGCATTACAGGATGGAGATATTGCATCACACTGGGAGAGGGCTTTCTTTTCTTTCTGAGATTTAAAAATGCACATATCCTTCCTTTACCTTTGTAAAAAATGCTGACAGATTTCCAAAGCACATTAAGCACATGAACAATTTGAAGACTACTGACTGCTCACTCAGATTGTGGTCAAATCATTTAGAGAGAAATGTTTTACAGTCAAACACAATATTCAGTCAGTATTCCCCTCATCGCACAATAGCGACTCCTCTGATCGTATGGGCGCCTGCAGTCTGGCTGCGCAAGCTGCGCATGACGTTTAGTCCTTCTGCACAATGACTGCACAGCTCAGCTGGTGCACTGCAAAGTGAAAATAAGCAGCAGTTGACTGCACATGTTTAAGAGGACATATGTGCTGTCCCAAAATGACAGATGTTGTTCAGCAATGGTATGGGCCAACAAATACAACTGGGCATTCAAAATCGGGTGGAAAGTAAAAATATGGGATGAAATCTTTTTTGCAATCACAATATTTTTCCATTAATAGAAGAGCATCTGATAATATTCTGTTTGAGGGCAACATTTAAAGAATCCACAGAGAGATGAAACCCTTTAATGATGGTTCCTCTCAACCCCAGATGAAAATTAGATTTGCAAGGGCAGTGATGAAATTTCCAATATGGGATGAAATTCATAATTTTGCAAGTGACATATATGGCATGTTTCATTATGAAAGACATTCATCCTCAGATGTCAGTAGAATGTACGCAAAACCCCAAATTTATGGCAAGCATTTATTGCATGGTACAGAGATACATGCTATATGGTTTCCTGTTCATGATCCTTGCATTGTACAGAGTTTGCTATACGATTGCCTATTAATCATGCGGAATGCCTTCTATGTGGAGAAGATGCAAGATGCATTTCTGATTAAGAGCCAGATTCAATTTTACTGTCGAGATTAACTTTGGATCACTAATTGAATATTTTTTCTTGCATTTTAACACCACCCTTGTCATGTTATGAAAGTATGGAGAATAGTTAAAGAAAACTGCCAAACTCTTTCACTCAAAATTCAGGACAAAGACACTGTAAACTCCTGACAAGCACCACCACCACCAAAAATGTGATACTTGCAGTCCATAAATGGCAGGCATACAGTGATAAACTCCTAGCCCCAGTTTTCTTTCACATTAAATGACTTCAATCAGAAGAGAAGAATAACGTTCATGGCAAGTTCAATGCATTTTTAAGCGTTTAAAAATGAATGGCGATTGGTATGCAATAGGTATTCGCTGTGTGGCCACTTTCCAAAAGAGCAGAACTTCTCTAGATATACCCAAAGGCAGCCTAGCATGCAATCCAACTGATGGACGATGAGGGAAAGTCTCCATTGTGCAAATTTGAATTGCGACCCACTCACTTCTTTGGTATGAGAAAGGCGCTGGCTGTAAAATGTGTTTGGAAATGTGTGACACAGTTTTTCTTTTAGAGTGCTCTCAGACTCTTATTTTAACATTCTGAACAGTTTATCTATGCTTTGGGTCCTAACAGTGTGACCTAAACACAGCACAGTGCAGAATTGCCTGTGCAAAAAAAAAAAGTTAACACAGTATAGGAAGCTTAATCTTAGCTGTGGAAATTTAGAGCAGTACAAGTTCTCGCACAAGAAAAGGTTTGTTAGCTGTCTATATGAGCCAGATTCATCAATTAGTCATGAGTGCCCTCTGAAAGCGATTTTGACACACCATGTATAAAAACATTTCCATGCACTGCTAATATTTCTTCAGCAATTCAGTTGTTTGACAAGTAAATAAAATGCCTATGAATCCCTAAATGAAAATGAAAACAAGGGTCACCTTTCGCAGGGGAACCACTTTATGTGCTGCAGCTGAATTCTGCAATAAACTTCCTCAGGTCTCAAGTTTATTTTTTAATTAACCAAAAGCCCAAAGAGGCATGCCCTTCAACGTGAATTAAAAGTCTTTGATTATGCAGTCATTCATGTTTAATTTACAGAATATTTTAATGTCAAAAAATACATTGCACAGTCATAAAATATTAAGAGGGCCCCAGGGTGAAGATAGCTTCCTCTCAAGAAGATAAAAAAACCACATGCCAGCTCACAACCAGCATCTTTTTAATGCTCTAATCTTGCCACGCAATGGAATGTAATATTCGATTGGCAGGGGTTGTCATACTTCTATTATATCCGGGTATTATCCGAAAGAATACAGAGTGCCAACGAAGCGCAGAAGTGTCAATATTTGAGGGGAATAGAGGAATCTAAAGACAAAGGAAAAACCCCATCAATAATGTTTTGGAACATTGCAATGCAGTTTTGTACAAGGTCATTCAATAACACAAAATCAAAGCAACAAATGAATGACTGGAATCCGTACTTATTTAATAAGCTTACCATTTGTGACCCCAGTAAGAATCTATGAAATGTACATTTTAGAAGCCTTTTCATACTCAGTTGACAACTAATTTGAATAGCTGTGGTTGAGTTGCTGTGACTTATTATAAATTGTCATTAAAGCTTACCTGTGTCTAATGCTCTGGTTTTAACCTCTTGTTATTTCCCAGGGTGAATTAATGCATCACATGATGACAGTTCAGTATTTTTTTAAATCAATCAATTAACTAGTTAATTAAGCAATAAGTGCCATAGATTGTGTGCATTCCTCAGGTCAAACACTGTACATCCATATTAATGGGCAAAACACCAAGGAGATGCTCTTTCACAGTGTAACAGACAGGGTACCTCAATTTATATTTGATTCAGAGAAAGTACAATAATCTCTGAGTTTGGCATAAATAATTACATTCATTTTTCATAATATTATATGGTACCTAGAACCCAATGTTTTGTAATTTCCTTTCTGTGAGAACAGATATTTTCTCATTTTCTTCAGTACTTTTAATTTGTATATATTTATGTACCTTGGAGGGCTTGCAATTTCGTTTCCTTTGTCTGGTCCTTTTGATTTTAAAAAGTCTCTGCCTCGCTCAATATTTCTTAACACTGGCAGTATGTGGAGACATAAAAGGTGTAGCAATCGTCACTTGTATCAACAGTCCATTTTAAAATGCATTAGGGTAAAAGTATGCGGAAAAAATGAAAAGGTAAGGCAGAATGGTGACTCCTAACCCAGGGCATTATTGTTCAATCTCTATGGCTAAGGGTTTGATTTGCCTCCATGGACAAACAAAGACCTTATCACATATAGGCCACATTATAACTCAGAGTGTGTCTAACAGCCACACTCATTTCATTCACTGTGCCTTCAGGGGTGGGTCTGCAACCTTCTTTTCATGTCTGAAAACCACTTTTAAAGGACAAGAGGGGGAATGATCAAGGTCAACCCAGGAAAGAGATTGGGGGCCACTGCGTTATACCAATGCACTGTTTCTCTTCTGAGTGCTAACAGCCCTGTGGCCCTACTTGATTTAAAAATATTATTATTTATTTGCTGAATTGAACTGCAACTGAACTCAGTCTGGTCTAAATAACATTCACTGTCTGGATGTTCTTGTTTGTATAATTTTTTAAATACAATTATGCATTAGAAATGCAAAAAAAGACTTACCTGAAGCAACAATTCAGCTCTATCTCCTGACTAGCTGCAGCTCATATGGAAATTTGGAGGCATAACTACATTTGAAAGTGATCGCAAATCTAGAGCCGATTTTCCAATATCCACACATCACTGAAGCTTAGTAATGAAATAATACCCAGTAATGACATTTCAGTATCATTCACTATAAAAAAGTTTGTTTTACCAGGAAAAATGTTTGATAAGAAAGCCTCCTTTGCCTGTAAAAAACCCAATGTTCAGTTTACATAATCATAGCAAGAGTATGCCTTGTGACAGTTTTATGGCAGTCGAAAAGGAAATTGATCTGAGAGGCTTGTGTAGGCCATTTCAAAAAGTAGCACTGCAAAAGTTCCAATAGGCAACAAGTTATGTTCCTGTGCCGCCTCACTGCAGAGGTCTCATTAACTGATTAGCTAATTTTGGAATGGCTGTCAAAGTAGCCTTGTCCAGGGTTTTATTTTATTTTATTTGTTTTCCCTGTTTTTCTCCCAATTTAGTAGCCAATTCAACTCTCTATTTATTTTGATTAGCCAATTGGGAGCCCGTCGTCCGTCTTAGGGGTCAAGCTAATATCCCGAGGCCGGCAATGATCCGCACCCTCCAAGACAGAACTTCGCCCATCTGCTCTTTAAGAACAGGCCCTACTGTTCCTCGGTGTGCTCGTGCCGACTTTCCCTTCCCCCACCCCCTGGGGTGGACAGCAAATGCTGCCACCGATCGGGGCTCCAGGCCAGAGTCGGACTGATGCAGTCGGGTTTGAACCACAACCGCAATGGGTAGCTCACACTCCTAAAGCACCAGTCAATGCGAGTGCAATAGACCACTACGCTATTCAAGGCCCGGCCTGGTCCAGGCTTTTTGTATGCTATTTGTTTTTTGCTTTTACTTCTGTTTGATCCCTGCCAATTCTTGGCCACTGGACCTGTTGTCTGACAATGATCCTTCCCTTTGAAGGAGCCTGCCTGCTTTTTTGTAATTGTTCGGTCTCGCTGGGGGGCTGCTGTGATCTTTGGTCCCCCCTGCCAGGTTCGGTCGATTTCTCAGAGGCGCCTGAAGCCACGCAGCCTCTGTTCTGCGAAGCAGTATTTGCACATCTTTCTAGTGGTGTCACTGTCAGTCCAAAGATGTGCTAAACCCTGTGTTTGCATGTAACAAAAATATTCACTTTATTCCCCATCACTGTTGCACTTTTTTTAGCACTTTTTTTCCTGCAGGACCATGACTGTTTTTTAATACAATGTTAATCCATATCTGCCTAACTACGGGATTTTCTGCAAATGCTACAATCGCCATTC
This sequence comes from Aldrovandia affinis, assembly GCA_029706075.1. Classification (NCBI taxonomy): domain Eukaryota; kingdom Metazoa; phylum Chordata; class Actinopteri; order Notacanthiformes; family Halosauridae; genus Aldrovandia; species Aldrovandia affinis. The sequence continues at coordinate 2,169,873 of JAINUG010000033.1, forward strand.
TACGGAAAATTCCATTGCAGAAATTCAATGGAATTGAAATGGTTTTTGAGGTGCAACATTCAAAGACACAACAAACAAACAATTTAAACTAATAACAAAATGAATGAGATGAACTTGTGACATTACAAAGATACGAACTCAATTCATTGAAATATAACTCTTCACGTCAAATTTCAAAATGGTTATATGTAAATGTAGAAATAAATAAATGTAAGATTGTAAAAATGTATCTGTACATAATTTACACACATATTTGGTATATAATAACACTAATTTGTTAAAATATTTCATTGATATGACATACCATATATCTTTACAAATTAAGTACAAATACATGTTTTCACATTTTCATAATTTGTATATTGTTTTTCAATTGCAACTTTTTTGTGATTGGGCATAACACACCAGTTTATACATTAAACTAATTTCATGCTCTTTCCAATGATACATCATTTCCCTATTGTTTCTCTTTCCATTTCCAAGAAGGAAGTGTTAGACTGAAGGTTGGCTGAGTGTCAATGGGTGTGCTATGTGGCTAGGCACAGACCGTGTTTATACAGAATAATGCATTAGGTGGATATGGGTTAATTTCTCCTACATTTGTTTAGTTTTTTTGGTTCAGGATGGGTATTCTTTTTTTGTGTGGGGCCATAATGACTGAAACCACTCCTACCACTAGTGTGCCAGTACTAGAATGGTGGTTCTTGGTTCTTCCATGATTGAATCCGTTTCAGATTAAATAATTCCCCATACTGCCCCAAACGGGTCCACCTTCACTATTGGAAAAATGCAACTGCAGCTGTCTCTGCAGGGTCAACTTAGCCACAAGCCCCTGGTAAAATGATTGTGAATATGTCCCCACCTGTTCCAAAGGTGTATTCATTTAGTACTGTGACCCAGAAGATGCTGTTGCAAGGCATGGCCATGTCCTGCAGTGGTTGCCCCATGCGTACCAACTGCAGCTGGATACTGTAGTCCCTGTGTGCCTGAGGTTTTGCTATTTCCACCTTGTCATCACACCCCTCGCAGGTTCCAAGTTAATTGCATCAATATCATTCTCCTTCTGTCACCATCTATCGATCATTTTATCCGTGCCTATCAAATAAACAACAAATAAAATAAATGTCTCCCAAGAGCGATGAGTGTGTCACTGATGATGGGATTTTTGCCACTGAATCCTCCCCCCCTTTTTAAGAATGAACCCTTAGGGGAATTCACGGTGCCTCTTTGTGTTTATTTGTGGTGCTTTACCTACAAAGGCAACACTAACTGGATGTGTACCCAGCTTTAGCTGTGCACATTTGGTTGAGGAGGTACGTATCTTCAGAAAGCACAGCTATCTCTACAAAGTTCACTCTGTATTTGGCAGCTCTTAGTTGAGATACATTTAAATTACATTTACAGCATTTGCAGTAACACAGCGCATTAATACATGGTATGACATCATAGTTGGTAACACAGATATACATCTGTTGGCAGCTGCCATACCTGTCACACCGGGAAGGAAAAGGTTAGTAAATCATTTTTTTAGAGAAAGATTTAAACAAGTATACATATACAAAAATCTGTAATAAACATGTAGGCAATTGGCTAGATGGAGTCTGAAAAGGTGGGTTTTGCGTCTCTTGCGGAAGATTGCAAGTGATTCCGTGGTCCTGGCCGAGTGCGGAAGATCACTCCACCACCAAGGGGTCAGGACAGAGAAGAGGCGAGGCTGCCAGAAGCAGCTGCCAGGCGCCTGGATGGATGGGGCAGTCAGTTTGCCAGAGGAGGCGGAGTGGAGAGGTCTGGCTGGGTTATAGGGTGTGATGAGTGTCTGAAGATAATGGGGAGAAGTTCCTCTAGACCAGACCCTTGATAGTGTATGCAGGTTTTGTTGCAACCAGCACTACACCAGGTGATTAGCTTCCTTCTTCAACCAAGGAGGGGAATAATTGAAATCACCTGGTGTTGTGCACTGGTTGCAACAAAAAACCGATACAGGGATGGCCAGTTTGACAGAGACCCTTGATAAGCTAGCCCCAGTGAATTTAAGATGCGGGTAGGGAGCCAGTGCAGAGAGGAGAGTAGAGGGGTGACGTGCGTGAACTTGGGTTGATGGAACACCAGACGTGCGGCAGCATTCTGGACCAGTTGCAGTGGCTTGATAGCACAGGTCGGTAGACCTGCCAGCAAGGAATTGCAGTAGTCCAGACGTGAGATCACCAGGGCCTGGACCAGGAGTTGTGTGGCCTCTTGGGTGAGGAAAGGTCGGATCCTCCGGATGTTATGGAGGGAGAATCGGCAGGTCCAGGTGATTGCTGCGATGTGACCTGAGAAGCACAGCTAGTTGTCCATGGTCATTCCAAACTCCTGCCAGACTGAGACGGAGATACTATAGAGCCCTCCATGGTGATTGAAGCATCAATCATCGGGGAGCCCCTCGCTGAGAGGAAGAGCAGCTCTGTCTTCCCCAGGTTCAGCTTCAGGTATTGGGTGGACATTCAGGCAGAGATGTCTATCAGGCATGCAGTGATCTGTGCCAGGAACTGGGCCCCCTCCAGAAGGAGAGGTGGAGAGAAAGAGTTGACTGTCATCAGCATGACAGTGATAAGAAAAACATGTACAGAGATGACGGAACCAAGTGATTTGGTGTACAGGGAGAACAGGAGGACCTAGCACCGAGCCCTGCGGGACACCAGTGGAGAGGGTGTGGGGAGGTAGGACCGGTCAACCATGTATGTCTTGAACCATGTCAGTGCAGATCCAGAAATTCCCATCTCGGCGAGAGATGAGAGCAGGATCTGGTGGTCCACGGTGTCGAATGCAGCTGACAGGTCGAGGAGGAGGAGGACGGAGCTGAGTGATTGGAACTGCTAATTGTAGAGCCTCAGTGATTGTGAACAGAGCAGTCTCTGTGGAGTGTCTTACCTTGAATCTCGATTAGTTGCGATCAAGCAGGTCATTCTGTAGGAGATAGACAGATAGTTAGTTATATACAGCCCATTCTAGTGTTTTGGAAAGGACTGAGAGGAGAGAGACATGTCGGTCATTAGAAATGACAGTAGGATTTTTCTTTGAGGAGGGGGATGTCATGGGGATGACAGGGGTGAGAAGGAAGACAGGGGACGAGAGGTTTTGGTAGCGAGATGGATGAAGGAGGGTTAGGTGCAGGGAGGGGATGGGGAGAAGGAGATCAGTATTCCAGTCCCTCCACCTCTACCTGTGCGTCATGGAGTGTGGGAGAAGGTGTAAACAGTGGAGAGAGCAGCAGGGGTGGCTGTGTTCTGTGAAGTGATCCATGTCCCAATGAGCGTCAGGAACTGCAGGGAGAGTAGGGAGAGATGAAATCGGCCTTCCAGACAGTCGCCTGGCAGTTCCATAGGCCACCTGCTACCACAACTTCGACACCGGTGGATCTAGGAGGGTGAATGAGATTGGAGGAAATCTAGAAAAGGAGACACGGATCATGGTGTTAGATGCGGAGGAATTGGTATAGAAAGAGACAACATTATTATACTTACCGTAATACTTACTGGCCATATTATGAACCCCAAAAGACCCTGTTTTTTGTTGCCCGTCAGTTATTTTGTTGGTTTACCCAAAGCGACCATTTTGTTTTATTTGTATGAAGGGAAACATAACAGGCTTACTTATTTATTTATTCTTACAAGCATGTAGGTGGTAATCTGTGGAGTAAATGAAATCAAATGAACTTCAAAATTGTCTTAGTCTTAGTTGCAGTCAGAATACAGTTCTTCATCCTGTTAATGCACTGTTTTAGTGTGTGAATGAGCCCCATGAATTCAGACCATTCCTATGCTGACTGTGGCCAGAAGCTCTACACAATGACAAATAATTGCTGGTAACATCGTCCTGGGAGGGAGGGATACAGTCAGACACATTTTATTTGTCTTGTTACGTGCCAGTGACCCCCACTGGGTCAATCGAGTGCCCACAGTCTGCCGGTTTACATTGCGCATGAAGTGTCAGATTCCAGGGCACCCATGATTTGGGGGGAGTTTGGCATTGTTGTTTGTTATTGCATGATTTGATTGTTTATTGAATCGGTAGTCCATTGTTTGAATTCACTCATACTAACATATCATAGTTTTAGACCTGATAGGTCTGGCTGCAGTCACATTGGGGGGGGAGGGCTGTGATACACCCACTTTCTCAAAACTCAATGCAAATAATCTTGTGAAGAGTGTGGGAACTGATATCATACAGAAGAGATTAGCAATATCAGTGCATCTCTGTCAAGTTTAAGCAATCAATCAGTTTGTGTTCTGCCTCCGACAGTCACTGACATTATAAATCATGTGCCGCAAGCTCAAGAAAATTTCCTCACAAGCAATAGTCCTGCGAGTAGTATTTACTAAGATAAGACCTCCTAATCCAGGGGTATAAAATTAGCTGTCCCCCATCCACAATTGAAACTGGGTAGATATGCAGGTTTTTTATTTTCTGTTTATGCTTTTATTCCACATTTTTCTCCCTATTTTTAGTTGCCAATTATGCCTTCTCTTTTTCATGTCAGTTATCCCCACCCTCGTATGAGAGGTTGCTCCCATAGTCCTGAGGCCAGTAGTGGGTGCTGCACTACCTCTTCCAAGCCGGCACCTGCCATGGTCACCGTAACAAAAAGGACCACTGATATATATGCAGCGAGCTCATATCGGCTTCCCTCCCTGCTCCCTGGGGCGGACGGCTAATTGCCGCCCCCTAGTGGCACTCCCAGCCAGAGAGATATGCAGGTTTTTAGTTATCTTGGGGTTGGTATCTTCCAGCTACAAGGTAAATCCCACATAATTTTGAACAATAGGTCCAAGACCAATAAATATGGTTGTTTAATTACAATATAATTGTTGGCTGTTTTTCTTTTACTGTATGGAATGGCTGTACCTGTGGAGAAAAACGAATAACAAAAAAAGCTTTCTGTCAGAAATCTTTCAGGATGAAAAAAGGTACATTCCTCCCTGTTTACTGTGAGTTATGTTTATGGAAGTAAGAACATTCTCCATTCCAATTTTCCATTTCCATTACAATATAAAAACAAGTTGTGTGGATTGAATCATAAACCATTATCATTACTGACTAAAATTCTGCTTAAATACAATGGACAAAGCCAGAGGCAAGCAGATTTACTAAGATAGTCGCAGTGTCGTTCACTATTTGGTTGCACCTATTTTGCAGTCGCAAATAGTGACACATTAATGACCAATTTACTAAGACTAGTTCTAATTATGGAATCAAAGAAATGAAATGCCCTCATTTACAGTTTGTGGTGTGGAAAAACCGATGTGGAATCTCTGAATTTTTATCTAGTCAGAACTCTGTGGTTACATCGTGTTCTCCATGCTGCATGTAATAAAGAAGTTGTCTGAACTCAAGTCCAAGAGCGATATGTGGCCTTTTATCCAAGACAGTATTAGGATGCACCGATAAAAAGGGTCCGAAACTACATGGCATGCTCACATGTCCAGATCACGCCAAGAAATGGATACGAAGCAACCAGGCCCAAGTAGCAAGGGAACAACGAGATAAAGGAAACTTAAATGTACAATTTACAGATGGGAGAAGGCCACAGAGCATCTGACAGTAAAACTGTATTCAATATTCATTATATATCCTCCTGCTCGCATATGCACAATAAGATAATTGTTCAAATTCAGAACTGCGTTTTTAGAAATCCTGCATCCTTTCATATAATTTTTATTTCAAGTTCTAGTAAATAATATGTACGCTATATAGAATATATATTTAAAATTCTGACTTAGCTGTCTGTAGATACAGGTATTCCTGAAAATAAAGCTGTTGTGACATGACTTTGAAACAACATTTGTGGTTATTTGTTTTGCATTGCTGGGACAGAGACTGGTACCTCGGAAAGGACAATACAAAATGGGAATTGTGAAATACCTAGGCGATATCAGCACTCATAATATTCCGCCTGGTTTCAAGACTTCTTAAAATGTTCAGGCAGAGGAGAGTTGCAATTAAGGCATGCTTTAATAAATCAGACAGAATACTTAATCTACCTAATTTACAAAACTCTCCACCCTGTTTTAGTGTGTTCATCCCAGGTATATATATGCATGAACAAGTTTAACTATTCATCTAAAGGAAAGTCGCAACACCACAAATTACACCCAAATAGCAATTTGACTCATTGCAATCCTTTAAAAAATCTGGTCCCAAGTTTCAAATGTTTCCCCTCTCTATTGCAGAGATGCTCTCCATATAGGCTGAATAGATCCCTAAAAAATAGTCCTTATAGTCATTATTCATAGAACAATATGCACTTATTTCTGTTCTACTCAGAAGGGTCATTGAAACCCTAACTGGCCAAAAACTGTTACATTTACTCACCTTTAATATTATTTTAATTGTATATGACGGCTTCCCTAAGGGCATGACATGCCAAGTCTCTTTTTCTAAGGCTCAAAACAGGTGATGAGATTACCTTATTTGCCTCTGACTGGGGGGCATTTAATCACCTGGAACTGGATGGAGCAGAGTTGAAGGGGAAGGTCAAAGCCAGCCTGCAGTTCCAACACAAAGCAACTCAAGTCATAGACTCAAAACCCAGCCGGGGAAAGGTCTTGGGAAATCAAATCAAAATCTAATCAAAGCATCATAAAAAATTGATTTTTCGTTATACTCCAGATAGCTGGCCACAAATAACCTAACACCTTTTCTATCGGCTGCCATTATCACACCTGTCATCATCTCAGTTCAAACACTGAGAGTTCATAGAGGCAAGCATGCAACATGAAGAACTACTGCTTTATTTGTTCCCATTCTTCGTTGAAAACATCTTATTTTAGCAAACGCACGCAGTGCTGAGCATAGGTTGAGGCTTTCACAGGTCAAGCCTTTTTCAACAGATTTGGTTTATGTCAAATCAACTGTGTCTATCTTCCTGGGCAGAGGAAGAAGACTAAGGGGAAACCATTTATAAAATGCGCCTATCTATCCGGAACTGGAATTTGTTATTGTGCTTCAGTGTCATGCTGTTCATATTCTACCTAAATTCGCTGATCTTTATAGAATGTGCATTAGCTTATCTAGGGGGGCACAGCGAATGAGATGAGCCATTCAGGTGATTTAAATATTGTTGATTCATTATGACAGCCCAAAACACGCCCTTTCTCACAACACCAAAGCCTGCATGACAAAAAAGTGCCTGAGGTCCGTAAATACACAAGATTAAATCTTATTAAAACAAAACATACCTCTGAACTATTTTTTTCCCTAGCACGTGTTTAACTAATCTGTGAAATCCTGCAATATGCTAAATGGCAGGTTTGGAGCTATGTGATTAAACCTTATCTTTTTTTCTTACGGACTTCAAAATGGTTGGCCCCAGCAATTTCGTCCTCCTCCAGCCCATGGCACAGAACAGGGAATTAAAATAAAAAAGTTTGCTCTAATCAAGCCATAACACAGGAATGGAAGGACCAGAGGCCTGGTCATTTATGAAGCAGCAAACAGAAGGCAGCAGAGTTTACACCCACTGTATGTGTTAAGGTAATGATTAATACAATGCGTGTGTAACACAGGGATGGGAGGAAGAGGAGAAAAGATACTTGCAAGTGAATATGGTGAAGAAAATGCATCGTTTTTACAAATACATATATTTATCATTTATCAAGGGGCTTGGTTTGGTTTTCTTAGATGAAATGCTAAACGTAATTATTTATGAATGCTTATGTAAGCAGGCTTCTGAGAATGTAATGTAGTAGGAAATGTAAAGTAATTATATACTCAGAAGCATAAGGATGGGATTCTGTGAAAATTGAGTTTTAGCTTAATTTAAGTTCCTGTTAAGACACGGTTGTGAATGGTGTGTGGATGGGCCCTCATGGTCCTGTACTGTATCCAGACTTAGCCAGTGCCTACTGTGGCTGGCAGCCTAGGGAGGGTGGGATTTAGCGGACAGGGTGACTGCGCCTCCTCAAATAACAGTAACCCCCCTCTGCTTGATTGGTGTCTGCAATCTGCAGACTACTAAACTGTACTAAAAAGTTCACTCCTCCAAAAAGGTGTATTCCTCCAACACGAGAATGACTGTGAGACAATCGGTGGACCGTGGAGTGAAAAAGGGTCCAAAATATTTTTGGGAGGAGCACACATGCTTGTGTGCACTCTCCAGGATTTTCTGAGGAGGTTGCAGCATTGCAGCGATGGCTCCAGTTTACAAATACAATTAAGCATTCCAAATGGCAAGATAAAAGGAAAACATTTGAATTGTTTAAAACAATTATTATAGTAAATCATAATAAAAATAATCATAATAAAAAACGGAATTGCCTACAGTACTATGCAACTATGTACAATGCATATGTACAGACAATAAGTAACGGTGTATCTACAAACAGTACTGTACATAATCATTATGAGTACTGTTTGAAATATCAAAACAGGCTCACTCTGCTCAGTCTCCCTGCCTTAGGGTGAAATTATGCAATGTCATTTTGAGCAAACCAGCATATGAGTGATAGCAAGTCCAGCTGCATCATAATACAGCATTTTCAGAATGCTCATTACAGCCATGGAACTAGTTTCAGATCCGTTTACAGAAAAAAAAACTGTTAAAATGTTGAAAATGATGACTTTGTATGATAACTGCTTTTATGTCCAGACAATGAGAAAGGCAGTTTACAGTTGTTCAGTTTGTGTCTCTAAACATCTTAATATGCATAACTACTCCATCAGACAATAGGAGTAACATCATAAATGCAAAACAGTTGTGATAATTTGTTTCATGTTCCTGATTCATGGAAATCCTTGACATTTGTTTACCTAAGGAATGAAGAGAATGAACTCAGAGATTGAACTTGTGGATTTGTTTCTTTGGAAGGAACTCTGAACATGTTTAAGATGTTATTTTGTTAGTAAAACAGGGCCCAGTACTGATAAACGCCTCCCCCTTCTTAAGTTTGATCATACCCACATTTTTTATATCTTTTTTATGATAATCAAACTCAGTCTAGCCAGAATGACATTCCTCCTTAACTTTATGTGACACAACATTTTTATTAATTTACAAATGTATCTTGCACTGTAATGTTATTCAAGTTCTTACACTCTTATTTGTCTGCAGTATCTGGCAAATGCTTTTGATTTACTTTAGTGTTCAGTAAGTTGAGAAAGAGTTTCGATCAGACAGCGTAAGTGCAGTGAAAAGCACAAAATTTAACAATCAATGCAATAAGCTGTTATTTAATCATCGGGGTGAGAAAGCATTCATGATTACTTCATTACAAAGCCTTTTGCAATGCCTACACATCTGAAGATCTGATCTTATCTTGTAATAGCAGATAACATTGTTATGCTCTAACAGCACCACTGTGATTCAATCTATGCTATAAACACTCTGTGGTTAGTTTAAATCCTGCCCTTAATTGGGATATTAATTTAAGTTTGAAAAGAATAAGAAGAGTCACAAAAACTTAAATTACACTTCATTGCATCAACCACTATGTGCTACATGTATATTAATTAAGGCTGAGGGGTGTGTGCACAAAACATGATTGCTAATGGAAGAAAAAAAATTCTGTTGCCAGATAATTTGAATCCTACTTTCAAATTCCAAATAATTTATTTATTTTATATTCTTAGTAGGGCTCCTGATTGAGTGTTCATTGAATTAAGATTGTTTATTGTCCAGTTTCCCAAACTGGTTTGCTTTGATTAAAAATGATCTATGCAAAACAAGAAAACAAGGAGTTCAATGTCAAAATCTAATTTAGAAAAACCAAAAGGAAAAGCATTTTATTTTCTTGCACACCAACTCATTTCCTTAAGAGAATAATGTATTCGTTGATCTAGCAGATATAGGTGTTTGGCCTTAAGGGCTGAATGACTAAACATAATCTTATAAAACAGAGATTAATTTTGGCTGTGATTAAGAAATATGACCTGTCACCAAAGGTCTCTGCGACAAAACAAGTCTTCTCTCTATAGAGTCTGTTATGCCCCTGTGCAGTTTAATAATGACAAGAGTGACTGCAATGGAGATTTCTGCAAGCCAGCCAATGCCAATGGGAGAAAGGGGGTCATTAAACCTTCCAGATCGATATGGATGATAAATCATTTTGTTTGTCTTCACTGCAATGACCTGACAGAATTCGCCAATGCTTGTCGATCGAACGCGGTCCCCACCTCACACCTAAAATGTGCTGATCAAAATTGCTGCTTGGATTTAATCAATAGGTCTTTGAAGTAATGGAAATTTAAATCCTGATAAGAATCTAATGTAAGTTCACTCACTGTATCCCCTTACTGTTCTCTGCCAATGTTATCACTTCCTTGGAGAGATGATTAATTATCCAAGCAGTCCAAAATCTTTGTGAATATCTCAGAATCTATCAAACACAATACAAGATATTGCTTCTAAAAGCATATATTTGCAAGCAATCATCCCAAATTGAATGTAACATAAATCAACATGCATGTTCATGTATGTTTTCCATTATGTATGTACATATGTTAATGCATGTTCCCCTGTAATGTTTTATTGTCATATTCAGGTTTGTTTACTTTATTAATATATTCCAGTTTGGGATCACAGTTCTATTATTATTTAATCCAGAATATACTTTTAATATCAACCCCAAATCAAATCCAAAAAAACAATAATCAGTAGATACTCTTCACCTGGTCTGACAATGCCCTGTGAAGCCAGACCAATCTGTGACGTGTCCTGTTTCCCGTCATAACTGCAAACGTTAAGGTCCCCTGAAGCTACTGACTGGAAGCAGTGTGTGTGTGCACACACATGCGTGCATTCATATATGGGCATGTGTGTGTATGGAACTCATTAATTTGTATTATAACCTAGGCTTAGAGATTGCTGATGGTTATAATTAAAAAATGGTTGTTTTTAATTTAAAAATTCACGCAAAGTGCACAAAAGTAACACGATCACAGATGCAATCAAGTACAAAGGAATCAGATGCTAATGGGTGATTCAAATATTATAATATATATTTGATCACTGTCCACTGTCTCCCTTATTTGTAGCTCACCAGAACCCCATAATCCACAGATATCACATCACTCTGCTTCATTATGAAAGCGCCAGTGAATAGTGATCCTTGACCCTACTCAAGCCTTTATTGTAAACAAATTGCATATGTTATGTTAAAGCTGGACCTGAGGGTTGTACATTTGAATTCCAGGTGGTACACTGTTGTAATAGTTATAACCCTAAGCAAGTCTACCTCAATTTTGATTATTATTATTATTATTATTATTATTATTATTACAGATTTGAGACAGTAAAGGCACAACAATGTTTTGAATGTTTGGATGATGAAATTGCTGAATCACTATCCCTCAGAGTTCCTGTAAACTCTTTGTTACACATTACAGCTATGGATGCACATCTCCATATCAATCTCTTCCTGAACAAAACTGTGATAGCCACCACCAATGATTTCCACGAAATCACACCATATCTATGAATCCATGAAAGAAGGAACAATACCAATAATCCTACATTTCTCACCAGCCAGCCTTATCCACAGCTAACTTATTCAATGAATATAGCCACAGGAGGAATTCAGGTAAAATAACTTGCTCTTGAGTAAAATGATATTCCCCCACAAGGGAAAATGGCCAGACACAGGAGCGATCGAAGAAGTTTAAAGTGCATGAAAACATGCAGTATTACAATACGGGTTGGCCCAGGTTCTCTGGATAGAAGAGCATTGATCAATACTAAAACAATTATGATGTGAAATGGAAGCTTGTAAACTGAAGATAATTTTTCTTGAATCCAAGGCCGTCTTGATAATTTGTGGCAGGATTGATTTTAAAAGTCGGTAACACTTCCTATGAATACCCTTGTCATCATGCATTATAAGCATATTTACAGTCATGGCCAAAAATATTGGCACCCTTGCACGTTCTTCAAAAAACTCTAAATTTCTCTAAAATAGGTTGAAATTGAAAAAAAGTACAGAAACTTAGTTTTTTGATTCAGAACTTAACATATCCTTTTAATCATACAATAAACAGAAATGACATTGACAAAATTGACACCCTAGATTTAATATTTGGTAGCACAGACTTACAAAAAAAAACAACTACAATCAAGCACTTCCTATAGCTATTAATGAGATTCCTACATCTCTCTACTGGAAGTTTGGCCCACTCTTCTTTTGCAAACTGCTCCAGTTCTCTAAGAAATGAAGGGTGCCTCCCAACGCTTATGTTTTGTGATAATAGTTTTTCTGACATCCTCAGACGGCTCTTTTCTCTTCACCATTGTCACAGAGGAACAGGTAGCAGAATGGACTGTTTTCTCACTTTAAAATGGATAATTGGTTAATTTATACCATGTGGGCACCTGCAACCTGTCACAGGTGAGTTAAATTACACTGCAAACAAGAAATCTATTTCCTCTAACCAAATTAATTTAAATTGTTCTAAAGTGTGGCAATAATTGTGTCATGGCCACTTTTCAATTTTTAAGCCATAAAATATATTTTTTTATTTGTATTATTATTGATTCATTCTGTGCTGTAAATCAAACAGATGAACGTGTGAAGACCGAAAGTTGTTTTAATTTCCAATTGTTTCAGAAAATATTGAACATCATCTACATGAAATGCAAGGGTGCCAATCATTTTGGTCACCACTGTATAATGCCTTGTGAGGTATGCATAATGACATAGACACTAATAACTCATAAACATCTATAGTTATATAGTATTATGAGAAAGCTGCATAATTCTTTATGTAGCAGTGTGATATAATGGCCCATAAGAAATGTTCACGTAGAGTAGGCTACATCACTCGATATCACATTGAGAAAATTCAATAGAATTTTCCTATAACATTAATACTGTAATTACTGTACCCAATTGTTTAGAAACAAATGTGCATTAATAATATTATTAAGCAATATTGTTTTTAAAAATTATTTGAGCACGTCTGCCAAATAAAAGCTTGTAGTATGATTATTGTGGTTAAAACAGGTATCCCAATAAAAAATTTAAAAACGAATTGACCATTAAAATGTACTTAAATTAGTTGTAATGTAGTGGAGTGTAACTACTCTCACACTATACCATAAAAGAATAGAATGGTATAGGTCTATAGTATGCAGGTCCAGTCCCTTCACCACAGAGTCACTCTGTCACCCCTGCTTCTGAGGAACGCGCGTAATCATGACAGATTATTCCACACTTGTCCGCCCTGTGAATTCAATTATTCTAAAATTCCCATAAAAGGAGAGGACCACTTCAGATCAGCGTGAGAACAGAGATCTAAAACAGGGGGCCTTTGAAGAATAAATGTGATTTACTGTGATGATGGAGCCACACTCCACCACCACGTGAGCGAGTCATCGCAGACTGCTCAGCCGTCTTGGGAGACGGTAAAATTGTGCGGAGACGGGAGGACAGTGATGGGGACAGAAGAGGAGTCTGACAGCCCAGAAAAAATGACTGCACATCAAAAGCCTCACTGCCTTCTGAGATACTCCCATGAATCCAGCGGAAAGGAGCAAAAAGGGATGGGATTTTTGCTGGGGCTTCATTCATTAAGTGCCCATATGCTTGTTTGCGTCACACTCTTTCTGCCTTCAGAAAGCTGAAAGCTGACTCAATATCACACAGTATATGTGTCATTCAAAGGTTGAAAAGCCAAGTGGCCTTCCACCAGATCAGGACAGAAAAGCACTGCACCCGATTAAAGTTTTCAGGGAACAAGCTGGCTGGTCTTTTTAACGCTATATTGCACTGCAAACAAGGCATCTCTCTCTGTGCCTCTATCTTTCTCTATGACTATTTCCATCTCCTTCTCAAACAAACAGCTAAATTAAAGTGCTAACATTAAAGATGAGGATACACAAAAAAATTAACAACCATTCTGAGATTCTGTATATACACAATCCAGAGGGGAGGGGGCGGGGGGGCATAATCTTTTATTCTGACTGCAAGATGTGAATTCTGGTAATGGAAGGATGCAGCTCCCCCTGGTGGAAAAGAAAATCACAGGGAAAGGATGCTGCAAGAAGTGACTGTAGCTTGCTGTGGTGGAATAAGTGTAGGTAAAGAAAATGCTGCACAAAAAGGTTTTGGGGGTTAGTGATGTGTTTATTTTTCTGCACGGCACAAGACAAAAGATTACTACACCTGACCTTTTTTGTCAGTCTCACACAATCAAATGAGGCCCACAGCAATGAATGTTCTTTGCCAAAAAGGGACATTAGGCAAATACACAGAAGACGGATGAATTGAGCCATTTCCAAATTGGCTGTGACTGGAATGCCTGGTGATGGCTCGAATCAGAGCAAATGCTATTATCTCCTTCCCAAAACACAGAGGGGGCAGTCTTTGTGCGAGTGCGCAGACAGATAGATCAGTCCATATCATGTGACCTAATCCAGGCACATGGCACATGCTTCACAATTTTCATCTTTCTGAAACTTCATACAGCTGTTTTTTTCTCAAACAACTGAGTAAATTACTTTTCACAGGAACATAACACCAGTATTCAGATTCACTACTCTCCATTTCCAAACTCCAGGGCTTCAGTACTGCATCATACTGCATGAACCTATGTGCTTTTCATTTTCTACTATAAAATGGAACCCAGTATCAGAGACCAGACTGTCCAGTTCTATTTAAATCTAAATACAAATTTCTAATGCCTATATTTGCATATCTCATGCCATATATACACCTATATAGAGTATATACAGTACTGATTGTCTGTTGTTGTGATATTATGCAACATTTCATAATTTTCTCATTAGGGCCTGTCCTTGGGGCTCACCTTCTCTACTCTCTGCAACACCTGGATACTATGCTATTGATCAGATGATCAATCAAGAATGCACTTAAACCCATATCCATAATCCCAGCTGAGCAGCCTTAGAACTGGAATCAGAGGCAAATGATTAAGAGGAAAGAAAATCCTGATTCTTGCTTGCTTTGGGCTACAGATTTCTATAGGTGGGGAGGGGAATACAAATATAGTTTTATTTAATGATTGTTTACATGATATTAGATATTGCTAGGAGGTGGGACACACGATGCAATTTGAAGAGGAGGGCTTTCAGTCTCCAAATTATTGAGTTTTGTTATGATACATTTGATTTGGTCATAAGGTGCTGCTTTGTGTTGAACATTGGGGGGGATGATCCAAAAAAGGGGGGTCTGGGTGTTCTCCCCTAGAAAATCTTTACATGGTAACACTTAAATCTGCATTTACATTTTAGGCATTTAGCAGATGCTCTTATCCAGAGCGACTTACACAGTTTACATTTATTTACATACAATCAATTTATACAGCTGGATATATATACCGGATATATATATACTGAAGCAATTCAGGTTAAGTACCTTGCTCAAGGGTACAACAGCAGTATCCCACCTGGGAATTGAACCTGCCACCTCTGAGTTACAAGCCCAGCTCCCTAACCATTACACTATACTGCCAGCCATATCCTATCTACCATATCCTAGTGATTTCTAAGCAGTAAAACAGAGAAAATAAAACATCATTTTATGGGCAAAAGTTAGCTTATAATTGTATGTCAGTACATGATTTAATTGATTTCAATCTTGAGAACTTAGTTTATGGTGCCAATTGTAGAGTTACACACTGCTCTGCTGGAAGAGTGCTAACTGTTTAAAATGATGACCTGTTATTGCCAAAATAGAATTCAGCAAATAGGGTAACAAGGCCAACAAGGTAATCAGATGGAATACATTAAAGGCATCAGATAAGGTGTACATACATATTTTTTCTTGTACATTACCATACTTCTCAAACTAGTGTTATTGTGAACATGGACACACCCTGAAAAGTACTGAGTTCCTATCATGTTGCAAAATCTACCATAAGCAATAACATGTCCTGGGTTAAGAGAAGATCTGAAAAGAACTTGATTCTGTCTTTGCTGCACACTAAGCATGTTATTGTGAAGAAAATGGCAAGCATATTTTCTAACCTATGCTTTTAGGGCGGAGTTAATGAACCTTAAATCCCTCTATAACCAGGTTTAAACAGGAGGGTTGTAACAGTCTGTAACATTCTGCAAATTGTTATATACTGTACAAACCACTAAATCAATTCAAACTCACCTCCTGTCTCAAACTTCTTGTGTTTAATGTGAACATGGGCATACACTGTAAAGCACTGAGTTCATATCATATTGCAAAAGTCACACTGCTGCTTAAAAAGGAAAATACTATTTGAGGTTAAGGCTACACATACAGTGTGTATAAAAGGTATTTATTCCCTTTGGCATTTTTTACACTTTATTTTTTTACTTCATGGAACAAAAAATGCCACTGATCAAAACAAAATAATCCACAATGTCAAATGAAAAAATAACTAATGTTATTTCTTAATTAATTACAAATAAAAAACAGACAATCAATCATTCTGTAATTATTCACCCCCTTACTAGGTATAAGCACATTTAGCTGCAATTACAACTGTGAGTCTATTTGGGTAGGTCTTTACCAGCTTTGCACATCTAGACACTGCAATTTTTACCCATTCTTCTTTCCAAAATTGCTTCAGCAATTGTATGGGGACCATTAGTGAACAGCAATTTTCAAATCTTCCACAGATTCTCAATGGGATTGAGGTCTGGGGTTTGACTGACCACTCCAATGTGGCTTTTGCTGTATGCTTTTGAGCATTGTCCTGCTGGAATATAAATGTTCTCCCAAGTCCCAGGTCTCTTGCAGACTCCAGCAGGTTTTCCTTCAAGATTTGTCTATATCTTGTTCCATCCGTTTTGCCCTCTACTTTGACAAGTTTTCCAGTCCCTAAAGCAGAGAAGCATCCCCATAGCATTAGGCTCCACCACCATGTTTCACAGTAGGAATAGTGTTCTTGTGACCCGCTTGATCACAGTATTGTTTCAGCATATTAATGTGACACAACTGACTTTTCTTCTTGCAATCAGGGGTTTTGAATAAGATAGTCACACTCACTCACCTTGCGCTCAACCAACCACTATATCAAGCTTGTAATGCAGAACCAAGAATTGGTAACAAAGCCAGGCCTATTGCCAGGCAAGAACTCTTTAGTTTTAGCCGTACCGATCATTTGTTCATGTTCGTTTGGGAGACCATAATGTTGTCTTTAGCCATTTCACAAGCCCTACTGAGTTTAAGATAGAAATCACAAACACAAACATAATCGAGGAGATTCATAGTGGAATCATCAGCCAGCCACTTTTCTTTTAGCAGTTTCAAAGTGCCATGTACAGTGTGGCCAAACACTAATTCCAAAGGACTGAACCCAAGGGATTCTTGTGTCACCTTTCTCATAGCAAACAACATCAAAGGAACCCCCTCATCCCAATCTCTCTCAAATTCCAAACAATATGCAGGCAGCATAGATGTTAATGTTTGATTAAATCTCTCAAGTGCGCCCTGTGATTCTGGGTGGTAAGTGCTTTAGTGACAGTGTTGAATTGCGAGCTGCTTTCAAACCTGAGCAAAAACCCTGGACATAAAGTTTGACCCTTGATCAGACTGACTGGTCTTGGGAAGACCGAACAGTGCAAAAAACTTGATTAAGGCCTTAGCAATGACAGGAGCAGTTATCTTCCATAACGGAATAGCTTCAGGAAAACATTTCGACGCACACATGATTGTAAGCAAGTACTGGTTACCAGCCTTGATGCGAGGCAAAGGGCTGACACAATCTACTATAATCCTTTCAAATGGTTCAATTATAGCAGGGATTGGATACAAAGGAGCTGGTGGAATACTTTGATTCGGTGTGCCAGGAATTTGACATACATGACAATGTTTCGCAACATTTGCTTTCAAGCCGGGCCAAAAGATATGTCTCAAAATACGGTCATACGTTTTGTTAACGCCTAAATGACCAGCAAGACAATGGTCATGAGCCAAACGGTATTTCACGCGAATAAGCAGATGGAACCACTATTTGATTAACATTCCATTCCACCTGAGCTGAGGCATTAAGCGGTCACCATTTGCACATCAAAATGCCACCCAGTAAGGCACTGCATTAATTTCTTTATCAGAAATCACACTGGCAAAGAAGGAGGAAAGACCACGGTCTGTCCTCTGTCCTTCAATTAGCTGTTCACGTGACAGAGATAATTTACCAAGCCCATCACAAGGATCAGCAATGCCTACCTCCTCAGCTAGCTTTTTAGCAAAACCACTTGTTGAAGAAGGAGAAGCATGCCAGTCACTAAAGTCAGGATTTGCAATAAAAATGTCAGATAAATCAATATAATTTCCAACCTCATCAGGGCACTCACAAAGTCTCTTAGCAGGAAAAACACAGGGTATTCCTACGCTAATTTGTCAGGGCAATCAGTAACATGTGGGATGGAAGTCACCTCAGAGTTAACCAAAACTTTACCACCAGCTAAGTCATTCTCAAAATGAAGGCCACACC